>OU618532.1:18250000-19500000 GCA_914829495.1 Eilema sororculum | reverse complement strand
TTCACAAATAAATCCTAGGTATCCAATTTTAACATCACAACAACAAATTTAACATCAGGCGAGGTGAAGTAAAATTGACGTGTCCTATATAAAAAAATATATATATATCCATACTTTCATACTAAAATCTATTATTAAATAACTATTAATAAAAATAACAGATTAGCTGATGTTACACGACAGACATAGGCTATGTTTGATCGCAAAAAGGGGGGTTAAAGGGGGAAATAGGGGTTGAAAGTTTGTATGAAACTTTGTCATTTTTGGAGATAGCGTGATGAAATTTGGTACACAGGTGCATTGGAGCTTGAGTACGGATATAGGCTACCTTTTATCCCCAAAAAACGGTAAAAGAAGGGGGGGGGGATACGGTATGAAACTTTATACGAAAGTTCGTTATTTTTGAAGTAATCCTAATGCAATTTGGTACAGAGATGGATTACATATTGGGAATGGACGTACGCTAACTTTTATTGCTGAAAAACGTTAAAAAGAGGTTGGGGACGAAACTTCGTAATTTTTGAAGAAATCCTGATGAAATATGGTACTTAGATAAAGCTACGTTTTGTTTATGACGATGGTATGAAGGGTTTGGAATGAGGAATGAAAGTTTGTGTGAGAGACTATTTAGAATTTACACAAATGGATGGAAACATGGATGTGTGTATGATTAAATTGATGAGTAAAAATACGGTCATAAACATATTTATGCTAGCAGTACCACACAATCATAGCATAGGTAGGTAGGAATGGTAGTAGTGGGCTTCCATGTTCAAGTAGGTAGGTACAGTTTTGTGGGCACTGAAAAAGAGGTCGAGACATTAATTATTATATTTTGAAGGAGGTCCAGTGGGACCTAAAAGTGAGGTCCAGTGGGTACTTTTGTGAGAGGGTAGAATCTTGGAGGTCGAGCGGGTACGTAGCCAAAATATTACGTAGGTTAATTTATAGGTAGTCACAACTATTTTGTGAATTTATTTCTTTATTAATAATAGGAGTGGGTTGCAAGTTCAAGTAGGTAGGTAGGTACATGTTTTATTTCATACCTATAGCGTATAGATAGGTCCAGTAGGTTTTCTTTTTATTCCAGTAGGTAGGATGTTTTCTTTTGTTTGATCACGTTTATTTTGTAGTAGGTTTGAAGATGTATTTTATGATGTAAGTATCCACTACGAAAGGATTTTTTGAAATTCTGCTACTAAAGGGGTAAAATAAGAGATGGAAGTTTGTATGACAGTCCGTCATTGTCAGAGCTAGATAAACAAAATTTCATAAACCTGTGACTATAAAGAAATAAATGAACACGTGTATCAGCATTTTTCAAAATTTAGCTACTAAGAGGGTAAAATAGGTGATAAACGTTTGTATGGAAAGTTCGTCATTTTCAAAGTTAGAAGCATGATTCTTCGTAGGTACACCTACATCTTTTGAGAAATGTTTTGTCACGATAACCGACATCCACGCGGGCGAAGCCGCGGGCAAAAGCTAGTATTTACATAAATATAGCAATGTGTAGTATTTTTTGTATGAATAAATAAATAAATAAAAATAATCTGTGTATACTATGTGTAGGTATCGATATATATCGTGACACCAAGTCGCGGGAGAAAAGAGACCCTGGTGCGCGTAGTTTTTTTATAGGTATAATCTATTTTTGTGAATTATGAGTTATGAGTTACTAGCTTTTGCCCGTGGCTCGGCCCGCGTGGATGTTGTTTATCGCGACCATAACATAGCCATGTTCATTCTCAAGGTCTAATCTTTATCTATTATCTAGCCACTCTACCCTATTACCAAATTTAATCAAAATTAAATTACGTGATTGGGGTCAAGATACACGCCGGGAACTGCTGTAATAGCATAAACATGTCAGATTTCTACGAATGTTTGTCGTATTTTTTATTTATTATATTTTTTATTAGGCTTAAAAAATAACTGATCTTGTATCGGCGTTAGCTGCTCATAAGCGTTGTTCCATTTAATAATCCTATAAATAGGCTTACATAGGATTATCGGCAGTTGGTGTTAATTACGACGGATTTCAGGATTAGTTCTAAAAGCTAGCAGCATTGAAAGTCGATGCAATGCGTTCATGGAATATTATAAACCTTGGTATAATGTATAGCTTACTGGATAAGGACCCTTCATAAACAAAATGTGGTTAATTGGAATGGATTACTTAATGATTCACACGCGGTCTCGACCAGTAAAGACTCCGGCAAGAAACTCTTTGGACTTTTTCTTGTGTACCTTCTATAAATACAATGATTCGTTTGAGTAGCCTAGTTGATCAAACACATCATTTTCATGATAATTTGCCGTCGAAATATTCCTGAATTTTATAATAGCCTTACAGGCAAAGTTTTCTGTTGTTTAGACTTTTAAATTGATTACCTAGCAGATCCTTAGTCCATATATTATAATACAAGGTGGTTGTGTAAATGACATGTTTTTTGGTCGTCAGGTGTACATCGAGTATCCGAAAGTGAACTGAGAATCAAATTAAGTAAGTAACCTACTTGTCTACTCGTATGCATATTACATTACGTACCTACAATCGCGTACCCCGCTATTACTCGTTCAAGGTAACATGAATATCCATTAATTGATTCTAGCACTTTAAATACCTAAGTGCTCCAAGGGTTTACATCAAACGTTATTCTGTAGCTTAAAGTTTGCTATAGATATTTGTGAAATTTAATAAGTCTAGTTAAATTAACTACATATTACTTACTGTGATCTTGGTAATATTTTTCAGAAACTGACTTCAAGGTAAGGCAAAGATGGTTGTGTTTGTGTTTCGACTCCGTGGTTTTGTGTAAAAGAATTTTATAGAGATGAGTTTAATACACAGTATGCAGCTTTTTTGCATGGTGCCTGAATAGTTACTAGGTATAAAAATATTATAATTAAAAAGTGGCAATACGGATACCATTGTCCGAATAAAGTTCAGAACGTCACATGCTACGTGTAAGTAATACCAAATATATAACGATAATTCCATTAAAAGTGGTTTATTTCAAAAGTTGTATGTGAAATTCGTAAAATAAACTTAGCGGTACCTACATACAGTCAGGGTCAGATAAGAAAGATCTTGACACAAAAACCTGTATCATACACTCACTATTAGAACTACCGGTACGGTATTTAGAAAAAAAATATATTTGATTCTTTGGGAAGGTTTATAATAATACATTTAACATCACTTAATGATCCTAGGAGTAGGTACTTAGTGCACAAAAAAGGCTAGAAAGACGAGCGGCTTTCCATATACATAGAACCGAGTATACCAGGTAGGTAAAACCACAGGCACAGCTAGTCATTAATAAATAATGATTCATATTGAAAGGGGGATGACCACTGTCCATAGGCACTTTGGCCATGAGGTGCCCACAGTAAAAAGTATATGAAAAGGGTAGTATACTCTACCACCATTGAATAACTAACGTAATATTGTAAATAAAAGTCCGGGTATAGAAAATAATACAGTTTTTAATTTTCACATAAATACATGTGTACAATCCATTTTAACTGCTGTTGAACATGATTTTAAAACTCAAACTACATACTCAAAACACATAATGTTAATGATGGTACCAAATATGATATTTTAGTTTTCCTTTTATATTATTATTGAATTTTTTTTTCAAAATATACCGAAATGATCGAAATTACTAATATTCCCTCTAACCCCTCTAACTAAGCTAAATTGCTTGTGCTAGGAGTGGGTTCACGTCAGTAGTGTAATGGCGATTCGAACCCGGGACCTCTCGATCGTAAGGCCGACCCCTTAACCACTTACTTTTATAAGTTTTTCGACGCTATTTTAATTATATATGAATAATTATTCATATATAATCAAAATATCGTCTAAAAATCCTGCAGGAGAAGATATATTAATTTGATGCCGTGCCCACCCCAAATACCATATAACAGTCATGACATGGGCACAGCATCCCACTGTTCTACGCCCTACAATGCAGTTACAACAATACTGTTGGATAGCAGTATGTCCGGTCTCATTATCACTTATTAATATATATACAAAATATATTTTACTGCTTATATGACGACTAGCAATTCTTGCTCTAATTAATAAGCAGTTAGGACCGAAGCTTAAACCTTCCATAATGCTACTTCTATTATTATTGCAGACTTCAATTTGGTAACTACCATTAGCACGAGTGTGCTCACCATAATAGGAGCGGGCTTGTTTTATTTGGTATGTTCCACATGCAATTAATATTAAATCACTCTCAGTTAGTATGGGAAACTGTATTATATTTTGGGTGTTAACATTGATATTTGTGAAGTCTGCCCTTGCTCTATTTAAATGGCGTACCCTTAAATATTCTGCAAGATCATTGTTAGTGTACATCTTGCGATGAACAACTTGAAGGATTTGAGCTGCATCATCCCTGTCCTTTACTTTGGTGTGGAACTTATTAATTAGAGCACCTGCTATTTTAAAATCAACAATTAAATGTGTGGAGGCCCGGTTAAAATAATTCTGTCTAAATATTTTGAAGGCTGTTTTAAAAATGCCATTAACAATTTCCACAACCCATCGACACATTGACACTGTCCTCGATTTGTTAGCATCCAATGTGGATAATTGTGTTTCACCCTGTCCAGGTGATAATGGCACATGAACATGATAACCACAAGTTTGCAACAGTGATAATGAGTCTCGGAAACCTCTATCTAATATAAAAACATCTCCGGTTTGAAAATATTGCCTGCATGGACTGGCTTCATCGTGGAATTCTTTATTAATGATATCAGCATCTGATGTTGTTGCAGGATAAGGACCTAAAATATCAATTATGTAACCATCAGTACACACAAATAGAAATGGCTTCACAAGATTGCGATACTTATGTAAAGAATATGTTTTTTTTTTATATAAATAGTTTGAGCTTTTTTCAATATATATATATGTGCCATCAGCAATTATAATAGGCCTTCCTTCTCCTCCAAACAGCCCATTTGAATCAATAAGTTTCGTTGAGTTATCTCAGCTCTGGATAAATGGTTAATGCCCAGATTGACAGGCACAAAGTCTTCATGTAACAATTCACGAGCCATCTTCATTAAACGTTCCAAGGTGGTACGTGGCACTTGTAATAATGATGAGATCCGATCATCACTATCACCTGTTCTCAATTTCATGAGGTATGCTGCAAGTGCAAAAGGACCTCTATGCTTATTTAAAAGCCTAGGAGTTGAATTTAGAATTTCTTCATATTGCTCCTTTGTGAATCCAAGGTAATAATGTACAATATGATCGGGCATATTGTGAATATTTTCAAAATCTAAATGCATTTGCATATTGTCCTTCAGTAAGGAAGCAAAGTCTTCAATTTGTTCAGCGCTGAACATTTTGATTGGAGTATCTTGCTCCAAAATCAAGTCCCAATTGTTAGTACGTATATGACTACGGCAAATCCTACAATTTGGTGGTACATAATAATTGTAGTTGCGAAACAAATCTACTCTCAACACATTTGGAACAGAGAGCCGATTAGGTTCATGACAGCCAGGTACAAAACATTGATTTTGTGTTATTGCTGCCCTGGAATAATTAGGTAACAAGAAACTGTCAGAGTTGTGACTACCTGGAGGTCTTTCTTGTGGCGTATAGGAATCTTCTGATTCTGTAGGCGCACTTACTGAGATGGATGCCTGTTCAGTAGAATCTGATGTAGCTCTGTCAGTCCTTCGCCAGCAATTATGACAGAGACGAGCCGTCGTCGGTGGAAGCTAAAACAATAAGTAAAGGTGAATTTGTGGTTCAATATGCTTGTGTTATACTAGAATACATATTTATGTAACACCAGTATAAAGTGTATGGGTATAAGGGGCGCCATCAAGACCTTTGAGATCAAGTAAATATCACCTCTAAGCAAGTAAACCTAGTGATTGATACTCGAGACTAGGGTGTGGACTTTAGTCTTGGATGTCAGATAGCATTCCCTGTAATAAAGACCAAGTTAAATCAAATACAATACATACAAAGTGTAAACTCAATTCTTATTATTGTCATACCTCAAGTGGTGAGATCTGACGGGCTACAGCATCTCTTATCCGGTTTAGTTGTGGAGACTCAGACTGGAGAGAGTGTGCTCTAATCCTCAAAACTGATCTTCCACAGCTGATGCAGACATGCCCATGATCAGTTATTGGTATATCCTGACTTGTTCGATGACGTATGTAATTCCATGCGGTAGTCCAACATGAATGACATACCAAACTGTCGCTTGATACCTGTACCTAAAAAAGAAATATGTAATTAGTTATCAACAGATATCAGTAACTGCATTTCTTTTAGACTGAGTCATAAATAAATATATCGAAACATAATTTCTTACCTGTGGCCGTTGTTGTATGACATCACGAACTTCAGCTATTTCCAAAACATGTCTACGTATACGGCTTATATTTAATCCACAATTAATGCACCGTAAATGTACTCTTGGCACTGTAGCTCCAGGAGATTGTGAAGAACTTGGGCCGGGGTCGGAGTTTGCAGGGTCATCGTTCAAAGTAGATAATGTCGAGTCCGAATTCGTGCCGGGGTTATCGCGAGAAGAAACAGCGGAGTCCGTGTTAAAGCCGTGGTCGTCAGAGATATATGTGTCGTCGTGGTCCATTTGCAATGCTTATTCGTTACTAAAAGATTAACAAAAGTGAAAAGCAAGCGCACCGTATTCGAAAATCTTCTGACAGTTTGTTTTCTAATTACTTTTTACATGACGATGTTGCAACTTATAAAATAAATTATTTGCAAATCGATTTAATATACATTTCTCAATTAATCGACTCATTAGAAAATCTTTAAAATAGGCATATGTAACTGTAAAAAACATTTATTTTAATTTTATATTCTATTTATTAGTTACTCAATCGATAAATCAAATTCCAAATCATTAGGTATGTAAAAATAATCGATAGTTTATACCCGATGTTTACTTTTCGAATTTCTTTTACCTCTCCGGATTTTGCAGCTTACATGATAAAATAATCAATATCATGCACTTTTCCCAGTTAATCGAATGAAAATGGTACTTGCTAAAAACATTTTTATTTTCCCATTTTATATGTATCGATTTTTAATCAAAATAATAATCGATAAGTAATTTGTTGCCGATTTTAGAATCTGGTAACATTATGTTCGCCATTACGCAGTTTGCAAAAAAATATATGAAATCGTTACGGTTCTTTAATATTTTAGAACATTGCTCCGGACTTATGCTGGTAAACGAATAACTTGATTTGTAATTAAAAATAACGACGGTTTTTTTGCTATTTAGCATATTCTTGGGCAGTGAATGGCCATAACTTGCCATGCCCCTTTACATTTGGATTTGACATATTCATTTAAATATAAATTGAATGGGTTTATTCCACCATGTGCAATTGGGCGACGTCATTTGAGTGTACATTTTATTGAGAGAACATTACAGCAATGTATATACTAATACATTACGTTTAAGAAATGCCTTCGTAAGTGAATATAGTCCTTTTTTGTATAATATATTATTTTTAACACGCTTTTATTAGTTTCACTTGTAACTATGTAAGAAAATCTTGGAATCTTAGTTTGACCTACTTCCCTGTCTTCCATTAGGATGAAATTTTGCACACGCTCTGAGTTCTGATGACAATACATAACTAGCTAAGAAACATCAATATAAATCCAATATGGCGGCCTCCCCAATATGGCGGACTGGCTGTTTGAAATCCACTCCCATGATATGGGTATAAAATTTAAGGCCTTGCTGTCAGTAATACGACAAAAGTAGTCACGTGACTTAAATCCAATATGGCGGACGTCCAAGATTGCGGACAGGCTATTTTTTAGTGCGTGCTAAAAGCGTGTTTTTAGTTTTTAGATTACTATTTATATTAGTAACCGAAGAAGTTAATAAGTTTAATAAGTACATGTACATGTAAATTTCCGAAATTCATAGATAGCTACTATCCGATCCGAACACGAAGTTGCACAAAAAATATTCCTTAATGCTCAATTTTAATGAATCCTTTTCGCTTAGACCTTATTTCGCCCTGTTTTGCTTTTTTTCGACCCCACATTTTATTAAATTGTACATAATAAATTATTTCATTATTTTAATTCTTCATATTCATTATTGCGTCGCTCGAGCTTCATCCTTGACTCATCAAGTAGCTCCCGTTAATGTCAAGACAAACAAATTCATAAAGAAAGGAGGCATAGGTCCCCTAGGTCGTTTGAATGTACCAGGATCGGCGCGCAGATGATGATGACGACTGATATTGGACTGTACCTATGGCTGCCAAGAAAATACCACATATGATAATACATACTTACATGTTGGTACATATGACAATTGGTGGCGTTTACTTCAAATCTAAAATTGACCGTTTTCAGCATTGGATCTTGTTTTTCGTCTAAGTGGTATCGAGTTGACCGAGGCAGGCATAGCTCCTTACCCTGCAATATTGAAAACCAATCAATACACTGAACGCTGGCCCGAACTAACTCGCACATTTGGAAATATGCTCGGAGGAGAGTGACTTTTAGTTTATGGACTAGCCCCACCGTTTTTGTTTTCAGGCATTCTGGTCGGGGAGAAGAGAAGACTCGACTTAGTTTGCGAAATACTGTCCAACCCAGTAAGATTCTTCTGGCTAGTTCTTTATCGAAGTTGTTTTTACCGAGCTGGATAACCTGGCCCGGGTAAGTATACATATTTTTGGACAACTTCGAAGTGGCAATCGGTCTCGGTGCAACATTATCTAGGTTTTATCCAAGTTTAAACCGAGGCTGACGTGTCGAGAAGCTCCATTTAGGCTCTGTAGCATATCGCTTAGTTGTTCCAGTGATTCCAATACAGTTCGTTGATGACATCGACAGCAAACCGAAGACGTGAGATGTAATCACCATTTATGTTGATGCCCCGCCCAGTCCAACCCAGAGGCTTTAAAACGTCCTCCAATGCGTTGGTGAATAGTTAGGGGGATGACTTACAGGGTTAGCCCGCTGTCTCACTCCACGCTGCGGGTCAATGGATTTCGTCTTCTAGTCTTGGAGCTGGACGGACCTTGTGGCAGTGGCATACTAAAATCTGCCGAATAGTATGAATGTGGTCCACGGTGCTATAAGCCTTTTAGAAACCCGGTTTGTTCCGGTGGCTGTAACTCATCGAGCATACCCACGAGGCGATTTGTGATTACTCACGAGAACAACTTGTAGAGCGAAGGGTCCTGTAGTACTTCAGCAAGGTCTTGTCCCCTTTTTTGAAAAAGAGTATCACCGCACTCCCGCTCTATGCCCTAGGTGTTAGGCCCTGTTGGATGATGGAAATAAAGAGAATCTCTCTTTCAGGACTGGAACCCTACCTGCTTTTAGGGGCTCAGTAGTAATTCCGTCATCACCAGGGCACCTATTGTTCTTCAGTTGTCTAGAGAGCCGCTTCTATCTCGCACTGTTTGTTCATCGCTGTGTCCCCTCGGTTTACTCATCCGTCTATAGAATTTATCGGTTTCTTCGAGAATCTCGAACTTTAAGGCAATTATTCTGCCATCCGCAGTTTCAAGTTTCGTCAGAAAGGGGCCTCCCCAACAGCTGAGCGAACACTTTCGACCCCCTATTCTACTCTATCGCCTCCTGGACGGTGCGAGTGTTGAAGCGTCGGGAGTCGAGTCGTATCAGCTTAATGATTTGTTTGTTTTAAGGCTCTCTCGTCGGACGAAGACGACTGTGTGCATAGTTGTTCACGCGTCTTTCTCATAAGTTCGAGAATCTCAGGAGAGAGCTTGGACTCTTGCTGTTTGCCTTTTCCGGGAAATAACCTTCGAGACACTTTCTGCAGTTTTCTCGTCAATGCCCCTAGTGGTTTCCAGGGTTCCTTACGTGGTACTTTTGTTGTATTTTTCATTGTAATTTAATAAAAGCTAGGAAAATAACGTAAATACCTACCGTGCGATCACAGCGACCCCATCCAGTCACGAACGCCATACGGCCCGTCATCTTTCGAGTGTTAAGAACAAGTGGAATCGCTTTCGCTGAACCCCTTAAACAATAGGGCTTACATTGTATAATGCGTTATCTATTGCAATAATCCTGGGTACACATACAGGGCCCTAATAAAACGGCCAGAAAATCTGGCCATACTAATTAATTAAAGCACCCACGGAATAGTAACCGCGCGTTTTTGCGCGGTTACTGTTCCGTGGATGCTTTTATTGGACTATATCTCCAATACTCAATATTAAAAAGTAACATAATTTAAATTCAGGTTAAATCACGGGTGAACACACTTATTCTCCGAGTTTTAAGAATCAATCAGTCAATAGGAATATAATATGTAATACTAATTTGAACCCACCAACAAGCAGGCCCATGCGGAGTATGCACGAACTTAATTACTTATTCTTATAATGATGGTAGGTATCTACAAACGATATACGATATAACGAACAGTTGTGCCGCTATAGTAAAATTTAGAATAATAGTATAAATGTGTTATGTTCCAAATTTAATGTTTGTATCAAACAGGTAAGCTTCATAAATTTGATTCTGTTCAGTGAGTTTCGTGTTCAACACATATAATTCGTCATCGAAACGAACAAACATAGTCAATGAACAAAATACAATCCATATAGGTTACGAAATTGCTTGACTATATAAGTGTAGGTATAGAGCCCCATTAAGATCTTAGGACCCCACTGCTGACTGAGGACCGGGAAAAGTCTGTACCAGTACAGACCTCTCCGGCCCCGGACTAGTTCCGTCTGGTAAAAGTTATTATTCTTAAGAAAAGTTAGCACAAAGTAAACGCCTTGAAAATTGTTCGCGTTACATTCAAGTTAGGTATGGGTAAGTCCTTGTTAGATATCGTAAGTCTACGTATCTTTCACACATATTTTAAACTTTCAAACTTCTCAGTTAAGAAGTTATACAGATTTCTTGGAGCGTATACATTCCCTAAGGCTAAGAATGCAGGGTTAAATCTCACCATGATAATTTATTCACCGGAACCTGCGATATATTCTATATACCTACTTACCCTTCGCCGATTTCAAGATAGCGTAAAGGCATGGAAGGAAAACCTTCTCGAGCATTATGGTGGAGCGCTTATGTACTTTCTTAATTATTTCCCACATAATTTAATTGTATTTCAATTTTTGTAATTTAAAAGAACCGCTTCTCAAGCTTCACGGCTGACGATCTACCCGCTCGCATTTTTTATCAGTCAGTGACTCGCCGCAGCACCGAACGGTGTCTATCACCCGCCGCCGCACCAAACGGAAGTTGAGTAATTCAACTCCTCGTTTCTTTTTCTGTGTAATTCTATAAGTTCCTTTGGCCACATTCTCAAGTCAGTATAAGTGAAGTGTATCGGAAGAAAACGACTCACTCAAGAAAATCACCGGCCGGTCGAAACATACCTACCCACCAGCACGTGCCAGGAACCACGCCTGTCTGCAGCTGAATCCTCACGAGGTGGAACTCAGGTCAGTGCCGGTTCTCTTACGTTTTCATTCATAGAAGCGGTCACATGTGTATTTTCTTTCTATTACAACCAAACTTCAGGTCACAGGTTCTTATACGCTCTGTGTGCAAACACACCAGTGGTCGGACTATTTACACGTCCTACCATAATTTATGGTCCTTCGAGCCGGATAGGCCAGTAAATAACATATTCACGTAATTATTGGTGAATAATATTTCTTTCCTATTCATTTAATTAAAAGATTCACGTAATTTTGGTGAATTCTTTCCGCCATCTTAGTTTCATTACTTTCATTCGCTAACAGATTTACGTGAATTATTTGGTAAATTCTGTATTTAAAACGCTAAATCTACGTAATAATTGGTAGATATTTATAATAGTTGGTGATTTACGTATTAATTGGTAAATACTCATCATTCTATTCACATACGCGTAACTTTGTAGGTACCTATCTAGGTACGTAGCTAGTTACATTCCCGCTCCGCCGTGCTACTTGCGCTATTATATAATAAGCCGTAGTACAATTTTCAATAAAAAGTATATCTAAACTGTTTGTGTTGAATTACTATTATATTATAGTAGGTACCTTACAGATAATCTTCTTGTTATATTTCAATAGGTAGGTCCTACCTATCGTTAATTTGCAAACATGTCGTCAGGTCAGATTATTATGTTGAATCAAAAAAAGGAATTATTCTTTGCACGCATTACCCGTTGGTATAAATCGTCGAAATCCATTGTTTGTTTTGACATAACGACGCGAGCTAATGAGGATTTTCTGGCTGAGACCGAGACCATCGATGATGTTCGCGATAAGTTCGAGTCGATTGTGGATCAAATAAATAGCTCAAATTTAGCATTAGAACCCCCTGTGGAACCCGACTATTCTTGCCTTGACTCATTTGATGAATTGTATTCGAGAATAAAACGCATTAGAAATAAATTATCTACTCCCAAGGTCAAGGAGGTCGCCTCACACGGGTCGAGTAATTCGAACGCGTCTGTAGTGAAATTGGAAATGCTTGTTGTTCCGAGTTTTGACGGACGCCCTGAAAACTGGAACACATTTTATCAGTCCTTTAAGGCCAATATTCATTCAAACAAACAATTGTCTGATTCGCAACGTGTGCAATACCTATTCTCAAAACTAACCAATGACGCATTAAAGTTCACTGCCGGTATTGTTCCGTCAAGTGAGACCTACAGTATAGTTTGGGACGCCTTGGTCAAGAAATACCAAGATAAACGTTCATTAGGTTCATATTATCTTAATAATATATTAGACTTAAAGAATTGTTCACCTAGTGTGAACTCACTTGATTCATTTATAGGTATATATTCCTCCTCTATCGCCGCGCTTAAAGAGTTAGGTATAAATGATTTAACGGACTTCATGTTTCTACAATGTGCCTTGAGGAAAATGGACACTCTAACCATCCAAGCCTTCGAACTTTCTGTTCGAGGTGTCGATATACCTACGACGCAACAGCTGATCGACTTTGTACAAGATTATGCTAAGATGATTGAACGGTCAAACCCGCGGTCTTCGTCATATGCGAAGTCGTCCACTGCTGGGACGCCACAGTCTAGTGATAGGCGTGTACAGCGTAATTCTAAGTCGTTTGTTGTCAGTGAGCCGATTAATAATAAGTCGAACGCGCCCGCCGCAGTCAACGCGTCCTGTTGTTTGTGTGGCGGCAGCGACCACCGACACCTGTATGACTGCGCTCAGTTTAAAAATATGCAAAATGCAAAGGCTAGATATGAGTTTATTAAATCTAAGCGTGGTTGCGTCAATTGTCTAAGCACATTACATAATCTCCCGCAATGTAAAAGTACGTCAGTTTGCTTCTGTCAGAAAAAACATCATAAATTATTGCATTTTTATAATAATGTTTATAATTCGCACTCGCATGCGACGACTGTTGCCGCATCCCCGCCGCCCCAGTGCGACCATGTTAGTCCCACTCCTGAGTCACCGCTCGCTTCAAGCACTGTGCATTCGTATGCCTCTAGCCATAAGGGTGATATTCTCTTGGCAACCGCTCAGGTGTATGCTCGCCCTAAAGGTAGCACTGGAAATAAATCTGTAGTCAGATGTCTAATTGATAATGGCTCACAGAATAACTTAATCACATTGTCCTGTTGTCGTTTATTGAATTTACCAATAATACCAATGAGTAATTCTGTTGTCAAAGGTGTTGGTTCCACTTCGCACCCGATAATAGGCTATGTGTATTTGGACATTGAATCTCGTATTTATGCAGATCATAAGTATACTAACTAACGCATGTATAGTTATGAATAGCCTTACGGATCAATTGCCCTCGCAATTAAATTAAGTGTGATCGCGAGTTAAATCTTCGCGATTTACCGCTTGCTGACTTAAGCTGGAACATTCCAGGAAACATTGATATAGTATTAGGTGCACAGCTCTTCCCGTATATCTACTTAGGAAATAGAGTCGAGTGTGGTCCCAGTGCCCCTTGTGTACTATCAACCGCGTTTGGGTATGTACTTATGGGTGATTACCCACGTAAAGATGTTGTGCCTACAACCGCATCCTTTTCTGCGCTAGCACTAAATGATTTAGTGCAAAAATTTTGGGAACTTGAGGAAGTTCCTATGAAGCGCCTATTGTCTCCAGAAGAAACCGAGTGCGAGAATATTTTCACATCTACTGTGACTCGCGATGACGTAGGTCGTTATACTGTTGCGCTGCCGTTCTGCAAGGATCCCTCTGAACTAGGGAACTCGCGCGGCGTCGCTCACCGCCGGTTTTTGTCGCTCGAGCGTAAACTTCGTCAATCACCAACCGTACGTGAAAATTACAATAAGGTTATTCAGGATTACTTAGATAACGGTTATCTTAGTCTCGTTGATGACTCTAATTTGTCTATGGATGGTTATTACATACCACATCACGCAGTAGTTCGACATGACAAACCGATGCCACGTATTGTGTTAGACGCGAGCGCTAAAACCCACACTGGTCTTTCGCTCAATGATATTTTACATATTGGTCCCAATTTACAGGCAGACCTGTTTTTATTATTATTAAATTTTAGGCTATTTCCTATCGCAATGAACGCTGACATAAATACTCACCGCAAATCGCTTGAGTTTGATGTTGGCAGTCATGTCGCAAAGGTTTTAGGTCTCTCGTGGGAGCCGTGTGGAGATAATTTTTATTTCACATCCACCTTGGTAGATGAGAAGTGCACTAAGAGAAATATACTCTCTATAGTTGCGCGACTATTTGACGTGCTCGGGTTGGTGGCACCTGTGATACTCTACGCCAAGTTGTTAATTAAGGAACTTTGGCTTAGTAAGAGTGATTGGGATGACCCTGCTCCAGAGCATATACGCTCACGCTTTTCCGCTCTCGTTCAAGAATTAAAATTGCTTGACACATTAAAAATTCCGCGACATATAGGTGTCGAAGTTGATTGCGAATTACGTCTTGTCGCATTTTGTGATGCCAGCCTGAATGGCATGGGATGTGTTATTTATGCACATTGTACCTACCCATCTAGCATTCAAACTCGCATTTTGTGTGCGAAATCAAAGGTCACTCCGACAAAGATTACTACGCTTGCTCGATTAGAGTTATGTGCTATTTTGCTTATGTCAAAGTTAATAAGAACTGTACGTGATTCTTATGCATTAAGCATTCCCATTACTGACATTTACGCCTTTTCTGATTCCACGATTGCCTTATCATGGATTCACTCGTCACCACATCGGTGGTAGATTTTTGTTAGCAACCGGGTCGCTCAGTGTCAAGAAAACTTGAACGCTAAACATTTTTATCACGTCGCCGGAGCCATTAACCCGAGTGATTGTCTACCACGCGGCATGCTCCCCTCGCGACTTTTGACTCATGATTTGTGGCGGAACGGTCCAGCATGGATCCGTGGCCCCCCTGATGAATGGCCTATTAAGTCATTCTCTCCCGCCAACTGTTCTGACTTACCTGAGCATAAGGCAAATGTGTTAAGTGTGACAACAAAACACACAGAGTCGCCATTGTTATGTACATTAGCACAACGTGTTTCTTCTTGGCAGAAACTACTACGCATCATTACATACGTTTTAAAATTCGCACGATTTAAATTTAAGATCGAACCTCATTCTGTATCAGGATTACATCCTGTCCTTCTCCCTAAACGCGATCACGTTGTTGATCTAATAATTCAGCATTTTCACGTTGTCAATTGTCATACTGGACCTGGACTCCTCATGTCTATCATAATATATAAAACGCGTACTGGTACTTACAAACGCGCTGTAACCAAATTGTATCCTATCCCAACGCAATAACTTACAACGCTAAATAGAATCTTAAACTTTAATTTTTAACTCAAACTTTAAACATACTTTAGATAGAATATTGTTAGTCTAAGTTGTTATTTTAGCTATGTGTATTATTATGTTATACAAATTCACTATGGGCTCTAATCAGCCAGTGTTCGCTTGTTTGTTTCGTAACGTCTTGCGACGTTCCAAAGCCGGGTGCATGGTGGAGCGCTTATGTACTTTCTTAATTATTTCCCACATAATTTAATTGTATTTCAATTTTTGTAATTTAAAAGAACCGCTTCTGTGAAGGAATAATGTTTGAGTATTGGCGCTCATTTGTTGACCACTTAGTGTTGAAGAAGGACAATAGATGGCGCTGTGCACGGATTTTTCGAACTATATTCTGAGAATGAAGTTCCTACGAGCGAGACTCTCAAGCTTCACGGCTGACGATCTACCCGCTCGCATTTTTTATCAGTCACTGACTCGCCGCAGCACCGAACGGTGTCTATCACCCGCCGCCGCACCAAACGGAAGTTGAGTAATTCAACTCCTCGTTTCTTTTTCTGTGTAATTCTATAAGTTCCTTTGGCCACATTCTCAAGTCAGTATAAGTGAAGTGTATCGGAAGAAAACGACTCACTCAAGAAATTCACCGGCCGGTCGAAACATACCTACCCACCAGCACGTGCCAGGAACCACGCCTGTCTGCAGCTGAATCCTCACGAGGTGGAACTCAGGTCAGTGCCGGTTCTCTTACGTTTTCATTCATAGAAGCGGTCACATGTGTATTTTCTTTCTATTACAACCAAACTTCAGGTCACAGGTTCTTATACGCTCTGTGTGCAAACACACCAGTGGTCGGACTATTTACACGTCCTACCACATTACTTGCTCGCAGAAGGAGGCAGCCGTACCCCAAGCGTTCGCGCATCGTACCATCGCTGTGAGCAATGTGGCGAGTGTGAGGACTCCCACTCCTAGAGCCGCCACTAGGACCCGCCTCGGCGTGTCCCACGCCAGGCACTCGGTCAGCGTGTGCAGCTCTGTGTCCTCGCTCGCATCACTGTGGTGGCACTCGGACGTTGGCTCCTTCCGGATCCGACACAGGTAACTTCCGAAACACCCGTGTCCGATAATCACCTGCGTCAGCCGATAGAGAAGCTGCCGTGTGGCCTCTCTAGCCTTTCTTCCATGATGGGTCTTATCGCCGCTATTACGGCGTGCTCTGCGCTTGGTCGCCCAAGTCGTAGCTCCCACTCAGCTACCATGTCCTGGTGGAGCTGGGACCTCACGGCCCGAATTTCTTCAGGCTCGGGTTCCCGTCCCTGCTCCCGCGCCTCCTTTCGATACCAAATCCGCCGTACGTGTAGATTCAGTACACGGATTTATAGACCGAAACTTCACTGTACAGGGCTTAGCGTAACCCTGAGTTGTTCAAAAGATTGGTTGCAAAATTGATTACAGATTGGTTACATCATGGTACACGTATGTAAAGTTCTTGATTACCGCCGAGGCGCTATTGAGATTGAGACTCGAGCCGCCAGGCAAAGGTCAGAGAGCCGAAGATGGTAATCAACAATACCTACGTGTATCATAATGACGTTTTTCCATTGAATAAAATAATCCTTAAAATATTTTATCTTCTGTCATATTGAATTGTAAACATTGAAAAACTTTAATGACGGTCTTAGCTTTTTTGTTTCTTTTGAACCTTTCGGAACAGACGAAGGTAATACCTTAGACCTTAACCATGTCGATGACGACATGTGTGGATGACGATTTTTACGCACAGAATATCAAAATAATTTTTAGAACTTAAGCTGATTTTACATTGATCTACAAACGCTCGTGTGATCTATATTCTTCTAATATATAAAATTCTCGTGTCACAGTTTTTGTTGCCATACTCCTCCGAAACGGCTTGACCGATTTTGATGAAATTTTGTGAGCATATTGAGTAGGTCTGAGAATCGGCCAACATCTATTTTTCATCCCCCTAAATGTTAGGGGTAGTCCACCCCTAAATTTTTATTTTTTATTTTTTAGACAAAATTTTTAATTTCTATTTTTTTATGATACAACATACAAAAATACATAGGTACAATCCTCAATTTTCACCCTTCTACGATCAACCCTTATTTTTTAATAGCCATTTTAGTAATTCAATCATTTTTTCTTTCCGGTAGAAAAATGATCAATCGTCATTTAATTATTATCTATTTTTCATCCCCCTAAATGGTGCAGCGGGAACGGGATCTGACGCCACGAGGGTAGGAAAAAATTGGCGGTACGAAGTTCGCCGGGACAGCTAGTACATATATAAAAATCAATTGCTGTTCGTTAGTCTCGCTAAAACTCGAGAACGGCTGAACGGATTTATCTTATCTTGGTCTTGAAATGTTCGTGGAGGTCTAGGGAAGGTTTAAAAGGTGAGAAATTTCGAATAATTGTATATATATAAAATTAGCTTATCGCTCGTTTTTTAACACACACTTATCTTAAGAACCCTTTTCTAAACAATTTAGAGAAACAATTAATAAATGTGCAGTTAGTAAAATTATAATTAAACTGTTTATAATGGTATAATAGTAAATGTATTAGTAGGTACCTACTATTGAATACGGCCCTTTTATAATACAAGCTTTTTTTAAGAGTTTTTTAAAGAAAAAAATAATCTATAGCCCACGTATGGTATTAAAAGTCATAGTTTGATTAAAGTGAAATTTGAACCACTTTATAAACAAGTGCATTAAAAAATATTTTACTTTATCTTCATAAGAGGGTTGCGGAAACCTATTAGAATTGATAGATTAGATTAGATGATAGAAATTTATAGGAGAGGACGTTTTATAGATAACGACTTCTTACTTAAATGTTATGTCCTCGAACGTCCTTAGCATCGCAATATCATTTTCCAGCGTTGACGGGTTGAAACTTTTATGAACGATCATGACGATTACTGTTAACAAAGTGGAACCACGGTCTGAGTAGTTCTCGCCGACCACCACGCTCAATTCTGCTATTGATACGCTGTAACAAAAAATACCTTTAGAAAGTCAAAACCGACGCCGATGCTCTCGTTCGATATATTATAATACTAGCTTTTGCCCGCGGCTCCGCTCGCGTGGATGTCAGTTATCGCACCCAAACATAGCCCCTATGTCCTTTCTCAAGGTCTAATCTACCCTTATACCAAATTTAATCAAAATCGGTTCAGTGGTTGAAGCGTGAAAGCGTAACATACAGACAGACAGAGTTACTTTCGCATCTATAATATTAGTATGGATAGTACAGTCAGCGTCATAAATATCTTGATGAATGACGAAGTCTTAAAATGATCTTAGAACTCTCATATTAAGAGCAAATCGAACTGTTTTATTGATTTATAACGTATTATTGTCTGAACTAAAGAATAAAGATGTGTACCAAATATCAGAACAATTGGTCAACTGGAAGGAGGTCAAAAATCGAAATTAAGATTATTTTGAGACATTTTGTACGTCACTATCTTTCTGATGCTGACTGTACCTAGACTGTTTATTCCCCTGTAACTAAGGGCTCACCACAGGGTAGAGACTTTATGCGTGACAAAACAGCTGACTTTGTCGAGAAGCACCAAATTCTCATTTAATAACAGTGCTTAATAGTATCACCATTACTACTCACCATAAATAAACTAAACGAAATTTTTATAATTCTTGCATATTTTGACTATTTATTTCACGCATATTTTAGGTATTTTTTAAGCGTAATATTATTTGCAAGCATGTATTTCGAGCATTTTATATTGCATATATCCCTGGTCTCTCTTTTAATAAACCACTTCGTTTTACTTCAATTCCTAAGATAAATATCCTTAGATAAATATCTTCTGTATAATAAATTTGACCAAAGTTAATAAAAAAAATATTGTGCTAATCAGGTTTATAAAACACGGTGTTCTAATATTGTAATGGATTTTGCTCCGAGCGAGCTTTATGAGTTAATTACGTAATGGACGAAGCCATAACTCAATTTAGGATAATATTCAGAGCTGCCTTCATGCAGTGGGGAAGTGGTACACTGAGGATTTTAAAAAAAATAGATTGTAATTTATCAATATAGGTGTGATGTATAGGGGCTCCAAGCTAAACTAACCTGCAAATAGGTACACCCAAAGCAGAGATTAAAATAAAGTCCCAAAGATGAGGGGACAGGACCTTGTACTTAAATACTTACTTTTTAAATCCCCACTGATATCCCACCGGAACCAGCGGGTCCTTGGGGCATGCTGAGGTTGAGGTAGCCTCACTCCCCGGTGCCGGAACCAACGCAGTGATGTTGATTTTTGAACTTACCCGTCCAAGGGATGTGCAACGGTTAAAATAATATTCCTCGTCAGGATACACCCTGTTAAGTAGTGCGCGACGTTTCGCCGAATGCTCGCGACATATGGGTGTTCGCGAATTGACACTCTTCTGCCTTTGAAAATCTGCAAAATACATTTAAACAGTTTGTTTAAATTAAAAAACAAACCTTGGCCCTCAGATGGCCCTAGCTCTGCTGGGGCGTCAAGGATATTCCAGAGGCAATCTCGCCCTTGGCATTTGATGACCCAATACGGCGTGCGGTTTTAGTCGGTCCGAGTCCGACATACCTACCATTGTCGGCTCCGCCATACCTACGAAAGGTTGTTAAGAAGTGATAAAACTCTGATACGAAATCGACGCTTAACTTTAAAGCATTCTTGTGTCGCGGCTCTTTGTCATGTTTTATTCTGTATTTTTAAATAATACATTCGATTTGGAAATATATAAATAACACCACGTTTGCTGGGTCACCCAGTATTTCATAAATAGTCCAGGAGTTCGTGGCGATTGGACCAATCTACTATATAAAAATAAGTCGGGTTTTCCTTCCTGGCGATATAACTCCAGAACGCCTTTACCAATTTGGCTAATTTTGGCCTAGAATTATTCGTGGAAGTCCAGGGAAGGTTTTTACGGCTAGAAAAATTCGAATAATTGCCGGGAACCGACATCCACGCGGGCGGAGCCGCGGGCAAAAGCTAGTAGCTTATAAAAAGAGCCTTGGCAGCAGTGTTGCAAAACGTACGATTTAAATCGTATCATACGATCTTTTCAGCTTTGGTGCGATGTACGATTGTATATTTGAAATCGTACGTAAATGTACGATTTTTTCATATATTCGAAAAAAATAAGAATAAACAAAATTCGACCGCGCATTTCTATACATTTTATTATACTGCTTTTTGTCTCTTTTTTACGAACTCATATATTTAATTAGTTTTAACCATAAACTATATTAGGTATATGGGTGAATTTCAACATCTATGAATTTTTAGCTAATTTTGGTGATTTTTTTTATTTCTAGGTATTTAGGTAATCTCTTTCAATATTTAGCTAGAAATACCTATTTAGATGCCTATTTTACTTGTATAGTCAATTAGCCCTGGGAATTACTTGTTTATTTTATACACCTGAATTGCCAATACACCGAAATTGGTGTCTAACACCAAAATTGCATGGCGTTTTTTTTAAACGCGTCCAAGTTACAAAATGGAATGAAATAATAAAAAAAATAGTAATGCATATTAAAAATTATTGAATGATTTGTTATTCTTTAAAAAACATTAAAATAGCTGCAGTTACCCAATAAGTATACAATTTTGCACAAAAATAAAACTTTCTTTGGGCACGAGGGTAGTTTAGACATCCACTTTGTAACTTCTAAAATTAAAATTAATAAATAAAATAGTATACTTTAAATGAAAGAGTTACTTTTATTTGTTTAGAAATATAATATTCTTTAAAATAATATAACAGCATAAGTAAAATAAGCCATACGTTTTTAATATTTTGTAAAGATGTAACCATTTTGTAACTACTTGGTAACTTTGCAGAGTTAGCTTCTGATTTATACAGTGTAACCATCATTGAATGCTGTTGATTTTTTTTTATTAATTTCTTTTTTTATAATTTAAAGAAAAGCAAAATAAACTAAGGTAGTCACTTTGAAAATACCAAAAAAATAAATAAAATGGTAACAGTAAAATATAAGACAATTACAAAATGGAAAACTTCAGTTACAAAATCGAAAAGTAAAGCTTATTTCATCCTGGTAAGGAAATTTTGCATATCAGTAGGTACTGAAATAGGAAGGGATTGTAAAAAACCATGAATGATGGAACCAACTTAAAAAGAAATGAAGCTATGCTATTTTAGTAATCAACGCTTTTTATTTATATTCAGCCTTAAAAAAATCAATCTATGTAAACACTACCTATGGTAAAAAATTATTGGTCCATGATATCATCAATTCATCATAATTATTACTCACTTAAAACATAAACACCATCAACCCTGCATGCATTTGTACTCGCCTTTATATTTCCATTTTGTAACTTTTTTATTCCACCTTATATGTAACCAAACAAAATGGAAGTAACGCATCTCGAATCGCCGACCTAAGATTGCTTGTAAATAAACTTTAATAAAGATGAAACACTGAAAAAACACTTTTAATAGCTTATAATGCGTTTGTAGTATATCATTATTATATTTCTATAAACAAAAATCCAAACTTACCAGTAAAAATCACAGTTACAAAGTAGATGAAAAATCCGGCACGGTAACGCTTAATAAGTTTCGACACGAAATGCGTCGAACTGTCATTCTCTTGACTACTTTACAAAATGGCGATGTCTGGAATAATGTTGCCAAGGAAGAAATTTTTAGTTAGTGGTAATTTTTTTTGGAATAAATGTTATAAAATTACGGTTATAAAGTGTAATTCCATGCAAAGCTGGAATTGTGAGACATAATAATAATGCTACGAACTATAGTATTTATTATAAAAGTAGTGTTATTTTATGTTTAATTCCGACAATATTATCACATTTCTATAATATTCATTCTTTTTTACCCCTACCGCCGGAGGAAATTCGCAAATAAACTTAACTCAATACTAAGCCGGTCACCGTGGGACATAGTAAAATCAGGGGTATTCAAAATTATATTCAGTATTATTTTATATTTATCAATAAATTATTCATATAGTTAGACGTATTTCCAATACATTAGATATTAAATATTTTTACAATCAACACTTCATAACAAATGTTCTTTCATTTCTCCATAAAAATAAGGGTAAACTTGTGAGACATACACATTTAGAGTATGGTCGTGTAAAAAAAAAAATGCCCGCTGCATATCAACTTATTTTTATTTTTTATTTATTGTTACTTATACTATTTCATTGTTTTTTTTTTAGAATTTGGCACTGAATAGGTACATATAACCCTTAATTTTCACCCTTTTATCACCAACTTCATTTTTATATGGCAAAACCATTTTAGTTCTTAGTAGTATCAGTATAAAAGCAAAACATTTGATTGTTTAGAAGCAAGGATTATATTTTACTCTAATGGCGCCAATATTATCGACGAACTTATTCAAGATTGCTGGGAAAAGATTTAGGCAGTTATTCTCAAAGTGGAAGAGGTGGTACTCGGTATGCCTAAGGGTGGACGGAAGATAGGCCATGGACACTTGGTAGTGACAAGACAAGTTGGTAGTGTGATGTCTATTTCTGAACTTACAAGAGTCCTTCAACTAAGTTTCTCACGCGGTGAGTTGATGGGCATTGCGGTTCAAAAGGGTTCCAGAGGTTTACACCATCCCGGACCTGTACCACGATTCTGATTCCGTTGTTCGCTGTTGGCAATATCAGAATCTTCCTTATCACTGTCGGGGTACATCTAGGATCGGTCCTTAGTCCATTCCCAATCAGCGTGGTATTTTGGTCGGATAGCATCAGACAATCACTCCATAACTGCCCATGTATGCTGTTAATATCGGTGGTGGACGCCGATAGATTGGTGCAACATGTGAGGAGCTTGAGGACGGTAGAGGTCAGAAGCCTTCTGTGGAGAAGATTGAGTACCTTTTACACGATAGCAAAGTGCTAGCTGCTAGAGCAACATAAGCAGGAGTTGAGTGTCCCCTACATTCTCGACGTCGTCGCTTTGTTGCGTGGAGTCACGCGCAAAAGATTGCATGAGGCACTCTTGCATCCACGGTAGCTTTCATGTAAGTGAGAAAGCAGAGGAAGAAAAGCCAAATGATGTTGACAGTGGAGAGGAGGGAAGAAGGGTGGGCAGGTTTTAACGGTGTAGGCTTGGTAGTAAAGAGTGAGGCCGCCTTTCACGCCAGCAGAAGCAGGTGACAGAAAGAGCGCACGATGCTCCACCACACCGGCCTGTCCCTATTGCGGCATCAGCTGACTTCACCCAACTACTCGCCTGTCTGCTGTATGGGTAGTTCATATGCTAATGGTTAATCTGAGAGAAAATTAGGAAAGCTTCCGAACAACCCTCAACAGCCAACAACCTCTTTCCCACCTAGGGAGAGAGGCGATGCTTTCTCCATTGCCCTAGGGTATACCACGTAGAGGCCACCTGACCTAGTAGCCCGTCGGACTACGTAGGAGCTTAATCAAATAACTATGAAAACAAATTTTGGTGAAAATATACAATTTTGATGATTAGTAAAACCCCACCAAATTCACCAAAATTGCTCCACCAAAATTAGTTTCACGTCTAAAAAAATTATTTATAAAAATACTATTTAGAATATAGTGGTTACATTAGCAACATTTAATACACATACTGAACCTGTACACTATACTTAAATATTAAAACATACAATGAGAATATAACGGTTTAAATAATCAACACAAAAATTACAATATTTTTGTCAGAGGCTTATGAAACGACCTACTTACGAGTTTGGCAGAAGAACAAAACGGGACTGGGGACAACTGGCTCTGGTGCTCATTAACACCCAACTGAACGTTTCCAATGATGATAGTGTCGTCCTTATAGGTACTTTCAATACGACTCCTTCGATGTTTTTATAAATCCCACCAAAATTTTACATTTGCCGCGGACGCATCTTATAAATTATTTTTAAGATAAAGTATAGTACTAAATACTACGAATGACATTATCGAAGATAGCTAAAATAATGCCGAATCGAATTATTATTAAGTATACTCAGTAAACTAATGAAGTTTTGATTAAACTGTGATCATTCCCAAGAAAACAGGTTGTGGACGCGCCACCAAGCTTAGAATTTAGGTGAAAATACATTTTTTACACACTCACAAAAATAGTTTCAATAATATAATTTATACGTGCATATAGAGCAAAACGATATTTGTCTTACAAAAAATAATCATTACTATATGCTAACTTTAAGGTATGATTTTCAGTCACGCCGCGAAAATTTTACGTTTGAGAAATTCACCCATATATACTTCAACATCTTCTCATTTCTGCGCTGCCGAAATAAAAATGTTATTATATTCAGTGGCACTCAAGTGATCATGACTTATAGCGAAGTGACATTGCCTACACTGCAATATCGATATAATAAAATTGGCAATATTGTGTATTTAGTAGCATTTAACCGATTTCAAAAAAGGAGGAGGTTCGTGCCCCTGTGTGCCCGTGTTCGTGTAATCTCAATCTCAGTTGCATTGCAGCCTAGAAAAGCAGACCCTAGGCTCCGAGGTGAACTCGTAACCTGGAGTCTGCTTTTTCAGTTTAACTCTGGGTTTATCTGATCTTTATATTTTGCTTTTTTTTTTTTTGCACATTTTTTCATCAAATTAGTTTTGTCGGCGTCTCTGGTTTTGTGGCATAGTTAAAAGACAAACTAATTAGATATTTGGCTTTAATTAACTTGAATCCGACATACGATAAAATAAGATATTGACACACATCACAACATGACACAAATTAAGCATAGACAATAATTTAGGCCCGCACTAGTAAAGAGGTTTATACGTCAGCTGGAAATCTAAAGGTTGTGGAGAAGTATCCCTAATTTTTGTAATTAGAAATTATTCTGTCACAATATATTAATAACAAAGTTTGGTTAATGAATTTTATTTACTTAATACTTTGTGACTAAAACAAAATCCCATATAAAACATTTAATATTTAGAATAAACTACATAAACTTACAGACACAAATTCCGTGGGTATATGACCTTTCTTTAGTATACGACGTATATTTCGCTGAATATAGCAGCTGTTGCTAAAAGTGTCTACTGTAAACCACAGATTTATGTTAGTATTACTAGTAGTACTGTATACTTGTGCTAATTAATTATTTGCATTACAAATAATAATCAGCACAGGCTACTCGCAATTTGGATTACTACTACAGGCCCCAGGGTAAGTAGGTACATAACATTTAACCATTATTATATTCTTTACTAGCTTTTGCCCGCGGCTCCGCCCGCGTGGATGTCGGTTATCGCGACAAAACATAGCCTATGTCCTTTCTCATGGTCTAATCTACCCCTATACCAAATTTCATCAAAATCGGTTCAGTGGTTTAGGCGTGAAAGCGTAACATACAGACAGACAGACAGACAGACAGACAGACAGACAGACAGAGTTACTTTCGCATTTATAATATTAGTATGGATTCTTGAGAAGACTAAAAAGAACTAAACCTTTTGAGTTAGTTTTGTGAATTTACCAAGTGCAGTGAGTGCTATATTTAAAGAACACAAGATCAAAGTGTCTATCAATAACAATAGAGACAATAAGAAAAGTGCCAATGGACACATTCTAAGTCCCGTATTCTAGAATGACACTCATCCTGAATCACGATTTATCTGATGACAGATTGATAGTTTGACATGGGGCCTGTACAATCTGTTCTCAGACAAATAGAGATTCAGGCTGAGTGTCATTCTAGAATACGGGCCTTAAACTTGTAAGTGCTAGCAAATTAAGTTAAATTTAAATTACTTATTAGCCTCAAGGTCTAGATTGTAATTGTCTGAGTATTGATTTATTATCGAATACTACAAAAAAAAAATTCTTTATATTATTCCGTTAAAAACTGATAAAATCGCGACGAATGAAATTATAATGCAATTTGAAACTTTTTAGAGTTCGTTTGTGATGGTGTTTTGAACAATCCCACCACTTTCAGCCGGGCCGGGTAATAGCTTGGATTTGAACTCGCGATCTCTTCAACCCTAATATTTTCGGTTTTAGGCTACCATTGGTTTCAACATATAGAAATAATAAGGTAAGTATTGATGGTATTGTACATCGATTCGGTGACAAGACAAACATCTACGTTTGTCTGCCTCCACCTGAAGTAGGGGTAGGTTATGTGACGTGAACAAACCTTTCTATTGAGTATAGGTAAAACGCTATCAAATGGCAATTCGACGCGATCGAAAAGTCCTGGAAACATTTCTTTTTTGGCGTAGCTCCGAACATAGCCCGTCAAATCTGATTCAGAACATCCGATGATATAAAACACTGAAATAGAAAATTATGTATTTCACTTAACACCTCTTCTTACGGTGTTAATAGAGTAGGTACACTTCGTGCCACGGATAGCACACCCCTACATACACCTTAACAACACCACCGATATGTTCCAAGGCTCGGAATTCAAGATCAGCACTAGCGGAGGCTTTCCTATCTAGTTCAAAGGCTAGACGGTTGTCGCTCCTATAAAATGTAAGCTAAGAAATATGCCAACTGAGTCGCACCTACTACCTATGTATTTTATAGTTGAATAAGTGAATGACAATTTGTGACAATTGAACACATGTGTTTAATATTAAAAATATTAAAACAGAGTCCTTCAAGGAATGTATCAATTTCATAGAAGATGTTTAGAAATAATTTATATTTTGGGCAAAGAGCTGTACTTTTTTATCTATCATTACGACCCTGATTGTCTGTGCCATAGTCTTAAGAAGGTATCATCGTCTAAAGAGAAGACACGGTAAATTAGGTAGGTAAGTTCATTAATTGGGACTTGCCCCAGAAAATAGAAGTAGAAAACTAGAGAAATAAATAACGTATTTATAAATGTACTCACTAGACGCCAGAATCACAACAATGGAATACATCTTACCAAGTAACAAATGGCACATGGAAATTAAAACCGAATCTGTTTGGCTCAGGGAATGACGTTCAAATATTAGTGCAGTAATAAAACGTATAGTGTTTTAGTCACAGAACAAAAAAAAGTTTTAGTAAAAATATTTATTACATAACACTTACAAATATATATTAAAATATCTTGAAAATAATATTAAAATTAACATTATAGCTAAAATAAACATAATCTATTAGTATCCAATGATTAAAATAGTAATATTACGATCAAAAGCACATTCGTAGGCAATTCATATAAAAAAGGTTCGTCTATACATAAATATTATTACAATATAAGTAGTACCTACTACTCGTACAATATAAGTCACAACAAAATAAACTATAATTACCTATTTAAAATTATATTCGGTAACAATATGTGATGTAGATGATATATTAACGTAGGTAATATTTATGTATTAATTCAAATACAACTACTATAAATAATTTTCACAGATACCCACTAATACGGTTCATGTTGTGTCAATTTTATTTTATTCTTTGTGTGCTAGTTCTATCGCTCTATCTGTCACATAGAAGTTATCGATTTCCTCGTCGCTTGATAATGAGGTAGGGGCATAAACTTGAATGATGGACCAGCTAGCGCTCTCAAATTTCAGGTTCATTATGGCTACTTTAACAGAAATGCCACGGTAGCTTTCTATATTGTTTTTAAGGTGTTTTTTTACTATAAAACCTAAACCATTTCTCTCAGATGTTTGGCCTGTATAGCAGAAAATGAAGTTTTCATGCTCTTCGATTTTGTTTCCAGTACATCTTATTTCAGCTAATCCTAATATGTCGCATTTGATACGTTTGAGAGCTTTGTTTAGCTCTATTAAGCGTTTATAAGATGAAAAAGTTTTAGCATTGAAGGTTAGAATGTATAGCTTAGGAGTTATTTCATTTTTAGGGGGATTGTTTGGAGGGGTTTGGTCATGATTTTCCACGGTGACCAGCCGTCTTGGAAGATGTGCTCGATTTGTAGGTTCTTTGTCTATTTGTTGTGAGTTGACGCTGTGAGAGGGGGGCGTTGATTGCTTTATTTTAGTGTTATTGTTTTGCTGCAGATCTGATGGGTTATTAGTGTTTTTGTTGGTTAGGTAATTCAGCATACTCGGTTTCAGAATACCTTCCGATAGGCTTGTCGTTCTTCTTAATTGTTTGTTTTTCTTGTTAGTCTGTGTATTTGATGATTTTGTTTCTGCTTCGGCTCCTTTTGTAGTATTGATTTCAGGTGAAATTGGAAGCATTCTTTTGTTATTTCCAACTGTTTTACTTTTTTCAGTTATAAAAAGCTTGTCGTATTTCATCTTTACAAGATGTCCCTTTTCCCTTTCGATATTTGCTTGTTCTTGGAGCTCTTTCCTCTTTTCTAGAATTTTTTGTGGGAAATCTTCCTTCATGTAGTATCCGGTATTGTTTAGTGCACTTCTATTTTTAAATATATTAATTTCGGTGCCAAGTGTTTGAAAGGTGACAATTCTGAAGTGTCAGTGAAAAGTGATTTATCTCGAAAATCATAGTTTTGAGAAAATCCAGTTTAAAGTTTTAAAAAATTGTCACTCATTTTACAGTGAACTAAAATAAAAACATGCTACTGCTATTAATAGACACAATAATAACGAAGGTTTTTATGGCCGAATTTGAGGATTTATATGTATAGTTTTTTTTTAATTTATGAAAATATCCAGTTATATCAATAAACACATCAAACATTTATTAAACAATTTTGTGACCATTAATACAAATTAACTTGACTTACTTTACACACTGTCTATAGGTTTCATGACAAATGGTACAAGTTTTTTACATTCTATTGTTGTGCTCTAGACAAATGGAAAAAATAGAAAATGTTGAAATAAATATTATTCATTTAAGTAATAGTGAGTTGTATTGAGCGTTTAATTATAAATTTGTCAGAAAAAACACAATCATATCATTAGACACCTCTAGAGTCTGTAAAAATATGATGTGTACTTCGATACAAAGTGTGGTTAAGATGATACAACTGAACATATCAGCGTGTATATTGATATTACTTAAGTATATAGGTAGTACTACTAGTGAAATAATATGTTCTATGTTACCCAGTTGCGTAGAATCGTTGAAAGCTACTAGTAATGATGTACAATCAATCAATCAATCAATCAACTAGCCCACCGCTGTTCACTGCTGGACATAGGCCTGTCCCAATGTGCGCCATTTCATCCGATCCTCCACCTTCCGCTTCCGTCAATCCCAGCCACCTTTTTCAGGTTGTCAGTCCATCTGGCTAGGGGGTGTCCTACCTTGCGTTTGCCTTCTCTCGGTCTCCACTTTAGGACTCGTCTGCTCCAACGGCCGTCGGTCCTTCAACAGATGTGGCCAGCCCATTGCCACTTGAGCTTGCTTATTCTGCGAGATATGTCGGTAACTTTGGTTCTGTGTTGGATGACCTCATTTCGAATTCTATCCTTCAAAGAAACTCCAAGCGTAGCTCGCTCCATAGCCCGCTGCGCGACTTTTAGGTTATAGATTAGCCCTACCGTCAAAATACAAAAGTGTCCACGTTTCGGCACCGTAAGTCATAACAGGTAGGACGCACTGGTCAAAGACCTTTGTTTTCAGGCAATGCGGTTGGGGAGAAGAGAAGACTCTACGTAGTTTGCGAAATACTGCCCAACCCAGTTGGATAATTCTGGCTAGTTTTTTCTTGAAGTTTTTTTATTTATTTTATTTATTTATTTTATATATTTAGATACATCACCCTTACAGTACAATCCAATACGGCAACGATCTTACCATTTTTATACAATTCAATCGTACGTTGTTTTTACCGAGCTGGATTACCTGGCCCAGGTATACATATTTTTGCACAACTTCGTGCGTCGCCCCTTCGATGGCAATCGGTTTCGGTGCAACATGTTCGTTCAAAATTATCTTGGTTTTATCCAAGTTTCCACCGAAGGCCGACGCCTCGAGAAAATCATACAAACATGGCACAAATCCCTTCTTTCCAAGCTACCAGCCTTTGGCCTGCCTTCCGGACTGTGCAAATGGGTTGCAAGCTTACTGCAGGGGCACCGTATTCGCTTGACGGACGAGCTTCAGAGTTCTTGCAGGTAAATGCTGGCTTGACGTAGGGTTCTGTTATATCTGCCACTCTCTTTTTTCTGCATATCAATGACATGCTTTCTAACGGTAGCATTCATTGCTATCCAGACGAAAGCAGCTTTACACGGGAGTTATTACGCACATACTGCGACCAAGCTGTCTGATATCGCGGAAAAAAGGCAGCTGCTTGTCACTGAGCTGGACCGGATCCTGTTCTTTAGAGAACCTGTTCGACTTCAATGCCAAGAAGACGCAGGCATTTGCGTTTACAGCAAAGGTATCTCCTTTTCTTCCCCTTCCCACTCTTCAAAGCACGCCACTGCCACTGCAGGATAACCTCAATTTTCTCGGTATGGATGTTCGCTGCAAACTGAATAACAAAAGCTATATCGAGAGCATCATCAAAACAGCCTCGCGTAAACTCGGAGTCCTGAGCAGAGTGAGACATTTTTTCACGCTGGAGCATCGGTGTCTTCTGTACAAGACTCAAATTCTTTCCTGCGTGGAATACTGCTCGCATCTTTGGGATGGCTCCGTAAAGTACAACTTACTAGATGCTCTCGACGGGTTGCAGCGACGTGCGGTCCGCATTATTGGGAATCCTGAGGTAACGAACACCATCGAGCCTTTGCAGATGAGTAGAGATGTTGCGTCTTTGGCAGTATTCTACCGTATATACCATGGTGAATGTTCTGATGAGCTCTTCCAATTAGTCCCACCCTCTCCTTTCCTTTACAAGACAACACATACAGGACTAAGATGCCATCCGTATACGGTGCAAATTATAACTTCTAGAACCAAGCGTTTCAGTAACTCATTCCTATGCCGCACCATTAAGACCTGGAATTCCCTGCCAGTTCACGTGTTTCCTTCCTTCCTTCCTTCTTCCTACAGTCCCGGGTCCTTTAAGTGAAAAGGCATCTGATGAGGCCGTCAAGCTGAGTGCCACTACTGTTGACACGGTACATGGTTACGATGGTGACCCTCTTTCCGAGACTTTGCCCTTAGCTTACCATCAGGCAAGGTGAAGTCAAAATGACGTGGCCCTTATAAAAAAAGCTTATGATCTTTATAATTGAATGCTACATTAATTTACTTTACTTAAATAGCATTATTATTTTCATTTGCATAAAACTTGTATCAAATACTAATAAAATAATTCCAATAAAAATATTACGTATTTTGTGTATAATGATACAACTTACTTAAGTCGACTTACTTACTTACGTCGAAGCGAGACTGGCGAGTCGGTCGCATCACCAAACAACGTTATTCCTCTTTCACTTGGGTATTCCTTCTTGTATCATAATATTACCATCTCGTTCACATAGTTCAACGCGGGAAGGGGATCGCGAGAGGTGTTCGCTGAGGATTTGTATTACTTTTCACTTAATTTTATATGATGAAAATATTTGAATAAGCTTGTGTTTTTGGTACAACTATAATTGTATTATTCGACACTTATACCGACATTGTGTTTATATTGATACTAATTTAGTTATATCACTCGACACACTTAAGGATTGTAATAATATCATGGTGTTAATTGATTCTCTAAGAATTGTATCATTTTACACATAACTTTATTAAAATTTATTTATTTTTTTACGTCGTAAATATAATTGTATCACTTTTCACGAATGAATGTAGGAGTAAATTTAAAATGTATATTAATGCAAGTGTACTTATATTACAATGCACTAATTCTAATCTATACATCTACATTGTGTTAAACTCGTTAATTCAATTTGTATCATTATACAATACAGAAAACACAAACATCGTTCAGTTCAATTTGATATGATTTTATAAGTATTATTTTACACAGTTGAAATGGTAAAAAACGTTCAGTTATATCATTATGCACCAAATCAGCTCGCTCATTTTAAACCCTAGAGATACGGGGATAAGAGTCAAAGATAGATATTTTTTTATAGATCTTTTATATGAAAAAATATAATAAGTAATATAACTCGAGATGTATCACTTTTCACTGACGCTCCAGAATTATTGGTTGAGGTCTTTCCCCTTTTTTACCTATTCTTCTAACTTCTTAAATATCCCTGGGTTCTAGTTCTTGAGAGAAATTTTCTTTTATAAAATTCAATATGAAACTTTCTAGGTTAAAATACTTATGATTTTTCTATTTCTTTTATTCCGAAAAAGACGATGTTGTTTTCTCTTGCCTGTTTTTCTAGGAAATACAGGCGCTTTTCTTGGTTTTCGCATGTTTCCTTTAGGTATTCGTATTTTTCATTGAATAGTTTAAACTTATCTTCCAATAGGTATGCAGTTTATGTTTTCAGTAACCTTTTCTGTCACCTTTTCTCCACTTTTGCAATTGCGGTTTTCTGTTCATCTAAATCTTTTCGAATTTTTCACAGTTCGTGCATAATTTCCTCCATTTCTTATTATTTTTCGGATCATTTTATGAATTGTATCTCGGTACTGAAGTGTTTGTTATGCTACTACTAGCGCCCTCGCGCGGTCCTGATCCAACTTGCTAAGATAACTAGTTCCGTGACGGAACGATCGATCGCGGATCGAAGATGGTTCGGACTTGTATTAGTGCTACGGGTAGATCCTCATAGATGTCACTAGTTTCTACGTGCACATTTACCACTCGTACTTAATTGCAAGTCAATTTTTGATATTGAAAAAATAGGGTTATAATTTCACTTTTTGACTTTAAAAGTCATCAATCTTAAAAACGAGAATAAAGGGTGTGCGTTGTTTAAAAGACAATTGTTTTATATAATTTCGTTTTACAGAAAATGTTTCGCATAATTTCGTTTCATAGAATAATCAATATACAGAATACTTACTTTAAAGATGTTTAAATCATTGGTTTTTGTTTCACATAGAGTTTAACATTAGAATAATCATATCATAGAATAACAAATCAAATATTCTTTATCATTTATAAGTACTGTTTATTTAATATAAAACTTATTGCCAAGAATAAGTTAATACAATAAACGATTACGTTTATTCCCAGTCGTCCCCACTGGGGACGAGTGGGAAAAAAAAGTTTCGTTCGTCCCCGGTGGAGACGATTGGGACTTTTATTTCCCACTCGTTCCGCTTATGGACCAAGAGTCAAAAGGCAATAATCGCAACATTATACCTACTTAAAATATTTAAAAAGACCTGGGGGCCTACCACAACCGTTTACGGACGCTTCTGTGAGCCTAGTACTCCATGCAAAAGGTACCAGGCTCACAGAAATACTGATCCCACGACCAACGTTTCTGTGAGCCTCGTACTCTATGCTAAAGGTACCTATGGGTGGTCCTATTTCTGGGTGTCCTTCCAACCTAACCTATCCAAGTCGGGGTAATATGAGTCGGTTTGAAAATTATAGGGTTGTTTAATATTCTTCAAAAAATAATTCTACAGTATAATAAGTTTGTTAAACAAAAAATATGATAAAAAGTCATTCAATTGTGTTTCTGTGAAATATGTTTCATTGTAGTAAATTGTTTTTGAAACAATAATATTCGCAATAAAATATAAGGACTTGAATTGAATTTGTTATTAATTTGTAACAGTTATATTAATCATAATGAGATCAGTGTAAATATATGTACTTAGTATTCCTTTATAAATACCTAATTAAGCGAACAAATCGTTCAAAAGTAGCATAAAATAACATTTAATAAGATCGAATAACGAACTTATTATCTCTAATTTAAACGCTTTGGCAAGTGCTGCTATGCATAAATCACAAATAAATTCAATGTCATCACCATCTATCCCAGCACTTGCATAATATCCCCATTTTCCACATGCACAACATTTTATCCATCCTTCACCCTTGGTATCACTTGAATTTTTTTCTGTAAAATAAGTAGAACTCCTGTAAGATATGAGTGATAACTACTCACGACACGACACGAAGTAATATGGCTAATAATACTAACATGCTAATATTTATATCATATTATTATGCATATTCGTACACACATTGGTGGGCACGAACATAAGTTCAAAATAATTTCTCACAAATGTGAGTACGATGGATAACTATAGTCAGCCAGCGTATTTGATACAACATCGGTAACGAAACCATAACTTGATTCAGAAAATCGGCACACCGCCATCTATCGAGCGGTGAGGTAATGATTTGCTAATTCTGTGTCTCTATAATAATAAAAATAATATATGATAATGGTTTACTAATATTTGCCATAATTTAAAATGCCGTAATTTCATATGCCATACATAGGTGTTTTAAGTATTCTAAAATTTTGAGAAAAGTAAAGTAATGCCATCCGACCATTAGCTCGATAGCCCAGACTATATTAAGAACGCTAGAGATGATAAGAAAATGATTAGAAGTGCAAGCTATTTTCGACTTATTGACATGACATAGTAACTATTTTTTTTTTCTTATATTCGTGATCAGCGTCATCTATTAACGCGAAAAGAGACGTAACTAAGAAAATGCCATTTAGGTTGAAAGTCGCTTGCAGTCTCTGCGTGTTCCGATAACGAGCCAAAACAATGGTGTGGGCTCCAATACCCGATATTGGGCATCGATATTTGACTTCCTCCGATCTCGGATGTCGGATATTGGATATCGGACGTCAGTTGATGTGAAAGCCAAAAAATTTGCCGTTAAATAGTCATGTTGCATTGCAATAATATTAATATAAAATTCGTCTCAATTACCTACACAGAAATTTCTAACAGCTCTCGGACTAAAAATCCCTCGAAAAACACGCGCGTGATGGCAGATTTCAGTGTGCCATACCTCGCGTTTTCTGCTTGTACGCGCATATTCTGCGGCAACGCGCGTGATTGCGTTGTCAGTGCGTGGGACCCCGCGTTTTTCTATACAAAATGAGCTCCGTAGAGGGGACGAGCGCGACGCCGCGTCGACGCAACAACGCTTGACGCTGCGTCGCGCGTCGCAGTGTGCCAATCGCCTATAGTTGAGTTATATTTAAAAAACCTAAGCTATTGTTCACCTACAATTGTTACGCGTGTTGTTCAGACATTTTGCGAGATCAATATTATTCAGCTACTTTTGGCAAAATGTTGTTCAGTTAACTCTCACAATGTGGTGTTTAGCTAATTTTGTACTTCTACATTGTTCTTCTAATTCTGAAGCTAGCCTTGGTAAGCGACTTTTGCATGCTACATTGTTCATGGGTTATAGAAACGTGGATGTAGCCATCTACTTTTGGGGCTGACTGTACCTAATAAAATTAACAAAATCAATGCTGATGACTTTAAAAGTCATCAATCTTAAAAACGAAAATAAAGAGTGTGCGTTGTTTTAAAGACAATTATTGTTTTATATAATTTCGTTTTACAGAAAATGTTACGCATAATTTCGCTTCATAGAATAATCAAAATACAGAATATCATTGATTTTTGTCTCACATAGAGTTTAACATTAAAATAATATAAGAACGGCTGATTTCGGCCGTCTCCGCCTCTCCGGCGCATTTCGCTATAGGGCAAAGCGCAAGGAAGAGAGAGAAAGTTTCAAGATTATGCACTGACCTACTCACTATCTCTGTCTACTCTAGTAATAAACCTACACACACATCCTTAAAATTTGAATCACTGTGACAAGTGCGGAGTGCCTTGTTTGCTAATGTTTATTTATATTTTTAAGCGACTTTTGATTGAAGTTACTTATTGTGGACTTAAATAGTTACGCGGTGTCAATAATACAAAACAGATTAGTGATTTCGATAAACATAGTGGATTATAAATAAATAGGTATATTGTGGACTTTTAGAGTTGCGTGTAAATAATAAAAAATTGATTAAGTAATGTTGTAAACTTATTGTGGACTTAAATAGTTACGCGGTGTAAATAATACAAAACAGATTAGTGATTTCGATAAACATAGTGGATTCATAATCATAGTGGAAAACTTTCAGCCACAGTTTTCCACATTTGGCTGTTTTAGCCAGAAAAAAGCTGAATTTTTTGGCGACTTCCGTACCTTGTGAGAGGCTGTTTTCAAAGGCAGGTAACATCCTGACCGAAAGACGTACAAGGCTTGGTGTACGAAAATTACAGCAGCTTTTGTTCTTAAATTCAAACTATAAAATATAAAATCATCTAAACAAATAATGTAAAAAAAAGTAGATACTATATAAAAAAAACAATAAAAACTGTAAATAAGTAGTGAAATCATTGTAAATAAGTGATCCAAAATAATAAACACGCCACACGAGTTAAAATTATAAACCTTTATTCGATTACTTCATGTAAAATCTCTTTGTACGAATTCGTAATACATTGTATATAAAATAAATTTACTTAAATTACATGAATAAAACTAGAAATAAAATTTATTAAAATCTTTGTGACAGTCCTAAGCCTGCAAAAGTGTGAAGGTTATTTCGGATCACATACCTAATCACATAGAATCGTATCGTAACCAATGTGAGGTTGTGCCAATTATTAAATAGTTACGGAGTGATCGATGTGACAAAATCACGATGATTTATCACTGTGACTTTTGAGGAACTGGAACGACAGTCACTGCGATGCAAAAATAACGTTTTCGACCATCTCTAATATGAGGGATATCTACTCACGGCACGAAGTAATATGGCTAATAAATAATCTAACATGCTAACATTATATCATATCATTATGCATATTCGTACACACATTGGTGGGCACGAACATAAGTTCAAAATAATTTCTCACAAATGTGAGTACGATAGATAATTATCGTTAGCCAGCGTATTTGATACAACATCGATAACGAAACCATAACTAGATTCAGAAAATCGGCACACCGCCATCTATCGAGTGGTGAGGTAATGATTTGCTAATTCTGTGTCTCTACATTAATAAAAACAATATAATTGATAAGGGTTACAATTACGGCATTTTAAATTATGGCAAACATTAGTAATGTTTGCCATAATTTAAAATGCCGTAATTTCATATGCCATACTGGTATTTGCCATAATTTCATTAGAAATAACGCTTCAGTTGCCATAATCGTGAAATGACAAAATGACTTTCACTAATACCAGTGGTCATAATCGATCAAGTGTCATAATAATTTAAATCCATAAATGTATTTGCTATAATTTTCGTTTTCAATAAAGCCATTTTCTATAACTTTTATTCACCATAATATAAAATAAAGATAATTTAGTACAAGCGCCTGCAATTTTTATGTTAATGAGTAACCTAATATATTTTTTGCTATTGACATATTCACAGTTAAAGTAATAGTATGAGGGTAAAATAAAAAAACTAAAACCCGACTACCGAAAAATCACGCTCTAAAAGTAACAAACAAGAAAATAGCCGTGGTCGTATGCCACTTTTCCCTAGAATATATTGTTTTGTCAGAGTAAGTGGCATACGACCACGGCTATTTTCTTGTTTGTTACTTTTAGAGCGTGATTTTTCGGTAGTCGGGTTTTAGTTTTAAACTTTATTTTTTATTTATATTATTTTGGGGCAAGGTAAAGCTAATAGTTTATACATATTTGAAATGTGCTTATTAAGCCCTTTCATTTGATACTAAACACGGCATATTTTTATCTCAAATTTATTTTTTAACATAGTACCTTATGAGCGCTAGAGGGCGCTACACAAGACTGAGTGACACGTCATATAGCCTATAACCATCGGACGATCAAGCCGCTTGTAACGATACCTCATATGTCCAGTTCTAATCAGTAGTTGAGGTGCTATGAGGGAACAAATGAACATACATACATACATACATACATACATACATACATACATACATACATAGCCTGTCAAAATCATAACCCTCCTTTTGGCTTCGCCGTAGTCAGGTAATAAGCCTGACATAATAGACAGTCCTTATTAATATTAGTCGTCAATTCACTATTAGTCCTGTCGAGATGAGTGTAAGTTGTGAAGTGTGAACCTAAAACTAAACCTCAATATGGCTTCTACTAACTAAGGTCGACGGAGCCCTGCTTCGCGGGGCTCCTACTTCTGGGTGGTTTAAAAAAAACCACGAAGACTAAGGCGGGAGCTCCTTAGTCTTCTAACCTAACCTATCCGAGTCAAATTGCACTGAGTTAGGGTGTTAACGATAATTAATTTCGACCTAACAATATAATGTATTAGTTTCATAATTATATCAAATTTTGATTATGTCAAGAGTCGATTAGGAGATGTGTTTATAACTATTATGATTATAGAAAGTCATTTTATGGTAAATAAAAGTTATCACTGTTGAGTTGTTATGGTAAACGTTATTAGTGCAAATGAATTTATGGAAAACGAGAGAATACCGATAAGAATATGATCATATGATATGATAATATAAGTAGGTATAATAATATAATCGATAAAAAGGTTCTTCGTAGGTCACATAACAAACGACTAAGTATTTAACATTTCGCTCCTAGTAAGTGTAATTAATAGGTTACTGCATGAAACTCTACATAATACCTACTTCACTCTACTTTCGAGTGATACAGAATATCATAAAATTATGGGTTTATCCACTTAGTTATACTATTAGTTATGGTGGAGCGCTTATGTATTTTCTTAATTATTTCCCACATAATTTAATTGTATTTCAATTTTGTAATTTAAAAGAACCGCTTCTGTGAGGGAATAATGTTTGAATGTTGGCGCTCATTTGTTGACCACTCAGTGTTGAAGAAGGCCAATGGATGGCGCTGCGCACGGATTTTTCGAACTATATTTTGAGAATGAAGTTTCTACGAGCGAGACTCTCAAGCACCACGGCGGATCATCTACCCGCTCGCATTTTTTAATCAGTCACTAAAACGCCCCAGCGCCGAAAGGTGTCTTTGACTCCGCTACCGCACAAAAACGGAAGTTTGATTAATTCAACTCCTCGTTTCTTTCTGTGTAATTCTATAAGTTCCTTTGGCCACATTCTCAAGTCAGTATAAGTGAAGTGTATCGGAAGAAAACGACAAATTCAAGAAAATAACCGACCGGTCGAAATATACCTACCCACCAACACGTGCCAGGAACCACGCCTGTCTGCAGCTGAATCCTCACGAGGTGGAACACAGGTCAGTGCCGATTTTCTTACGTTTTCATTCATAGAAGCGATTACATGAGTATTTCCTTTCTTACAACCAAACGCCAGGTCATATTAGGTTCTTTACGCTTTGTGTGCAAACACACCACTTTGGTAGGACTATTTTACACGTCCTACCACAATCTATGGTCCTTACGAGTCGGATAGGCCAGTAAATAACATATTCACGTAATTATTGGTGAATAATATTTCTTTCCTATTCATTTAATTAAAAGATTCACGTAATTTTGGTGAATTCTTTCCGCCATCTTAGTTTCATTACTTTCTTTCGCTAACAGATTTACGTAAATTATTTGGTAAATTCTGCATTTAAAACGCTAAATCTACGTAATAATTGGTAGATATTTATAATAGTTGGTGATTTACGTATTAATTGGTAAATAATCATCATTCTATTCACATACGCGTAGCTTTGTAGGTAGGTACCTATCTAGGTACGTAAGTACATAGTTACATTCTCGCTCCGCTGTGCTACTTGCGCTATTATATAATAAGCCGTAGTACAATTTTCAATAAAAAGTAGGTATATCTAAACTGTCTGTGTTGAAGTACTATTATATTATAGTAGGTACCTTACAGATAATCTTCTTGTTATATTTCAATAGGTAGATCCTACCTATCGTTAATTTGCAAACATGTCGTCAGATCTCGAGACGAAGCTTATTCTGTTGAATCAAAAAAAGGAATTATTGTTTGCACGCATTAATCGTTGGTATAAATCGTCGAAATCAGTTGTGTGTTTTGACATAACGACGCGAGCGAATGAAGATTTTCTGTCTGAGACCGAGACCATCGATGACGTTCGCGATAAATTCGAGTCGATTGTGGATCAAATAAATAGCTTAAATTTATCATTAGAACCCCCTGTGGAGTCCGACTATTCTTGCCTTGACTCATTCGATGAATTGTATTCGAGAATAAAACGCATTAGAAATAAATTATCTACGCTCAAGGTCAAGGAGGTCGCATCACACGGGCCGAGTAATTCAAGCGCGTCTGTAGTGAAATTGGAAATGCTTGTTATTCCGAGTTTTGACGGACGCCCTGAAAACTGGAATACATTTTATCAGTCCTTTAAGGCCAATATTCATTCGAACAAACAATTGTCTGATTCGCAACGTGTGCAATACCTATTCTCAAAATTAACCAAAGACGCATTAAAGTTCACTGCCGGTATTGTTCCGTCAAGTGAGACCTACAGTATAGTGTGGGACGCCTTGGTCAAGAAATACCAAGATAAACGCTCATTAGGTTCATATTATCTTAATAATATATTAGACTTAAAGAATTGTTCACCTAGTGTGAACTCACTTGATTCATTTATAGGTATATATTCCTCATCTATCGCCGCGCTTAAAGAGTTAGGTATAAATGATTTAACGGACTTCGTGTTTCTACAATGTGCCTTGAGGAAAATGGACACGCTAACCATCCAAGCCTTCGAACTTTCTGTTCGAGGTGTCGATATACCTACAACGCAACAGCTGATCGACTTTGTACAAGATTATGCTAAGATGATTGAACGGTCAAACCCGCGGTCTTCGTCATATGCGAAGTCGTCCACTGCTGGGACGCCACAGTCTAGTGATAGGCGTGTACAGCGTAATTCTAAGTCGTTTGTTGTCAGTGTGCCGATTAATAATAAGTCCAATGTGCCCGCCGCAGTTGACGCGTCATGTTGTTTATGTGGCGGCCGCGACCACCGACACCTGTATAACTGCGCTCAGTTTAAAAATATGCAAAATGCAAAGGTTAGATATGAGTTTGTTAAATCTAAGCGTGGTTGCGTGAATTGTCTAAGCACATTACATAATCTCCCGCAATGTAAAAGTACGTCAGTTTGTTTCTGTCAGAAAAAACATCATAAATTATTGCATTTTTATAATAATATTAATAATTCGCACTCGCATGCGACGACTGTTGCCGCATCCCCGCCGCCCCAGTGCGACCTTGACGGTCCCACTCCTGAGTCATCGCTCGCTTCAAGCACTGTGCATTCGTATGCCTCTAGCCATAAGGGTGATATTCTCTTGGCAACCGCTCAGGTGTATGCTCGCCCTAAAGGTAGCACTGGAATTAAATCTGTAGTCAGATGTCTAATTGATAATGGCTCACAGAATAACTTAATAACATTGTCCTGTTGTCGTTTATTAAATTTACCAATAATACCAATGAGTAATTCTGTTGTCAAAGGTGTTGGCTCCATTTCGCACACGATAATAGGCTATGTGTATTTGGACATTGAATCTCGTATTTATGCAGATCATAAGTATACTATACATGCGTTAGTTATGAATAGCCTTACGGATCAATTGCCCTCGCAATTAATTAAGTGTGATAGCGAGTTAAATCTTCGCGATTTACCGCTTGCTGACTTAAGCTGGAACATTCCAGGAAACATTGATATAATATTAGGTGCACAGCTCTTCCCGTATATCTACTTAGGAAATAGAGTCGAGTGTGGTCCCAGTGCCCCTTGTGTACTATCAACCGCGTTTGGGTATGTACTTATGGGTGATTACCCACGTAAAGTTGTTGTGCCTACAACCGCATCCTTTTCTGCGCTAGCACTAAATGATTTAGTGCAAAATTTTTGGGAACTTGAGGAAGTTCCTGTGAAGCGCCTATTGTCTCCGGAGGAGGCCGAGTGCGAGAATATTTTCACATCTACTGTGACTCGCGATGACGTAGGTCGTTATACCGTTGCGCTGCCGTCCTGCAAGGATCCCTCTGAACTAGGGAACTCGCGCGGCGTCACTCACCCCCGGTTTTTGTCGCTCGAGCGTAAACTTCGTCAATCACCAACCGTACGCGAAAATTACAATAAGGTTATTCGGGATTGTTTGGATAACGGTTGTCTTGGTCTCGTTGATGACTCTAATTTGTCTATGGATGGTTATTACATACCACATCGCGCAGTGGTTCGACATGACAAACCGATGCCGCGTATTGTGTTAGACGCGAGCGCTAAAACCCACACTTGTCTTTCGCTCAATGATATTTTACATATTGGTCCCAATTTACAGGCAGACCTGTTTTTATTATTATTAAATTTTAGGTTATTTCCTATCGCAATGAACGCTGACATAAATACTCACCGCAAATCGCTTGAGTTTGATGTTGGCAGTCATGTCGCAAAGGTTTTAGGTCTCTCGTGGGAGCCGTGTGGAGATAATTTTTATTTCACATCCACCTTGGTAGATGAGAAGTGCACTAAGAGAAATATACTCCCCATAGTTGCACGACTATTTGACGTGCTCGGGTTGGTGACACCTGTGATACTCTACGCCAAGTTGTTAATTAAGGAACTTTGGCTTAGTAAGAGTGAATGGGATGACCCTGCTCCAGAGCATATACGCTCACGCTTTTCCGCTCTCGTTCAAGAATTAAAATTGCTTGACACATTAAAAATTCCGCGATATATAGGTGTCGAAGTTGATTGCGAATTACGTCTTGTCGCATTTTGTGATGCCAGCCTGAATGGCATGGGATGTGTTATTTATGCACATTGTACCTACCCATCTGGCATTCAAACTCGCATTTTGTGTGCGAAATCAAAGGTCACTCCGACAAAGATTACTACGCTTGCTCGATTAGAGTTATGTGCTATTTTGCTTATGTCAAAGTTAATAAGAACTGTACGTGATTCGTATGCATTACGCATTCCCGTTACTGACATTTACGCATTTTCTGATTCCACGATTGCCTTATCATGGGTTCACTCGTCACCACATCGGTGGTCGATTTTTGTTAGCAACCGGGTCGCTCAGTGTCAAGAAAACTTGAACGCTAAACATTTTTATCACGTCGCCGGAGCCATTAACCCGAGTGATTGTCTATCACTCGGCATGCTCCCCTCGCAACTTTTGACTTATGATTTGTGGTGGAACGGTCCAGCATGGATCCGCGGCCCCCCTGATGAATGGCCTATTAAGTCATTCTCTCCCGCCAACTGTTCTGACTTACCTGAGCATAAGGCAAATGTGTTGAGTGTGACATCAAAACACACAGAGTCGCCATTGTTATGTACATTAGCACAACGTGTTTCTTCTTGGCAGAAACTACTACGTATCATTACATACGTTTTAAAATTCGCACGATTTAAATTTAAGATCGAACCTCATTCTGTATCAGGATTACATCCTGTCCTTCTCTCTAAGCGCGATCACGTTGTTGATCTAATAATTCAGCATTTTCACGTTGTCAATTGTCGTACTGGACCTGGACTCCTCATGTCTATCATAAAATGGTTAAAACGCGTACTGGTACTTACAAACGCGCTGTAACCAAATTGTATCCTATCCCAACGCAATAACTTACAACGCTAAATAGAATCTTAAACTTTAATTTTTAACTCAAACTTTAAACATACTTTAGATAGAATATTGTTAGTCTAAGTTGTTATTTTCGCTATGTGTATTATTATGTTATACAAATTCACTATGGGCTCTAATCAGCCAGTGTTCGCTTGTTTGTTTCGTAACGTCTTGCGACGTTCCAAAGCCGGGTGCATGGTGGAGCGCTTATGTATTTTCTTAATTATTTCCCACATAATTTAATTGTATTTCAATTTTGTAATTTAAAAGAACCGCTTCTGTGAGGGAATAATGTTTGAATGTTGGCGCTCATTTGTTGACCACTCAGTGTTGAAGAAGGCCAATGGATGGCGCTGCGCACGGATTTTTCGAACTATATTTTGAGAATGAAGTTTCTACGAGCGAGACTCTCAAGCACCACGGCGGATCATCTACCCGCTCGCATTTTTTAATCAGTCACTAAAACGCCCCAGCGCCGAAAGGAGTCTTTGACTCCGCTACCGCACAAAAACGGAAGTTTGATTAATTCAACTCCTCGTTTCTTTCTGTGTAATTCTATAAGTTCCTTTGGCCACATTCTCAAGTCAGTATAAGTGAAGTGTATCGGAAGAAAACGACAAATTCAAGAAAATAACCGACCGGTCGAAATTTACCTACCCACCAACACGTGCCAGGAACCACGCCTGTCTGCAGCTGAATCCTCACGAGGTGGAACACAGGTCAGTGCCGATTTTCTTACGTTTTCATTCATAGAAGCGATTACATGAGTATTTCCTTTCTTACAACCAAACGCCAGGTCATATTAGGTTCTTTACGCTTTGTGTGCAAACACACCACTTTGGTAGGACTATTTTACACGTTCTACCAAGTTATACGATATAACAAAATGGACTGAAAAAGTCCAAATAGTTATACTGCTTAGTATAACTACGTGGATTCGATTAATTTGGGTTGTTTTGGTCCAAATAGTTATACTGCATAATATAACTACATGGATTCGATTAATTTGGGTTGTTTTGGTCCAAATAGTTATACTGCATAATATAACTACATGGATTCGATTAATTTGGGTTGTTTTAGTCCAAATAGTTATACTGGGTCCGATTAATTTTGATCGGATAAATAAACAATCACTTTATAATATTTATGGGCATTTTATGTTCCAACACATTTGTAATTAAAGAAAAAGTGTATTTATGGCACAGAATAGATAATAGTACTAGCGTACAGAATGGAAGCTCCCACCCCCGCGCAGATTTCATTTCCTCACCCCGCACGTTCGAATCAGAGGTACGATTAAAGGCACATAATACAAGGGATGTGCCTTTCAAAGGTACATAGTACGATACGTCGAGGAGAAGAGTGAGAAAATCGGCTTACTTCGATTTTGTAAAGCTTCCTCTCTATCGCACAACCCACAGTTTGATTTAACCCTAAAATGCATGATTTTTATTTAAATAATTACCGCAGCCCATGTACCGGTTTAGTCCGGGATTAAATTCGTTAAAAGTCCTACAAAACTGATTGCAGTGTGAGTCGTGAATTGAGAGATGATCAAGTCGGAGTGCATTACCAATTACCCTTCGTTTACATAAAAAAATACAATAAGAAAGTCAAAAGACAATTATTTATCTTAACATACGCTGCATTTCGGACATTCACTGTAACATACTGACTGGATGCAGAATGCGGAGGTTCGGGAGAAATAGCGCACATTGGGAGACTACGTGTTCATGAATCAGAAGATTTAAAAAAATAGAAAATATTACCTATTTCTGTGTTTCTGGGTCTGTGTGTGTCTATTTCTGGGATAATATATCTTATGTGCAGATGTAGATTTTAATGAATTCTAAAATAGATAAATTAATTATAACACAATATCACACTTCAATCTTACTATTTGTTATTGAAATCACAAACATGTAAGCACAATAATGGTTTTTGCAAAAATATTTTGATGGGTGAGTGTTTAGTGAATTATTGTAGCTTCTGCCAGCGACTTCGCCCGCTTTGATTGTATTCAAAGTCAACGTCAAAAATCATTTATTATGTATACCTATACCATTAAAACGGATTTTACAAAACGTTGAAAAGTTGCAACATACATACGTTCATTTGACATTGGATATTTGACTCCTTCATGTAAACAAGGAGCCAAATGTCCCCCGACACGGCGACGCTTGGCTCAAAATATTACGAAGTATTTTTATCAAAGTTGCAGGGCTAACCAGCAAGACGTATTTTTACTTTATGTAGGTTTTTTTTTTAATTTTATGAAGCACCCACATTGGAAGAAAATATAATTCAAATAGTGCGCGAATAATGAAAATTCATTAAAAATGATAATATATAGTTTCGTTTCGTTAACATTTATAAATAAATGCAATTCCACCTCAGTAAATGAGTGTGCATTGAAGGGTTATATTACCCGTCAATAAAGTACGACATTATCTGTAATACATTTGTGCCAAAATAAATACGAAACTTTATAGACGTGAGTTTTGCAAGGTATAGAGTAGTTAAAACCGTTGTATCAATAAAAAATTTAAATAAAAATACGGTTTTAGAATGTAGCACATTATCCTACAGTCAAGAAGGGTTTTGTTTTTCGCGTGCAACTTGTGGGTATGCATGTATATAGATATGTTTGTAATATTCCTTATTACCATATTATCTTCAGAACCATTTTACGGATTTCAATTATTGATGTTTGAATGATTTTTTTATAGCATTTATTATGCTAACTTTTAAGTTCAAAAAACATCGGAAAAATCCACCGTAAGCCGGATATAAAAAGAAAGAAGGAAAATTTGAAATGATTCTGGTGTGGCTCAACAGCTCAGTTAGAAGAGCATTCCCCCTGTAAGGGAAAGGTTGTGTGTTCAAGTCTCACTTGAGCGTTTCATCTATTCCGATGTTATTCGAATTATTGATGTCTCAAATTTTAAAGGTATTCATCGCACAAGTTGTTTTCATCCATGCAATAATAATAAAAAAAAATGTACCTAAGAACGTACATAAAATGTGAAAATAAAATTATTAAAAAAAAATCCCGACTGCGCTGCGGTTGAAAATGATGGTAGCTAATAGGAATGTACATGTAAATACCTCTTATGAACTAAAAGAAAAAGAATGACTACCGCCTGCTATCAAACTTGTTTCACTCGGCAGTTGTGTTTTTATTTTTTAATAATTAAAGGAGACTGAAATGATTACATACAATCTTGGGCCTAGTTGTAAGAAGATGAAAGTGGTGTCAATTAATAGCTTATATATTATCAACCTTATACTGAAATTTCTGCGGATTTTGTCAATCTGAGAACAGAGATATAAGAGATTATGTAAAAGTGAGGTTATGCTACAATCTTTTACTAAAAGCTGGTTCCTGAAGTGCAAAATGTGTTCTTTTGCACTAATAGTTATTATATTTACTAGAAAATGTTTGAAAAATCATATGAATGAACGTCAACGACTTCAAGCGATAGGTAGGTAACAGGTAAGGAGATCGGGAAAGGATGTCTAAAATAAAATAAAAAAAATCATTTAATAGTGTTTTATTCGCCTTCTATTAAACACATTTTACATTTTAAACCTGCCAGGAGCTGGTTAGATGAGGTTATATTTACTTACAGACTGAGGTGCAAGCCATTGCCGAATCACTGATATAATTGTTTCATCGTATAAGGGCCGTCGTCGGCCCAGTGTATTGCAGTGAGCAGTGGATATCCCACAATTCACACAGCGATCCATAGTTTCAATAATATCCAATCCACATTCCACAAGCCGGCGGTAAAATCCAAAATAACAATTCCAAGTAAAACGTGTGAGCGATCTTCGGTGTCGTACAAGGTAGGCCGGGTCAGAATCCGTAAAATACAAAGCAGTTGTCGAAGAAAATGAAGAATAATCGGGAATGCACTCAAAACGAATCAGAAAACACGAAACGAGTGAGCAAACAAAAACAGGCAGCAACTGTCTATTTTAGTGCACTGATTAAAAGATATGGTCTAGTGTCAATGTTAGTCAGCTGTCATGTCAGTGACATAGACAAAAAAAATATAAGAGAGATTTGAATCGATATGAAATCGATAATCATTAATATTGGTTGTTCAGTAATTAATTGATATTTGATTTAATAATATGACTGTAATTATATGCACTATATTGCATGTAAGTATATATAGTGCATTTAATTAGTTTGAGTTAATTATTTACTGCAAATGTTTTAGTGTAATCGATTACTCAATTGATAATCTCACGAAAACTATTTTCTCATATTTCTCCGCATCCAGATTGAGAATTGAGGTGATTTTTCATATTCTAAGATACAAAAATATGGCTAATTTTTTAGATCATATCTCAACTTATTACATTTGGGCCCACCATTTTCCATCTCCTTTATATAAAACTTTTGAATTATGATTCTATAGCAGAAAACGTAATTGTTTTAAGTACGAGATGTCAAACTTTTCAGAAGAGCCGAAAATCTTTTGAAAAATCTAAAAAAAATCATTACTCATTAACTATAAATCGCAGGTAGATGATGGAATTATTCTTATCCTTCAAATGGAATTATCAAAATAATTGCTAAAGTTGTTATTAACAGGATATTGGGCACATATAGCAATTCAGTTTTTATTTTCGGAACGTAAAAATGTCATAAGCTGTGAACAGGTGTATGGCGAGGCCTAACATCGATGGTTTTACGTTATTAAATACAAGAAACAGAATATTAAATGCTATCAGTTTATGAGGTAGAAAAAGAAGTCCAAGACGAGATTATTGCATGCTTACGGCAAATGGATAGGGATAATGGTCTTAAAAGTGACAACGCGATGTAAGTATTTTTTTAAGATATCGAAATGAGACCCACATTATTTGACGCAGTATTTTTTTTTCTGATTCTAATGGTATTTTAAACCCATTTTAGCTACTAACAGAAATTACGTTTTCTGCCATCGAATTACAACATTGTATATATTTTTTAGTGTATAGTGAATAGTGCCCCTGATATAACATAGCATAGGCTATGTGTTATCCCAGAAATAGGATTGTGGGTCATAAGATCAGATCTCAGTCCGATGAAAATTTTATGCATCTGAAGTCGCGAGCAATAGTTAGTCTTTCATGGACACAATCGGTTTTAACTACTCTATAAAGATATCGTTGTAGTAGTGTTTTGTTATTGGTGCTGATTCTGTGGTTTGAGGGGACTAAAATGTATCGCCATCAATTTTTTTTTTTCGAATTGAAGACAAAGATGGAATACGTTTGTAACAACAGGATTGGCACCGTTGTCGGATGTGACGTAAGTCATGACATTAAGGGATAGAGCGAGAAAAATCATGCTAGCTCGCTCAAATATTGGTTACAATTTCAAATAATGCCAACCCTAACATTTTGAAGTCTCCCACACATCAACACTACCGTGCATGTGCACGATCTATGAATGTTGTAATTACAATTCAAATTTTTCATACATTTTGTCGAGAGCTTCCGACGTGTGTTTATGGGCTGAAGGAGATAGTGGTGGGCAGTGTCGCCGTTATAAAAACTATTATTATTTATTTTATTAACTTTAATTGTTAGAATTATTTATTTAACATTTTATTTTATTACATTTCTGTGTATGTGCTGCAGCTGCGATATATCATGCAGTATTATGCAGTATAACTATTTGGACTAAAACAACCCAAATTAATCGAATCCATGTAGCTATATTATGCAGTATAACTATTTGGACCAAAACAACCCAAATTAATCGAATCCACGTAGTTATACTAAACAGTATAACTATTTGGACTTTTTCAGTCCATTTTGTTATATCGTATAACTAATAGTATAACTAAGTGGATGAACCCAAAATTATCACTCGAAAAACTGTACCTATTCTAAATAATATCTTCTATATACCTATTGTATATAATAGGTATGTATATACCTATAGCACAGAATAGATAATAGTACTAGCGTACAGAATGGAAGCTCCCACCCCCGCGCAGATTTCATTTCCTCACCCCGCACGTTCGTATCAGAGGTACGATTAAAGGCACATAATACAAGGGATGTGCCTTTCAAAGGTGCATAGTACGATACGTCGAGGAGAAGAGTAAGAAGATCGGCTTACTTCGATTTTGTAAAGCTTCCTCTCTATCGCACAACCCACAGTTTGATTTAACCCTAAAATGCATGCCCGTGTACCGGTTTAGTCCGGGATTAAATTCGTTAAAAGTCCTACAAAACTGATTGCAGTGTGAGTCGTGAATTACCCTTCGTTTACATCAAAAAATACGATAAGAAAGTCAAAAGACAATTATTTATCTTAACATACGCTGCATTTCGGACATTCACTGTAACATACTGACCCACATTGGAAGAAAATATAATTCAAATAGTGCGCGAATAATGAAAATTCATTAAAAATGATAATATATAGTTTCGTTTCGTTAACATTTATAAATAAATGCAATTCCACCTCAGTAAATGAGTGTGCATTGAAGGGTTATATTACCCGTCAATAAAGTACGACATGATCTGTAATACATTTGTGCCAAAATAAATACGAAACTTTATAGACGTGAGTTTTGCAAGGTATAGAGTAGTTAAAACAGTTTGTATCAATAAAAAAAATTAATAAAAATACGGTTTTAGAATGTAGCACATTATCCTACAGTCAAGAAGGGTTTTGTTTTTCGCGTGCAACTTGTGTGTATGCATGTATATAGATATGTTTGTAATATTCCTTATTACCATATTATCTTCAGAACCATTTTACGGATTTCAATTATTGATGTTTGAATGAATTTTTATAGCATTTATTATGCTAACTTTTAAGTTCAAAAAACATCGGAAAAATCCACCGTAAGGCGGATATAAAAAGAAAGAAGGAAAATTTGAAATGATTCTGGTGTGGCTCAACAGCTCAGTTAGAAGAGCATTCCCCCTGTAAGGGAAAGGTCGTGAGTTCAAGTCTCACTTGAGCGTTTCATCTATTCCGATGTTTTTCGAATTATTGATGTCTCAAATTAAAGGTATTCATCGCACAAGTTATTTTCATCCATGCAATAATAATAAAAAAAAATGTACCTAAGAACGTACATAAAATGTAAAAATAGAATTATAAAAAAAAAAACCCGACTGCGCTGCGGTTGAAAATGATGGTAGCTAATAGGAATGTACATGTAAATACCTCTTATGAACTGAAAGAAAAAAAAATGACTACCGCCTGCTATCAAACTTGTTTCACTCGGCAGTTGTGTTTTTATTTTTTAATAATTAAATTTATATAAAACTTTTGAATTATGATTCTATAGCAGAAAACGTAATTGTTTTAAGTACGAGATGTCAAACTTTTCAGAAGAGCCGAAAATCTTTTGAAAAATCTAAAAAAAATCATTACTCATTAACTATAAATCGCAGGTAGATGATGGAATTATTCTTATCCTTCACATGGAATTATCAAATAATTGCTAAAGTTGTTCTTAACAGGATATTGGGCACATATAGCAATTCAGTTTTTATTTTCGGAACGTAAAAATGTCATAAGCTGTGAACAGGTGTATGGCGAGGCCTAACATCGATGGTTTTACGTTATTAAATACAAGAAACAGAATATTAAATACTATCAGTTTATGAAGTAGAAAAAGAATTCCAAGACGAGATTATTGCATGCTTACAGCAAATGGACAGGGGTAATGGTCTTAAAAGTGACAACGCGACGTAAGTATTTTTTAAGATATCGAAATGAGACCCACATTATTTGACGCAGTATTTTTTTTCTGATTCTAATGGTATTTTAAACCCATTTTGGCTACTAACACAAATTACGTTTTCTGCCATCGAATTACAACATTGTATATATTTTTTAGTGTATAGTGAATAGTGCCCCTGATATAACATAGCATAGGCTATGTGTTATCCCAGAAATAGGATTGTGGGTCATAAGATCAGATCTCAGTCCGATGAAAATTTTATGCATCTGAAGTCGCGAGCAATAATTAGTCTTTCATGGACACAATCGGTTTTAACTACTCTATAAAGATATCGTTGTAGTAGTGTTTTGTTATTGGTGCTGATTCTGTGGTTTGAGGGGACTAAAATGTATCGCCATCAATATTTTTTTCGAATTGAAGACAAAGATGGAATACGTTTTTAACAACAGGATTGGCACCGTTGTCGGATGTGACGTAAGTCATGACATTAAGGGATAGAGCGAGAAAAATCATGCTAGCTCGCTCAAATATTGGTTACAATTTCAAATAATGCCAACCCTAACATTTTGAAGTCTCCCACACATCAACACTACCGTGCATGTGCACGATCTATGAATGTTGTAATTACAATTCAAATTTTTCATACATTTTGTCGAGAGCTTCCGACACGTGTGCCTATAGTGAAAAATATATCGGCATATTTGATATAATCAGTTATGACGTCACTATTATTTTATCACATGATTAACTATTAGCTATTAATGTTTGGTTGGATACTCAAAAATAAATGATAGCGATAAAATAATAATATAAATATTGCCGTTTTGTTACTATTCTTTATTTAATACGCTTAATAAAATAATTTATTTTAACAATAAGTATAGTACATACTCAATTAGCACAGAATTGGTTTACCTCTTACCCGCCCGAGGCACACATTGCTACGTCCATGGCTCGAGGCAGCATTTCGGGTGCATTCATTTCTTGTAAACTAGGTTTTACAATCGCTCTACAAGCGTTTTAATATCTGTTCGATTTTTCAATTCTCTCTTTTATCTAACCCTGTCCAACCGTAACGAACACAAAAGCATTAGTGCTGTGTTTTGAAAGTTAAGCGTATATGAACATTTCAGCGTTGCATTTTTATTTATAGTGGTAAATGTCTTTATTAAATTAAAATTGACGGACGAGGATCTACCGACGCGCTCCTGGGGTTGGGTCAGACGGCAGTCGCTTTCATAAAAGGTGTAGATTGAGTGAACTTTGGGCCGGGGTATATTGGGACTAGCGTGAGGTGAATCTCTCGAATGAAACCGGCAATAACACTAAGGATATTGATGAAAATCTACCTAGTGCACAACGTTCTGAAGTATGTACCTAGATACGTTAGCGGCAGCGGGAAGTTCGAAAAAAAACCGAAACTGACTTTAAAACTATTTAATTTAAATAAAAATTTACAATTAATTAAATCTAAACAATATGCTTCTACTTCTAGATCGAAGATAGGAATGCAATTTTATTATAATTATTGTCATTAAAATTAATGCGCAATTAGTTACTACATTCTTCAATATAGCTGCGTCGGCGATCTGTAGAGTGGCGTGATTTTGGTGCAACTGCATCGTCAGCGGTCTTCATATAGTTATACTACGTAATTCCTCCGCCCTTAGAATGGCAACTATTTTAAAACGTTTAGTGAAAATGTTGCCGGAACGTTGCCTGGGTTTGCCTGTTCCACTGAAGAGGGCGTCTGTGGCTTCTGCTCTTCTATTCTGATGATTCTTCTTTGACAGCGTTTCTTTATAACCACGATGATAATTATGCTTGCACATATCATGAGTACCCCGTAGAAAGGTAATGTAGTATGGTATAAGGTGTCAATTGGCACGATGTCCCTTTGTACTGGAGCTTGAAGCATAAGTCTTTCCTGTGCGTTATGCAACCTTTGAAGGTCGATGGAATTCAATGTAATGTGTTGTGCGGCAATAACAGCATCGGTTTTGGAATAGTGAGGAATCTTTATGAGTTTAAGTGGTTGTCCTTTAACTTCATCGTAGTCATTGGATATTGTGAACTCTTCCGTTTTCAGGCAACATCCAACAGGAACTGTGACAAGGTAACTGCCTTCTAATGAATTGTAGTCTGTATGTTTGCAGATGAGTTGTATTTTAGTTGGCTGAGGTAAGGAAAGTACATAATGTTGGTCATCTAGCTTCTCCATGGCTTCTCTTACTAGGGTGACTGTCGTAAATGGGCATTTTTCTTGCAGGACTTGCTTATGAATTAATTCTTGAATGCAATCAGGTTTGCTTCGAATCTGATGGATGATTTTCTGCTCACAGAGATACCAGTGTTTCAGCTTCGGACATTCAGTCTCTATGTACACGAATGACATCTCGCTTGTTGCAAGGAAGGGATATGGTGGGATAAGAGATATTTTTGTTAGGTACTACAGATAATTTGTAAAAGTCATAATTAGTATTGGCAAAAATTGGAAATTTAAAAATAAAACTATTTGCTTATCTATGAAATAAAATCCTGGCTTAATAATATCGTAATAGTCTCTAAGTTCTAAATCTAAAACTCGTTCCTAATTTTCTCAACCATAGATTTTAGCACACCTATGTCTATCATAGAATGGTGCGTACTAGAGGCGCGGACAAACGCAAAATTGTTTTCTATTCTAAGTAATTCCTGATTTAAGCTCTCTACATTCTCACATATGATATCTAAAAGCTGAGTGAACCTAGTGTACTTTATTAAACTATTTTCCTTAAATGCGTTACTTCAATAATAGACTCTAACGTGGTATTGATTTTACTCTGATTGTCTACTATCTCTGTTAATATGTTGCTATATTTGGACATCCATTCTTTACTCAGGCTTATATGATTGTTGAATTCGTCAGTTAACTTAATTTGATTGGACTCTAATGTTTTAAGGGCGTCAGTCTGGTCCAGGTTTCCAGGTATACTTTTTACTACTGTACCTAATCCGTCGATAAGTCCTCTTCTAACTCTACTAGGTTCTAATGATTGTAACTGAGTCGATATTCTGTCAAGCTTATTATTAAGGTAGTCTATCTGAGTTTCGTACAGTAAGTAAGTCTCGTTAATCATTTGGTGTTGGAATTGTGTTACTTGAGTTTTTAAGGAGTGGATGCTATTTTCAATGTCATTTAGTCGTACGTACTGTAAAAAGGTATGATGGTGAGTGGCGTGTTTCATGGTGCCTAATTTATAGGGTAATAGTCCTGGTCCATCATCAAGGCTGTCAAGTTTTACCTCCTGGGGTCGGATCATTGGGAGTAATGCGGTTAGCAGTATCCTGTAACAAATCAACTGCTTTAGGAACACGTTTAATACGAGATTTAGCAATGGGACCTCTTTTCTTGGATGTGTAGATATGTATGGGAAGATCAGCTAAGACTGAGTCCTGGGTATATCTGGATGCGGTCTTTTGTCGGTTAGCTAAGGGATTTCTTATGAATACTTGCTGTTGAGGTGCATATTCCTTTTCGGGTTCTCTATCTTTGTTTCTATTCTCAATAAGTCTAGTGCGATCGTCAAGGGAGGTGGAGTTAATTATATCATACACTTGTTGCATTTGATTTTTGTGAGTCTGAGTGTATTGTTGTAGTAGATGCTGTGTTATGTCTATGTCAGTACAGTCTCGAGGGTCAAAATGTCCGTTTAGTAGGTCAAAGGGTCGGCATCTCGTAAAACTATGAATAGAGCTGTTGTACGCTATTATCGCATAGGGCATTAAATTTACTATAGGTTCATCTTTGTGTTGTAATTTAAGGAGTCTGAGGTGCTCTAGAATAGTGGAGTGAAAACGTTCAATGTTCCCGTTGTCATTCGGAGAGTGTGTTAGTATCCTATGGTAATTGATCTTGTGGAGTCTGTAAATTCCATAAATAGCTGGTTTGTGAACTCAGTGCCGTTATCTGTTATAATTGTAAAGGGAACGCCATGATGTGTACAGAAAGCTAGGAGGGCCTGCAATATACTAATTGCAGTACCATCGCGGAGATGATATGCTTGACCATATTTAGTGAAAACATCAATGAATGTTATGTATTTTTCACTGTGTACTGTGAATAAGTCTAAATGAACGATTTCGAATGGTTTTATAGCTGGGGGAACTACATTGAACTGAGGTCGAACTGGGTGTTTATCATAAAGCTAGGTGGAATTCGTTAATACCGCGATGGTTTGTTTTACCCTCGTGGTAATGACGGATAATCTCTTGCTGTCTCAGGTATTCCTTAACGTTTTCTAGTTCAGATTTCACTAATACAAGGTTTAATGAGGAACTTTTAAATTTATTTTGTAGTATTGGAATGACGGAGTACATACCTAGCGGAGGAGTGATCAAAATGGCCGTCTTAATTTTGGGATTAATATATTCTTTTACAGCGTTTACTAAATCTTCCTCGAGATTAGCTTCCGATAATTGAATATTAATACGCGTGTGGGTGTCAAAAGGTGTAGTCACTATGGGTCGTTTCTTAATATCGTTAACTAGAGTGAAGTGAGCCTGTCGATGAAATTTGTTATGTGGGTCGTCTACTATGGGAACTTCAAGAATTGGGTGTTCGTTACTGGTATGAGCTGTTTCAGTGGAAGAATTAGGTTGTACGGTGCCTGTTTCAGGGATAATTGTATCTGAGGGATTTCCCATCAGGGAATTTAGTTCATCAATCTCATCAATCAAGGTCTTAGTATCTTTATTCTGTATTTCGATGCGGGAGAGTGCATCGGCATTAGTATTTGATTTCCCCTTCTTGTATATAACAGTAAAGTCATACTCGCTAAGTCTTAGTCTCCATCTTGTAAGACATGAGCTTGGTTCTTTCAAACTCATCATCCACTGTAAGGGTTTGTGGTCAGTCAAAATTTTGAATTTTCGGCCAAATAGGTAAGGTCTGAAGTACTTAGTCACCCAAACTATGGCAAGAAGTTCCTTTTCTATAGTGCTATAGTTCATTTCGCTCTCGTTTATAGTTCGAGATGCGTAGCAGATTGGTTTGTCTGTCCCAATAGGGCCTTGTGATAGTATGGCTCCAATAGCTACATTTGAAGCGTCTGTGGTCAAGTTAAATTCTCTAGTAAAATCGGGATATTGCAATATTGGGTCGTTGGTTAGTAAGGACTTACATCTCTCGAAACAGTTTACAAATTCACTATCGTGAATAATTTTGTTTCCTGTCTTTAAGCACTTAGTGAGGGGTTTGGTGGTCCTATCGAAGTCTGGTATAAATTTTCGGTAATAACCGAGAAGGTCTAGGAACTGTTTTATTTCTTTTGGTGTTCTAGGGACAGGGTATTTTTTATGGCTGATATCTTATCTGGATTGGGTTTTATACCATCTTTACTAATAATGTGTCCAAGGTAAGCAGTCTCAAGCTTAAGAAATTCGGATTTATCCATTTGGATTTTGAAGTTGGACTCTCGAAGTCTTTGGAATACTTTTTCTAGATTGGTAATGTGTTCTTGGAGGCTTGTACTGAATATGATAATGTCGTCTAGGTACACTAGACAGATCTCGTTCTGGAGTCCGCGAAGGACATTGTCCATTACGCGCTGAAACGTGGAAGGGGAGTTCTTTAGTCCCATTGGCATACGCAGGAATTCAAAATGTCCGTGTTCCACATTGAAAGCGGTCTTTTCGACGTCCTGGGGGTCCATTTCTACTTGGTAGAATCCGCTTGCCAAGTCAAGGGTGGTGAAATATTGGCATTTACCTAATTTGTCCAAAACGTCAGTAATGTTCGGTATGGGATATCAGTCGTCAAGTGTTTTTTCATTTAGTTTGCGGAAGTCGACTACGAGACGCCATTTCTGTTTGCCAGATGCGTCGGCTTTCTTTGGTACTATCCAAATCGGTGAACTCCATGCCGACTCCGACGGTCTAATAATTCCTTGGTCTAACATTTTCCCTATCTGTTCCCTAACTTCCTGGCGGTGTATGAACGGATAGCGGTAATTTTTAGCATGTACTGGCACTTCATCTGTAGTTCGAATTCGATGTTTTACTTTATTTGTGAAAGTTAGTGCTTCGCCTTCTATGTAAAAAACGTCCGAATAGCGGGAGCAAACGGCTGTAAGATTAGCTTTTTCTTCTGGGTTAAGGTGGTCTGTTCTAAGTCGTGAAAGTACTTGTTCTGTACGTCTAGATTGTTGCTGGGAAGGTATACATTCTGTAGTAAATATCTCTGCGTGAGCTGGCCGATCGAGTGAAAGAATTATGTCGTTTGGGGTTGGATTCTCTATTTCTAAATAGCCACGGTTATTTGAAACGGTTGTAACGCATACAATTGCATAGTATTTGTTCGTGAATAAAGGCGCCGCCTTCTGCAATGTCTACGGGAACGCGAATTAATTTAGAGGTTCCCGCTGGGATAATGTCCTCATATAAATTAACGTTGCGTGAATTGTACATTTTTATAGGATTAGAGGCCGCTCGTGTAAGTAGTCTATTTTCTCTTAGATCAATTCGGGCTTCCCATCTATTCAGCTAATCTAGTCCAATAAGTCCGTCAAAGTAATTGTGAAAGCGGTAAATGAATAGTTTCATAGAATCGATGTCATTAAATTCGGTAAAACAAGGTATAGTAATAGAATAATCATTCCTACTGGTAGCATGAATGTTTGTCACCTCAAAAGGATCGTAATTGAGAGGATAGTTGTAAAAGTATTTTTCTATGGCTTCGGGGCTTATAAAGGATTGATTAGCCCCCGTATCTATGAGAAATTTCAAAGGTGGATTAGTTATCTGTATGTATGGAAGTTGACGCTGGGCGTGGATGTTAAGTTCTATCCTGGCAGGGGTGAAGTCGCCTCCTCATGAAAATCCTGACTAGTCTTTGATGTTTGAGAATGGTCAACAGGTTGAACGGGTTGACTTGGTTGAACATCTAAAGTCTCATTATTATAGTAGGAAAAGTCGTCGGTAAAGTCGGGTGAAAAGCTAGTATAGTCATTGTAATAATAACCGTACTCGGGTTCCTGGTAATAATTGTAATATGAGTCGTCATATGTTGTACAATCGTTTACATTTACTTCGCGAGTTTTAAAATAGTTAGTTGGATTCGGGTTCGGTTCGGTAAATCTTCCAAAATTAAATCTCTATTACTATCAACTAATCGTCTGCGGGCTTGTTGCGATACAGGATCCCGCGAAGTAGAGGCTCTAGGGTGGTAAATCTTGAAGGAGAAGATTAATAGGGAAAGAGCAACACGAGAATAATTCAAGTGTACTTACAAATAATACATTTCTGGTTTCTCTCCGTGAATCGATTTTCAGATTCGCCTCCCAGCTGCAGCAGGTCCGTAAGTTCTTGATCTCCGGTACGGTGCTTGATAGTCACCCGAGCGACTCGAGGCGTAATTATCGATACGTGATATGTCCCGAAATCTCCCGTGGAGATCCTACCGACTGCGCCAGATACGTTAGCGGCAGCGGGAAGTTCGAAAAAAAACCGAAACTGACTTTAAAACTATTTAATTTAAATAAAAATTTACAATTAATTAAATCTAAACAATATGCTTCTACTTCTAGATCGAAGATAGGAATGCAATTTTATTATAATTATTGTCATTAAAATTAATATGCGCAATTAGTTACTACGTTCTTCAATATAGCTGCGTCGACGATCTGTAGAGTGGCGTGATTTTGGTGCAACTGCATCGTCAGCGGTCTTCATATAGTTGTACTACGTAATTACCTAATAATCACATTTAAACTGTTTATACTGGAGATTGATGGCGCTAGGTGGAATCTGCTACACATATTGAATAACACACTTGTACTTTTCCACTGAGTTTAATTTATTTCATTTCTAGACCTGACCGGTTTCGCCTTACGGCATTCTCAAAGGTTTACATTGTGTTTCGGAATCACATTTAAAATTCTCTCCGATAGAACTCTTATCAATTTTAATTCATTTCATCCGCTACTCAGCTGTTTATTTTAAATTATTTTATTATTCTATTTTTTTTTTTTTTATACAGGACACGTCAATTTGACTTCACCTCGCCTGATGTTAAGCTAAAGGCAAAGTCTCGGAAAGAGGGTCACCATCGTAAACATTTACCATGTTAACAGTGGTGGCACTCAGCTTGACGGCCTCATTAGATGCCTTTTCACGCCCCGCTTAAAGGACCCAGGACTGTAGGAAGAAGGAAACACGTGAACTGGCAGGGAATTCCAGGCCTTAGTGGTGCGGCATAGGAATGCATCACTGAAACGCTTGGTTCTAGCAGGTATACTCTGCACCGTAAATGGATGACATCTTAGCCCTGCACGTGTCGTCCTGTGAAGGAAAGGGGAGGGTGGGACTAATTGGAAGAGCTCGTCAGAACATTCACCATGGTAGAGACGGTAGAAAACTGCCAAAGACGCAACATCTCTACGCATCTGCAAAGGCTCGAGGGTGTTCGTGACCTCAGGATCCCCAATAATGCGGACCGCACGTCGCTGCAACCTGTCGAGAGCATCTAATAAGTACTTTGCGGAGCCGTCCCAGAGATGTGAGCAGTATTCCACGCAGGAACGAATTTGGGTCTTATATAGAAGACACCGCTGCTCCGGCGTGAAAAAACGTCTCACTCTGTTCAGGACTCCGAGTTTACGCGAGGCTGATTTGATGATACTCTCGATATAGGTTTTGTTATTCAGTTTGCAGCGAACATCCATACCGAGGATAGTGAGGTGATCCTGCAGTGGCAGTGGTGTGCTCTGAAGAGTGGGAAGGGGAAGGAAAGGAGATACCTTTGCTGTAAACGCACATGTCTGGGTCTTCTTGGCATTGAACTCGACCAGGTTCCTAGCGCTCCATTGAGAAATGTGGTCCAGGATCCGGTCCAGGTCAGTGACAAGAAGCTGCCTTTTTTCCGCGATATCAGACTGCTTGGCCGCAGGATGTGCGTAATAACTCCCGTGTAAGGTGCTGTCGTCTGCATAGCAGTGAATGTTTCCGTTACAGAGCATGTCATTGATATGCAGAAGAAAGAGAGTGGGAGATAAAACGGAACCCTGCGGCACGCCAGCATTTACCTGCAAGAACTCCGAAGCTCGTCCATCACAAAGGACGCGAATACGGCGCCCCTGCAGGAAGCTTCCAACCCAGTTACACAGTCTAGGAGGCAGGCCGAAGGCTGGTAGCTTGGAAAGAAGCGATTTGTGCCATACCCTATCGAAAGCTTTGGCGATGTCAAGACTAATTGCCAGTGACTCACCGTGCTTCTCCATAGCCTCACCCCAAAGGTGGGTCATGTACGCCAGAAGATCACCCGTTGACCGTTTCGGTCTGAAACCGTATTGCCGGTCACTAAGCAAGGAGTGATCCTCTAGGTGGCGCATGAGCTGTGTGTTAATTATGTGCTCGAACACCTTGCACAGCACTGAGGTGACGGCTATGGGTCGATAGTTGGCTGGGTCCGAGCGATCCCCCTTCTTGGGGATCGGCTGGACATTCGCCTCCTTCCAAGCCGAAGGCACTGTGCCCGAACTGTAGGACAGTCGGTACAGTCGCGTTAGCATAGGAGATAACTCCGCTGCACATTTTTTAAGTACGACCGCTGGAATACCATCAGGACCACTGGCTTTCTATTTAATTAGTTCATTGTTTATCTCATATTGTTTTTTCACCGGTCACCGTTCTAACTCTACATAAAGACACACCGCCCCGCAATGATAACAAATGGGAAATAAATACTTGACCACCAAATAATTAAAACTCAGAGGCCCCATAAATGTAAAATGCAAGATGTCTTCTCCACTATACGTACCTACTAAGTATTTTTTAAAGAACAAAGATTTTCGGTCATGTCGTATCGGATCGAATCGCGTGAAATGTTTTTATTTTTTTATTTTATTTTATTTATTTGGACAACCAGTAGTTGTTACATTAGTACTTACATCTAAAATATGCTACCATAACATTCAGTTTAATGCACAACATTTTAAGGTGTCACAGCATGCAAATGGTAACACCGGTTTTGAAAAAACAGTACTGAATACAAAAGTAAAACCTGGCAAAATAAACATTTTACCAGGTTTTACCTTTGCATTCAGATTTGTATATAAACAGTATATAATATGAGCTAAATTAATTTAATTCCTAATACTAATCCTAAGCAACTCAACAACAACCCTTCTGAAGAGTGGTAGTGTATCGGCAAGTATATCCACCTCCCCACACATTGCATTGTATGTCTTGGACAAACGTGATATGGCTGAATGTTGTTTTAAATTAGTTCGAGCCAACGGCTGATGCAACAATCCCACGTTCACAAGGGCGCGTCGGGGCACTCGACGCGGTACCCTAAAACTGAACGAATTCAAAAGCATCGAGCAGTCGAATTCACTTCTAACCACCTTATAAAGGAACATCATGTCGTGTAATTGTCGCCGTACTGATAGGCTATCCATTTCAAAGTGTCTCATTTTATCGATAGAAGATGGTAGCACCCTATGCAACCCGCAAGAGAAAGCTAGGTGTCGGAGGAATCTCTTTTGGATACGTTCTATTCTGAGTTGATGCACAACGTATTGAGGTGACCAAACAACACAGCAATACTCAAGTTGACTCCGTACGAGAGCATTATAAATAATTATTTTCGTGGCCGGTTTACGAAATAGTCTACCGTTTCTTATGATGAAACCCAGCATTTTAGACGCTTTCTTTATGATGTTGTCTATGTGTGACAAGAAAGTTAATTTAGAGTCGAAAAGGACGCCTAAATCCCTCAGCTCTTTCCGTTCCTGTATCGTTGCCCCACTAAGCTGATATTGAAAATGAATTAAATTTAGATTGCGCGTGAATGTTATAGTATAGCATTTACTTGTATTCAAGGACATTTTGTTAACAACACACCAGTTTACTATAGCATCAATGTCCATTTGAAGTAGATCGCAATCTGACGGGTGTGCTATGGTTTTACACAACTTTAGGTCATCCGCGAATAGGTAAGCGCTACTATGCCCGATGCAAGACACTATATCATTTATGAATAAATTAAATAACCAGGGGCCCAGATGGGAGCCTTGGGGGACACCAGAGCTTGCTTTGTATGATACGGATTTGAAACCTTTGACCACAACGTACTGCGTTCTGCCGGACAAATAGGATTGGAACCACTTCAGTAGAGAACCGCATACACCGTATGCATAAAGCTTTTCAAGTAAAATTTTATGGCAAACCTTATCGAATGCCTTAGTAAGATCCATATAGACTGCATCCACCTGAATACCTGCGTCTACTGCATTTACAAGTTCATTGTGATAAGCTACCAAATTTGTACAAGTAGATCGTGATTTAATAAAGCCGTGCTGCTCATCAACGAATACCTGGGTAGTATGACTCTTCAGGCAGGGGTAAATTAAAGCTTCAAAAGACTTTGCAAAAACAGATAAAATTGAAATTGCTCTGTAATTGCTAACGTTTTCTTTGTTGCCACTCTTATAAATTGGAACTACTTTAGCAGTTTTCCACATAGTGGGGAAAATACCTGTTGTTAAAGACTTATTTATAATTAGAAACAGCGGCAAACTTAGAGACAGAGCGCACCTCGAAATGAAATATGGAGATATTTCATCTGGTCCCGCTCCTTTGTGTATGTCAAGTCCTTTTAAATATTTTGTAACATTACTAAGCGTAACATGTATTTCCCCAATACTATTAATGTCAAAACCGGTTCCAATAGACGAAGTACTCAGATCAGACATATCAGCAAACGTCGAAGAGAAGTAAGAAGCAAATAAATTGCATATGCCTGGACCATCAGATTGAATTGTGCCATCCAAGTTCATAGTTTGAGGTATTTGAACTGTGTTACTACGTTTGTCTTTTAAATAACTGAAAAAATATTTTGGTTTTTTTTTAATATTATCTTCTACTTTAGTGACATAGTTATTATAGCATGTAGTTGCCAACTTTTTACATCTTGTGTTTAAAATTCGTAGGGATATTTCATCCAATGGATTTCTATAAACTCTAAATCTGTGCAATAACTTGTTCTTCTCCCTTACTAACTTAATTAGTTGCCCGTTGAACCATGGTGGATGTCTCTTTTTTTGGTCACAATTAGTTTTAGGTACATATTTTTCTATCTTTTCGTTTAAAACTTTGTAAAATAGCACTACCATATCATTCACGCTTTTGTATTTGCCGAATTCATTTTGCCAATTTACCGCGTCTAGTTCAGATCTTATCTTATTGTAATCTGCTTTGTAAAAGTTAGGACGCATACTATTTTGGGGCTTCAACGTGGCAACATTGTTAATTTCTATAGTTATGTCCAACGGGGGGTGTAGCGAGTCAACCTTAACTAACGAGTTTCCTGACTTTCTAACTGTTGTGTTTAACATAGTGCTTAAGACCAAATCTAGAATTTTATTCTGGTCGTTAGGGATGTTGTTATGTTGCATAAGGTTATTAAGAGCCAAGAAGTCGATGAGTTGTTGAGCCAATGACGACCCTTTACTATTTGCAGGTTCAAAACAATTATCACAACTAGTTTCCAGCCATGAGATACAGCTCAGATTAAAATCCCCAATGACACAAACATTATCCATACATTCTGATACACGGTTGAAATTATCTATAAAGCTCTCGAGTACAGTTTTACTCAATGGAGAAGGCAGGTAGGTAGCACAAAGGTACATGAATTTCTTATGGCTAATTTCGACTTTTACAAAGAGATCTTCGCATTTACTGTCAGCCTTTTTATACCGGATTGAATAAAATTTATTGGAGACTGCTATCAATACACCCCCACCATCCTTATGACCGTCGAAACCCGTACTTAAGCGATCTCTTCGATAGACCATATAGCGACCATCGAATAATTCAGCATCATAAATGCTATCATTCGCCCAAGTTTCCGTCAAGACAATTACATCATAGTTTGAACATGCAATACTTGACAAAAAATCGTGAGTCTTGGTCCTTAGACCCCTAACATTCTGATAATATATGCTCAGACTATTGAATTTTACACTTACAATATAAATAGAGCTTACACTAGAATTAACAAGAAATATAAATATTAGTTACTCAAGCTTGAGTTTATCTAGTGTGTCTTGATTTCTTATATAGATGAATTCACTATCTTCTGTTCTTCGCATAAAAACTCGACCTTGCTTAATCCATACAAACTTAAATCCTTTATCTTTGGCAAGCTGTCGGGCTCCTGCATGTAGTTTTTTGTTCGTAGATGATAAGTGCTCAAGAACATAAATAGGTGTTTTGTTACCACCAATCCCTATGTGACTGGTGTTAATTTTATCAGTCGGATTTGCCTTATTAAAATGTATAGTTTTAGCCAAGAATGTATCTCAAAGTATTGGAGTAGCAAGTTTGACTATGATTGCACGTGGTCTTTTGTCGTCCCGGTTACTCTTAGCTACACGTGTACAATGGTGGATGTCTGATTCTTTTAAGTCGCAGGACACCACCCTAGCGAGCTGCTTCACAACCGATAGTAAGTTTTCCTGTCTATGTTCGGGAACACACTGTAGCTCAAGGTTGTTGGATCTGCTGTGTTGTTCCATGACCTGAAGTCTGATCTGTAAGTCCTGTAGCGTTGTCGTCAATTGAGCATTCTCTTTCTGCAGCTTACCCATCATATCTGTGTATACAGCAATAGTCGTTTTAGCGTACTCGTAATTCTCATCGAGAAACTTGACACTACTCTCTAAGGTAGTAATTTCCTGTTTTATGGATTGGAGTTCGGTTCCTACCATTTGCTTAAGCGTTTGGTGAAGTTCCTGTGCCAACGTTGATCTCATGATAGTGAATTCCTCCCTGATAATTTCTCGTACATCGTCTTTAGTAAGCACAGACGAGCGCAAATTTATTTCCAGACATTCATTGGTAGCAGAGTGTGCAGCCAGATTCCTTTTTCGCTGTGTAATATTGTCGTCGATAGGTGATGATTCTTGCCTGTGCTTTGACTTGCCAGGTGAGTCATCAGGGCGCAGAGGGGTATTACTATTATCCGTCTTGGGTTGCTTAGCACGACATCCATGACACTTCCATTTGCTTTTCTGATCGACGCTCATAGCAGAAAATCGTCTTTCACTCGAGTTAGCGCACTGAAGGTCATATTTCAGCTTACAAAAAGCACAGACCAAATAATCCCTATTGGGCAATTTGTTGTGACACCCTGCGCAAAGTGTGGTTGGCATTATGCTATATTGGTTAAAAAAAATCAGAACAAGAAGCGATACTCCAGTTGGAAGAATCAAAAGTTAACAAGAATATTCCTCCCGCGTCAAACTTCGAGTGGCCGGGCAAGTCGGACGAACACTCACAACAGCGTGAAGCGGTGCAAGCACTGATAATACGAAGCTCGGTGCATATATATGATGCGTTTCTATGTGTGTGTGCGTAGCCGGTAGCAGCGGGCGAGCCGCGGGTTGCGTAGGTCAGTTACACTTGTTAATGTCGGTCGGTGTAAAATATTTTGAAAAATGTATTTGATGATAACTCACTCGTTTTTAAATGTTTTGAATCCACATTTTTACCACCGCGTCGGGTATATTACGGGCTTTCTTACGATGTATAGTCTTCGTAATAATATTAAACTTTTTCACCAACTTTCAATAAAATTTACGGAGCTGAGAAAATACAGTGTTACCGTAAGGATCACTCAGATTACTATACTAACTATGTTATTGGCGCCTATATCAACCACTAGCTTTTTCCCGCGGCTCCGCCCGCGTGGATGTCGGTTATCGCGACCAAACATAGCCTATGTCCTTTCTCATAGTCTAATCTACCCCTATACCAAATTTCATCAAAATCGGTTCAGTAGTTTAGGCGTGAAAGCGTAACATACAGACAGACAGACAGACAGACAGACAGACAGACAGACAGAGTTACTTTCGCATTTATAATATTAGTATGGATTAGGTAGTCTGTGCCTATACCACTTTTATACTTATCTCATAGCTAGGGTCAGTGCGCCGCGCGCCGGCAGTTTCCCGGCCTGCTTCAGTTTACGGCCCATTGAGGGCCTCGGTAACTTCAATTAAAGATAATAACGTTTCTACAGATAATATAAACAAAGAGTTTGCTTTACGCCATTTTCGAATAGTTACGACGTATTAAATGAACTTACTACATTTTTAAATATAGCACTCACCTAAACCCAGTAAAAACCTGTTTATTTCTCACGTAGAATTTAATGTAAACGAATGTACTGTAAATTACAAAAAATGAAAATACTTTACCGACTCGCGCTAAAAGGTAAATTTTGTTACTTAGTAGGTAGTACTAATAAATGCAACTTCGTATTTGAATAGACAATTTCAACTTGTGCGTATTTAATAAACAAATCTTTCACTAAAACAAAATGTTTCTTTTTTCTTGCTACGCATTTAGCCACAAACAAGTGTTATCTTATTTTATATTATATTAACTACTCAGGTATATATTAGTTAAAATGATTGTTGATGATGATGTTGATGACGATGAATGAGATGATTGCTGCCTCAGTAAAGTTGTGGGGACTTTACTAAAAGCTCTCTGGGGAGATTTGGATTGAACACATAGAGTCACAATTCACAGTAATAATGCCTATACTTTCCTACACTCGTGTGCATTGTCCAAGACGTTATGGCTAAAAATCCACCATTTTTATACATAAAAACTCGAATTCACACCAATTTCAGAAAACAAAATAATACCGCGATGCGTCAAAACTGCTGTTTCTTTCTCTATTCAATGAAACTACTACTAGTAAGCTTCAGAGAAAAGGAAACCCCCTTGAGGATAAAACCATTATCAAGGGGGGTTCCTTTTCTCTGAAGCTTACTGTACTAACTGTGTAACCGCTGAACGTGTCAGACGGACTACTCACCGGCTGACCCAGCAGAGAGATGCACGAGCTCTATGGAATCCCAGGGCGCCTTTTCGTCAGAGGAGAGAAGTGTGCGTGCGTGTGGGAGTACTAGGGAGACTTCAGAGAAAACCACTATTACCTCTGTTGTACATACATATATTAGCGATAGATAAAGTTATACATAAGAAGATTACAGACAATAGAGTTACAGAGAGATATACAAAGATGAGTATGTCTTCACCAGCTGCACCACGGTGACCTGCTTGCAGTAGGTAGCCAGAGTATTACGGCTAGTAGGTGTAGTATACGTCGGTCAACCCACCGTTGATACAGTTATTTCTTGCAGATTGAAGTTATATATATATAGGAAAGTTACATTTAAGAAAGAAAAGGAATACGTGACCCCGGTTGTCGGCCTGCTCGGCGTCTGCGCACGTCTCTTGCCGCAGTCTCGACCAGCCAAGATGCTTCACGTCGAGGTTACAGGCTTGCGCCGACAGCGGTTGGGAACTCGACCACAGAACACGCTGAGATGGAATTTCAGGACCAAGGTGTCCTCTAATCCCGAACTAGGAACCCAAAAAAAATGGGCAACACGAATTTAATTAAGTATAAAGTATTTTCCAAGACACAACAATACTAACGTTCCAGTCACAATGCAGAAAGTAAAAAGCTCTTCTATGTAGCCGCGGCCTCAGTTTTATACCACTTTCGACGGACGCTTCTCGAACAACCTTTTTTTTTAATTAAATTAGTACAAACGACGATCAAAAACACCATATCACTCCTGAATACCCGAACAACTTTAATACCACCCTGCTAAGTAGGAGTCAAAACAAAATACAGTGACAACATAAACTGGTTGGACTATACCCACATTTTTTTTCCTTGAATACTCCGGTTTTGAGCATGCGGAATTTGAACCTGTTTAATTTAACTGAGGAAATTTAATTTTATCCTAAATAAGATAGCCCTAATTAAACAATTAATTTTCCCATCTAGGTGCTATGAGTATTTTTAATTCATATAGTTAAACAAAAAAATTGAACGCCATCTTGTGCTAGCTAGCACAAAAGTTCTTACACCGACTAACTGATGTGAGTCCCACTGAGATTGCCACAGGTGGCACTAGTAGTAATCAAATTACAGTAGATAAAATTTATTGTTACACCACCCCTGCCCTCACAGTATTCCCTGCATAGTATGCGCAGGGAATATCAGCGACAGGATCTCAACTGAGAGATATCAAATAAATTCCAAAACTCGCGATGACCACACTAGTTGTGAAGACCACGAACTCCAAACAAACAACCACCAACCTAACAGCTAACTAAAGAAACCAAACAAAATCACATTACCAAGCCAAGCACCCTAGAAGTGTCACCCTATTAACTGCCCGGATCACTGTATGCCCTTCCTATAGGTTAGTGAGTAGGCTTAGGGTGGAACGAGACCGAACGAAGCAAAGTGGCACTCCCACGATCAGCCGAGTAACACAGAGACGGCACCGACAGAAGAAGGAGAGGAATCAGAAGGCTGTTCCTCCTCACTGTACTTCAAAATATCCTTAATGTGATAAACTCCCAGATCCTTACCATCCAAATCCGACAGTTCATATACTAAAGGCGAGCGTTTGGCGGTTACAATGCATTTCATAAATTTAGGCGCCAGCTTCGCAGTAAAGTTCTTGGCCTTGTTAGATAAATAGAAGGTTCTTTTGTACACAATCTGTCCCACTCTCAGTTCCACATGCCTTTTTCTGAGGTTGTAGTATTTTTCGTTGCGCCGGTGAGCAACATCTAAGTGTTTTCTCACCTGGTCGTAGATACGATGTAATTCCTTCAACCTCTCACCAAAGGACACTGGACTATCAATGGAGACAGTGTTAGGATGGCAAGGAATCTCTTCCTGCCTATAAAGAACACCATCCCCAATGAATTCCCTACCGTGAACAAGAAAATACGGACTGAAATGAGTGGCTTCGCTCACAGCAGTGTTTAGAGCACACTGGAGTTCTACGAGATTCTCGTCCCATTTCTTGTGGTGCGACTTCACGTAGCAAGAAATTCCCTGAACCACGTTGCGAATAGCTCGTTCTGCCTGGTTGGTCTGCGCGTGGTATCTGGGGTTATAATAAATGTAAGGCACATTGTACTTAAGTAGTAAGTCCTTAAATTGTTTACTCACAAATTGTGGGCCATTATCCATGTAAATGGTTTTGCATACCCCGTGGACTAGGAAAACATTCTTTTCTATGAATCTCGCGACTGCAACGCCTGTAGCTATCCGTATAGGACTCAACATGACATATTTGCTAAAGTAGTCCGAGACCACAATCAAGTGAACATTTCGCTTGCTGGAAGTAGGAAATGGACCCAGTAAGTCAACAGAGATGGCCTCAAACGGTCTAGACACCCGCTTTGGATTACCCATGAGGCCAGGACGAGATGTGTTCACAGGTTTGTACTGCTTACATGTCTCGCATTTGCCTACATATTCCTTAACGCTCTCGTACATCTTAGGCCAATAATAGTTGAGAGCGAGGCGTTTATGGGTTTTCCATACGCCACCATGGGCACTGAGTATGTCGTCATGGTACTTGGTGAGCATGGGCAACCTGTCCTCCAACGGTACCACCAGCTTCCAATCAAAATCAGAGGTCAGAGAGTATTTATTTTTTGATAATCTGAAAAGACGGTTATCACGTATGTCAAAGTTGGGAAAATGCCTAGGGTTCTTCTTCACACTGTTCAGAGTGTGGAGATACCAAGAGTCCTTAGTAACGCTGGTGTCGATTGTGTCAATTTGAATTCGTGAAAGAGCATCAGGTATCACATGGTCCTTGCCCTTTCGATGTTCTATATCGAAGTCAAACTGACTCAACCTCATGCTCCAGCGCGCAAGGTGGCCTGTCGGATTCTTCAGTTTGTGGAACCACAGGAGAGAGGCGTGGTCAGTAACCACAGTGCATTTCTGTCCTTCCACGTACTGCCTGAACTGTTCCAAAGCAAAGATCACAGGTAGGAGTTCTCGCTCAGTGGTACTGTAGTTGACTTCGTTCTTGTTGAGTGAACGACTACAATATGCGACAGGGTGCTCCACTCCCTCATGTGTCTGCGTCAGTACAGCAGCCACAGAGAAGGATGACGCGTCGCTGAGAATCCTAAAAGGTAATGAGTAATCAGGCATTTTCAAAATAGGAGCGGTGACCAAAGCGGCTTTCAGCAGATTCAATCTGTATGTATGGATTCAATAGAAGACAAATATTTTGCATTATTGAGATGGTCTAAAATTTGGTTGATATAAGGTAACGGATACGCATCGCTTTTAGATACAGAATTGAGCTTTCGAGAATCAAGGCACAATCTCAGGTCTCCGTTCGCTTTCTCCACCATCACCACTGGTGAGTTCCATGCGGACTGAGACGGGGTCACTACTCCCATCTCCAGCATCCGATCTAGTTCCTCTTCCAGGGCTTTCTGCTTCAGGGGAGAGAGCGGGTAATACCGTTGCTTGATTGGCTTACTGTCACCCGTATCTATAGTATGATGCGCCAGAGATGTTCGACCTAGACCCACCTTGTCCGTGTTAATGGTATCAAATTTCTCAATAATGCTGTTAATTACCCGCTTCTGATCGGCGGTTAAATTGTTGTAATCCTCTAGACCACTGTTAAGAGACAGAGATTCTACTGGATTACAGTCACTAAAGTTGGAAAGATTGATATTCTGAGAGATCAATCTATCCCCTAATTGAAATTGTTGCCAGAAGTCTACTCCAAATATCATTGCAGTAGTGATTTCTGGAACAACATAGAACTTAATAACTCTGACAGCAGAATTTATATTCAATAGGCAGAGAGATACAGCCCAGACATGGCAAATGAGAGCCATCTGCTGTAGTTAAACTAAAGTTAGGGCTGATGCTTCCAAGCTCAAACCCTAATTCCAAGAAAGTGTGGTGCGCTTCCTTACCCAGCACTGAGCAAGCTGCACCCGAATCAAGTAAACCTAGAACATTTAAGTTCAGGATCCTAACAACTAAATACGGTTTTATATCACTATCCCGTTTGGTAAACAGGACCCTATCAGAGAATGCATCAGACAGAGAAGCTCGCTCCGAACCGAATGGTGATCTTTTAATAAGGCCCTGACTTACTCGTTTTTTGGCTTGGCATTACACTTCGGACACTCAGGCGATTTGACTCCCTTCTGTCCACACCGGAAGCACACCAATTAACTCGACTGTGTACAGCCATATGCAGTGTGGCCGACTTCACCACAGCGGAAGCATCCTCGTTCGCTTGAGGTCGTTGGACCGGCCACGGCAGAGACCTGCTGGGAAGTTTTTTGCACAGTTTTATTTTTACAATGGTGTAAATCCGAGGTGATCCCAAACTTATCTAACGCTGGTTCCTGGAATGCCTCCGCCCTAGCAAGCGCAAGTTCTAGGCGCTTCCCCAATCGCTTCAGGTCGATTATCGAGTTTACTTCGTGAAGAGCCAATTCCTTCATATAATCGGGCCTAATATTATGCATCAGAATGTCCAGTTGTTCCTCACTGGGCATTTTGCACGTTAATCTCGAGAACATGGCCTGCATCGTAGAGATGTAGTTGCCTAATGTTTCAGATCGGGCCTGTGTACGCTGCCTAATTTCATTTCTGAGGCGATAATCGTAGTCGGGAAGGTCGAAAGTCTCCCTCATCTCCTCCAACATGCCCTCATACGAGGTAAAGTTATCCTTGTTGGTGCGGAACCAAGATAAAGCCGGACCGTCCAATAGGTCAGAGAAAGCTGTGAGGATTTTATCCTTGGTGACTTCCCGAACACACCTAAGCTCTTCCAGTCTCTCAATGAATACACGTACACACGAAAAGCCATCAAATTTTATATTAAAAGAGTTTAAATTTACGGGTCTATCCCTTATTACTAAATTACCACTAATTGTGTCGGAACTAGGCGCGTCACGTCGCCTCGAACGGTCCCCTCCCACCACAGGCGAGGTGTAACCTACGCGGTCACGATGAATAGGTTCAGTCTCTCTATCCGAACCCTCAGAGTCAGCGTCAGTATCTGATTCAGCCACAGACAAAATTTTAACCAAGCGGCCACGGATATCTAAAAGATCTGGACAGTCTATACCACACCTAGCTAACCTAGTGAGAAGGTAGTTCGCCCTCACTGCAACCCTAGTCCGACAATTACTATTTGAAACGACTTCACTTGAAGAGAGTGTCCCTTCCAGCTCGAGAACTTTAGGCTCACAGACAGCCAACTCAGAGGCGGCAACAGCAGGTACAGTGGCGATGGCCTTAATGCTGCCACGCCGGACAAGCCGCAATGCAGTGCGCAGCTCACTCCGCAGGCCAACAACCGTCGCATCCGGATCCGCTGTAACCCCCATGGCAGACAGTTCATTAAAAAGTTCATCTTTTTTTAGGTAGTTAATACACTTCTGTAATTGGGCCATAGTGGTCCAAGATTCAGTTTTTATCAAAAACAATTAACAGTAATGGAGATTCAACTCACAACAGGTTTACAAATTATAAATGTAGGTTAAATGAAATTTCCACAGAGACAAAATCAACTAATAGGTATTAACGATAAGTCACTAAGTATGCTTCCTCTAGGTCACAATTTGTGCGGTAGCTACAAAAATCCAATATCTTAGAATAGAGAAACTATGTTAACTAAATTTAAGAATAGCTTTGTCCAAGAAATATGACACCAGGTATACTTTCTTTAGATTAATAAATTAGGAGGTAGTTACAAAAAATTTACTACTATTTTATATTATGTTACTTGATTTTGGGTAGATATTATAGAATCACCCAGATAAATATCTTCAGAATACTGGCTCAGCAACCCAATGAAGTGAATACCAGATGTTCAAATTATAGTTGAAGTTAAAAAAAAAATATTTATATAAATTAAAAGTGATGTAGGTATTCAGCAAAAATGTTAAAAAGTTAACTACAAATCTACTGCAAGTCTATACAGTACAAAGCAGCTATGTATTTTTACTACTATTATATAGGTATAATAGGTATATACCCAAAACCATGAATGCTAGACACAGAAATTTCTAGACTAAATGTTTGACACAGTACAATTGTTATGTGAACAGACCACAATAAATATATATGTTTGTACAACACAGAAGCAACTAAATAGGAGGAAAAAAAAGAAAAAAGAAAAAGAAAAAAAATCTAGTTTTGCCAAAAATATGTTTCCAAACTTACCGAAAGATGTGCAGTTTAAAATTTTGATTGTTTTAGAATTTGGGTCTCAATGGTTTTTCTTGCCACTGGGATGATGGTACGATTGGCTAAAAAACACAAAGAGGGTAAGTATTACATGCGTAACTGCAGCCGCACAACCAATTAGCGTCTTGGGTAGTGTCAGACGGAGGGTAGTGTTTCCTCCAAAGCGAAACCCTCCAGACACCCACACACAGCGCACCCACAGAGAACAGAGTTAGCCCTTAACGTTGGTCGCCAATTTGTAACCGCTGAACGTGTCAGACGGACTACTCACCGGCTGACCCAGCAGAGAGATGCACGAGCTCTATGGAATCCCAGGGCGCCTTTTCGTCAGAGGAGAGAAGTGTGCGTGCGTGTGGGAGTACTAGGGAGACTTCAGAGAAAACCACTATTACCTCTGTTGTACATACATATATTAGCGATAGATAAAGTTATACATAAGAAGATTACAGACAATAGAGTTACAGAGAGATATACAAAGATGAGTATGTCTTCACCAGCTGCACCACGGTGACCTGCTTGCAGTAGGTAGCCAGAGTATTACGGCTAGTAGGTGTAGTATACGTCGGTCAACCCACCGTTGATACAGTTATTTCTTGCAGATTGAAGTTATATATATATAGGAAAGTTACATTTAAGAAAGAAAAGGAATACGTGACCCCGGTTGTCGGCCTGCTCGGCGTCTGCGCACGTCTCTTGCCGCAGTCTCGACCAGCCAAGGTGCTTCACGTCGAGGTTACAGGCTTGCGCCGACAGCGGTTGGGAACTCGACCACAGAACACGCTGAGATGGAATTTGAGGACCAAGGTGTCCTCTAATCCCGAACTAGGAACCCAAAAAAATGGGCAACACGAATTTAATTAAGTATAAAGTATTTTCCAAGACACAACAATACAAACGTTCCAGTCACAATGCAGAAAGTAAAAAGCTCTTCAATGTAGCCGCGGCCTCAGTTTTATACCACTTTCGACGGACGCTTCTCGAACAACCTTTTTTTTTAATTAAATTAGTACAAACGACGATCAAAAACACCATATCACTCCTGAATACCCGAACAACTTTAATACCACCCTGCTAAGTAGGAGTCAAAACAAAATACAGTGACAACATAAACTGGTTGGACTATACCCACATTTTTTTTCCTTGAATACTCCGGTTTTGAGCATGCGGAATTTGAACCTGTTTAATTTAACTGAGGAAAGGAGACTGAAATGATTACATACAATCTTGGGCCTAGTTGTAAGAAGATGAAAGTGGTGTCAATTAATAGCTTATATATTATCAACCTTTCACTGAAAATTCTGCGGATTTTGTCAATCTGAGAACAGAGATATTAGAGATTATGTAAAAGTGAGGTTATGTTACAATCTTTATCTAACAGCTGATTCCTGAAGTGCAAAATGTGTTCTTTTGCACTAATAGTTATTATATTTACTAGAAAATGTTTGAAAAATCATATGAATGAACGTCAACGACTTCAAGCGATAGGTAGGTAACAGGTAAGGAGATAGGGAAAGGATGTCTAAAATAAAATAAAAAATCATTGAATATAGTGTTTTATTCACCTTCTATTAAACACATTTTACATTTTAAACCTGCCAGGATGGTAGCTGGTTAGATGAGGTTACAGGTATTTACTTACAGACTGAGGTGCAAGCCATTGCCGAATCACTGACATAATTGTTTCATCGTGTAAGGGCCGTCGGCCCAGTGTATTGCAGTGACTAGTGAATATACCACAATTCACACAGCGATCCATAGTTTCAATAATATCCAATCCACAAGCTGGCGGTAAAATGCAAAATAACAATGCCAAGTCAAACGTGTGAGCGATCTTCGGTGTCCAAGGTGAAAGCAAGGGTCGTACAAGGTAGGCAGGGTCAGATTCCGTAAAATACAAAGCAGTTGTCGTAAAAAATGACGAATAATCGGGAAAGCACTCAAAACGCATCGGAAAACACGAAACGATGAGCAAACAAAAACAGTCAGCAACTGTCTAGTGTGAAGTGTCAATGTTAGTCAGCTGCCATGTCAGTGACATAGACTACAAATATAAGAGAGATTTGAATCGATATGAAATCGATAATCATTAATATTGGTTTTTCAGTAATTAATTGATATTTGATTTAATAATATGACTGTAATTATATGCACTATAATGCATATAAGTATATATAGTGCATTGAATTACTTTGAGTTAATTATTTACAGCAAATATTATAGTGTATAATCGATTACTCAATTGATAATCTCACGAAAACTATTTTCTCATATTTCTCCGCATCCAGATTGAGAATTGAGGTGATTTTTCATATTCTAAGATAGAAAAATATGACTAATTTTTTAGATCATATCTCAACTTATTACATTTGGGCCCACCATTTTCCATCTCCTTTAATTTTATCCTAAATAAGATAGCCTATAATTAAACAATTAATTTTCCCATCTAGGTGCTATGAGTATTTTTAATTCATATAGTTAAACAAAAAAATTGAACGCCATCTTGTGCTAGCTAGCACAAAAGTTCTTACACCGACTAACTGATGTGAGTCCCACTGAGATCGCCACAGGTGGCGCTAGTAGTAATCAAATTACAGTAGATAAGGCGATTGGCACACTGCAACGCTCGACGCGGCGTCGTTCGTCGACGCGCGTTGACGCGAGAGAGCTAGTATAGTCCGAGAGATATTAGAATTTTTTTGGTAGGTAGGTGTGTGAAGTAATCTAAAATTTTGAGAAAAGTAAAGTAAAGCCATCCGACCATTAGCTCGATAGCCCAGACTATATTAAGAACGCTAGAGATGAAAAGAAAATGATTAGTGCAAGCTATTTTCGACTTATTGACATGACATAGTAACTATTTTTTTTCTTATATTCGTGATCAGCGTCATCTATTAACGCGAAAAGAGACGTAACTAAGAAAATGCCATTTAGGTTGAAAGTCGCTTGCAGTCTCTGCGTGTTCCGATAACGAGCCAAAACAGTGGTGTCGGCTCCAATACCCGATATTGGGCATCGATATTTGACTTCCTCCGATCTCGGATATCGGATATTGGATATCGGACGTCAGTTGATGTGAAAGCGATCTAAATTTGTCAAGTTGCATTGCAATAATATTAATTTAAAATTCGTCTCAATTACCTACACAGAAATTTCTAACAGCTCTCGGACTAAAAATCCCTCGAAAAACACGCGCGTGAATGCAGATTTCAGTGTGCCATACCTCGCGTTTTCTGCTTGTACGCGCGTATTCTGCGGCAACGCGCGTGATTGCGTTGTCAGTGTGTGGGACCCCGCGTTTTTCTATACAAAATGAGCTCCGTAGAGGGGACGAGCGCGACGCCGCGTCGACGCAACAACGCTCGACGCCGCGTCGCGCGTCGCAGTGTGCCAATCGCCTAAAATTTATTGTTACAACTGCACTCTTACTAAGGCGATTGGCACACTGCAACGCTCGACGCGGCGTCGTTCGTCGACGCGCGTTGACGCGAGAGAGCTAGTATAGTCCGAGAGATATTAGAATTTTTTTGGTAGGTAGGTGTGTGAAGTAATCTAAAATTTTGAGAAAAGTAAAGTAAAGCCATCCGACCATTAGCTCGATAGCCCAGACTATATTAAGAACGCTAGAGATGAAAAGAAAATGATTAGAAGTGCAAGCTCTGCCGTGTCAGACCTATCTACGTTATCTTAAAAATCGTAGTTTTGAGAAATCGCAGTCTAAAGATTTTTTCAGATATTTGCGTTTTTAAAGAAATTTAACGCAAATAGCTATGAGATTTTTTAATAATATATCATATTTTAATGTAAAGAATATCGGGATGTAGCAAACTTTTTAAAAATAGCTATTTTTATTATAATAAACTCTATAACAGAGATAGGCATAGCAAGCCTACCGTACATTGCCTAATACGCGACGCCCCGTATGTTAAGATATACGAGTTAGGTGTGATAAGTCCATAAGGGGGAGTTATGCCAAACTCAGTTATTTATAAGTTACCTTAAATTGGTCTGACTACAGGTGTACTGCCAAACAGTAAAACACTCTGGTTAAATATAAGGTTTTATTAAAATAATAAATCAGTCATCATAATAAGAAATCAAAGGCACTTTAAAACTAAAAACAAAAATAAGGATTATTTTATTTTCTCAAATGTCCATGTCTCTGTCTAAGTCCAATACGTCGCATCGCCCTCTTCTAAATCTTCAAAAAACTTACGGAAGGCTGTGGGCAAGGAATCACATAATTTCAACAAACTCTTTCTTTCCCTTGCTTATACCCCTACTTTTTGCTTCACGCGGTACTTCACTCAAGAACTCTGACTGTTCCATATTCAAAACATTTTTGCGAAACACGTCCAATTCTTTAAACTCATCTTCATCGTATGCATTCTTCACAAACATGTGAGTTGAATCTCTTCTAAACTCTACCACTTTCAAACACTGAATATTGGATTTTTTTGGGAACACTGTCTTTTTCAACTGATCACTGAATACAATCATATCTTCATGATTAATTATCTCGACGACCATATTTTTACGTGAAGCTCTTATAGTGTTAACATAATCCTTAAGATCATACATATTTTTTTGTTTTACATGGCATAATGTGCAAATGTCTTGTTTATGAAGAGACGTGGACAAATTTATTCGTTTGATTATGCCATGAAAATATGCCCAAGAGCATTTTCTTATTTGGGTTTCATCGCGGAAAGCTATGTATGATCTAAATAAATCTATGAAAGACACTCCACATGGCAAGTAGCGTCTGTTTGGAGCGTGAGTCAAATTAAAGTGTGAAACTGTTGGGCGAATCTTCTCTATAAGTCTTTAACGTCCTGCTTATATTGTTCAGGAAAGCAGTTCCATGGTCTAGCTCGACCACGCTGTTCAGGTGCTGCTGGTACTTCATTGACATTTTAAATTCTGTGCTTATAATTGGCTTTTAATACAGTTACTACAGTTTGATTATTTTTAAATCCAAGTGTATTTAAATAAAATGAATTGCACACTACAGTATTCCGGAGAGTCCATGTTAAAGTGTTGTTTCGTCTTGAAATTTCTTTGGTTTGTTGAATTGACTTCTTCGACTTCTTTACATGTCTGGATATAAAATTTCTTTGTTCTTGCTTATTCAGCGCTCTAAAATTTGACCAAATTTCTTCTCTTTCTTCTTCACTGAATTTTTCATAACATCTTTTACGACATTCTTTCTTGCATGATGATTTTAAAGTATACTTATATTTTTTCTCTATTTCTAGTCTTTTAACCGGATCCCTTTCTCTTTTTTTCGGAACAATTATTTCATTACTGCGTTGTTTATTATGCGAATTTGACACATTTTCGCTACTAAGTTGCTGTATTAGCTCTTCGGCGCTTTTTTCAAATGAATTCTTATTTGTGGTATCTTCACTATTTATATAATCGATTTGTGCTAATACGTTTGAACTTGGTGCATCGTTGGAGTGATTTTGACTATGAGTGGGTTGGTCCGAGTTATTATAAGATTGTAATGGAGTAGATGCATTTACCAAAATATAAGGTTCTCGAGAAAATGTTTCCTCAGGTGTAATAACAAAATTAATTTCAGAAGGTATTGATAAATTAGTATCAGAATTAGGCAAATCGATAGTGTTTAAGGACCGGGTCCGCGGAGCGCACGACTCAAAATCTGTCAAAATACAGACGTAGCCGTGCACGCACACATCACCGAGATGCACAGTGGGCTGCAAGACGCTCTTTACCAGTCAAAATTATGGTGAAAATTGTCTTACCAATGATTAAAAAACTATTTTAAGCCTTGTGGTTAGAGTGCATTATTGAGTAATATGATTTATTGTGACGTATTACGTCTGTCAATTACATTTCGTATCTCTTTTCTTCTTATACATTCATCCCTGTCATATTATGTTACGTGACGTCATTGGCATGTCTTTTGTTTCAGTGTCATACATAGCATATTAAACTTTTCACAGAGATTATGAGATTTCGAACAAAATAAGGCTGGGGACATACCTACACCTAATTGTTGATATCTGAGGATACTGAAAATACTCTTAAAATTAAAATGCCCACCGCGTAGACAGACCATACCTGCCAGTTACGTACCTACAAAAGAAACTACCCTTTTTCATCGATATCAGACTGTGTAGCCGCAGGATTTCCGTGATAACTCTCGTGTAAGGTGCTATCATCTGCATAGCAATGAAAGCTGAAGAAAGAGAGTTATGGGGAGAGAGGACACGAATACGGCGCTCCTGCAGGCACCTAGCAACCCAATTGCACAGTTTCAGGGTCCGTCTTGCAGCTCTTCTTCCTACATTTTCTCCCCGGCTGGAGCCGGGTGGGGAGGTTATGTCGGACTTGAACCGACTAAAACCGCACGCCGACTGAGGGTCGTGGTGCTAGGCCGGAGGTGAGGTTGTCTTAGGCATATCCCTCGCACCCCGGCTAACCATCAGGGCCATCCCTTGCGTCTGGCTCTCTTCGGGAGGAGGACAACCAGGACTCGCCCTAGAGTGGGGAGGCGCGCTTCTTAGCACGCCGCTGCCGTGGCCTGCTTCTGCTGGGGTGACAGGCGGCTCTATCCGTCAGCCCCAGGCCCGCGCTCATGAGGCACTGAGGTCAGTCTGTGCCCTCTGACGCCCGAGTTGCCTGCGCACGCGGGTGGTGTGATCTGTAAGTCTCTCTCTCTCACGCCGCCACTCCCGTTCCGCCGTCTCCTTCACGACCATTAGAAAGAAAAAAAAAGGAGGACGCAGAAGGAGACACTGGCCACCCACGCGTCCGCACAGTGGACCATCGCCGTGAGCAAGGTGGCGAGGATGAGAACTCTCACTCCCAGGGCCGCCACGAGCTCCCACCTTGCCGGCCACTCGGTGAGCGTGTGCTCCCGTGACGTCGCTCGCGTCGCAGTGATGGCACTCGGACGTTCGCTCCTTATCGATCAGACGCAGATTGACGTGATCGTACCCACGAAGGCGGCTCTCTTACGTATCTGCGACATTGCGATACATAAGGCTTCTAATCCAGTGCACCAGGTCTACTGGTGGTCGCACTAACTGATACCCGCGACTCCTGCGACTCTAGTGATGCTTTAATATAACATAAGCCAACGAAACTTTTTTTATTACTAATATGTACCTACGGAAACAGCTACTTTACAATATACATATATATTTACCTATACAATCATATAAAATAGACCATGAAGTTAGTATCTAATTATAATTTCATTACAATAGAACCTAAAAATATTGTTTCTACAAAAAATATTTTAACTAGGTATATCCCCAACTTTACAGTTCAAACCTTAAAGCAAGTATGTCAAAATCTGAAACATTATGCTATAAATGTACCAACGAAAGTGTGAAACGGCTAAAATCGGAACTATGGTTGTCACTGTAAAATGCATACTATTTTATTGCCGTCCAAATGATTAATGAAGACGGTGGCGCCATTTTTCATTTCATATATTTCTTGGTAGGCCTATTTGTGTATGCATGAACTGTCATCACGCGCCAAAGAGACGTGCTCCTGCTTCGAAGGCCCGTGGGCGACTGACGGGCGATGAGAAAAAATATGGCAGAAAAAAGACACTATTTTACGCGTTTTTCAGTAACTTTGAAGTGATTTTTTAGATTGATTACTAAATGTATCATCAAATAAGTTTTGTCTTCCCTATCAAGAAGTCTTTGACTTTCAAATGTATACCGGTTCATTGCTAAAATCACTCATTTTCAATATGAATTTCTTAAAAACTGGAGCCTATTTCACTTAGCCTGTATGGAGAATTTACGTAAAACATATCTAGATTTTAGGGCTTTAAAAGAGGAAGTCCTTGTCTGTAAAGGTACAAAAAACGTACACGATATATTTCATTGGTTTCTTCAGTGTTCATAAAGTGTTTCTTTTTATCAATTTGTGTTGATTTATTGGGTTAAATCTGAAAAATACGAAGGCATGTTTTTGCATTTTTTCTCAATTTTGTGCGTTTGTTGACGTTTAATAAATAACAACTATTAGGTTTTAAGAGTTTAATATAAGCATGCCATAATTTTTGGTCTTTGATTGTAATATATACAAAGTATCATTGATATCAATCATATCTAAATAGGTTAAATATGAAAAATTGTAACACTCTTTTCGGTGATTTTCACGATCTGGCCCCTTAAGCCGATGCTATCAGAGAATGGCACATCTTCGTTCAATTCAGCTAAATCGTCTTTGTTTAGTTCTGGTAAAGTAGTAGTAGGTTTTGGGACAACAAGCTGAAGTTCTGTATATTGCTTAGGTGACAATGACTGTTCACAATCCATTTGTATATTATCTGATAGTGGGCTCATTGCTGACCTTGACCTCTCAAATTCTGATCTAAGTGAACAATCAACTGCAACTGGTGTCTTGAAATTTTGGTCTTGAAAATTTATAACATTTCCTCTGTTTTCTATGATTTTTTGTGTTTGTTTGCCATCTTCAACATGAATAAACGTCTATTTTCACTCATTTTGTAAGTAAAGTAATCAATTCACATAAATATAATTCACAATATTTAATATTTGTAATGATATAAAATGACCGTGACCATCAATCGATGTCAAATAAACAATCCGAAACTAATTATTAGGACCGCGCTACCAGTGCGGCGGCGATCGTGTAAGGTAAGGTTGCGTGCACTTGAACGATCCTGTCACGGCTGTGTCATGTATTTAATAGATACCGGAGTTATAATTTCGCTTATGTGTTTGTAACTTATCATGCATTTCACTGTATCTTCGTATACAGCAATTTACCATTACAGCATGGGGTAAAATCATAGTTACGTGAGCTATATGATAGTGCCTTACTAGTAATTGGTAGAATATATTTAAAAAACTGTAAGTTCTATATATAAAGGACGTTAAAATAATACAAATTACGCTTGTTATGCGCAACTCATGTATCTTAAGATAACGTATATTGGTCTGACACGGCAGAGCTATTTTCGACTTATTGACATGACATAGTAACTAATTTTTTTTCTTGTATTCGTGATCAGCGTCATCTATTAACGCGAAAAGAGACGTAACTAAGAAAATGCCATTTAGGTTGAAAGTCGCTTGCAGTCTCTACGTGTTCCGATAACGAGCCAAAACAGTGGTGTCGGCTCCAATACCCGATATTGGGCATCGATATTTGACTTCCTCCGATCTCGGATATCGGATATTGGATATCGGACGTCAGTTGATGTGAAAGCGCTCTAAATTTGCCGTTAAATAGTCATGTTGCATTGCAATAATATTGATTTAAAATTCGTCTCAATTACCTACACAGAAATTTCTAACAGCTCTCGGACTAAAAATCCCTCGAAAAACACGCGCGTGAATGCAGATTTCAGTGTGCCATACCTCGCGTTTTCTGCTTGTACGCGCGTATTCTGCGGCAACGCGCGTGATTGCGTTGTCAGTGTGTGGGACCCCGCGTTTTTCTATACAAAATGAGCTCCGTAGAGGCGTCGAGCGCGACGCCGCGTCGACGCAACAACGCTCGACGCCGCGTCGCGCGTCGCAGTGTGCCAATCGCCTAATTGTTTCTCTAAATGAACTTTTGATATTACCATATGAAATTAATATATTTTGTATTGTTGTATTCCCAATCATATTGTAAACCATCGTATGATACACGTGTGTATGGTTGATTACCGCCCTTCGGTTCTTTTAAGACAACGGACAATGGCGCCTCAGCGGTAATCACCAACTTTACACTCTTGTATCATAATGTATCTACTATTATCATCAGGAAAAGTTTAAAACAAAAGAATATTTTCAAAATCTTGGCTTTTAAGTTCCATGCGGGGGGAACCGCGGCCAGCATTTAATGATAAAGTTAAAAAAAGATCAACGTAGCCATACTTTTGGAAATTTTATCAAGTCTTAAAAAAATAGTTGCTCATATCATAGCTCATATCACACCATTAAGAATCCGTACTACCTCAAATGACATAGCTTAAACGTGTATAATATCAAAAGTTCTAAAGCATGGACTTTTTAATTCATTTGTGGTAAAGTTGAGGATAAATACTGATTATTATGTGTGGCAAAAACACGATTACGTAAAATTTTCTTGATAGAAAACCATTGCAAAGTTACCTCTAAACCGTACAAATAAAACGATATTTTGGATTAATTACGCAAAATAGGATCACTAAACTTACACAATAACTGCAGTTTAGTGGTTAAGAGACATTATGTGTTTCAAATTTTACAAATATTCATTGGTTTCTGCGTAACTAGCAAATATCTAAATTTTTACTCAAGCGATACCATTAAACTTAGAACCGCCCTGCCGCCCGGCCTCCTCCTCAGTGTTGCTTCGGCTATCATACGGGGAACTTGTGTCGCACGCGCTCTGCGCAGACGATTACGATAGACGATACGAAAGTATTCAAGTACCTACCTTTTGACAGGCGAAATGGGTAATAAAGTAAACCGAAAGAGGAAAAGTGTATGTTGGCGTAAAAAAACATTAAAACATCTGAATGATGTATTATGTAGACAGCCTCTGTGGCGTGGTGGTAGTGCACGCGACTGCCACGCAAGAGGCGCGGGTTCGATTCCCGCTCAGTGCAAATATTTGTATGCATGAATATGGCTATTTGCATTGATCTGGGTGTTTCTATGTATAATATGTATATATTTATTTATTTATTATTATAGCAAGTATCTAATCTACCTACCTAAGTAGCTTATACTGTACATAACAATTTGCAATAGGTACTATATTAGTAGAAAGTATTAAATAGGTCAGTAAAATACCTACCTATTTCAAAAATTTGGATTGACATAGGCATACCTGCCTATGTATCGACAAAAATAATCTTGCAGTAGCAGCCCAAGTCTTTCAGGCAGGTCCTGCCTACTACAGGTCGCTCACTGCGACGACGCGACGGACGACGCGGTTGGGCGATTCAGAGCCGAAAGTCGAATTGCGGTAACTCCAACTTCTGTAGGTTAGGTTAGGTTAGAACTGTGACCCCAACGCATGAGCCGAGCGAGCGTAGCGAGCGTGCCGCAGCAGCGGCCGGCGAAGTGCCAGATCGGGTTATGATAGGAACGAGACCGTCGGGTCAGGTTAGGAAGAGGGTTACGTTCGGAACAAATTTTTAAAGTTTCTACCTAACCCGCGACCGGGTCAAGTTTTCGGGTCAGGTTCGGAATATTTCTGTAAATACATGAGTACCTACCAACCCGAATGATCATAATATAAATATAGCAGTAGTTACGTACTACTACCATACGTATTCCTATATTTATTATAGACAGTACGTAATTATGAATTTCCATTCATCTGTTTCTATTGTAGGGTCATCGCCCTCTGTGGGCTCAGCAATCTAGCCACATTACTGGCCGTTAGATTCTCTGCCCTTACGGGGGCCCCGTATAGGGACATACTTCGCACGGTCCCCAGGTACAGTCTCCTGCAGGGAGCGTTGGGTCCCCTGATGTTGGGCATCAGCCGCGCGAGTGCGGCTGATGCCCTCTCAGTTTTGGGACCAAACTTTGGAAGTGATATCCGAAGTTCCACCGGCCATCGAGCCCCAGATACTTCATCGAGGGCTCGATGCCGATGCTAACGCCCCCTACCTGTAGACTGGATCCCGCAGGTGGCTCCATCCGAGGTCCGTGGAAGCACAGAGCCTCGGACTTGTGAAGGGCGACCTCGAGACCCAGCCGCCGTGTCTGACCCATGACTTGAGCAACCCCTGCCGTGGCCTTTAGTGCTGCGTCTCGGTGCGCTGCTCCCCGCGCCGTAATGATGGTGTAATGCGAACCGGACGTCGGAGGTCGTTCTCTATGAGCGCTGGCCTGAGGGTGACCGGTGGAACCGCCTGTCACCCTAGCAGAAGCAGGCCGCGGCGGCGGCGCAAGGTGCGCCTCCCCGTAACCGGGGCCAGATGGAGACCCTGTGGTCCCCCCAACCCGAAGGGGGCCATCTCGAAAGGGATGGTCCTGGGTCTGCCGGGGTGCGAGAGATATGCTTTCGGCAAACTCACCTCCGGCAACCAAGGACTTGGGACGGCGTGCGTTTTAGTCGGTTCGAGTTCGACATAACCACCTCCACCGGCTCAGTGGGGATTTATCGCACGATAAAAAAAACGAGGGTGTGCACGTCATTCTCCACCACCTCCCCTAGGTGCCGTCTTCTTAGGGGCGGAGGCCTTGGCTTGGGACCAGGAGCACCACTGGGTGCAGCCGTCGTCGCTCATGACGCGACGACGGGTGCCGCCAGCGGTGGGCGGTATGCCCGGTCCTCGAGGACGCCTTTTTTTTCTCGGATACCCCCCTGCCGGAGCCGGAAGGGAAGGTTATGTCGGACTCGAACCGACTAAAACCGCACGCCGACTGTGGGTCGTGGTGCTAGGCCGGAGGTGAGGTTGTCATCGACATATCCCTCGCACCCCGGCTGACCCAGTGCCATCCCTTACGGTCTAGCCCTCCTCGGGAGGGGGACAACGGTGTCCCCGACTCGCCCCCGGAATGGGGAGGCGCGCTTCTCAGCGCGCCGTCGCCGTGGCCTGCTTCTGCTGGGGTGACAGGCGGCTTCACCCGTCACCCCCAGGCCCGCGCTCATGGGGGACGGAGGTCAGTCAGTGCCCTCCGACGCCCGAGTTGCCTGCGCGCGCGGGTAGCGCGGTTCGCGAGTCTCGCTCGCTCGCGCTGCCTCTCCCGTTCCGCCGTCTCCTTCACGACCATTACCTGCTCGCTGAAGGAGACACCGGCCGCCCACGCGTCCGCACAACGGTCCATTGCTGTGAGCAGGGAGGCAAGGGTAAGAACACTCACTCCCAGGGCCACCACTAGCTCCCGCCGCGGTCCGGCCCATGCCGGACACTCGGTGAGCGTGTGCAGCTCTGTGTCCTCGCTCGCGTCGCAATGATGGCACTCGGACGTTGGCTCCTTTTCGATCCGACGCAGATACCGCCCAAAGCACCCGTGCCCGATGATAATCTGTGTCAGTCGATATGAGAGGCTGCCATGTGGCCTCTCTAGCCATTCCCCCTAGATGGGCCTTACCGCCTCTATGACGGCATGCCCTGCGCGTGGTTGCTAAAGTCATCGCTCCCACTCCGCCACCATGATCCTGTGGAGCCGGGATCTCTCGGCCCGAATGTCTTCGGGCTCGGGATCGTATCCCCGCTCCCGCGCCTCCTTACGGAACCGATAGAGTGCCGCAAGGGATCTCGCTTCCAGGATCCACGGTGGCGATCCGGCTAGGAGACTCGCCGCTTCAAAGGATGTCGTGCGGTATCCGCTAATTGCCCTGGAGGCCATTCTCTGCTGCGGCGCACGCAACAGGGGCATGAATCTGGTCTCCAGGGTGTACGCCCACACGGGACACCCGTATAGGGCCATGGACCGCACGACACCCGCGTAGAGTCTCCTGCAGGAGTCCTCCGGGCCCCTCAAGTTGGGCAGCAGCCGCACCAGCGCGTTAGCTGTCACCAACAGTGTGGAGTGCAGACTTCGGAAGTGCTCTCCGAGTCCCACCGACCGTCGAGTACGAGCCCCAGGTATTTCAACCGGGGCTTGATGTCGATGGGAGTACCTCCTACTGTCAGGCTGGATCCCGGGGGTGGCCTGCGCCGAGGGCCATGAAAGAACAAGGCCTCGGATTTGTGCAGAGCCACCTCGAGACCCAGCTGCCGGATCCGATCCACGACTTGAGCAACAGCGGTCGTGGCCCTCTGGGTCGCCTCGCGGTGTGTAGCGCCACTCACCGTCACTAGCGTGTCGTCCGCGTAGCACGTGACGGTGGCGTCCTCGAGGACGCCGAGGCGTCGCTTGATGACCTCCAGCAGCTGGACCACCGTTGGTGTCACCTTAGATGGAACACGGGGAGCGGGGGTTTTCACACCCCGAGCCGCCCCGGCCCTCTGGACCAGCTGCGTCAGCTGACCGATCTCCTCCCGCATCAGCCGTTGCTGCTTGTGGGAGTCAGCAATCTCCGTCTCCAGGTTCGCAACCCGAGCCCGGAGTTTCTCCTCCTCGCTGGAGACGTTCCTTTCCAGGAGCTCCTCCAGCGCTTTGGCGGCACCTTTTATCGCGTCCGCTACGACCCTTTACGGCGCCAGAAATGCGGGAAAGAGCCGCCAGGATGTTCTGCACCGCCGGCACCTCCGTGACCTCCCTTGGTAGCGGGGACACAATCGCTGGCGGCTCTGCTACTCTCTCTTTCGCTCTGTAGAGGTCGGCTTTCGACTTCTACCCGCGCCTAGCCGTCTAGCGTAGCCTTACTAGGAAGGTCCTCCTCGCTGTTCGATGATTCAGACCCACGATGAACCTGGGCAGGGGTCGCCATGGCTAGTCACCGAATGGGTGTCCATTCGATCACCAGTCACAGCTAGGGATTCCCCAGACGGAGTCCGGATACCCTCATGGGTAGATTTATCCGTTATCGTTTCCATAGCCATATTTTGTTTTACGGTTAATGTCCACCGACATTGAGGTGGAAGTAGAGAGGTTGGGAGTGTATGTGAGGATGGGAAAGGTGGGAGTGAGTTCCCCCCAGTGATGCATCCCATTGCCAGGCGTGGGGTTCGGGGTGATTTTTTATAGAGGTTTTCTTCCTCGCTACTCCTAAGAGCTACCATGCCCTTCTGTTGCCAGACGGCGGTACGGCTCGACCGATCGATGGTCCCCATGGGACCGTGTATTTCACCACTGATCGCTCAGTGGCAAAGTACTCGTCGCCCTTAGAGTTCTCCGCTAGGCTTAGCAGAGCGCGTGCGGAGAACTCGAAACCGACCATAAAGGCCCCCCCTCCTTGGTGGACTATTGGCCATGGGCGACGACGTGCGCCTCACGTTACCAGGGTGCACCGCGCGGAGGTTGTCCTACCCAGCACCCCTACCAATATGCATTGGGTTCGCGTGGTGGAGTATTTTATTGTACCTTCAGGTGATCTCTCACCTGAAGTGGCAATGCCCAGCAGTGAGACATTGAAAGGGCTGCTATTATTATATTATACTAGCTGCTGCCCGTAGCTTCGCCCGCGTGGAGTTTTGTTCCCGTTCCCGCAACCCATGGGAACCTTAACCCGGTATAAAAAGCAACCTATGTGTTATTCCAGGTTCTAATCTACCCCTGTATCAAATTTCAGCCAGATCCATTTAGTAGTTTTTGCGTGAAAGAGTAACAAACATCCATGCATACAGCGATACATACTCACAAACTTTCGCATTTATAATATTAATAGGATAAGTATAAAATATATATTGTAAGTTTTATGTAAATTATCATTACATTATGCACACTTTTCTCAAAAGTTTGTTTATTGCCATAACTTTCTTGATATCTTATTACTAGCTACTTTACCCTAGCTATTGATACACGCGTGAACTCTGCGGCCCGGGGACATCGCGGGAGTGAGATAGCTGCATCTGCGCGCGAGCAGTGCCGGCGCGTGTGCGTTGATGAAGCGCGCGGGGGTAAAATTTGAATTCGAGCTGGAGTGGTACGGACTCTTAATTACAAATTCGTGAAAAGGCTGTGGGCGGTTTTACTTCCACGGCTACCGTTTTCTGTTCCACGTAATAAGGGGGCCCCTTATGCCACCAAACGGCCACATTTTCATGGGTTGTATGTTTACTGTCAGATGAAAAATAGATAAAAGGGTAAAATAGAGTTGCGCATGCATACACAATTCTAAACATTAAATTAGTCAATCTATTGCGGCCTATTAAATTAAATTAAAAATTAAATTAAAATCCATTTATTCTCAGACCTTTCGATCCATAGTGTTAGTAACAATTTAACTTAAGAACTAATGTTAGTAATAAATTCAATTTACAAAACACTCCACTATCCACACCGATGACACTACACTCGAGTGGATGACACTCCACTCGAGTGTAGCGCCATCCAGTGCCGCAACAAGGGAGAGTCCCACCGGTCCTTGAACACACTCAGGAGACTGTTGGAGCTGCAGCGGAGTCGTGCCAAGGCAGAGGCCGAACGCTTTCTAATAATAGCATAGAAATCGTCCGTTCGGGCCTCTGCAAACATTCCTGACGCACTGCACCTCCGCGACAGCCCCAACAGCATTCTGAATGCGTTGTTATACTGGACGCGCAGGTCGCTGTATGCTCGCAGAGTGCAACACGTCCACAGGCTGCACGTGTAGAAGGACTGACAGAAGGCTTTAAAGAGAGTCACTTTAACTGTATTCGTACAACGTGCAAACCTCCGGACAACCATGTTACATCTGATAGCCAGCGACCTACGCTCCCTCTCAACATCTAAATCATCCTTGAGCACGTCTGTGACCCAGTGGCCCAAGTACTTGAAAGATTTTACCCAGTTCAATCCAACCCCACCAAGCAAGACCTCTGGCACATCGGTATGCTTCAGCAGACCTGACCTAAACATAAGGAGCTCTCTTTTCTTTACATTGTACTTGAGCCCATGAGACACAGCATACGTTTCACACAAGGCTACTAGCTTCCTGAGGCCACCAATCGATGGACTCAGCAGCACCATTTCGTCTGCATAGCTCACGTTATTCATGGCAACCCCATCAATGTGACATCCAACACGTGCGCTGCTGAGCTCACCGATCAGACGGTTTATGTATAAGTTGAACAGACGGGGCGAACTCAGCCCCCCCTGCCTCACTCCACACTCCAACCTATACACATCAGACCGGGCCTCCGCCCACCTTACACTATTTTCCTGGTTATTGTACCAGTACCGAAACAGAGACACTACATCATCAGGCACCGTTGTATTGGCCTGAAGTTTACTCCACAGTACCTCGTAGGACACCAGATCGAATGCCTTCGACAGATCCAGAAAACAGGCAAATACAGGTGTTTTTCTACGCGTATAGTAATGAACAGTTTGCTTAAGGCACAGAATGGCACTCTCCGTGGACAAACTCGGTCTGAAATCAAATTGAGCATCATGGAGATCAATGTGTTCGGCCAGCTGTTTATCAGCAAACTGTCCAAGACCTTGGCAACTATTGTGGCCAGTGAAATTGGCCTGTAGTTGGAAATGTCGGAGGCATCCCCTGTTTTGTCCTTGATAATAGGGACTACCACTGTGTACATAAGGTCCCGTGGCAGGTAGTGATGGCTAAGACACAGATTAAGCAGCACAGAGAGTATACTAGGCAACCGATGTCCTGCATACTTTAGGTGTTCAACACTCAGGTCATCATGGCCTGGAGATTTCCCTTTTGTCATGTTATTTATAGTTGTGGCAATTTGCTTGGCTGTGAATTTTATAGACTCATCACCCCCCACTCCACTTTCAACTTCAACGATTTTCTGCCCAGCCCTCAAAGGTGACTCCACCTTAAAGTGCCGAACAAAACGATCAGCTATACCTTTAGGGACACTTTGTCCTGCAACACTCACAGGAAGGCTCTGCCTCACATTTAATTTATTTGTAGCTTTCCAAAATTTTGCAAATTGTTTTTTAGTAAAAGTATTTAAAAATCCACAGTATCAACTCGTCTATTCATTGTTTAGGTCTACACAGTATCAAATTGTCCAGACGTAGGCACTAAGCAGGTAGTATTATCATTTTAAAACAAAGTCTCAGATCTGCCATACCCACATTATCTTGCCATACTTTGACGTAAATTCGATAAACGTTTTTCTGACCATCCCGGCGGACATATCGAGAACACCTGCAATTTTTGCTTCCCGGTTATGCAAGTGAAAAGCGCACGACTGGGTTTTCAAGGGGTTGGGTCTAAGTCCATTCTCTATGTAGTGCTGGTCTAGGTTAGGCAGTAATAAAACGTATAATGTTTTAGTAAAAATATTTATTACATAACACTTACAAATATAATAACATATCTGAAAAATAATATTAAAATTAATTAAGTTCTACATAGACATTTATCAACACTTTAATTCTTGAATTCTAATTTAAGGTCTAGTAAATTGTATTGACGTTTGCGAGATGAAAAGCCTAATAAAAGCGGGATGGGCCGATCGCTGTTTATTTTGGCCGGACATGCCACCAAAAAGCCGAACTATGTCCGGCTTTATCCGGACGTCTGGCAACCCCACCTATATGGGTTAAAGAAAGGAGTGTAACGGGGCTCGAAATAATATCTTGGCTCGGGGGTGAAGCCGGGGAGGGCCACCTAGTAATTTAATTAAGTAGTTCTAGTCTAGTACTACTAATTACCAATTTTTGTCAACTATTTAGGTAATCTGTTGAGCCCCTCTGCAGTTTGTAACGTGCTGCGCTTGCCTACGCGATGTGCATGCGACCGTGAACCTGCACCACACTGTCACAGTAGGTACACACAGCACACAACTAAACACACACAGTTGACACAGTGCAGCGCGGAGCTCCCTGCGCGGCCGGGGGCGCGCGGCGCGGCGCCAGGCGTGGGGCGAAGGCCCAGCGCGACCGCCGAGGCCAGTCAGCTGTCCGCTCCTGCCAGTGTTGCAGTAGCTCTCGGCGTGGAGGGTCGCGTCGCCCGCTGTTCAAACGTTTTAGCACGTGTTTACGTTCGACGTTAGTGTTGGAGTTTTGGACCTCGGTCGTACACTAACAGTATTATGTTATGTTAACACACAGTCGCTCGAGAGACTGCGTTGTGCTGTGTGGGAAATAAAAGTGGAGCAACTAGTTTGATTAAATAAATGAAAATTGGAAATTTCGGAGTGCACACAGAAAACCGAACTCTGTGCACGGCAGCGCGAGACGGACGCGATGCAGAGCCGGCGCCCGGCTAGACGGTGCGATCGGTGAACCCCGCGAGTGCGAGATGTGGACCCTAGGCGCGGCGCTGGCGCTGTGCGGTGCGCTGTGGGCCGCGGCCGGCGGTGTCAAGCCCGCGCCCGTGGCCGTGCCGCGCTGCTGCCCGCCCGGCCAGCAGCTAGGCCCCGCCGCGCTGCGCGTGCCCATACTGTCCGGCGCCGACGCCGCCTGCGCTGCCGCGAATCAGACCCGACAGTTTGCACCGCGTATCTACAGACCGCTGCGCGGCGGGTTCTTCGACCCCGGGGTTCTGCCCCAGCACTGGCGACCGGCGTACGAAGCGTTGCCGGAGTGCGAGTTCCTGAGAGTGCTGCCGGACCACTCGGCGGCGTACGCGCTGCTGGCCAACAACGGCTCGCTCATGATAATGCGCGGCGGCTCCTCGGCGCTGTCTACCGCGCGCTACTGCGCGGACGCGGGCGCCGCGCTCGTGTGCAACGAGGACGTGGTGTGGCTGCCGCCCAAGTGTTGCTCGGAGGGCCGCGCGCTGGACGGGGCGCGCTGCGTGGACGAGCCGGCGGGCGCGGCCGCCGCCATGCGCGAGCTGCGGGCGCTGGCCGGGAACGGCACCGTGGGGCTGGGCTTCCCCGTGTGCACCGACGGCACGGCCTACGCCGTGGCGGGGCTGCTGGCGGGCGCGCGCCTGGCGCCCGACTTCGCGCTGGAGCTGCGCGCGGCGGGCGAGGCGGGCGAGGCAGGGGAGGCGCGCGTGGCGGCGGGCGCGTGGTGCGCGGACACAGAGCGCGGCGCGGGCGGCGCGCGCGTGCTGGCATGCGCGGACGCGGCGCGGGCAGCGCGGGCGGCGCGGCACACGCTGTACGGCGCGGGGCTGGCGGTGGGCGCGGCCTTCCTGGCGGCCACGCTGGCGGCGGGCTTCGCGCTGCCGGCGGCGCACCACACGCTGCACTGGCGCTGCCAGACGCACTACGTGGCGGCGCTGATGCTGGGCGACGTGCTGCTGGCGGCCACGCAGCTGGTGGCCGACCAGGTGCCGCCGGCGCTGTGCCGGGCGCTGGGTGAGCATGGCGCCGTGCCGAGTGTGACGCGAGTGGAGTGGTGTCGTGCCGGTGTCTGACCGCGGTGTGTTTGTTGTTCCATGTGCCGTGAACAGCCGTGTGTATGCACTTCCTGTTCCTCTCCGCGTTCTTCTGGCTCAACACGATGCGCTTCAACATCTGGTGGACGTTCCGGTGAGCTCCCTGTACTTGTAATGCTTAATGTAGAGCGAGCCGATATCGGTGTGCATCGGCTATTGCAACTTTTAATTCATATCGCCGCCGGTATCCAACCGATTGCAATCAAAAGTAACTGTTTAAGTTAGTTATATTTAGTAGTGTTCGGAACGGCTACATTTTGATAACATGTTAAAACGATACGTTAAAAAGAAATAACGTTATTTTTATACGTTCCGTTAAAAAATATAACAGAACGTCTCGTTAAGTTACTTTGTAATTATAACAAAACAACATTACAAAGAACGGAACAAAAGAACGGAACGAAAGAACATATCAGAAAAATAATTAACTTAACTTCGATTCTAAACTGTTCACGCGCCTACCCACCTTTTATATTTTATAAATAAAATAAATATTATGTAGGTAGAATTTTTTCTCCTATGACACTTGGAACACCATTTATCGCGGATATACAGCTAATTGTAACAATCCAGGAAATTATACGCATTTACAAAAATATACAGAGTTTTAATCAAGAACTCCAATCTTGTGCGTAAACAAGAAAATTGGCGACCGTGACAGGACGAAAAACTGTAACATTGGATTATCGAGGCGTACAAATTGTGGCGAACTTCGTTGGTACAAAATACACAAAGAAGAGTCAAGATTCCAGGTTATTCCGACAAAAGGAGCCAGTCTTGCCTTCCTGGTCTGCGGTACAGCTAAAGATCGCGCCAGAAAACTGCCAGCGTCGTCGTCATAGCCAAGTTAAGTGCCATCCTTTGTTCCGCAACTACCTAAATTCAACCTTTTTCATCCCTATTCCTATTATATCTTCTCATTCATACATATCTCCCATATTATATTCATTATCAAACATAGTTCAACCTTTATTTGTGTAATTTTCTTAACTTTTCCGTATAAAAGGGGTGTCTAAGTACCTACGTACCACCTACAATAAAATAAAAAATATTTTATTTTTGCATTTCTAATACATTATCATATTCTCTCATTACAAATCAATATTAGAATCAAAACTACATATAATCCAATATAGCATAGGCAGTGACCTACTCATTTTCATTGTTTTTTTTTCACGTTATTCAAACGCATATGCCGAACTTTTCAGCTGCTATGTCGGATTTAAGTTGCCTCGCATACACATTTCGAAATTTGACGGTTCACACTTCCGCTGGTTAGAGTTTCGGGACACCTATGTTAGCTTGGTGCACAAAAATGATCGCATACCAGATATACACAAGTTTCATTATTTGGTTTCTTATCTTGAGGGTGACGTCACCGGTATCATTACTAACCTCGAGGTATCTTCGGCTAATTATAGGGAAGCTTGGAAACTGATTTGTGAGCGCTTTGACAATAAAAGAATGCTCATGGACTATCATTTGAGTTCTTTACTTGATGTACAATTACCAACGCGTGAATCAGATAAGCCTCTTTGTTCTTTGGTTGACCACATTACTAAAAATCTCAGAGCGTTGAGGAGTTTAGGACTAGTTACTGACCACTGGGACCCATTGATAATATTCTTGTTAGTCTCTAAATTAGATAATCGTACTGCCTCCAGGTGGCAAGACCACCGTAACACTATCGAGGATACCCCAACGCTGGTGCAATTTAAGAAATTTCTAATCAATCGCGCAGACGTATTAGAGTCACTAAACCGTGATAAAAATGTAAACACTAACCATAACTTCAAACAACAAACTAATTCTAATGCTTCGCATTCGAATAATCAATCTCAATCAAATAAACAATCATTTAACAAGTCAAATCGCGTCCATAATACCAACTCCTTTACCTACATCCCAAAGTAATAATAATAATTCAAGGGGTTTTCCATGTGTAGTATGTAACGGAAATCATAAAATTTACAGTTGTCAAGTCTTTAATTCAAAGTCTATTCAGGAAAAAATGTCTTGTGTCTCTCAACACAAATTATGTAAGAACTGTTTGCGACAGGGTTATTCTGATTCTGAATGCCGAATGGGTCCGTGTCGTCACTGCAATCAGAGACACAATTCTCTTCTCCATGATCCCAATGTTTCAGCTAACTGTAACGTAAATACAAATGAATCTGTTGTAGCCTTTTCACAACAAAAATTAAACAATAGTTATGTTATTTTATCTACAGCTATTATAGACGTGCACAATCCCTTAACTAATAAATCAGAAAGGGTTCGTGCGCTGTTGGATTGCGGCAGTCAATCCTCATTTATAACAAAATCACTACAACAAAGATTAAATTTGAAATGCAATTCTTTAGATACAATAAGAAATGTTATTGGTATAGGCAATAATTATTGTAACAAAATATTCGAAAGTTGTGTTACTTACTTGAAATCCATGCACAGTCCTTACCAAGTTACATTGTCTTGCTATGTTTTAAACGAGCTTACAGGAGACATCCCAAGGTTTCCTGTTGATATTCAAAACCTGAAAATTCCAAAAGGAGTTACATTAGCTGACTCTAAGTTCAATGAACCTGCCCCAATCGAAATATTAATTGGAGCAGATTTATTTTGGGATATACTATTAAGCGAACAGTGTTCCTTAGGTTCAAACAATCCTAAGTTACAAAATTCAAAATTAGGCTGGATTATAGCTGGCCCTATCAATTCACAAGGTACAATTCAAAATAAAAAACAAAACGCAATGAAAAATACAATACAAAATTCAATTCAAGATATTCATATCAATCATGCAGTCATTTCTAACGAAAACATTCATCAAATGCTCACGAAATTCTGGGAACTTGAGGATCTTCCGCTAAAAAAGACTCCCAATGGTCCCAACGAAATAGCTTGTGAAAATCATTTTATAACTAATACAATTCGTTTAAACAATGGCAGATTTTGTGTCAGACTCCCACTAAAGGAATCACCAGACTGCCTCGGCGACTCTTACAATCAAGCCAAAAAACGACTGCTTAATCTCGAAAGAAGATTCAAAAGGAATCCCACTCTAAAGTCACAATATGTAGAATTTATACGCGAATATTCAAATCTAGGTCATCTTTCAAAATCACCCATTTCAATTCCACACCCATCATACTTTCTTTGTCATCACGCAGTGTTCAAAGAAAACAGCGAATCAACTAAAATTCGTGTTGTGTTTGATGGGTCAGCTGCCACTACATCTGGATTTTCTTTAAACGACATACTAATGGTAGGTCCCAACCTGCAAAACTCTCTTTTTTCCATTTTAGTGAGAGCCCGGCAGCATAAGTACCTCTTGACTGCAGACATAGAAAAAATGTACAGGCAAGTGGCTGTCCAACAGGAAGACTCTCAGTTACAACTAATATTATGGAGAGAAGAAGAGTCGCAGCCCATCCAAACTCTGCAACTTGATACTGTCACTTACGGTACTGCAAGTGCCAGCTATCTTAGCACAAGATGTCTTTGGCAGGTGGGAGAAGAATGTGATGATAATTATTTGAAAACTATTATTCAAAATGATTTTCTAGTAGATGACTTAATAACAGGCGCAGATAGCGAAAATCAGTTAAAATACATACAACATACAGTCTCTACAGTCTTAAATTCAGCTTGTTTTCCCCTACGAAAATACAAAACTAACTTATCTAATTTATTTAATGATATAAAAGTCAATACAAAGGAAAAACTTACCTTGAGTGAGTCCTATAATACTCTAGGCCTAGGCTGGGATCCTAGCGACGATACGTTCCATTTTCCTGTAAAAATATGTCCGATTAATGATAATATAATAACAAAAAGATTTATAACGTCACAAACATTTCGTATTTTTGACCCTCTAGGCTTTTTAAGCCCTTGTATCATTCAACCAAAAATATTAATCCAAAAATTGTGGATTAAAGGAATTGATTGGGATCAGTCTGTACCTGATGACATAAGACAAGGTTGGTATGAAATTGCTAGTAACTTACCCTTACTTGCAGATCTTCGGATTCCGCGTAGAGTGTTATGTGATTCTCCAAATTCGATTGAGTTGCACATGTTTAGCGACGCGTCACAACTCGCATATGGAGCTTGTGCCTATATGAGATGCCTAAACGGAAATAAGGAGATATCCATGAGCTTAATATGCGCGAAATCCAAGGTAGCTCCTATAAAACCAACTACTATACCCCGTCTCGAGCTCTGTGCCGCCCTGTTATCAGCGAAGTTGTGCAAATTTATTACAGATTCTTTAAGGCTGACTCTCAACAAAATTACATATTGGTGCGACTCACAAGTTGTATTATGCTGGATTAATGGCGATCTTAGCAAACTTAAAAGCTTTGTAGCAAACAGAATAGTAGAAATTTTAGATTTGACTAATAAAAATTCATGGCGTTACGTTCCCACTGATTGTAATCCTGCAGATTTGATTTCACGAGGTGTCAACGCGAAACAACTCAGTAATCATAATCTGTGGTGAAAGGGTCCTTCATATCTTTATAATGATGAATCACAATGGCCACTCTGGTCTCATAATCAAAAAATGTTAGACTTACCAGAAATAAAGGTTCATTATACGAATTTAAATGAATCTACATTTGGTTTTAAACAATTTTCTAATTTTAATAAACTACAAAGAATATTCTCATATATTTTACGTTTCTTACATAATTCAAAGGTAAGAAATAGAACAAATAAACTTAGTGGTGGTCTTACGGTAAATGAATTAAGTAAATCCTTTAACGTTATTTGTCAAATTTCACAAAAACAATCTTTTAGCACTGATTACAAAAAAATGATGTGTAACACTAATTTAGGACCAAAATCTAAATTATTAGGCTTGTCTCCATTTTTAGATCCTACAACTAAATTAATAAGAGTGGGGGGGAGATTAGCTAATTCAAATTATATTTATGAAAAACGTCATCCAATTCTATTAGATGCCTCTCATCATTTAACTAAAATTTATTTCGAACGTGAACACTTGCGTACTTTACACGCTGGCCCTCGACTATTGCTTGCCACCATAAGAGAATCTGTATGGCCTATTAATGGCAGAAAGCTTGCACGGCGTGTTGTAAAGCAATGCGTTGTTTGTACACGGATTCGTGGACAAACCCTATGTCCTAAAATGGGTAACTTACCAATGAATCGTATTTCAGTTGACTTTCCTTTCAAATCGGTAGGAGTTGACTATGCTGGACCGTTTCTCATCTTAAATCGCAAGGGACGCGGTGCTAAATTAATAAAATGTTACTTGTGTGTATTCATTTGTATGCGTTTCAAATGTGTTCACTTAGAATGCGTCAGTGATCTAACAAAGGAGGCTTTCATAATGACACTACGTAGATTTATTGCTCGCCGTGGCAAGCCAGCGGAGATGTGTTCCGACAATGGTCGAAATTTCATTGCAGCGGCTAAAGATATCGGTAATTTTCTAAAAAACAACAACAAGCCTCTTTCTGAGTTTGCATCAGGAGAAGGAATAAATTTTTCGTTTATACCCGCTTACACTCCTCATTTCGGAGGAATCTGGGAGGCTGGAGTCAAGGCTGCCAAATATCATATTAAGCGCGTCATGGGTAACACCCATCTTACCTTTGAGGAATTAGGTACCTTATTCACACAAATAGAGGCTGTTCTAAATAGTCGTCCATTATGCCCCATGTCATCCTCCCCAGATGATTTCCTGTCCTTATCCCCAGGGCATTTTATTCTTGGTAGACCACTTAATGCGCTACCCACTCCAGCTTCTGAAGACGACAAGACAACAAATCTTCAGCGATACGCTCGCCTTGAGCAAATAAGGCGACATTTTTGGGCACGTTGGCAGAAGGAATACATCTCAGAATTACAACAACGCACCAAATGGCGTATCAATTCTGCGAAACTGGAGATTGGAGATCTTGTCCTATTACACGAAGACAACACACCACCTCTAAACTGGCGTCTTGGGCGTGTAGTCAGGCTGTTTCCCGGATCGGATGGGATTGCTCGAGTCGCAGATGTCAACACAACAAAGGGCTGCGTACGTCGATCGCTAATTCGCCTCTGTCGGCTTCCTGATCCTGAGGACCTTTAAGGTTGAAGCTCTACGCCCTTCAACGGGGGGAGGTTATGTTCACGCGCCTACCCACCTTTTATATTTTATAAATAAAATAAATATTATGTAGGTAGAATTTTTTCTCCTATGACACTTCGAACACCATTTATCGCGGATATACAGCTAATTGTAACAAACCAGGAAATTATACGCATTTACAAAAATATACAGAGTTTTAATCAAGAACTCCAATCTTGTGCGTAAACATAAACTATTGTTGGAATTGGAAATGTAGCTCTTATTTGCTTACAGTAAAGCATAATTTGGCAGAATCGTTTCGTGCATCGAAAACATACGAGATATTTATTGCAATATTTTTTTTTTTTATACAGGACACGTCAATTTCACTTCACCTCACCTGATGTTAAGCTAAAGGCAAAGTCTCGGAAAGAGGGTCACCATCGTAAACATTTACCATGTTAACAGTGGTGGCACTCAGCTTGACGGCCTCATTAGATGCCTTTTCACGCCCCGCTTAAAGGACCCGGGACTGTAGGAAGAAGGAAACACGTGAGCTGGCAGGGAATTCCAGGTCTTAGTGGTGCGGCATAGGAATGAATCACTGAAACGCTTGGTTAGTCATAGTCATTTATTTTTCAATATAGAACAATAAAATTGTTTCTTATTGACGTCAATTTTAATTCTACTTAATCTAAGTTTACCACCGCTTCCAAGGCGCTGGTGGAGAAGAAACGGCGCAACAAACTCCACTGCGGCATTTTTTGGGACGTCAATTTACAAAGCTAAATTTTCTTAAAGCTAAATGTCAACAAGTATATAAAACTCTTTATAATTAAGAATTAAAACAAAGTTACATAATGTAACAAATAAGTCACAAAAGTAATACAGTACCATGCTGTAATTATAGCAATTTACGAGGGGCCTGCACCAGGCTCAAGCCAGACATTTTTATCTTTCAAGTAATCATCTATCCTATAGTATGCCTTTTTGGATAAGGTGGTTTTTACAAAGGTTTTGAATTTATCGTCAGGCATACCAAGGATCGATTCTGGCAGTTTGTTATAAAAACGTATACCATCCCCCTTAAAAGAATCACTAACCCTGCTAAGCCGATAACATGGAAGTAGAAGTCTATGTTTGTTACGCAGATTTCTGTCTGTAATGTCACTTACTTTTGTGTAATGAGATATATTTTTTCTGACATACATTATGTTTTCAAATACATATTGGGAAGCTACAGTTAAAATGTCAATATCCTTAAATCTTTCCCTGAGGGAGTCTCTCTTGCCTAAGCAATAAATGGCACGAACTGCCCTCTTTTGCAATATAAATATAGTTTCTAAATCTGCTGCATTTGCCCAAAGTAGTATTCCATAGGACATCAAGCTATGGAAGTAACTAAAGTATACGAGCCTAGCAGTAGCTACATCAGTCAACTGCCTAATCCGTCTCACAGCATAAGCAGCAGAGCTAAGTTTATTGGCCAGAATAGTGATATGGTCACCCCATTGTAATTTAGAATCTATTGTAATTCCTAGAAAGGTAGTGGTGTTTACGAATTCTAACCCCTTCCCCCCCAGCACAACATCAACGTCTATTTGCCTCACATTGGGTAGTGTAAACTTCATACATTTGGTCTTTTCTGCATTCAACAATAGGTTGTTTGCAGAAAACCAATTTGACATGGCATTCAGAATATTATTAACATTATTTGCATCTGTACTATACCTATTTGCTTTGAATATTAACGATGTATCATCTGCAAACAGTACAATGCCAGCTTGTGCCTCGACCATATAAGGCAAGTCATTGACATATACCAGGAATAGAAAGGGTCCTAGGATTGATCCTTGGGGTACACCTATTTTGACATTTGACCCATTTGACTTTACGTTATTCACAGTAACAGTCTGAAGCCTATCCGTTAAGTACGACTCTAATAGTGCTATTGATTTCTTATCAAAACCATATCGACGTAGCTCGAGTAAGAGTGTTTGATGGTCAACACAATCAAATGCTTTGGAAAGATCACAGAATACCCCAATGGCATCCTGCGATCCCTCCCAGGCGTCGTAAATTAGGCTAACTAGGGCCACTCCCGCATCGGTGGTAGATTTCCCGCCAGTAAAGCCATATTGTTGGCTGTGGAAAAGATTGTTGGTCTTGAAGTACAGTTGCATCTGATTGAGCATCACTCTCTCAAACACCTTACTCAGAACTGGCAAAATAGAAATGGGGCGATAGTTTCCAAGTTCTGACTTGGATCCCTTCTTAAATAATGGTATTAGTTTACCATGTTTCATTAAATTAGGAAATGTACCGTTATCCACACATTCATTAAATATGAGTGCCAAATCAGGTGCCATGATATCAATTACATGACTAATTAAACTGACTGACATGCCCCAGTAATCTTCAGACTTTTTCATTTTAAGTTGCTTGAAAACTTTTAAGATGTCACTGGGATCAATATGTTTGAAGTTAAATTTAGAAAAAGAACTAATATTACTCTCAAGAAGAGCCACAGCACTGCGGGCGCAAGAATTGATTGAAGAAGTGATTTTAAATGGAATGTTGGTAAAGAAACCTTCAAACGCATTTACAATATCTTTCGGAGAGGTTAAATCCTTATTTTCCAATTTAATTTTAGTAATACTATCCCTCATTTTACATTTACCCGACTCTTTGTGAATGGCTTTCCAAGTTTCCTTCATTTTATTAGGGGCCTCTATTATTTTCCTTTTAATATGAATGGCCTTCGCTTGTCTACACACTTTTTTGAAAATTTTGGAGTAATTCTTAACATATTCAATGAAATTATTATCAAATCTGTACTGTTTTTGGGCGTATAAATCAAATAGTGTTCGTCTACTTTTATATATGCCTACAGTAGCCCATTCACAGAATCTAGATTTAGTATTATGCTTTTTACATTTTTGTTTGAATGTGTTGGAAAAAGCATCAGATAATGTAGTAAATAGACTATTATAATGAGCCTCAGGATTATTACCCAAATAAGCTAAAGAATCAAGTTTATCCTCTAACACATCTTTGAACTTTTTAATTTTACTAGAGGTTATGGGCCTACACATAATTTTCTCCTTAGGTTGACTATTAATACCCTTGGAAAAGGATACTATTTGACCCTGGTGATCTGAGGGCAACTTACTAATTAGAGACTTGCTTAAGTATCCGCTATCACTAAAAAAATTATCCAAGCATTTGGCACTCGTAGCAGTGTTTCTAGTCGGCTCACAGAAAATATTCTCAAGATTATAACTTCTGAACATGTTTAGAAATTGAGTACTTTCCCTAGACTGTTGTAAGATGTTTACATTAAAGTCACCGCACACAATAAGATTTTTCCTACTACTTGATGCAATCCCCAGAACTTGATCCATGACCCTAATAAAAGCTCGAAAATCACTGTTGGGTGGACTGTATACGCAGACTACTATACAACTATCAAGCTCGGCACAGGCCACCTCAGCGCAGCGCTCAACAGAAAGTCTAACAATGTCAACCCGCTCTTTACTGCGGAGACCATTTTTTATAAGGACCATGGAGCCACCTCTAATAGCAGACTTTCTGTTTAAGCAACTTACAATATTGTTGTTAAAGCCATGGTTAACTTTAAAAACCAAGTATATTTTGTACTAAAGTAATTACATTACTTGTCACTAGATGGCGTTGTTTGGTTACGCCTATTATTTCTGCATCACGCTAGCGAGATCGCGCCGCCGGGTATATAAGTTTCAAGTGAAATACAGTTTATTAAATCTTTACCTACCCCAACGCTTACGTGTTTCTTTTTTGATTCCTCACTCCTTCCCTACTATCTCTGACCACCCTTGGGTTCCTTGTACAATCCGTACATGGTCCTTCAGAGCCGGATTTCCGGAAGGTCAATTCCAGAACTCAAATATTTGAGTTATACCCATCCCGTAAAACCTCAATACTGGTGGATCGCCTTTAAGAGGTCAACAGTCAGCTTGTGTGCTGGGCTGACTGTGGTGGAAGCTGTGGCCGAAACCTTTTCATCCTGTGCTGTGTGACGGTGCCGGTGCGGTGGCGCAGTGGCGACTGGCGAACAAGACAGGCGAGCAAGAAAGGTGATCAAGCGGGCGAGCAATAGCGGCGGCGGAGCGGAGCCCCCTGCGTCCCGCGGGGGTGTCGAGCTGTGTTGGCTGCTGGCGGAGCGGCAAGTCCAACCCGAGCGGGGGAACCAAGGAGGTGCGGGGATATGAAGTGAGTGAGTGAAGAGTTCAACTGTGAGTACACTTTCATTACCTTTCAAGAGTGCATATTCATCACAATTTAGTGCAATTTCATACCGACCTAGTGCAATTTCTTTCGTTCGTTACTTATTCAAGATTTATTACGTGTGTGCAAAATTCAAGCCGATTAGAACTTTAAATTTAGTACTTCAAAAGACTTTAACTTATTTTATAGTAAAATTGTTTCGGACTTAGAATAATTTGTGATAAAACTAGACTTAGAATAATTTGTGAAAAAACTAACTTACGGGGAACCTATGCCCGATTTTGGTCCGAGTTCAGTTCACGTTTAAACACTTGTAAAATTTTTCAACATTAAATTTCATTGTTTGAAGTAGTTCGACTTTGTATATATTTACAGAGTATTTTGTTATCGGTTATTTAAATTGTTAATATGGATGCTCTTTGTAAAACACAGAACAGCTTGTATTTAAGCATTCAGCGAGCAATGGTTAATTTTAGAAAATCTCCCAAAGAGAGACTTACACAAGAATACATAGAAATTAGAATAGAAACTCTAGAGAATGATTGGAAATTAATACGTAAAAATCATGGTAAAATTGTTGAACTCGCTGATCCTGATACTTTACAAGAGCTGGCATATATGAAAAGTGATGTATATGGAAATACGGAGGAATTATATTTCGATTACAAAGCTTTAATGAAAATCAAATTGAATGAAATAATAAAGGTCGATAAGCCTCCACTAAAAAATGAGTCAGGCTCATCCGTAAAACTACCCCAAATAGTAATTCCCAAATTTTCGGGAAACTACCAGGAGTGGCCTACATTTCGAGATTTATTTATCTCATTGATTCATAGGAATGATGCTTTAGACAACGTACAAAAATTACAATACTTGAAGGGGCAAGTCACGGATGAGGCAGATAGATTGTTGCGTCAATATCAGATCACTGAAGCGAATTATGCTGTGTGCTGGGATTTGTTAGAAAAGCGCTTTAATAACAAGAAATACCTCGGTGGTTGTATCATGAATAGGTTGTTTAGTATGCGTCGCTTAACCACAGAATCGGGTAACGGCCTGAAACAATTATACGACACAACTAACGATTGTTTAAATGCAATGACAAATCTTGGGGTTGACGTCAGTACGTGGGATGTTCTCATAATCCACATGCTAACTTTCAAATTAGACCCAACGACGCGCAGGGAATGGGAGTTGAAGGTTCAGAACGATCCTTCAGTAGAGTTCCCGACTTATGCTCAGTTTAAAGAATTTATAGAAGGACGTTATAGAGCTCTAGAAAATCTAGAACGAAAAGGTTCGGCACATAACGATAACAATTCATCCAATCGACACCAGGCAAGAGTACATTTAGCAACCGATGACGAGACAATGCTCTGTGAGTTTTGTTCTGAAGTTCACAAGCTCTGTTTTTGTAAGAAGTTTGCCAAATTAAGTGTAGACAAACGTCAGGAGTTTGTCACCCAGAACAGAATGTGCTTCAATTGTCTAGGCGGGAATCACATGATAAGGCAATGCGAGAAGAAAACCACATGTCGTATTTGCAAAAAACGACATCACTCTTTGCTACATCCAAAACCAAATGAGAATGTTCATGGAGCTAAAGGTCAGCAGGGCAACCCACCACCATCGAATGATGGTTCCAAAGCAGGAGGTTCAGGCGATTCTCCTAAAAACAGAAAACGTGACGGCATGTCTATCTACAGGTCAGCCCTTAGAACAAAGACAAGTTTTACTAGCCACGGCGCTAGTCAATGCTGAGTCGAGATCAGGCGACTTCAAAGTCGTCCGGGCTTTATTAGATCAGGGCTCACAGGCGTCTTTCATCACCGAAGACGCGGCACAACTGTTGAGGCTAAAAAGATATCCAACAAGAGGGTTAATATCGGGATTAGGCAGTGACAAGACAATTCTTTCTAAAAGTATGGTCGCCATTTTAGTTCAATCACGAGCCGATCCCAATATCAGTCTAAAGATTCAGGCATATGTATTGAAGAGCATAACTTCATATCTTCCGAATAGGAAGGTAAAACCATAGACATAAATATACAGACGTGAAGCTACTACGAAATTCATTCATAAAATCATATTAGGAAAACGCCAATTCTCCATCTTGCTTTCCAACGTAGTGGGGATGTAGTAGCACCTGATTGGTCAAATAAAATTGCTAGTGATGCGGTGATAGAATTTTAATTATCGATATTTTCCCAAATATTTAAAGAACGAAGACCACTTTCCAAACATAGTGAATGACTTTTGAAATGCCGTTGACTTTTTATTATTCTTTTTATTACTGATGAATAGATACTAAAACATTTTTTACAAAAAAAAAACAAAAATATTAAATAAAAATTCGAATTTCTTTTTTGTCCAAATCGATTTTATTTTTGTGCCAATGTGTTATGTACCTGGAGTACTACTAAATATATATATATATATATATATATATATATCGTTACTCAAAGACTGTAAAGAATCTTTGTAGATTCTACGTCCTTCTGGGCGAATTATTCGAAACTCCGGCTATCACAAGGAAAGTCTGACAGAAAGCCATAAGCACACTGCAACCTGAGAATACAAATAATCGGCATCCACTTAAGCTAATCACTTAATTTTTTTCTTACAAATGTATAAATTTTTAGTCTGTGCCCTTTTTATATCGATAAGTAGTTATCGACAGTTTACTGGATTCCCTACTAGGCCGCCATACTGCTTTCCATTCATTCATAAAATCCAAGTTTAGGTAGGCAGTTTTTTTTCGTAGGTATGGCACCTCTTGATATACTCTAAGGGTAAAACCAACAGATTGGTTAGAGATCAAAGATATTCCACTCGCAGATCCACAGTTCAACACGCCCAACAAAATCGATCTTTTGTTAGGCGCAGAAGTCTATAGTCAGATTTTAAGGGAAGGCGTGAAACGATCTCCATCACAAACACTGATCGCACAAAATACTTCTTTTGGGTGGATCATTTCCGGTCTTGTAATGTCAAGCCGCAAGTCAGATCAAAGTCGCAGATCAATAACGGTTATGCACACTCACGTTTTCGAGGATGACCTTCTTCGAAAATTTTGGGAAATTGAAGAACCGTCAATATCCTTGGAGAAAATGTTTACCGAGGAAGAACGGCGATGTGAAGAATTGTTCAAAGCCACCACACATCGGGATGCAAGTGGACGTTACGTTATCAGACTTCCATTTCGAGAGACTGAACCGCCGTGTGTGGGAGGTTCCCGAGACATCGCGTTGAAAAGATTCAAGGGGCTGGAAAGAAAGTTCAAACGAGATGCTGATCTCAAACATAAGTACACAGAGGTTATAAAAGAGTACCAGCAATTAAATCACATGAAGCCTGTGGAAAAAGAGGACAAAAAGAAAGAAGTTGCGGTGTACTTACCTCATCACGCCGTAGTCAGAGAGGACAAAACCACCACCAAGGTGCGAGTAGTTTTCGATGCTTCCTGCAAGAACAACAAGGGAGTATCGTTAAACGATACGCTGATGATTGGACCGACACTACAGCCCGAGTTGCGACACACGATTTTAAGATGGCGAGTTCATCCAATCGGGTTAGTAGCCGATATAATAAAAATGTATCGCCAAGTTCGCGTAGCTGAAGAAGATCAGTCCTTCCAAAGGATTGTTTGGAGGGATCATCCTGGAGAAGAAATCAAAGACTACGAACTGCTCACAGTAACCTTCGGTACAGCTTCGGCGCCTTATCAGGCAGTCAGAGCATTGCAACAGGTAGCTTACGACGAAGGAGATCAATACCTGCTTGCAAAGGAACGAGTCTTGGACGCGTTCTATATGGACGATTTACTTACCGGTTGTCAGACTGTCAAAGAAGGCGTGGAAGTACACCGGCAGATGTGTGAGTTGCTGAAAAAAGGAGGTTTCGAGCTTCAGAAATGGAATAGCAACGATAAATACCTGCTAAAGATGATCACTGAAAACAAAGAAGAGAATGAAAGTAAAGGACAAATAAATCAAGAAGATAGACCAAAGGAAGAAGAGGAGAAAGACAGAGAGATCAAACTAGATGAAACAATAAAGATTCTAGGACTTACCTGGGAGCTGGATCACGACGAGATGAAGTACACGGTGAAGCTGCCACCCCCGACGACTGGACCTGAAACTAAAAGGAGTGTCATATCAGAGATTGCACGACTATTTGATCCTTTAGGCTGGATAGCGCCTGTCGTGATACTGGCAAAGATCTTCATCCAGAAATTGTGGCTATCGGGTATAGGATGGGACGAAGAAGTTCCGGAAGAACTTTTAAGAGAGTGGAAAACTTACCATTCGGATCTTGTCCAGCTGTCGGACTGTACAATCCCCAGGTGGTTGCACACGAGGAACGATGATGCGGTGGTTGAACTGCATGGATTTTCAGACGCCTCGAAGATGGCCTACGCAGCAGTAGTTTACACACGCGTTGTCTCAAAGGACGGTGAAGTTCACGTGAAATTACCGTTTATTCCCAGTAGTTCCTTTGGCAGTTCCTCTGAAGGGACTACTGAGACTTTTTTGTCCCATTAGTTCCTTCATATAAATTTAAGGAACTACTGAGACTATAAAGTCCCTTTAGTTCCTTTGGCAGTTCCTTTGAAGGGACTTCTGAGACTTTTTTGTACCTGTAGTTCCTTCAAATAAACTAAAGGAACTACTGAGACTATAAAGTTTCTTCAGTTCCTTTGGAAGTTCCTTTGAAGGGACTACTGAGACTTTTTTGTCCCTGTAGTTCCTTCAAGTAAACTAAAGGAACTACTGAGACTGTAAAGTTTCTTTAGTTCCTTTGGCAGTTCCTTTGGAAATGCTGGATAACATTATCCTCAGCATGCCCAGGAGGATTTCCGCATGTGTTCGAGCCAGGGGAGGAGTTATTTTATATTTAATTTACACCTTTTAATAATAAATTGTAGTTTAAGTTTAATTAAACAGTCTTTTTCTTTCTATGAAATTTCTATCACAATTGCATTATGATTAATGGCTCAATTTTTTAAAATAAATAATAAATAATAGTTTTATATTTTAATTTCAAACAGGGTAGGTATTCCTATTTAAAGAAAGCATACAAGATAGATTTTTTCTTGATAAAGTTAAATTTAAAGAATTCTAGGAGCTTATGCCATTGATCGCAAACTTTTTTTGATGTGTGTATATGAGGGACACAAACATACACATAGAAATAAAGGAACTTTGTAGTTCCAGAAGTTCCAAAATTTTATTGAAGGACTTATATGGACAAAAAAGTCTCAATAGTTTGTTCAAAGTAACTGCCAAAGGAACTGAAGGAACTTTATAATCTCAGTAGTTCCTTTAGTTTCATTGAAGGAAATATGGACAAAAATGTCTCAAAAGAACTGCCAAAGGAACTGAAGAAACTTTACAGTGTCAGTAGTTCCTTCAGTTTACTTGAAGGAACTACTGGGTCAAAAAAGTCTCAGTAGTCCCATTAAAGGAACTTACAAAGGAACTGAAGAAACATTATAGTCTCAGTAGTTCCTTTAGTTTATTTGAAGGAACTACAGGGACAAAAAAGTCTCAGAAGTCCCTTCAAAGGAACTGCCAAAGGAACTAAAGGGACTTTATAGTCTCAGTAGTTCCTTTAATTTATTTGAAGGAACTACTGGGACAAAAAAGTCTCAGTAGTCCCTTCAGAGGAACTGCTAAAGGAACTACTGGGAATAAAGGGCATTACTTACAGCCAAGACAAAGGTGGCACCAATAAAACAACGAAGCATTCCCAGGTTGGAATTGTGTGGTGCATCCATGCTCACACAATTGTTGGGGGAAATGGCTGCCGTCCTGAAAATCCCAAAAGAGCACGTTCATGCATGGACCGACTCTACCATCGTTTTAGCTTGGCTCAACAAACACCCCAGCCATTGGAAGACTTTTGTGGCCAATCGCGTCTCCGACATACTGAGCCATTTAGATGCGTGTCAGTGGGCACACGTATCCACAAAGGATAACCCAGCGGACTGCGCTTCGCGCGGCGTTCAGCCAGCAAATCTAGCTGGTAACACGTTGTGGTTCACTGGGCCAAAGTTTCTAAAGAAGTCGACCATTCTATACAGCAAGCCAAAGGAGCTGAAAACAGAGTTAGAACTATCTCCCGTAAAGGCACACGTGGGTGCTGTGGAGACAGACTCATCAAATCAATGGTGGAGCAAATATTCCTCACTTCGCAAGCTGTTGAAAGTGGTTGCGTACTGCAGACGCTTTCTGCATTATAAGAAGGACACGCCTCGGCCAAGGCATCTCATGATGGTTGAAATCCAGGATGCATTAACCTGCTGCATAAAGAAGTGCCAAAGCGAAGAGTTTGGCATAGAGATAGGCGAATTGCAGGAAAGGAATTGTGTGAAATTTAAGGACAGTAGAATAAAGTCACTGACGCCTTACCTAGACGGAAAGGGTGTGTTGAGAGTTGGAGGACGGCTTGATGGCGCTCAGCTAAATGAAAATACAAAACATCCAATTGTGATGCCCCACAATTCTCATCTGACCCATTTGTTAGTGGCAGATGCACATGACAAGACTTTGCATGGTGGGCCACAGCTCATGATGTGCTATTTGCGTACTGCGTACTGGATCTTAGGTGTAAAGGGCCTAGTAAGACAGTACGTACGCAAATGTGTGGTATGTGCAAAGTGTCGAGCTGAGGTTAAAAATCAGTTTATGGGCTCATTACCATCAGTGCGAGTCACACCTGCCAGACCATTTTTAAATACTGGTGTCGACTATGCGGGACCCATAAATATTAGAATGACAAAGGGCCGCGGCCACAAATCATACAAAGGGTATATCTGTCTCTTCGTATGTATGGTCACGCGAGCTATTCATCTCGAAGTCGTAAGTGACATGACGACTCAAGGATTCATTGCTGCGTTCCGTCGGTTTGTGGCCAGGCGAGGCCATTGTGCACATATCTGGAGCGTTAACGGCACAAAGTGCGGCAAAGGAACTCAAAGAGTTAGCGGACATACAACAGTCTATTGCAGAAAACCTGGAAATGGGCGGAACTGAGTGGCATTTCATACCCCCCCACTCCCCTAACTTTGGTGGGCTGTGGGAAGCGGGCGTCAAGTCCACCAAATTTCATATCAAAAGAGTAGTCGGGGATTCAACGCTAACCTTCGAGGAAATGACCACTTTCCTTAGTCAGGTAGAGGCTTGCCTGAATTCAAGGCCTATGATGGTGGTGAACACTGAAGATCCGGGTGAGCCGGAGCCTTTGACGCCGGGTCATTTTTTGATCGGAGAACCATTAGTGGCAGTATCTGGGATAAGCTACGAGTCAAATAATGTTAGTACACTTACTCGGTGGCAAATGGTACAGAAGATGGTTCAAGGTTTCTGGCGACGATGGTCGCAAGAGTACTTAACTAGTCTGTTACATCGGTACAAATGGGCGTACAAAACACCAGAACCGAATGTCGGCGATTTGGTCTTAATTAAAGAAGATGACTTACCTCCAAGCCGGTGGATGCTAGGCCGTGTAGTAGACAAGCATGCGGGTTCTGATGGCATCACGCGGGTAGTCACAGTCAAAACCAAAGGTTCTGTGGTTAAGAGACCGACTTCAAAGCTGTGCATATTACCAGTAAATGACTGATTGTGCGATTTAGAATTAAGCTTGCACTTTAATTTGTTAAATTGCCATATATTTATAAAGATTTTTGGAGTTGTATTTACAGTTTTTGTTATATTTACAGAATATTTACAGTTATTTACATGTTTACAATTTACATTTAACTATTTTGCAGAGTTCAGACTTGATCTGACTTGTCTTTCGATTTAATTGTCGATATTTATGTTCAAGTTTTCTTAGAATTATAAGTTGTTCTTTTTTGATCATTTGGATCTTTGTTTCCTTCAAATTTAAGGACATAGTTTTTCAATATGTCCTTGGCGGGCGGTATGTTAAAGCCATGGTTAACTTTAAAAACCAAGTATATTTTGTACTAAAGTAATTACATTACTTGTCACTAGATGGCGTTGTTTGGTTACGCCTATTATTTCTGCATCACGCTAGCGAGATCGCGCCGCCGGGTATATAAGTTTCAAGTGAAATACAGTTTATTAAATCTTTACCTACCCCAACGCTTACGTGTTTCTTTTTTGATTCCTCACTCCTTCCCTACTATCTCTGACCACCCTTGGGTTCCTTGTACAATCCGTACAATTGTAATTGTTTATACTAAACATCATCTCACTCTCCTTGAGCCAATGTTCAGTCAAACACAAAACATCCACATTTAATTCCTCTAGGAATAATTCTACTATTAATTCCTTGCCGGGAAGGCCTTGTATGTTTTGGTGAGCTATCTTAAGCTCAGGCATTCCTGTTGTCTGAACATTTAGTTTAAATCAGTCGTATTAGTAGTTAAACATATAAAATTACCAGAGCAAGTACCTGGTAAAACTGTAGATATTGGGTTATTTGTTTGTTTACAATGTAAACTTCTCCAAAACTTAATATTATTTGCTATTAATGTAGCAATTTTATATTTGTCAAACTTTGTAAGATAGATACTATCTTTCGTCTTAAAACAATAATTACTAATAAAATTATTAGTGTCAAAAAATATAAATTTGTCACTATGACGACATGTCATGGTATGAATAAAATTATTCATGTAATGTATGTTTCTGTTTAAATAACATGAGGACTGGCTAGACACATATGGGAATGCACATAATATTATTTTAAAGACATTTAATTTACTTAGACTGTCTATACAGTACATTAATTCTTTCTTGCCTACTCTGCTACTTTCACCCACCAGCAATACAATAGTGGAACTACTATTAAACTTGGAAAGTACAATTTTATCTATTATTTGAGTGTAAGTTGCATTGGGCAGGCAGTAATGAAAACAGTTATTTAAATGATGATTAAACATTGAGCCCATGTTACGACCCACACTGTCAGAAAACACCATTATATTACTAGGCGGCTCAGTGTTGACAGGAGAATCATAAACAGAGTCCAGAGTACTGGTACAGCCTGAGGTAGCCGGTATGGTGTCATCGACAGGGGGGATGAAGCATGGCAAGGATTTGTCACAGTCTTCAAATCCTTGCCTATACAGATTTTGAAGTGAATTGAATCTTGCTTCATTGCTATGACATGAGTCCACTAGACTATTTAATGCCTCAATGTACTCTCCTATTTCCTTTTGTGCGGTTTGGTATTTCAATGTTACAGAGTTTAAGGAATCATTTAAATGTAAGATTTCTAACTGGAGCTGATATAGATCAGACTCATATTGGTCTGTCTGGGTTTTACCTACCTCTATTAACTGTCTTAATTGTACATTAGAATTACAGGCCCTACGACATTTGTTGATGCCCATTTTGAGATACCTGATCTTTTTCTGTGACTTACATATAAATTTATTTAATTTAACATATTTCTTATACTTATTTCTGCCGCTACTAACTAATCTTACCGGGGAATTCAATAACAGTTTATCGTCACAGGCTATATCCGTTGATGCAACTGTGGTATCAGGTGTTGTGATATCAATTAGGTCTGCAGTGATGCAAGGCTCGAGACAAATTAGGTCAGGTTCCCCTGCCACCAGCTCATTATAGAGGCTGTTGGATAATGCAGCTTCATCTGCCAATCTGACAGATTCCATATGAGTAATGGAGTTGTGTACATCACTCAGTTCGCACTCCAGGAAGCTTATACGTTTCAAGGCCTGTTCATGGGTGTTACTGCATTCTTCTAGGCCTGTCAGCGTTGCCTGGAGGTGATCTCGTTGGAGTGTGAGCTCCATGATCTCAGCATGTAGGCCGGCCATATCTTTTTTGAGTTGGGAATTTTCTCGACTACATTTAACACTTCCTTTTCACTGTCCTCCCTTTCCTCAATCAGCTGCTTATTGAGATTATTGCTGATCTCAAGTTCCTTTAGTGTGAGGTTTAACTTTTGTTGCAATTCACGGGATACAACACTGCGGGTCTTCATTGTTGGTTTCATTATTTTCTATTAAAGTGTTTTGGTGGTACTGAAATAAAAATAAGTGATAAGCAACTGGATATAGTAATATAGGATTGATAAAGTTAAAGGGATAATAAAACTTACTGCAAATAAATTATTAACTAAGAAGGGAGGGTAAAAAAAGCAATAATATTTACTGATAGTTGTAAGTACTTATTAAGAAAGTAATTAAAGTAGAATTAATATTATATAGTTATTAATTAAACTGAAATACAATTGGTGGTTATTCTAAAAAATCATTAAATTAGACATAAATAGAAAACTTGAACTTTAGAGAAGTAGGTAGACAAAGAACAAGATGCATGTAAGAATTACTACAAGTAGGAGAGAAATATGTTAGTTCACAGTATTGTGTGAGTGTGTTAATTTGTCTGAGGCTATTTTGCTGGCGTCTCCAAGCTGGCTTCCACAAATTGTCAAGGCAACTGAGGCTGTAGCATAGCCCGATGTGTGGATGGACGTTGCTCACAGTTATTAAACAAAGTATAAGGTTCTAGCAGGTATACTCTGCACCGTAAATGGATGACATCTTAGCCCTGCACGTGTCGTCCTGTGAAGGAAAGGGGAGGGTGGGACTAATTGGAAGAGCTCGTCAGAACATTCACCATGGTAGAGAAGGTAGAAAACTGCCAAAGACGCAACATCTCTACGCATCTGCAAAGGCTCGAGGGTGTTCGTGACCTCAGGATCCCCAATAATGCGGACCGCACGTCGCTGCAACCTGTCGAGAGCATCTAATAAGTACTTTGCGGAGCCGTCCCAGAGATGTGAGCAGTATTCCACGCAGGAACGAATTTGGGTCTTGTATAGAAGACACCGCTGCTCCGGCGTGAAAAAACGTCTCACTCTGTTCAGGACTCCGAGTTTACGCGAGGCTGATTTGATGATACTCTCGATATAGTTTTTGTTATTCAGTTTGCAGCGAACATCCATACCGAGGATAGTGAGGTGATCCTGCAGTGGCAGTGGTGTGCTCTGAAGAGTGGGAAGGGGAAATCCTAAACGCTCACACATAGAGAATAATTTCGCACAAACTACACTCGCGCCATATTTGTATAAATTTACACTGTACCTTCTTTTTTTTCGTGCGGAAGTCCTCTCCAATACCTCCCCTGCCGGAGCCGGAAGGGAAGGTTATGTCGGACTCGAACCGACTTAAAGTCGGTTCGAGTCCGACTGTGGCCACGCCGACTGTGGATCTTGGTGCTAGTTTTTATGAAGTATTTATATAAATGTACACTGTACCTTCTTTTTTTTCGTGCGGCAATCCCCTCGAATACCTCCCCTGCCGGAGCCGGAAGGGGGCACGCCGACTGTGGGTCGTGGTGCTAGTTTTTATGAAGTATTTATATAAATTTACACTGTACCTTCTTTTTTTTCGTGCGGCAATCCCCTCGAATACCTCCCATGCCGGAGCCGGGAGGTAGGTTATGTCGGACTCGAACCGACTAAAAAGTCGGTTCGAGTCCGACTATGGGCACGCCGACTGTGGGTCGTGGTGCTAGTTTTTATGAAGTATTTACATAAATTTACACTGTACCTTCTGTTTTTCGTGCGGAAATCCCCTCGAATACCTCCCCTGCCGGAGCCGGAAGGGGAGGTTATGTCGGACTCCATAGATTATTTCAAAACAATATTTAACTTTAAATTTTCAATATTAGAACAGAACAAAAGAATGTATTAGATAATTTAACTTTAACTTTTCAATATTATAACAGAACAAAAGAACATATTAGAAAAATAACATTAACTTCGATTCTAAACTATTGTTGGAAATATAGCTCTTATTTGCTTACTGTAAAGCATAATTTGGCAGAATCGTTTCGTGCATCGAAAACATACCTGGATGAATAGCAAAAGCAAAAAAAATACACGGCAAGCCTGAGAACGGTAGTGCAATGTGTTGGTTTTACGATTTTGATTACTTTTCATAGTATAATAGGTACTTCTCTATCATGGCAAAAAAAATTGTTGAGTAATGTCCTCTATTACATAAAAAAAATTAATTACAAAGTGTCATTTTATCATTTCCGTGACCTGTCCTGAATCGAATTCCACTCGTAAAATATCTTGCCCTGCAGTTGTATTTAACATTTGGACTAAAATCGATTTTTTTATGAATAAACTATAATATGACCCATAGAAAAAAACTAATATTGTTTGTTTATCTTATTTCTTATACATTGTATTAAACAGTCTACTTTTGTCCTGTAAAAAGTTATCATTTTGGTGGACAGTAAGTTTTAGTAGAGTAACTTCGTCAACATAGCGTTTTTGCGCCCCCCGTGCCATTCCTTACTTCGGATCAGGCCACCTCCATTCGTTGGAGCGCACGAACGCGTCACAAAATCATCGTGGATTCCCGCCGAAAAGTATGGTGATATGGGGACAAAAATAGTGTCATTTCTGTGGCCGTTATAGCTCGTGTTAGGTTCATTCAATTTATTTCAAAATTGTGTTTTAAATTCGCCGTAAGATATGTTTTGTTACAGCAGTGTTGACATTTTAATATTAATTCTAATATCGGAGTTAAATGTAAAACTTATTATTTTTATCACCTCGGTGTTATCATTTCAGTGGATTCGGTGGACTGTAATACCGATAACAGTCCACTTAAATGAAATTTAACTTAGAAATGATAAAATCATAAGTTTTAGAGATCCTTGAGTCTAAGATTGAATCATAAAAATTTGGTGAGATAATTCTAGATATTGTAGGTTCGATATTTGGGATTAATTTGATGTGTTAATATTTGTTTCTTTTTCTTTTATTTATCACAATATAATAACAAAACAGTTTAAAAATTCTTGTTAGAAAATGGATAATAGATGTACTTACTTCTAGACAATGTGTATTCTCAACGATAATGTGATGTTCAATGTTTAAAAATTATGATTTGGATTTTAAGATGCCGCGACCTAAGCTACAGACCAGAAAGGAAAGGTTAGAAAAAAGAAGGTTATATAAAAGAAAAAGAAAAGAGAGAATTAAGAGCAATGACGTCACACGCGAAAAAGACAGGGAGAGATATGCTAGAAAAAAAGAAGCAGGATCGATTCATTGAATTCATTCATTCTGTTGCAATAGTGACTAGTGATTGCGCTATTTTCATTCTTTTCGCATAAGTAAGTACATAATCGGATTATATAGCCAAACTGTTTGCAATAATTTACGATAACGTGATCTATTTTTTTTTTATGTTTAAGATGAAGTGTTTAGCTCTTTTGAACATACTACATTATTTTTATAATTTTTCTTATTAAATCATTGTGTCGTAAAAATATAAGAGTTGATTTAGTACATTTTGAAGTTTTACATACAAAACACTATTATTATTACCAGTAAATAAAAAACCCGACTGCCACTGAAAATACCGAAATAAGTTTGATAGCAGCCGGTACCCATTAATTTTCTTTCGGTTTATGATTGGCAAATGGGTACCGCCAGCTATCAAATTTATTTCGGTATTTTCAGTGGCAGTCGGGTTTTTTTTATTTTTTAATAAATTGTTTTATTTTATACTGATTAGTTATGATATGACATGTATATCTTTTTGTAATCTCCTATTAATTTCCTTCATATCGTTTATACTTGAAATAAAAACTTATAACTTAAAATAAATAACTAAGAAAATTAGCGATTGTTTCGTTAAACAACTTTAAATCGTTATATATCCTAAACTATTATTTTAAATGAAAAATGATAAAAGGGACCTAAAGATGATTTTAAAATACTTATTCAACGACACCCCATTTGACATAGTTCATCGACTTTTTTTTTCATTTTGACAATATGGCGTCTGGTTGTCGCCGTGGTGAATTTTGATTACTGTCATGTTTCTAGTGACACTCGCAAGGTTAAGACGAATCGATTGACGTAAGAATTATCAAAATCGGCCTATGCATTTGATCTCTAGAACGCCACATAGAAACAAACATACATACATAGACTGATAAACACATTATCCTCCTTTGCGTCGCGCAGTCGGGTAAAAACACAACACTCGTTCCGCAAAAAAAAATAAACTTTTTTTCTCTAATATAATAGTTTGATCTTATATTTAATAAATATCACAAATACAGTCTAGTCATATCTCTATGGAATTTATTTAGATTCGTTTCAGACAATCTACGGAATCCTCCTAAAAATAAATGATGTCCTTGGCTGTATCATTTCAGTGGGCTAATTTCATTCCGGTGCACAGTCTAGTCATTTCGGTGGACGATTTATCATTTCAGTGGACACTTTTCATTTCTGTGGGCTCCCAAAAATTCAATCTTAAATATTTCAGTAAGTTTTGATGTTACATGATGTCCACTCACGCATATGTTACAAATAAGATTAAAGTTTATTTTCGTTACAAAATATATTAACAAGACATTGTAATAGAAAAATCTCACCGAAATGATACAAAACATCACTTGTTGAAAATCACCCACCTACTAGATATTTATTGCAATATGAATCCTAAACGCTCATATATAAAGAACAATTTCGCATAAACTACACTCGCGCCATAAAATTCTCGAAGCTTGTCGCCGCTCGCCAATACATTGTTGGCAAGTACTTGTCCGACGCGATGGTTAAATAACATATCAAATAATTTAACGTTTGCCTGATTGAATATATAACAGTTGTTATAATTATTTTTTAAGAACAGGTTATTTTATTTGTTACGTATTATAAAGAACACTCCTAGTTATATTAAATTTAGTTTATATTAGCGATAAGAGGTGGCGCCACAGGAAAAATTGAATCGCGCTATGGTTTGGTCAGTGGTCGTCGCATATAAGCCCTCGGAACTACATTTTTGTTGAACGCTTATGTACAGTACTATCTTTCATAGTTATTACATCAATAGTATTTGCAGTAAGTCGTTTCATTTCACGGACCTAGTAACAATTCGTACATGGTCCCATCCGAGCTGGATACTAACACGTGTGTGTGTACAGTGTTGAGTGTTTCGTGAAGACGGTCTCGTCGGCGTAGAAACCAGTGATGGATTGTCACTGACGCGCCCGCATTCCTGAACCGTGATGCAGAGCAGTGCAGGGCAACAGTGAAGTTTGAAGCCTTGTGGAGAAGTGGAGGCAGCGTTTCGGCGGTACGGCCAAGCAGGTGGCGCTAGTAGCAGCTACCAGTCAGCGAACCAGTGTTGCAGGTTGCTGAAGAGTCGAGGATCGATGTGGTGAGAAAGTGAAGTGTGTGGAGCAGTATTGTGAGTACTTTACGTTATTAAAATTTGCAAGTCAAGTTTTGTTGGCCACTGCTCTTGTCGAAGCACAGACAAGAAAATATGGTTCGACACAATCGCTGAGAGTGCTATTAGATCAGGGATCTCAGGCATCATTCATAGCAGACTCAGCAGTGCAGCTACTCGGTCTTAAGAAAAAACCGATCAAGTTGGTAATTTCGGGAATAGGCGGTGAGCAGAGTGCTTCGGTTTCTAAGTTTACAGTCACAATGACTATTCACTCGCGCTTAAACCCTAATTTTAGTATCCAAGTTCATGCATTTGTACTAGGTACTATTACATCGATGTTACCCTCTAGAAAAATAAATTATGTTGACTGGCCAGAATTGAAGGCTTTAACTTTAGCCGATCCAGAATTCCACACCCCAAATAAGATAGATGTCTTACTTGGGGCTGAAGTCTACGGAAGGGTTCTAAGAGAGGGGTTGGATACGCGGGCGACCAGATACACCTGTCGCTCAGAACACAGCACTAGGCTGGATCCTTTCCGGGCAGATTTCGTCAGATAACAATAGTGTAGTTTGTAGTTACCATGCCATTAATAGTGAATTGGATCAGTTCGATGATAACACACTCTTGCGACAGTTCTGGGAGATTGAAACACGTATTCCTGGAAAGAAAATACTTTCTATTGATGAGCAGCGTTGTGAAGACATTTTTTCTCGCAGTACTTACCGTGATGAAGAGGGAAGATATGTAGTCAACCTTCCGTTTCGGGTTGAAGATTCGCAATCTCAATATGGAGGCTCCAGAGACCTCGCCATAAGAAGATTTCAGCTCCTTGAAAACAAATTCAAGAAGAATCCGCAAATCAAGGCTCTATACTCTGATGTCTTTCATGAATACATCAACCTTGGTCACATGAAACCACTACACAGCGAAGACCTGAAAAAACACACAGCAGTGTACTTACCGCATCACGCAGTGGTACGTGAAGATAAAATCACCACCAAGGTTCGAATAGTTTTCGAATGCATCAATGAAGGGGTTGAATGGAGTGTCTCTGAACGATGATCTCATGGTAGGTCCCACATTGCAACCTGCACTACGTCACATCATTATGAGATGGAGAATACATCCCATAAGTCTCTGTGCTGACATTGTAAAGATGTACAGGCAAGTGAAGGTTACTCCTGAACACACAGACTTTCAGCGAGTAGTGTGGCGGGATAATCCAGAATCTGAAATAAAAGAATACGCAATTGAAAGAGTTACCTTTGGTACAGCATCAGCTCCTTACCTCGCAGTGAAGTCCTTGCAACAGTTGGCGATCGACGAAGGTGCAGGTTACCCGGGATTATCTGAAAAAATAATAAATGATTTTTACGTTGATGACCTAATGACTGGTTGTCAGTCAATTGACGAAGGCATAATCATATATAATCAAATGAAAGAAGTACTTACCAAGGGTGGATTCCAATTGCAGAACTGGTGGTAGAAATTTGATGGCACAAATTTGACACTTATTTCGACCGGGTTGGTACCACCGTGCACAAGTGCGAAAAACCCTCCATAGTAATCCAATCTCGGTTGGATTGCGTTCAGGGATCAGCAAGTGCATAGCCGGGCCGAGGTGATGGTAGTCGCAGCACTAGTGGGACCGGTGGGTTTTGGCGTAGTCTAGTGGGGTGTGACGCAGGGCGCCGCGCCGGGCAGGGAGACCCGTAGAAACGATGGTGCCGCTGGCCGCCCGCGGCATAGTACAGGGGCCCAACTGGGACTAACCACCCTGGGAGGCTGCCCCACCAGGTCGCGCATAATCCCGATATGGCTCGTCGTGCCGGTTGGCGACCGGACGGGAGCCCGGCGACCATATTCGGGAGGGTACGGGGGCCCTTCCGTTCGGCGCGTCGGCTCTCGTCACGCCTCACATTCATAGATGAAACCAATCTCCCATGTTTTGTCACGCGGTGCTGCGGCGACAATCACCTCTTTTTCACGCCTTCCCTTACCCTTCACCTCATGGCAGCGCACAAAACAAAAATTGTTGAAACAGCGGCTAGGGACTCTCCCACAAAAACTCTATTTGAGGTGGAGTCCACGAACATCTGTGGGCTCCATAAGAACCTCAACGCCGTCCACCAACACCTGGAGACGGCGAAACCAGCTATGCTGTTTCTAACGGAGACACAAATACGCCGCCCTGACGACACGACCTACCTGCTTTACCCCGGCTATGTTATCGAGGAAAATTTCCGAGCAAAAGCCGGGTTGTGCGTGTTTGTTAGGGCGGATATTTGTTGTCGCCGTTTGCGCTGTCTAGAGGACCCATCCTTTTCCATCCTTTGGGTACACGTAGACCATGGCTCCACGAGTCAGGTCTATGTGTGCCTTTACCGTTCCCATACAGGAGATGCAGAGATAACTCGACTATTCGAATACCTGAGTCAGGCGGCAGATGATGCGCAGGAGCGGTTTCCGAACGCCGAATTGGTGTTTTTGGGGGATTTTAACGCCCACCACAAGATCTGGTTGGGCTCCGCCATAACAAACCATGCGGGAAGAGCCACTCACGCATTTGCCCTGGCGCATGACTTGACTCAATTGGTGCACAAGGTCACGAGGATACCAAGAGAGTCCGGCCTAGAGCCCTCTCTGCTTGACCTTCTGTTGACGAGTCACCCGGACCAGTACAGTGTCTCGGTGATTGCTGCTTTAGGTAACTCCGACCACTGTCTGGTCCGCTCCACCGTGCCCATTGTAGCGCCCCCACGACCCGTGCAGGGGAAGAGGCGGCTATGGCACTACTCGTCAGCGGACTGGGATGGATTGCGCGACTATTATGCGTCCATCCCGTGGGTTGAACGCTGCTTTGAGGGTAAGAACCCATCTGAGAGCGCTACTGCCGTCGCCGGTGAGATCGGTCTAGGTATGGAATACTATATCCCATACACCGACGTCACCGGAGTCCGCGGAGCGCGTCCGTGGTTCGGGCGCGAGTGCGCGGAGGCTGTTGAACATAAACAGTCTGCGTACCGCGCCTGGGTGCGGGCGCGCGCCACACGCGATCCCAACGTGGGTCACTTCAAGGCGGCGTACAACAGAGCCACAAAGGTCTGCAAGAGGGCATGCGTCAGGGCGGATGCCCAGCGCATTGCACGGCTGGGCCAAGAGCTAGTGGCGCATCCCACGGGTAGCCGTGGCTACTGGCAACTGGCCAAAGCCGTGCAAGCCAACTTCTGCCAGCCCTCGCTGCCCCCGCTGAGCAATCCCGATGGATCTCTGGCCCATGAGGCGCAAGAGAAAGCAAATTTGCTGGTCAATCTCTTCGCGGCCAACTCCCGAGTCGATGATTGTGGTATGCAACCACGGACAATGCCCACTGGTGACCACGCAATGCCTGATATACGTATCAGGCAACGCGATGTCCGTGCAGTACTGCAATCACTCGATGTCCGGAAAGCCAGTGGTCCTGATGGTATTCCAGCGGTTGTACTTAAAAAATGTGCAGCGGAGTTATCTCCTATGCTAACGCGGCTGTACCGACTGTCCTACAGTTCGGGTACAGTGCCTTCGGCTTGGAAGGAGGCGAATGTCCAGCCGATCCCCAAGAAGGGGGATCGCTCGGACCCAGCCAACTATCGACCCATAGCCGTCACCTCAGTGCTGTGTAAGGTGTTCGAGCACATAATTAACACACAGCTCATGCGCCACCTAGAGGATCACTCCCTGCTTAGTGACCGGCAATACGGTTTCAGACCGAAACGGTCAACGGGTGATCTTCTGGCGTACATGACCCACCTTTGGGGTGAGGCTATGGAGAAGCACGGTGAGTCACTGGCAATTAGTCTTGACATCGCCAAAGCTTTCGATAGGGTATGGCACAAATCGCTTCTTTCCAAGCTACCAGCCTTCGGCCTGCCTCCTAGACTGTGTAACTGGGTTGCAAGCTTCCTGCAGGGGCGCCGTATTCGCGTCCTTTGTGATGGACGAGCTTCGGAGTTCTTGCAGATAAATACTGGCGTGCCGCAGGGTTCCGTTTTATCTCCCACTCTCTTTCTTCTGCATATCAATGACATGCTCTGTAACGGAAACATTCACTGCTATGCAGACGACAGCACCTTACATGGGAGTTATCACGCACATCCTGCGGCCAAGCAGTCTGATATCGCGGAAAAAAGGCAGCTTCTTGTCACAGAGCTGGACCGGATCCTGGACCACATTTCTCAATGGGGCGCTAGGAACCTGGTCGAGTTCAATGCCAAGAAGACCCAGGCATGTGCGTTTACAGCTAAGGTATCTCCTTTCCTTCCCCTTCCCACTCTTCAAAGCACACCACTGCCACTGCAGGATCACCTCACTATCCTCGGTATGGATGTTCGCTGCAAACTGAATAACAAAAACTATATCGAGAGTATCATCAAATCAGCCTCGCGTAAACTCGGAGTCCTGAACAGAGTGAGACGTTTTTTCACGCCGGAGCAGCGGTGTCTTCTATACAAGACCCAAATTCGTTCCTGCGTGGAATACTGCTCACATCTCTGGGACGGCTCCGCAAAGTACTTATTAGATGCTCTCGACAGGTTGCAGCGACGTGCGGTCCGCATTATTGGGGATCCCGAGGTCACGAACACCCTCGAGCCTTTGCAGATGCGTAGAGATGTTGCGTCTTTGGCAGTTTTCTACCGTCTCTACCATGGTGAATGTTCTGACGAGCTCTTCCAATTAGTCCCACCCTCCCCTTTCCTTCACAGGACGACACGTGCAGGGCTAAGATGTCATCCATTTACGGTGCAGAGTATACCTGCTAGAACCAAGCGTTTCAGTGATTCATTCCTATGCCGCACCACTAAGACCTGGAATTCCCTGCCAGCTCACGTGTTTCCTTCTTCCTACAGTCCCGGGTCCTTTAAGCGGGGCGTGAAAAGGCATCTAATGAGGCCGTCAAGCTGAGTGCCACCACTGTTAACATGGTAAATGTTTACGATGGTGACCCTCTTTCCGAGACTTTGCCTTTAGCTTAACATCAGGCGAGGTGAAGTCAAATTGACGTGTCCTATATAAAAAAAAAAAAAAAAAAAGAAATGGGTCAGTAGTTGTGACGGCCTTCATGAGAAAATACAGGGTATTAAAATACAAAAGAATCAGGAAAGAAAGGACATCAAAGAGGATAATGTTATAAAAATATTGGAAATTTCATGGGATCGAGAAACCGATGACTTCAAGTACAGTATAAAACTTACCAGTCAAGAGACCCCTGCAACCAAGAGAAAAGTCATTTCTGACATTTCCCGTCTATTCGATCCACTTGGTTGGGCAGCTCCTTGTATTATTTTGTTTAAAATATTTATTCAAAGAATTTGGTTGTCTGGATTAGATTGGGATGAAGACCTAACACCAGAATTGATGACAGATTGGGAGAACTATCGCAACAATCTTCTGCAAATCGATAAGTTTAGTGTTCCACGATGGGTTAACCGAAAGGCCAATTACCTGTCTGTAGAGCTGCACGGTTTCTGTGACGCTTCTATTGCAGCCTATGCTGCAGTTATTTATTTGAGGGTTGTTGATGCGAATAAAGTTATTCACAGCAATCTTATCACATCTCACACAAGAGTTGCACCGGTTAAGCAACAGTCAATTCCTCGCTTGGAACTTATAGGAGCAGTTTTACGGTCGGAACTCATCGTGGAAGTAGTTGAGGTAATGGGCATTCCGCTCTCTCAAATACATGCCTGGACTGACTCATCAGTGGTCTTAGCATGGTTAAGCCGTCACCCCAGCCATTGGTCTACATTCGTAGGAAACAGAGTTTCTACCATTCTCTCCCATTTAGACAACTCACACTGGGCTCATGTCCAGACATCGGAAAATCCTGCTGATGTTGCATCCAGGGGTACGACACCACAAGAGCTCGCTGGTAATAAGTTGTGGATTAAAGGCCCCTCCTGGCTTCATAACGAAGTTATTGAGTACCCGAGGCCGAAATCTATCGCGCTCACTACAGAGCTAAGAGCGGTTAAAGCACATGTTGCTACTGAAAGCCTGCACGAAGATTCCTTTTGGACAAAGTTCTCTTCATTTCAGCGATTGGTTCGAGTCATTGCGTACTGTAGAAGAGTTTTGAAATGGAGGAAACAAGAAGATAAGAGTAAAGAGAGATATGAGACGTATTTAACAGCTCTTGAAGTTGAAGAAGCCACATATGTATGCATTAAACACATTCAACAGAGAGAATTCAATGAAGACATTAAAGATGTAAAAACAACCGGTCATGTAAAGTCGCGGAGTAAATTGAAATCCCTCTGTCCGATTATAGATAATAATGGAATTCTACGCGTTAGTGGCCGCTTACACAATGCAGACTTGGATGAAAATACTAAATGTCCCATAATCTTACCTCATAGTAGTCACATCACCGATCTATTAATTGATGAAGCTCACAAGAGAACTCTACATGGAGGTCCAAAATTAATGTTGAGTCATTTGCGTACCAGGTATTGGATTATTTCAGCCAAGACGAAAGTCAAGGCTTACGTACGCAAATGTGTGAAATGCAGGCGGTATTCAGCAGCTACTCCAACCCAGCTAATGGGTCAGTTACCGTCTAGTAGAGTGACTCCAACGAGGCCATTTCTGCACAGCGGCGTTGATTTCGCTGGTCCTATCAGCATTAGGACTAGCAAGGGCCGTGTTCACCACTCATATAAGGGTTATATTTGTCTATTCGTTTGCATGGTGACCAAGGCAGTCCATCTGGAGGCGATTAGTGATTTGTCTTCTCAAGGCTTCATCGCCGGCTTAAAAAGGTTTGTCTCTCGACGAGGCATTGTCAGCGACATTTGGAGTGACAATGGCACGAATTTTGTCGGTGCCTCCAAAGAACTTCAGCATTTAGTAGCTGCAGAGAAGTCGTCTGTGGCAGTGGAAATTAGGGAATGGTTAAGTAATAATAAGACTACTTGGCATTTTATTCCACCTCATTCCCCAAACTTTGGCGGTTTATGGGAGGCTGGAGTCAAATCGACCAAATTCCACCTGAGACGTGTTATAGGAGATTCCACTTTGACTTTCGAGGAAATGTCTACCCTTTTAACTCAAGTGGAAGCATGTCTCAACTCTCGACCGTTGTCAATGATGTCTGAGAATCCCAACGATCCCACTCCCTTGACACCTGGTCATTTTTTAATCGGGGAGTCACTGATAGCGGTACCTGACCATAATTATGAAAACGCGAAAATGAGTAATTTGAGACGTTGGCAGGTTATTCAATGTATGTTGCAAAATTTTTGGCGACGGTGGTCAAATGAATATTTGACGTATTTGGTGCACCGTTACAAATGGTGTAAGCACCTCGCAGAGCCTGGTGTTGGAGATATAGTTTTAATCAAGGAGGATAATTTACCTCCTGCCCGTTGGCTTTTGGGTAAGGTAGTTGAAAAGCATCCTGGGTTGGACAAAGTCACGAGAGTAGTAACGCTTAAATGTAAGGGAACACTCATCAAGCGCCCAGTTTCAAGATTATATATTTTGCCAGTCACAACTTAGAGTTATCACTTAATACACACGTGGTTAAGATTTTTGTTTAGTTTATTTACAGTCCATTTATAATGTTATTAGTTTAAAGTTTCTCAGTTTAGCCCCTGACCTCATGGTGGGCGGTTTGTTTGTTAAGAACAAAATTATGTTCTTGGTGGGCGGTATGTTTAAGTTAGTTATATTAAATTTAGTTTATATTAGCGATAAGAGATGGCGCCACTGGAAAAATTGAATCGCGCTATGGTTTGGTCAGTGGTCGTCGCATATAAGCCCTCGGAACTACATTTTTGTTGAACGCTTATATACAGTACTATCTTTCATAGTTATTACATCAATAGTATTTGCAGTAAGTCGTTTCATTTCACGGACCTAGTAACAATTCGTACAGTAACTATATTTATAGCATTATAATATATCTTGACCAAAGTGACGTCCTCTGTACTCTTATGCGCAGTACCTACGCGTTTTTGGGTGTCCTTTGAGGATAGCACGGGGTGCAGGCTACGACGGCGAAGGAGCTCAAAGGCAACAATCGTAGATTAGGTATCTCACCAATCAAAGCGCGCTAGAGCCTCATTTCTTTCGCAATTTGAGCTCAAAGTATTTGTATACTTACCTGTTACTAAACGAACGTCTGTCCTAAACTACCCAAAAAATAAAATTACCTATTAACGAAAAAATCTTTTGAAACCAGCTGTTAAAAAATCTTTTGTAACAAGCTAAAACGAATTAATATTTTCTTCAAAATATTGTAGAAAATTATTACCTACTTCGTTTTAGCAGGTTTTACAGATAAAAAAAAAATTAACAGTTTTTTATTAATTACCTATTAATTTTTAGTTTTAGTAATATCATCTAGCACCAGAGTGCTCACTAAGAGCCGATTGGCGGCTATATATATCTTGTTTAGTTCAAAATGTCCCATGGCCATAGAGACTCTCCATAAACTACGCGAATCCCAAGGCCATCATCCAGCTCCCTCATCAGACACTGGTTACCTGGCTAGCACTAAAGTGCCTACTCGTCAAGACGAATCAAACGAGCCCATACTGAACCGGGTTATGTCGTTTAATTACCAAGTTCCTATAGCCAAAGCCATCTTCCAGCTTCATCATCAGATCCTAGTTACCATCTAGCATTAAAGTGCTTATCGAGACAAATCAAACGAGCCGAGACTCGATGGGGTTACGTCATTTCTTTTCTGAGTTCCCATGACCTCCTGTTATGATAACTACTTAGGTACCTATAGAAAAATTAAGTAGGTACTCGTCAAGAAGATTCAAAGTTTCAGAAAATTGCGAAGTTCCCTAGGCCACCTTCCAGCTTTATCAGCAGAAAGTTGGACTTCACCATTACGGTTCCTTCGAGCCACCCGTGGCGCCCATATACCCAAAATCTTTTTTATGCACTAATGGCATAAAAACGTAAAATGTAAATATTTGAAACATAAGTTTTATTGCCTTAAAGTTGCGGAACGAATGAAAAGGATCTAATTTATTTTTGAAAACTATACCTACTGCTTTAAAACACGGGTGATCTGATATGATAAGATGTTGCAACACTTGAGTTGATCAAAATATAATTTATGAGTACGGCCTTTCTCTGCCGTTTCGGCGGAATTCAATTTCGCTCTTAATCAAAAATTCGCGAGTAGGTATATTTTAGTCATAGAGGCTATTCAAAATAAAATTATGATGTGGATGCTAATGCGCCGTATTGTGAAATCCATTTCAGCAGTGGACAACGGAAGAAAGTTTAGGTATTTCTGTAGGTTAACGCAAGTAAAGGTGTAGGCGCGTCTTCGCACTAGACGCACTAAGGTCGGAGCACGGTGAGACGCAGGTACCGCACGGCCGCCGCTGGCTCGCGCGGTGTGCTCGCACCTGCGGCGTCTAAAGATATCTCTGGAATCCGCCGAACGCCGGCGACGGTGGACTTCAGAGCACTTTTAGTTAGCACTTAGCAGCTGCTCAGTCGTGACTCGTGCGGTGTGTGCAGTGAGTTCCGGCCGACGAGGCTGGAGCGCGGGCAGGAGGCGTGGCGCCTGGGCGTGTACATGGTGTACGCGTGGGGCGGGCCGCTGCTGCTGGCGGGCGCGGCGGCGCTGCTGGACCACCTGCCGGCCGCCGCCGCCGCGCCCTTCCTGCGCCCGCGCTTCGCCGTGCAGCGCTGCTGGTTCTACGGCGACATGGAGATCCTCGTGTACTTCTTCGGGCCCGTGGGCGTGCTGCTGCTGGTGAACCTGGCGCTGTTCGCGTCCACCACGCGCCAGCTGACGTGCGGCCTGAGGCGGCGCGACGAGGTAAAGTCCACGTCGGAGCGCGCGCCGCTGGGGTGCGTGTGCGCCAAGCTGGTGGTGGTGATGGGCGTGACGTGGGGCGCCGACGTGGTGTCGTGGGCGGCGGGCGGGCCCGACTACGTGTGGTACGCCACGGACCTGCTCAACGCGCTGCAGGGCGTGTTCATCTTCCTCGTGGTGGGCTGCCAGCCGGACGCCTGGGCCGCGCTCAAGCGCTGCGCCGCGGCGTGCTGGGCGCGCGGCCGGCCCCGCGCCGACGCCACGCACTCGTCCACGCACCTGCCGTCCTGCCGGACGAGTGCACACCACGCCCGCGCCCGCCGCGCCGCCCGCGCCGCCCCCCCCCCCCGCGCCCGCACGCATCCCCATGGAGACAGTGTGCTGAGCGCCGCGCCACCGACAGTGACTGTGACTGTGACCCAGCCTTAATGTACAGTGCTTCGCCGTACTTAGTCGTAGTGAATATTTATTCTTCAGTATTATTTTGTATTCCCGTAACGATTACGATCGGTGTTGTCGTATGATTGACCGGACGAGCGCCGCGCGAGCGCCGGACGAGTGTCGGACGAGCGTCGGACGCGACCGCGAGTGTGTGCCTGAGGCGTACATAAATTATACATAGAAACATCCAGACCAATGCAAATAGCCATATTCATGCATACAAATATTTGCACTGTGCGGGGATCGACCCCGCGCCTCCTGCGTAGCAGTCGCGTTGTGTGCATCTGGACTGAGAGCCTAACTTGTCAAACGAAATAAGACTTATGTGGGCATTTAGTAAAAAATTAGTAAAACTTAATGCAAGCAATCATAAATTTCTAAAACGTAAGATAAAACTGTTATGATCAAATAACTTGGGCCCTCAGTCCAGACGTTTGCGTAAAATGAAATAGCCCATTGCTCAAAAAGTACTAATCCTAGGTTAATCATTTTTATTTTAGAAAATAGGTCTGAATTTCTAAAATATTTTACGAATATCCCATTTTTCTATTGGTTATAGTTAAGGAGAAAATCGATATTGAATTTTACCGAAACATCTGAACTGAGGGTCCAAGATTTTCTGACTTACTGCCCAGGCTTAACCTTGTAGAATAACGCAAATTGTATTAAGATTTAGTAAAAAAAATTACTAAAATATGAGATATCTCCCGTTCTCCTAAGTACCATACTTTAAGATCCAATTAGTCCCACCCTCCCCTTTCCTTCACAGGACGACACGTGCAGGGCTAAGATGTCATCCATTTACGGTGCAGAGTATACCTGCTAGAACCAAGCGTTTCAGTGATTCATTCCTATGCCGCACCACTAAGGCCTGGAATTCCCTGCCAGTTCACGTGTTTCCTTCTTCCTACAGTCCTGGGTCCTTTAAGCGGGGCGTGAAAAGGCATCTAATGAGGCCGTCAAGCTGAGTGCCACCACTGTTAACATGGTAAATGTTTACGATGGTGACCCTCTTTCCGAGACTTTGCCTTTAGCTTAACATCAGGCGAGGTGAAGTCAAATTGACGAGTACTGTATAAAAAAAAAAAAAAAAAAAGAGAAAATCGATTTTTTACTTTTCGATAGAAAGAAATTTGGTAGGGTGCATATGATTTTGTTACTTTTTGTTTTTTTTTTAAATACATACTTTGTTATTTATGAACAGATCAGTATGTACTCTCATCTTCTATTTCATTCTAGCGTTAATCCCGCTCGCATCCAAATCTGTTACCTCGCAGTGCACTTGCTCCAGTCGTAACTGTGGTTTTAGCGGAACTTCGATTTTTGCCATGAAGCGACTGGGATCTGATCTCTAGGTACATTGGCGATATCGAAGTTACAGTTAGACCAGTTGACCGACCAACCAGACTCGTACTTGACGCTTTTTTAACCGACTTCGAAAAAGGAGGAGGTTCTCAATTCGTCTGTATACATAATATTTTCTATTTTTTTTTATGTATGTTCACCGATATTTCCGCCAATTATAGACAGATTTCAAGTTTTATTTTTTTGTTAGATAGGGTTCACTTCTGAGGTGGTCCCATTTTCACCAGGTCAGGATCTGATGATGGGATCCAGGAGAAATCGAGGGCAACCACCGAAAATTGTATGGTCGTATGGTACTTTTGTTACGTAATCATGTCTTACTCAAGTATATGCTTCAGGGTGTCAACATCTGATGCTGCTGTGCTGATGATGAAGCTACTGAACTCCTTAACGGTTAGGAGTTGGGAGACAGTACTGCCATTGGTGGATGATAAATATTTAGTAGTATGTAGGGCTAACGTGTTGCTTGTGAGATATGCTTGAATCAACTTCTGATGCTGCTGTGTTGATAGTGAAGCTATAGAACTCCTTAACGGTTAGGAGTTAGGGGACAGTACTGCAATTGATCGATGGAAACTAGATAGTAGTATGTAGGGCTAACGTGATACTCGTAAGGTTTGGTGCTACTCCTGAGATAATCACGAAATTTCAGAGATATCGTAATAAAAATCTCAGTGAAACCGAGACAATTCCTCAATGAATAATAATAATAAGTATGTTTATAAAAGAATCTGCGGTAGCCTAGTGGTATGGGTAATGGACTGCTGAGACGCGGTCTCGGGTTCGATCCCAGGTTTACCATACCATACCGGCCATACCAGCTTTACTGGCGGGAAATCTACCACTGATGCGGGAGTGGCCCTAGTTAGCCTAATTTACGACGCCTGGGAGGGATCGCAGGATGCCATTGGGGTATTCTGTGATCTTTCCAAAGCATTTTATTGTGTTGACCATCAAACACTCTTACTCAAGCTACGTCGATATGGTTTTGAAAAGAAATCAATAGCACTATTAGAGTCGTACTTAACGGATAGGCTTCAGACTGTTAATGTGAATAACGTAAAGTCAAATGGGTCAAATTTCAAAATAGGTGTACCCCAAGGATCAATCCTAGGACCCTTTCTTTTCCTGGTATTTGTCAATGACTTGCCTTATATGGTCGAGGCACAAGCTGGCATAGTACTGTTTGCAGATGATACATCGTTAATATTCAAAGCAAATAGGTATAGTACAGATGCAAATAATGTTAATAATATTCTGAATGCCATGTCAAATTGGTTTTCTGCAAACAACCTATTGTTGAATGCAGAAAAGACCAAATGTATGAAGTTTACACTACCCAATGTGAGGCAAATAGACGTTGATGTTGTGCTGGGGGGGGGGGGGGGGGGGGGAAGGGGTTAGAATTCGTAAACACCACTACCTTTCTAGGAATTACAATAGATTCTAAATTACAATGGGGTGACCATATCACTATTCTGGCCAATAAACTTAGCTCTGCTGCCTATGCTGTGAGACGGATTAGGCAGTTGACTGATGTAGCTACTGCTAGGCTCGTATACTTTAGTTACTTCCATAGCTTGATGTCCTATGGAATACTACTTTGGGGAAATGCAGCAGATTTAGAAACTATATTTATATTGCAAAAGAGGGCAGTTCGTGCCATTTATTGCTTAGGCAAGAGAGACTCCCTCAGGGAAATATTTAAGGATATTGACATTTTAACTGTAGCTTCCCAATATGTATTTGAAAACATAATGTATGTCAGGAAAAATATATCTCATTACACAAAAGTAAGTGACATTACAGACAGAAATCTGCGTAACAAACATAGACTTCTACTTCCATGTTATCGGCTTAGCAGGGTTAGTGATTCTTTTAAGGGGGATGGTATACGTTTTTATAACAAACTGCCAGAATCGATCCTTGGTATGCCTGACGATAAATTCAAAACCTTTGTAAAGACCACCTTATCCAAAAAGGCATACTATAGGATAGATGATTACTTGAAAGATAAAAATGCCTGGCTTGAGCATGGTGCAGGCCCCTCGTAATTAGTTACGTGACTTATTTGTTACATTATGTAACTTTGTTTTTATTCTTAATTATAAAGAGTTTTATATACTTGTTGACATTTAGCTTTAAGAAAATAAATATTGTAAATTGACGTCCAAAAAATGCCGCAGTGGAGTTTGTTGCGCCGTTTCTTCTCCACCAGCGCCTTGGAAGCGGTAGTAAACTTAGATTAAGTAGAATTAAATTTGACGTCAATAAGAAACAATTTTATTGCTCTATATTGAAAAATAAATGACTATGACTATGACTATGACCATTTTTTTCATACCACTTAGGTGGCAGACAAGCACACGGCCCACCTGATGGAAAGTGGCCATACCATAGCACACACCAATGACTTTACGATGCTTTAGTAGTGTAGTGTAGTGTAGTGTATGAATATAAATACCGATGATTATCCAATAAATGATTAGTATCTATTCAGCAGTCAGAGCGTTTCATTCCGTCTTAATCCCAACCTTACATGGCGACCCTGCCAGGCGCCAGGTTTGGTATGGCGTTTCGGGTGACAGTCGGTTTCAGTGTCATACGATATAACTTGTTAAGCGTGTTTGCCGATCGATCGTGTGTGGTCCGAGTAATTCAATAAAATTGCAATGTGTAACTCAAACTCTCAAAAACCTGAAGAGGTCGTGATTAACCAAAATGGTATTGGATCTTCTATTGGAGCTAGCACAGAGCAGCTGCAGTTCCATATATCAACCATCAGCACTGTGATGGTGATACTCCTTGGACTGAGTATGTTGGTCGGACCGTACTTCTTGTGGAAGTGTTATAAGAAATGTCACCACGGATGGATAAATGACCAACTACTACGTGACAATTTGAGAAGGTCATTTTCCAGGCGCAGAGATACCGTAGCTGTGGGTGATGTGAGATATTCTGCGTGCAAAGCTGGACAGCCAAGTACTTCGAATTTTGACAAACATTAAAAACAAAAACTAGTGTTCAAAAAAAAACCCAGTGTTCGTGTTAAAAATATAAAAATAAAATTCGTGCAAGTGTCGTGCAAGGTAATCCGACGTTATTTTATATACTATGAGGTAATGATATATCTACCTATTATGCTCGCGTATTTTTATTATGCTCGCGTATTTTAAGAATTATGTTAAACTTAATTATGTTGTAATATTATAGCTCATGAGCTTCAGAATATTTGTGAACAATTAAAACTTATTAAAGAAAATTTAATTAAACTCACTTATGAGAGGAGAACGCCAGAACGTTTAAAACAGAAATTACAGGAAGCAACTGATTTCTTTACTAGTTATACAGCATTGAGTCCTAATATTACAAAACAAATTTATGCCGAAGAAATTAGTGGAGAAAGTTTGTTATTAATCAAAGAATCAAAGAATCAAGAATCAAAGAATCAATTTCATTTATTCAGTTTAGGCACATAAAGAGCACATATGAACGTCAGAATTTTACAAGTAGGTAATGTCAATCACAGAAAAAATAAATAAAATAAATCATTAGAAAATGATTCTTTCGCTGGTTCGGTAGGTGGTTCTACTGAGAAGAGACCAGCAAGAAACTCAGTGAACTCGATTATCCTTCTTTTTTTTTTATTTTAAATATGGTTTTATTTATAGCAATTTTTTACAGTGCGAGCAAGAGATGAGATTAGGATGACCATGCATCTTTATCATTTAAATATTCGTCTAATTTATAGTAACCTTTTTTTATTAAGCAATTTTTCACTTGAATTTTAAATTTATTAAGTGGCATGTCTATCAGATCCTGAGGCATTTTATTAAACAATTTTATACAATTGCCTACAAACGAATTACCAACCTTATGAAGCCTGAGTTTTGGCACTGCAAGTTTATTTTTGTTTCTGGTATTATAATTGTGTTGGTCAGAGTTTTTTTTGAAGAGATCTAGATTCTTGCGTACATATAAGATATTATCATAAATGTATTGGGAAGCAACTGTTAAAATATTAATTTCCTTAAAAACTTCTCTCAGCGAGTCACGGGGTCCGAGGCCATAGATTGCTCGTATCGCGCGTTTCTGTAATATGAAAATAGTCTCAATATCGGCAGCTGAGCCCCACAGCATCAGACCATACGACATAACGCTATGAAAGTAGCTAAAATAAACTAATCGTGCCGTTTCCTCATCAGTTAATGACCTCATTTTTCTAACCGCATAGGCAGCTGAGCTAAGTCTTCCTGCTAAGGCTGTGATATGAGAACCCCATTGCAGTTTATTATCTATAGTTATTCCAAGAAAAACTGTGGTATCAACTATTTGAACAGATTCATCGTTCATTGTAATACTAGTATCAACCTGTTTTACATTAGGCATAGTAAACTTTACACATTTTGTTTTCTTAGCATTGAGCAGCAAGTTGTTACTTGTAAACCAATGCAAAATTTTAGAAAGGGTATTATTTACATCGTCAAGTACTTCTGTTTGTCTATCACGTTTAAAAATTAATGATGTGTCATCAGCAAATAATACTATTTCACAAAGATCTTTACTGAAGTAAGGAAGATCATTAACATATATCAAGAACAAAAGGGGTCCTAATATCGAGCCCTGGGGTACTCCCATGACTAAAGGGGCTCCAGATGAATTGGTGCCATTGATGTTAACTTTTTGTACTCTGCCAGTGAGGTAAGACTTAAGCAAGCCAAGTGAGCCGTTCGAAACACCATAATGACCTAATTTTATTAACAAAGTCTCATGATCAACACAATCAAAAGCTTTTGATAGATCACAGAAGATACCGATGGCATCCTGCTTTTTTTCCCATGCATCAAATATATGTTTAACGAGTTCAATTCCTGCATCTGTCGTATTTCTACCTTTAGTGAAACCAAACTGTTTATCATGAAGTAGCTTGTTATGCGTAAAATGTGAAAGCAGTTGATTAAATATAATTTTTTCAAAGATTTTACTAAGGGCTGGGAGTATGGAGATGGGCCGAAAATTTGATGGATCACTTTTGTCCCCTGTTTTGAATAACGGTATGATTTTACTATACTTCATGAGAGTAGGAAACTGTTTATCATCTATACATTGATTAAATATGAATGCGAGATATGGTGCAATAACGGGCATTACTGATTTTATTATATTGGTAGAAATGCCCCAAAGATCCTCTGTCTTTTTTATATTTAGTTGCTTAAAGGTCTCAAGTATGGTTACGGGGTCAATATACTGAAAATCAAAGTTAACACTACATTTTTCAACACTAGATTCAAGTAGAATAGCAGCTGCGTTTGTTGAGGAATTTAATTTACTTGTAGTGGTAATTGGAACATTTGTAAAAAAAGATTCAAATGCATTGGCCACTGCAGAATCAGTATTAATGTGTTTATCATCTATTTTTAACTCAAAAGATCGATCACGTGACCTTGTTTTACAGGTTTCTTTGTTTATAACATTCCATGTTGCTTTAATTTTATTGTCAGCTTTTTGTATTTTAGTCCGAATATAATTGGATTTGGCTATTGAACAGACTTTCTTGAACATTTTTGAGTACTGTGGGACGGGGTCACTATTTGTCGAATGAAAAAACTCAACTGATTGTACTCGGAGATTCGTTTATTGTACCACAACGCAGATATTTTTACAATACTTAGTGGTAACGTGGACTATAGACACCGCTCAACTACCAGCAGGCGTTTCGAACGAGACACCGTACAGACACTGGAGCGATGATTCCTAATTTTCAAGGATTGCAGTGGAAGGTGATCAATAGCTTGAAGGCAGCCCACCAAGTACAATACTTGCTCCTAACAAATTCTCTCTGAAGTAAAATTGCACTTTATACTTATAGGATTCTACCATCACCCACGATAGCGCGATCTAATTCGATCCCAACGCCATCTAGGTACAACTGTGGTACTAAATTTCTACATGGCTACATGTTAGTTGTTTCGGGTACTACAGTACTTTTTAGTATATTCAATTACTTGTGGATCATTTGTACATGCCTTTGTCTCATATAATTCATACAATTTCTTTCTACTTTTATAGATTCCAGGTGTAGCCCAATCACTGAATTTAATTTTGAATTGATTAATGTTTATTGTTTTTTTTGTGAAAATGTTATTAAATTCGTTTTGGATTACTCCGAATAAATCTCTGTAGAGATCATTCGGGTTTTCGTTACGGTTCGGCTCCAAAAGAGGTACTTTATTGTTAATGTTTTCTTTAAATTTTTCTAATCGATAAGTTGTGATTGGTCTACATACAATAATTTTTTTAGGTAATGGGACATGTTGGTGCTCAAATCTAGCTATGATTTTATAAATTTTATTTTAGATTTCTCATTTACATTGCCGTCAGTAAAAATATTATCCAAGCAGGTAGCTGTTGTGGGTGTGGTGCGAGTTGGTTCACAAAAAAGATTTTGCAAGTTAAAAGATTTAAAAAGATTGAGGAACCTTAACGCGTTTTGGGATTTTTCTAATATATTAACATTAAAATCACCACATACAACTACCGTCTTCTTACATTTACATATTTTTTTTAAGGTTTCTTCCATAATTGATTCAAACAGGTGGTAATCCCCAGATGGAGGTCGATAGACACTAACAATGATGTGTTGCTCAAGCTCTGCACATGCTAATTCAATATTTCGCTCACTTGAGAGTGCTACTATATCTTTTCTTTCTAGAGATTTCCTCTATTGTCCTAGAATTAAATTTAAATGATTGTCACTATTATTTGGAACAGATTCCAAGGTCGCAAGACAAACATTGTCATTTTTCTGCTCAAAAGAAGCAGGTTGGTTAGCCAAGTTCTTGGCTGAGTATTTAATATAATATGATAGCGAAGATGCTATCTGTCTTTTAAAAAATCTATTCAAATAGAATTTATCTTTTGTCAATAATAGTTTATTTTCTAAATATAAATTTATATTAATCAAATGGAATTTATCTGGATTATGAAATGTCAATGTATGTAATGTTTGATTGAGCTTATATCTAATATTATTTTCTACCTGTGACAAACTACGGCTATATGGAAATGTAAATAAAATTATATTTTTAACATTTAATAAGCTCAGCAAATTAAAACAATTCATAACCGCACTTCTGTCTGCACTTCCCCTGTCTCCCACTAAAATTAAAAGAGTATTGTCGCTGTTTATACTGTGACTCTTAATTTTTTCAATAATATTACAGTAAGTTAAACCTGGCATACAGTAGTTAATTATGTTTTGTTCCAAATATGAACTTAGCAACTGGCCCATTGATTTCCCCAATTCATCACAAAACATCACTATTTTTGATTGTACATTATTTTGTTCAGTGAAGGAACTACTGTGTTTATTATTTGGCTCAAGTGAAGGGCTTTTGTGTGAAGTCAGCGAGGACTTACAGACTGGCTGAGGACTGAGTAAATTATCTTTAGATGTTAATGTGGAACTTGGACTCATCAGATCCTTCATGGCCAGAATATATTCCTGATACTCACTTTTAACATTACAATATTTGTCGGTCATTACGTCTAGTGATTTCTTTAAGTTATTAATTTCTGATTCTAACTTTAAGATGCTATTGTTATATTCTGAAATGTTATTTTCAATTAATTATTACTTGACGAATTACCAATTTGTCTTATGTCAGGCTTGACCATTGTCGTAACACCCATATAGAATACATATCGAGTTCATCACCTAGTTGCCTTCTCTCTTTAATATACTTGACTTTTTTATATATACATTTTTGTCTTTTGACAAGTTTTTGTGTTTTTCTTATGAATTTATTTATTTTCACATATTTCTTAAGTTTGTTTCTACTGCACTCAACTCTGCCCATATTGGGATGGGAATGACCTATTAAGGTATCATCATTTGTTAAATCTATTGTAATTGTGGGATCTGCATTAAGTTCAGTAGAAACAAGGCTGGGCACACTACCGACTAACTCCTCAAACAAGTTATGGGTATGGGATACTATGGTGTCACGTTTCTCTGCTTCAAGGTGGGTTATATGGTGGTGGGCTTCTTGTAGTTCCTGCTCTAAGACCGACATGCGCTTGAGGCCCTGCTCGTATTCGTCACTGCACTCCCTAAACCCAGCCACAATGTTGTGCAATCTGTCCCGCTCATCTAACACTAACCTATGCTCTGTGTGCAGCTCAGCCAACTGCTTTTTTATCAAGTCATATTTATTTAAATTATCCAGTAGTTCCTTCTCATTGTCATCTCTTTCTTTATGTAACTGTTCAACCAGCGTTTTGGATGCATCTAATTCCTTCAAAGTCAAATCAAGTTTTCTCAAGATATTATCTAGTTTAGCCTCATCACGGCGTGCAGACGACATGCTACGTGTGATTGGCATTATGATTTTGTAAAAATATTAGTGGTAATTAAATTTATAGTGGAATAAATACCAAAAGGCAGTTTGATCAACAGGTACCCGACACAAACAAATATGTAACCTCAAAACGAATTTGTCTGAATTGAATATTATGTTGTCAAGTATACGCTAATATGATAATTAGTAGTTACTGGTACAATTACCTGTGTAAAAATCACTGAAAAACTGTTTATAAAGAGATGACAAGTTCACAAATCGAAGTATTTTTCTTTTCAAATATGCGGTGTCATTGACATTTAACCGGTGAGCAAAATCAGCTGGGCGCAATTTTCACTGATTTATTTCACTTTTACACACACGTTTTTATCTAGATACACTTTTATAATTGTAGAATTGTGTTTTGTGATGAATTTGAGCCTTATTTATCGAAATATATAATTTTAAATTAAAATAAATACGGGACGAAATGCAATCAGATGTTAGCCGTAGTGTTGCCACACGCGAAAAAAAAAAAAAAAAAATACAATCTTGTAGTGACCAAATTACTAAACTTTATTCCGACATTAAGGAATTTTGTAATAAGTCGCATGTGCGTCCATCTGAGACGCGTACTTGTGAATCATTTGGTTCAACATCGAAAAACATTACTGAATCCAAGATGGAGTTCAACTTAAAAACCGCCCTAAGCTTATTACCAATTATGAATAACGAAGAGTCGATGACCAGACAATTAATCGATGGCATTGATTATTATAGCTCTACTTTGAATAACGATCAATCTAAAGCTAGTCTTATTAACTTTGTCCTAAAGAGTCGACTATCCCAAACAGCCAAGCTAAAACTTAAATCTACCTATACATCCGTTGATACATTATTATATGATATGCGTATGATCTTATTACCAAAAAAGAGTTCTGTAGCTCTGCAAAACAAGCTGCTTACTTTGCGACAGGATCAACTGTCAATTGACGACTATGGCAAGCAATTAGCTGAAATTTTTATGGATTTATCTATCGCGCAAGCCGACGGCAACACGGCAAATTTGGCAATTCTGCAACCATTGAATGAAAAACAAGCAATAAAACGTTTTGCCGACGGGTTACGCAATAGGCGTCTAAGTACCATCATTGCGGCTCAAAAATTTGATACTTTACAAGACGCTGTACAGTCAGCAGTTGATGAAGAGACGATGGCTATTCCGTCTCAATCAGGTAATATTTTGGCATTCCATAAAAGGGGAAATAAATCTTTTCGAGGTTCACCTAACCGAGGACGTTATACTTATAATCGGGGTGAATTTAACAATTATAGCAGTTCAAACAATCACCGTGGAACTACGTTCTACCGTGGAGGTCGTGGTCGTCCCAACCAGAGCCGAGGACAGTCATCACAGAACCGAGGTAGGTCTACTACTTCTTATAACAGGTCAAATAACGACGGTGGTCGAGGTCAACAAAACACGCGTCGAAATAATGCAAACATAAATGTTGCAAATGATGACGTCACTAATTCTAATGAATCTAGTGAGCAAAGTAATTTTTTTCGTGAATAAAGGGTTTATTTGCGCAAGTAATAGTACTTGTTGCATTGATTTATACGTAGAAAATTATAACTATACATTTTTAATTGACACTGGCGCTTCCATTTGTGCTATAAAATATAAACATGTTATTGAATTAAATATACCCATCCATAAAGAGAGCATCACGATAAGCGGAATCGGCGGTGCAATAGAAGCAATCGGATATGTTTATGTTACACTGCGACATTGTTTAGACTCGACCGGACAATCATTTAAGCAGAAGTTTTATGTTTTTAATTCCTTACCATGTAAGGCACATGCTATATTAGGGCAAGATTTTCTTACAACATTTAATACTGTGTTGGATCTGAATTCTTTGTCTTTAACATTGACAAAAAATAACTCGAATAAACATATTATTTTGCCTCTTAAATCTAAACTTGAAGAAGGAACTAATTCTCGTTGTTTTATATTACCACCTAGATCTGAATCAGTTCATTATATAAAAACTAACTATACAGAAGAATGTCTTGTTTGCTCGTCTGAATTACATGACGGAATATTTTTAGCAAGCGTACTAGTGAAACCTTTAAATGGTGTGATACCTATTTTAATATTAAACACCAGTGAGAATGAAATTCGCCTTAATAATATTCAACCTGAGATGCAATCAATTAACGATTATAACTTGTGTTCTTTTGAGCAATGTAAAAATATAAATGCAGATCGTGTCAAACGATTGTTTAGTTTATTAAATTTGAGTCATTTGAATAAAGAGGAACAGGTCGCTATAGAAAATATTTGTGCTAAATATAGCGATATATTTTTATTGCCAGGAGATCAGTTAACTACAACTTCTATTTATAAACATAATATTAGTTTAAAACCGAATTCTCAGCCAGTTTTTTGTAAACCATATAGAATTCCGTATTCACAAAAACGTGAAGTAAACGATCAGATTAGTAATATGTTACGAGAGGGCATAATTGAACCATGTCGATCCGAATGGTCCAGTCTCTTGTTGTTAGTACCTAAGAAACTAGATAATTCAGGTAATAAAAAATGGCGACTAGTGATCGATTACAGAAAATTGAACAATTGTATACAGGATGATAAATTTCCTCTACCAAATATTGTTGAAATTTTGGATTCACTTTCAGGTTCTATATACTTTTCTACTCTTGACCTTTCTAGTGGATATTATCAGTGTGATCTTGATATTGACAGTCGCAATTATACCGCATTTTGTTCAGGACAATTTAAAATTTCGGATAATAATGACGTAATTAAGGCTTCCGTTTCGGGACAATACCGGATGACGAGAATGCCTATGGGATTAAAAACTAGCCCTAATGCATTTTCAAAAATGATGACAGTTGCAATGTCAGGCTTAACATATGAAAAATGCCTAGTATATTTAGATGATCTAGTTGTTTTCGGAAATTCACTACAAAATCATAATAAAAATCTTCTAGATGTTTTCAATCGATTACGTCAGGTAAAATTGAAGCTAAATCCTTTTAAATGTAGTTTCTTGAAAAAGGAAATTTTGTATTTAGGTCATATTATATCAGGTGAAGGCGTCCTTCCCGATCCTGCAAAAATACAGGCATTGAGTACCTGGCCTGTACCAACTAACGTAGACGAATTAATTAAATTCGTGGCGTTTGCAAACTACTATAGAAAATTTATCAAAAATTTTGCGAACATAGCTTATCCTTTAACCCAGTTAACAAAGAAAAATAAACAGTTTATCTGGGACAATGCATGCCAGACTGCATTTTCTACGTTAAAAACTATTATTTCCTCCCCCCCAGTACTTCAATATCCAGATTTTTCGTTAGATAAAAAAATTATACTACAAACTGATGCATCAAAACACTCATTGGGAGCTGTTTTGTATAACTGTAATAAGAAACCAATTGCGTTCGCAAGTAGAAATTTAAATAAAGCGGAGCACAACTATCCCACTGTAGAAAAAGAACTGTTGGCGATAGTGTGGGCCGTTAAACACTTCCGTCCTTATTTGTATGGTCGAACTTTTATAATTCAAACTGACCATAAACCTCTAATATATTTATTTGGAATGAGAGACCCATCTAGTCGTCTCATGAAATTTAGACTTTTACTCGAAGAATACGATTTTACAGTGGAATATATTAAAGGTTCAGATAATATTCCAGCGGATGCAATGTCACGATTGCCTGTCACATCAGCAGACTTAAAAACAATGCACGAAAGCATTATCACGGTTATGACAAGATCTAAACGTAAAGAATTACATAACAAACTGATACCTCCGAGTGCTATGGCTCCTACTGACGATTGGCCTGCGCAACCAAGAGTTGTAGAGATTCATAGTAAACCGAGGAAATCTGTAGAACTTAAATTTTTAGACAATTTTAAACTAAAAAACCTACGTAGGTCTAACACATTCGATTTAGAAAATGATGTGTTTTGTTATTTGTCATCAAGAATGACATTATTTATAAAAAATCCAGTTTCCCAATCACAACTGATTTTCATCTTTTACCAACGAGTGGCCACGCTGGTATAAGACGAATGTATAATAATATCAAGAAATATTATTTTTGGCCCGGTCTTGAAAATGATGTTACAACATTTATTAAAAAATGTGAACAGTGCCAAAAGCAGAAGCATAGTTCTCATTATGTTCAAGAGCCTATGGTTATCACCACCACTGCCAATTCGGCAATGGAAAAGATTTTTTTTTTTTTTTTTTTATTTATTTAACTTATTAAAAAAATACATATAAATACATGGCATTAAGCGCGTGCATCAAAAAAACCATTGAGGTTTGTGAAAAATGCAACACATTCTAGTGCATATACGTATGCATTACATTCAAAAATAGCTCGTTCCGTACATCCTGGACCCAGCTTGTGCTAAAAAGTACTCTTTACGTGCAGTACACGTTTCTTGGTTATACTTTGAAGATAACACGGGGTGCTACACTGTGGTGGACGAGATCAAATTCACGAAACATAGGTTCGCGATTTAGGTCCAAGATACACGGCCCGACCCATACTTACATTCAATCATACGTTTTAATAGAAATTATCATTGTGTAGGTAGTTGAACACAGTAATCTAGGTGTACGGGCGCAGAGCGGCGAAAAGAACAAGCACAGGCGGTGGGGAGGGATTACATAGATAACATTCACGAAAACCTATCCCGCTATGCCTGCCAAAAAGAATCCCTTCAAAATATGTTTGGTAACCGGTTCTGTGAGACGGCTCGTGTGCATACGGGATGTTTTACTTTATCTCCCAGATAATATTTAGAGTAATTTTCTTTCAACAAGCAGTATTTTATTTTTAGGTGTATGGGTAGAACTTTACAGTGTTTAAAAAGACCCAATTCATTGTTACTGTATTGTGAATTTATCTGCGGGGATGTTATTGTCTTCAGTATTTTTCGTTGCAAACTATATATGTTATCCATATAAGTCCTGTAAGTCCGTCCATAACTGGTAAGTCCATACTGAATATGAGACTCGGCTAAAGAATTATACAGTAGGAGTTTCACATTGTATGGGATACGACGATTTAGAATTTTAATGTTTGCTAAGAACCCTCTCAGCCTATCACATACTTTATCGACATGGGGTTTCCAACTTAGCTTGTCGTCAATAAGAGGCCCAGGTATGTATGGGAGTGTACAAGTTCAATGGTAGGACAGCAGCAACCACCACGATTGCAGTTGTGTAGGCATGCGTGTTCGTGAGCTATAATCTGGTTGTTGACTGCTGGGGTCTTGAAATATGGTGACCTGATGTGTAATAGTTTGGTTTTGTTTGCGTTAAGGACAAGCCCTGCATCATGACACCACTTGCAGAGGGCATGGAAATCTGATTGCAGGCGCTCATATGCTTTCTGTAAGTCTCTGTCACTAACTAGTAGACACGTGTCATCAGCAAATTGGTAACATGTACTCTGTTCAATACACTCATTCATATCGTTGACATAGGTCAGAAAGTGAAGAGGTCCTACGACTGAACCCTGTGCTGTACCCTCGGACACGGTAATGGTATCACTGAGCGCATCATAGACCTTAACCGTATATGAGCGGTCAGATAGATAACTTTTAAACCATTTAAGTAAGGGTCCGCGTATGCCACAGGTATCAAGCTTATTTAGGAGCACCTTGTTATTAAGGGTATCGAAGGCACGGGAAAAGTCGATAAAGAGTGCTAGGGTATGTTTTTTTTGGTTCATAGATTCGTTGACGTAGTCAGTAAATTTAGATAACAGGTCACTAGCGCCCTTTCCCTGTTGAAACCCATATTGATTCTCGTAAATGATAGCTTTGTCGTCATAAAAATCATTCACCTGGCTACAAACGTACTTTTCAACTATTTTGTCGATAGTGGAGAGTAGCGTGATAGGACGATAGTTACCGTACTCATTGCGATGACCTTTCTTATAGATCGGCCTAACGCATCCCATTTTTAGTTCGTCGGGATATTCACCAGATTTAACACTACAGTTAATGAGATTAGCTATTGCCTGGGAAATGCCACTCCTTACTGTTTTTATATCGGAAACCGAGATGGTGTCTATACCGGGAGCTTTTTTGGAATTCATTTTTTTTATAATTGCATTTATAGTCTTAGTAGTAGCCTTTTGAAATCGCATACTAGAGTTAACAGGCTTTGGCAACATATTTTTTGCTAATAGTTGTGTCTTGCATTGTGGTATAATTTTTTTAATGGTCTGGTCAAATTCTTTTGCAAATCCATTTGCCAGATCTTTAGTTGACAGACCTTGTGATTCAAATGCTCGAGCAATGGCTCCATCCACGGATAGGGCTACACGACCCAACATGTGATTCACAATCTGATAGGTTTTTTTAATATTATTGAAGTTATCGTTAATGATATTTATATAAAATGAATTTCTACAATGTTCCAGAATTTTGTGCGTTTTATTACGTAATTTATTATATTCAAGTCGCAATTCGAGATTGTTAGGATTCCTTTTCCAAGCGCTAAACAGGCGGTCACGTTTTTTACACAATTTATTAATGTTGTCATTGATCCAGGGAGCCCGATATAGCCCCTGGCGTATTTTACATTTTTTTGTAAAACTTGCTTGTTCATGAGCACCAGTCAATGAATCCCTAATAAACGTATAAAGGAGATGGAAAATGGTGGGCCCAAATGTAATAAGTTGAGATATGATCTAAAAAATTAGTCATATTTTTCTATCTTAGAATATGAAAAATCACCTCAATTCTCAATCTGGATGCGGAGAAATATGAGAAAATAGTTTTCGTGAGATTATCAATTGAGTAATCGATTACACTAAAATATTTGCTGTAAATAATTAACTCAAAGTAATTAAATGCACTATATATACTTACATGCATTATAGTGCATATAATTACAGTCATATTATTAAATCAAATATCAATTAATTACTGAAAAACCAATATTAAAGATTACCGATTTCATATCGATTCAAATCTCTCTTATATTTGTAGTCTATGTCACTGACATGGCAGCCGACTAACATTGACACTTCACACTAGACAGTTGCTGACTGTTTTTGTTTGCTCATCGTTTCGTGTTTTCCGATGCGTTTTGAGTGCTTTCCCGATTATTCGTCATTTTTTACGACAACTGCTTTGTATTTTACGGATTCTGACCCAGCCTACCTTGTACGACCCTTGCATTCACCTTGGACACCGAAGATCGCTCCCACGTTTGACTTGGCATTGTTATTTTGCATTTTACCGCCAGCTTGTGGATTGGATATTATTGAAACTATGGATCGCTGTGTGAATTGTGGTATATCCACTGGTCACTGCAATACACTGGGCCGACGGCCCTTACACGATGAAACAATTCTGTCAGTGATTCGGCAATGGCTTGCACCTCAGTCTGTAAGTAAATACCTGTAACCTCATCTAACCAGCTACCATCCTGGCAGGTTTAAAATGTAAAATGTGTTTAATAGAAGGTGAATAAAACACTATATTCAATGATTTTTTATATTTTAGACATCCTTTCCCTATCTCCTTACCTGTTATCGCTTGAAGTCGTTGACGTTCATTCATATGATTTTTCAAACATTTTCTAGTAAACAATGATATTTTATACAAGATATGTTACGTTCATAGTAACTGACTTCTCAAATCTGATCCAGCAGTCTGTCAGTGCACAATAGTTGACAATTAGCGTTAAAGTAGTATGAAAGATGGGATAAGCACGTGAGTAAAAAAGATAGCTATAATTCGGAATGATTCGGACGATTGCACTTGTAGGATCGCTGCGAAGCATAGATTATGATTTTGTTGAACAGAAGGGGTATTTCGTTGGTAGGCAAGAAATGAAATTCGATGAAAAAATAATACGTCATTATTTATTTCGGAAAATGATAATAATTCAAAAAGATAATTAGGAAACTTCTCGAAAGTAAAACCATAGTGCTGTACTGACGTTATAATCAAAAATTAAACTCCTTCAAATAAATTTAATTTATTTCTTTTCTGCCTCTTAGAAAGTTTTTTATTTTGGGATTATTTTTATGAGCAGAATGAAGCCGAACAGTGGTATATTTGTCAGTTATTTATATTCTTCCTGAGCAATGTTCCTTTTTTCGAAGTATATCTCTCAGTGGCTTCAAAATTATTGCTACAAATTCTGCTGCTTTTTGAAGGTGTCCAGTCAAACTCATTTCGTTGTTCTTTAACAATTGCAATCCACTCTTGAAGTCGAACTTCATTAGTCGGAAACCTTGAAAAAAAGTTTAGGTTATTACAATTATTTAAAGGACAACAAATAAATAAAACAAAAATTATGTTACTCAATTTTAAATAACAAATAAAACTGAACAGCCGGTCAAAATTATTACTTTAGTAGGCAGTAAACTGAAAATTACCCTATGTCGCATCTCTACTGATAATCTATGCAAGCAGTGTTGTTGTGTCCTTGTCGTGCTCATATCAAAAAGTATTTCTGTCCTTTTTCTTCGCCGCCATTATTTTAAAAATATTATTAAACTAATTTTAATGAAATACACTAAAAAATCGGTAATATTGTATGTACTTACATGTGATAGAAGGTCCTTCGTGTTTTATTGATTTTAGTGTCGTAATTTGTACATTTTTTAAAATACACGGTGGCATTTTTATTGCCATTTTATTATGCGCTTACATACGTGACAACTCGGCGTTTGCCAGACATATACTAAATGCGATACGTCCCAATTGGGACGTTTTCGCGTCTTCACCAGGCGCAGTCTAATAACATATCTGCCTCTTTTTTGTATGTAATATCATTGCTAGTAAATATAATAACTATTAGTGCAAAAGAACACATTTTGCACTTCAGGAATCAGCTGTTAGATAAAGATTGTAACATAACCTCACTTTTACATAATCTCTTATATCTCTGTTCTCAGATTGACAAAATCCGCAGAATTTTCAGTGAAAGGTTGACAATATAGGTATAAGCTATTAATTGACACCACTTTCATCTTCTTACAACTAGGCCCAAGATTGTATGTAATCATTTCAGTCTCCTTTGTTTTGGACAATTCATGTCACCGCTCTGACCCCATATTACCTTACTCAGTTTATCTTTTAATAATTTATGATTTACACATGATTTGGAAACCTCCCGTGTGCGCCGGGTCTCCAAGCATTGGTTTACGCAGGAAAACATTATGACCTTATGGTCGGCCAGTACTACATCGAGCGCTGCGGAGTACGTATCTAGCGTAGGGAATCGCGTAAACAGGTGGTCAATACAAGATTTTGTTATCGCGTTTAATTTTGTCTCAATTCTTGTGTAGTCCGTGATTCCACACATAAACCCGTGCTCACTCAGTGTTTCCAAGTATGATTTAGTATGCGATGACATGTTTTTTAGATCTATATTCATATCGCCGATTAATAGTGAATTGTTTTGCAAGTTGAAGCTAGTCAAGTATTTAGCAAGTTCCTTGACAAACAACTGTTTGCGAGTATATGATGATGGCGGTCTATAAATAGCACTCACAACTACTTCTTCACTGTCTGATTTTATGACACATGTTATATTTTCGAAAGTGAAACTTTTATATGGGACTATAGTGAATTTTAAGTACTTTTTTGTATAGATAATAATACCGCCCCCCTTCCTATTAGTTCGCAGTTTTGAGTGCATATTATAGCCAGGTATATTATATAACATTACAGTATTGTTCGATATTCCAACTTCGGTAAGAACAATCACGTCCAGTGGATAAGTACATTTGTGTATAATTTGTAACAATTTAGGAAAATTCTTTATTATAGATCTAATGTTTACGTGCAGGCAAGATAAAAACAGATTATGATTGGAAGGTAATTTTTTAAAGAAATCGTTAATAGATTTACAACTTTTCATTTCGTTAGGTTTTAGTGGTTCCATGAAGCAAAGAACAAAGATTTAGTTTAAGATTAGATTAGATTTACTTAGTAGTAGTAGTAAGGAGTATGTATATTACTTACAACACATTTACTTAGTATTAGTAGGGGTGGAATTGTCAAGTAGTTCAATATCCTGAATCGAATTGATGTAGTGGATCTTGCTAGCGCCTGTTTGACGAGCGCATATCTTTCCTTCCTTGATCCATATAAATTGATATGAACTGCCAAGTTTTTGCTTTGTCGTGTATAAGAGCATCTTCATAAATTTAGTTAGGGCCTCACGTACTAAAATCTTATTATTTACCTTCTCCGCCGATGTGTTGGGTAGGATCATACCGAGTGTTAGGCGTTTGGTTCTGCTGGCTGCAACCCATTGATCTTGTGCAGCCTTTGTCTAGACGTCGTAGGTCCTTTGGATAAGGATAATTATAATAATTCTTATATTTTAACTATCCAATGCGAGTTAAGTAAATACGTAGAAGCTTATCCAATGATAACTAAAAGTTCTGAAGAAATAGCCAAGAACTTGGTTAATAATTTTATACTTAGATTTGGGATACCAGCTAGGGTTGCAACCGACAGGGGTTCCGAATTCTTATCATCAATTTTTAAAGAGATGTGTGCATTACTAAATATATCTACTTTAAACTCTACCGCATATCATCATGAAACTATAGGATCCTTGGAAAACACTCATAAAAATTTAGGTACTTAATTTCTTACAAATTCAAACTGACAATCATTCGAGTTCATGGAGCACATGGTTACCTTTTTGGTGCTTTGCATACAATACAACAGTTCATACTGCTACTAAATTTACACCTTTTGAACTATTATTTGGGAAAAAATGCAACATTCCCTCCAATCTGACTAAAAATACAATAGATCCTCTTTACAACTATGACAGTTACCCCCTTGAGTTAAAGTATAGATTACAAACATCCCAAAAAGAAGCTAATGAAAACCTATTACAAAGTAAATTACAGCGAAAAGGGAAACATGACCTTAACTGTAATCCCATTACGTATAAGAAAAATGACTTGATTTTAGTGAAAAATGAAACGGGTAATAAACTCCAAAGTATCTATAATGGTCCATATTTGGTAATTAAAGATGTTGCACCAAATGTTGAAATATTAAAGGATAACGGAAAAAACTGATTTAGTTCATAAGAATAGAACGAAGTTGTATTACTCATAAACAATGATGTTAACCAATATGACATATTATAGATACATAATGTATCATCAAAAATTGTATCGTACAACATGCAATGTAAGCGTAATGTGTTATAGTCTATTGACACTTATTGTTATTACTTATAAATTTGTTATTTTACACTTATACAATATATTATTTTATTCTTGTATACTTTCAATATATACACACTTGTATTTCTGAAACAATTTTTTTATTGTAATTATTTTAAAAATTGTTTAAAAATTGTTGTTTGATCAACTATGTTTTATTGTATCAATACAATGTACTTATTACATGTGTAGATGCTAATAAAGTACCATACCTATGTTATCTAAGCAAGTACATATTGATATTGCTTATTTAGTGGAACTATAAATAAAATAATATTATATTAATTATTTTATTTTTCCTTTCGGGGAAGGTGTAGTGTATGAATATAAATACCGATGATTATCCAATAAATGATTAGTATCTATTCAGCAGTCAGAGCGTTTCATTCCGTCTTAATCCCAACCTTACACGAAGTTATGTGTGTATTTATCGCAGGTTTATAAGTGCCCGGTTAATGGCAATAGGCTCGCTACCTATTACATTGGGACCTAAACATAAACTGGTGAAATGCGGGTGCTAGCACCTCTGCCTACCCCTGCGGGGAATACAGGCGTGAGCTTATGTTATATGTTATGTTATGTTCATAAAAGGGTATATCTACTCATGAAGTGGTCTTTTTTATCGTGCGGAAATCCCCTCGGATTCCCCCGCCGGAGCCGGAAGTGAACGGTTTATGTCGGAATCGAACCGACTAAAACCGTACGCCGCCTGAGCGTCGTAGTGCTAGGCCGGAGGTGAGGTTGTCCTCGACATATCCCTTGCACGCTGGCTGGCCCAGAGCCATCCTTTACGGTCTGACACTCCTCGGCAGGAGGCTCGCCCCCGAACGGGGAGGCGTGCCTACGCGCGCTGCTGCCGTGGCCTTCTTCTGCTGGGGTGACAGGTGGCTCTACTTGTCTTGTCCACTTAAAGCAACATACACTTGAACGCAAACCTTGGCCCACTAAAAAGGGAAAAATAAATGACTTCAAAAATAGGTTATTTTTTTTTTTGAAATAGCAGAATTTAGAGATTTTCGATCTGTTAGAAGTCGGTGCCAACTTTGTTTGCTGGTGCTTTGCTGTAAGTACCTGAATTACCTGCATGATGCATTTAAATGAAATATCGATCATTTCAATACAAAAGTCGGTATCAAGTCAAACAGGTAAAATAATATAGCTAAGTATGATAGGCCACCCCTACCTCAACAAGTCATTATAGAATAGAATAGGATTAATTTACTTCAGATTATTATCTAATCCATAAGTGTTAGTAGCATATAAAATAAAATCTTAATCTAGTGTTAGTACCTTAGCAATAATATATAAATTAGAATGGCCCTCGGTGCCGCTCCCTCTGCTATATGTACAGAAGGCGATACATAGGGGCATGTAGCTGCAGCCAACGGCATACCAGTGGGGAGTCCCACCGATTAGCCAGCGTGCTCAGGATGACGTTCGAGCTGCCGCGCACGCGCGACCATAGTGAGGCGCAGCGCTTTCTGATGATGGTGTAAAAGCAATCCATGCATGCCTCAGCGAACATGGATGAAGCGCTACAGTAGCGCGGCAAGCCAAACATCAGTCTGAACGCGTTATTATACTGCACGCGCAGAGCACTACATGCACGCTGAGTAAAGTTCACCCACAGACTGCACGTGTAGAACGACTGGAATAAGCTTTGAAAAGCGTCAATTTCACCTGTCTACTACATCGTGCAAATCTGCGAGCTAACATGTTACAGCAAACACATAATGCTCTACGCTCCCTCTCCATGTTTACAGTGTCCGACAAGTTGCTAGTAACCCAGTGACCCAGATACTTTTTATACAGATTATACCTACCTACATTAATGGCATTATAGCAGGTCAGGCACAGCAAACAAAGTTGGCACCGACTTCTAACAGATTGAAAATCTCTAAAGTCTCTCTCTAAATTCTGTTATTTTAATTTTTTTTTTCCTATTTGGTTTTGAAGTCGGTTCAATTTTTTTTAAATCGTTTATATTACCTATGTAGTTTTCTTTAAAACATTTTGAGTGTCAGTGCCATTGAAAATAAGTTATGTCTGATCGCTCATCGCTCTGGAATTTCGGTCTATAATAGATTTTATTAATATAATAGCGTAGGTACCTATTATCTATGGACACATCACATCAAGGTTCACGCCAACCGCCATGTTATCTTCTCTCGTAGCAGCACCACAGACCTGATTGGTTGGATTGACCAATCAGTTTACTGGATTCTCTACAGTCCATCAAATCTAAGAGGTACCGTTTGACGTTTCATATTTTTCAAACCGAAACAACTTTGTTCATACGTACATTATTCAGTTTCGATAACCTTTTTCATAAAACCATGAATTTAGAAAGATTTCATTATTGTATCTAAAAATGTACAATTCTTAATATCTAAATGTAATTGAAAACTTTCAAACAAAGCAAAATAACACATATTTACACAGTAAATAATTTCTAATAGTTATATTCTTGACCTCATTACAAAGTTACGTAGTTAGGTCACTGCACGTAGTGTTGCGACTCTTCGGATACACTTGTATGCAAAAAAATCGTTTACATATACGAAAAATCGAATGTATTATTTACAAATTACACTTGACAACCAAACAAATATTTTTTCATGTGAATGGGATTTATCTCACATATTACGATTACATAACTAAATAGTTATGTAATCGTAAAATATGAGATAAAACCCATTCACCAAAAATACGTATTTATAAATCAAATATATTTGCTTCTTTAAAAAGTTGTCGAAAGCGATTTGTCGATTTTTGATTTTCGCGCCCAAATAAGTCGGGGTTTCTCGCGCTAACGCTGTCGAAATAGTAAATGGAGTCAGGGATAGTGTTTTTTACATTTATTTTTGTGTATGATAGTATGGGTTTGCATATTACAGAGAAATAAACAAATTTTTAACAAGCACATCCATTGATTTTACAATTACAATTTTTTCTTCTAAGTCTTATTTCTACGTCTAAAACTAATAAAAATAAGGTATGTAGAACCCATTCACAAAAATGTTGTTGCCTGATGTTATAAATTAACGACGTTACTGCGCGACCGCATAATGCACTGAATACACAGATACCCTAAAATAAATTAATTTAATTATTTTTAGGTCAATAGGCAAAATCGCAGGTGTCCAAGTCTCTACAATTTTTTTTTCTGGCAACACTGCCAACTACAAGCGCACGCGGTCCGCTCGGTCGGTTCGGCGTCAGCAGTCTCTCGCCATCTTGGAAGCTGACTGTGCGCGTACTTGCTTTCTCGTTTGTGTTTTACAATTTGTGACTTGGCTATTACTTTTCTGGACTGATCATTCTTTATCCGTTTACCTTGGCAATATTTATACTGGACTCCGAACTAAGCAAGTGTTTATTAATAATGTCGAAAAGAGGACGTACTTTGAACAGCCAGGCTCGTGAATTGGTGGTGAAATTACACGAGTATTTTGAGCGTGAATCTCAAAATGGTGGACTTCTACTGCCAGTTACACAAGTTCGGGATCGCGTCGGTGAAGCTCTCGGTATTGGTAGCCGCACCGTTGGCAAAATATTAAGTGAAAAATATGGGCCTTCGGGGAGTGACAGTAACGTACTTCACACACCGAAAAAACGAAAAAGAAATAAACCTGTGACAGGCATCGATGAATTCGATAGTCATGCTATTAGAAACCATATATACGGGTATTTTACAAGAGGCGAATTTCCAACATTGGCAAAGTTATGTGCAACTTTAAAAGATGCCGGGCTGTATAAGGGAAGCATAGAGTCGTTGAGAACGGTAATAACAGGAATTGGCTTCAGATACAAAAAAGTTGACAAACGAAAAATTGTTATGGAGCGACATGACATAATTATGCAGCGACTAACATTCCTGCGCGAAGTTAAACAAATTATAAACTGGGATAATGTTATATTTTTGGACGAAACTTGGCTAAATTCCAACCATTCTGTGCCGAAAACATGGACTGATGATTCTGAAGCTTCGTGCTCGAAGGTGCCGATAGGAAAAGGTGGACGCCTCATAATATGCCATGCTGGGTCAGCGTCTACAGGCTTCGTGGAAAACTCTTTATTAGCTTTCCAATCCAAAAGCACTAAAGAGTATCATGAAGAAATGGACGCAGTAAGGTTCCGAGAGTGGTTCTTAAATTTATTACAGAATATCCCTCCTAACAGCACAATTATAATGGATAATGCCCCATACCACTCTGTGCAAATTGATAAAGCACCTACGTCAGCCAATAAGAAAGCAGATTTGGTGGCATGGCTGCAAAGAAAAGGAGTGGATGCCGACATGTCACTATTAAAAGCTGAATTATTACAGTTAGTGAAATTGCATAAACCACCAAAACCGACATATGTAATTGACCAATTGGCCGAAGAGCACGGGCACAAAGTCATACGACTTCCTCCGTACCATTGCCAATATAATGCCATTGAACTGATTTGGGCCCAAGTTAAAGGTAATATTTTATAATATTATAATAATAACACGAGTACTTCTAACATTTATAATTTAAACAATGGTTTTCGTCTGCTATCAAATAGTTACATTATTGTTTTACAGGTTATGCAGCAAGACACAACACAAAACCACCCTTCAGTGTCAAGAAAATGGAAGGTTTATTAAAGGAAGCATGTGCCCAAGTTATACAGGAAGATTGGAGTAAAGTAGTACAAAAAACAAAGAAAATAATAATGGACGACTTCGAAAGAGACGTACACTTTGATAATGTAATGGACAATCAACTGGTCATTAATTTAAATGACGATGATGACGAAGACGACGATACTAGTACTAGTAGTGAATAAAAAAATATCCTAAACATTTCTTTTATTTAATTATAACAATTGATTTCTTAAAATTCGGATATTATAGTAATCGATCTCTTAAAGTTCGGATATTATAGTAATCGATTTTTTCATCCCATCCCTATCATTCAATTGTCAGAACTGTCAAACGGTACTTCTTAGATTTGACGGACTGTAGTTTACATTGAAATTAGAAAGCGTGAATGTTTGTGATTTCCCTTTATCCTGGAGATTTGTTCACGGTTATGGGACATGATCAGTATTCCTGGCGAGTAGAGCCGCGGGCTACCGTATGACTTATATTGGCACCACAAATTGAAAAATAAAATACGTTTAAAACAACCAACTTCAAAAACTAAAGGGCAAAAACTTTTCCAATAAAAATTATTAAGCACCAAAAAGTAAAAAATAATTGCGTACATATTCTTCTAAAACTTAATATCTTATATTATTAGATTAATTTTTCTACTTATCAATATGTAGGTAGGTACGACCTGTGTTAACAAAAGAGTTAGAAGCAGTAATTAGGTACCTGTGAATAATAAAAAATGGGAAAAAGAATCTTCTCGGGCGGGACTCGAACCCGCAGTCTTTCCCTTACAGGGATTCCCCATGTGCCTTGACCAATTCGGCTACCGAGACGCCCCGATGTGATCACACCTTAAAGACGTATAAGATGGGAAATTTTAATCACATCAGGCGTAGCCGAATTGGTCAAGGCATTCCTCCTGTAAGGGAAAGACTGCGGGTTCGAGTCCCACTCGAGAAGATTATTTTTCCCTATGCATTCGATTTGTATAGTTAGCATGCTTAATGCTGTAAAATTCAATCAATAATAAACAATGATCAAAATAATATTAGGTCCTTACATATGAAATTGGCGTTTTGTATGGGAGGAACAAAAAGTCGAATATTTTTAAATATAATATATTTAATTAATTAAAGTATGAACCATTGTTTTCTATGCACTTTTGCCATCTCATAGGTAGTTCATTGATCCCTTTATTAAAAAAACCAGTCGGACGGGAATCAATAAAATCTGTGAAGGCGATTTGGACTGCCCCATCAGAGTTGAATTTTTCCCCGTGCAAGAAGTTGTCCAAATTTCGAAAAAAATGGTAATCTCTTGGAGCAAGGTCCGGGGAGTACGGAGGATGTCTTAGACATTCCAATTGAAGCTCTTCTAATTTGGTAGCCGTCTGTTGTGCGGTGTGTGGTCTAGCGTTGTCGTGAAGCAGCAGTGGCGTGGAGCGATTGACCAGCCTAGGTTGTTTAGCCGCTAGCTTTTCCATCATTGTTTGCAATTGCTGACAATAGACATCAGCCGTAATAGTCTGGCCAGATTTGAGAAAACTGTAATGAACAATACCTACCGGCACTAGTCCACCAAACGCTCACAAGTAACTTTTTTAGGGTTAATTTTCGCTTGGGGCAGGATTTGGCTGGCTGGCCAGGATCCAACCATTGCGCTGAGCGCTTTCGATTTATCGTAAAGAATCCATTTTTCATCACAGGTAATGATTCGGTTTAAAATACCTTCATTATTGTGCCGGTTCAGTAATGTAACGCAGCAGTCGACGCGCGTTTGCCGGTTTGCTTCAGTCAATTCGTGAGGTACCCACCTTTCAAGCTTTTTAATCTTCCCAATTTGCTTCAAGTGAATTAAAACAGTTTTATCACTAACACCGTAGCCTCCAGCTAACTCGGACGTGGTTTGCGATGGATCCGCTTCCACAATAGCCTTCAATACTTCATTATCAACTTGGGTCTCAGGCCGTCCACGGGGGTTGTTCTGCAGGTCGAAATTTCCAGAACGAAAACGTTGGAACCAAAAACGAACTGTGTTTTCTTTTGCAACATGACCGCCATAAACATCATTCACCCTTCGAGTCGTTTCCGCAGCACTAGTGCCACGGCGGAACTCGTATTCGTAAATAATGCGATATTTTAAGTTTTCCATTTTGTAAAATGAGTGACGCAAACAGAAAAAAACAGAAGAAAAAAAACAAATGAACGACGGTCATCGAAGCACAAATACATGAGTAAATAGCTGTACAAATTTGAATTTGGAATTCTTTACCAAAGAGGAGAAAATCGTGATTAAAGTGGCCAGTACGAAAAACGCCAATTTCATCCTAAGTAAAATAAAATCACACAGAAAGTATTAGAATAAGTACTTCTAAGTCAATCAAATTATTATATGATACTACATAGGTACCGTAGTTAAAATTAGTATAATTTTTGGAGTCGGTGTGAGCTAAGGAATACATATAGCTCGTGTGAGTTAACATGGCACCTGGCCTTGTAAACAACCCTCCTCCCGCTTCTCCGCGCGATGCCCCGCTCTCGTCCTGCAGTAACGTCCGCATTACAGTGACCGTTGTACATTTTAATTTCGTAATTTTTATTATTGGATTTTGGTTAAGTTTTGTTATTGTTACGTTTGGAACATTTATATTGATTTATTATATTGAATATTTGTCATAACACTTTATAACACACAGATTTACTGTATTCTGCATTTATAATATTAGTATGGATTTCTTGGATTTTTTTGATTTGAATTGATTGGATTATGGAGGATTCCTTTTATATTTTATTTCTCTATCTCTGCCAAATTTCATCCAGGTTCGTTCTACCGTTGTGTGGCTTGATTGAGTACCTAACAAACATGCATCCACGCTTTCAATAAATGTCATTATCAATATGGAATTTTAGTACAATGGCGGTAATCATTAACTAACTGTTACAAAACAAAATTGAGAATATTACTTCACGTTTAAAAACAATTTTCACTTTTTCTAAACATATAAATAACAGTATGCTAAACATCTGTATTTTTTTTTTACTTTCGTGCAATCGTTTGTTTAGTGAACTAGTTCGCGGACATTTGAAAACCGGCACGAGAGAGGAGACATAAAAATTAGTCACACTGTCTCATTTCTTATGGCGTTATGCGTATTGTACATTTTGCGTATATGTCAAAATGCGTATTTATGATTAGTCAATACGCGTGTTGGTCATTATGCGTCAAAAGGCTTTACACGACATTGACGTGAGTATCTCTCTTTATTGTGTGAATGCGATGGAAGCTATCAATTATTGTGTTTGTTCCTCTGTGTACGTGAGATCACAGACAGACAGACGGATAGTGAGTTCCTTTTTACCCTTTGGGTACGATACCTTAAAAATAAATCGTTTAAAATTTATTTAAAATTACTAAACGTCTTAGACGTGTAAAGAATGTAATAAAAGTTTTTTAATGTGTACATTTCAGTATGATATGAGAGTAGATAAAATGATTTTTCTTTATTATTTAAAAAAAGTTAATTTCTAAATGTTGCTGTAACAGCAAAAAAATAATTTAACGATCATTCTTTTGGCGGAACTCAAGGCGGGTTACCGCAGAGTGCACAACAAAACTTGACAGAGAGATAACTTGTTCATCCCCTATGTGTTTTTTAGTCAGGAACAAAGATTCAACGAAGTCTGTGACCTGCGACCTGGAACTAGGACGTATCCATGTAAGTCCTTATAGAGTAGTTAGCGAGAATTAGAGAAGAGTTCGTTATCTACTTAGAGGCGGCTGGAGCACTCACACTCGAGATACTCGTACTTGGCTAAGTTTGTAATACATATTCAAAATGTTACCTACTAAGGAATTATTACCAGAAGGTCTGTGACATTGTGTACTCCTCTACAGTTCAGAGGTTTGGCTACAGAGGACTCAATATTGTTTGAAACTTATCGGTCCAGTTTAGTTTGAAAGCTATTAAAAAGCAACACGAGCACATTTAATACATGTATTATTTATTTAGAACACATTATAAGTTGAGTAGTGATTTCATACAGCTTTTGCAAAAGATTAATCCGATTTGGGGCGCGCTCTGGTATAAATCTGTTTAAAATGTGGTATATTTATGTCCGCAAATAAAATATGATTTTTGGGCGGCTATTCGCGTGAATAATACATAACGGCTGAGTGAATACATTTCATTATAGGTATCAATGAGACAGGCGGCGCGAGGTGTCGAGGCTTATTAGGGATGCTTAGGGCGTCTGCAAAAGGTTTAACAGTACTGCGTTCACTGTGGCTGACGCGCTACACGCGTGACTGAAATAGTCGCAACTTGAAGCTGATGGATAGTTGGAGGTGCGTGCGCGCTTTGCGCATGCTCCAGATTCTTCGAAGGATCTGGCACAGTGGTCGGTTATGGTCTGGAATAAGACATAGGTTAATAATAATACACAGACTATCCCGGGAATAGGTTCCTGTGGGGATCGGTATTTTATACGCCAAGCCGCGAGGTATTCCTCGAAGCGCCACAGTTTTGAGGCGCACCAAATGAGGCGCACCATTTTTATTCTTCGGAGCGCACCATTTAGCTACTAAATGGTGCGCTCCGAAGAACAATTAAAAATATTAACTTTTTATTCTTCGAAGCGCACCAATGATTATTAACTTTCGAATAGAGATAGGATACTAACTGAAACTATCGATATAAGTAAAATACGTTATGAGGTATTGAGTTATCAGGGCGTAATTTTCGAGAACAATATCGTTGCATGGATGGCAACCATGGAACTAAAAGTGAATTTGTCAATATGTGTTTTCAAATATCTATTCTTAAAGTCATGTCAAAGTGCTATCCTTATTTAATACAAACTGGGGTTAAAAATTCAGGATTATTAGGTAATTCATAATCTGGAGCTGGAATTCAGCCAATATTTAAAGCATTTTGTAAAGCTTCTAATAATATTCAATTATCACGACCGTGACAAATGGCCATGTGTAGGTATGTTATGTTATTTATGTTGTGCAGTGATCTGGTGTTTATAAAAAATACTTTTAATTAAGTGATAGGCAATTACTATGTAGGCAACCAAGCACCGAACACGCCACGATTGTGGCGGTAGGATCCGTCACAGACGAATGGCTGGAGAGGAGCCACGGTAGCCTCTTCTACCAGCTGCCGCAGGTCCACACTGGACATGGCTGTTTCAGTAAGTATCTGCATCGTATAAGCCGATAGCCGATACCCGAATGCCACCAATGGCGGGGCTGCTCCGCAGACACGTCGCTTCACCAGCTGGTAGAACGTTCAGAGAGGATAGAGCTGTGCCGCGGCCTCCAAGCAGCCGTTAGAGCGGAAAGCTACACGCTGCAAACCCTGGTACTGGTCATGGTCGGCAGCGTGAGTGTGAGGAATGCTGCCGCCTTCTTTTGTGTGGCAGTCATTAGTCTAGTATAAGAGAAGCAGCGAAAATGGAATGGGGGTGATCTAGCACTCTCATGTTATATATATATGTTACCGGAAATGTATGAAATCAAGGAATTGTATACAAATCCTAGGAAATGTGTGTTAATAAATAGAATGCCTGCAGTTTCACCGGCAATGTGTGAAATAAATGGGTTATTGTCTATATTTGCGGATGATTTTGTGGAAAATTTATATTTTTGTACGAATAAAAAAAAATAACCACGAAGATTAATGCGGGAGCTTCGCTCCGCTCCGCTCCCGTATTAATCTTCTAACCTAATCTATCCAAGTTAAATTGCGTAGTGTGGACACTGCGCCCCGATCTGGATATATTATAGGTTAAAAGACTGAAGCGAAAGCGAGGCTCCAGCATTAGCCTAAGTGGTTGCTTTTTTACAACCACCGTCAATGTTCCTTGATACCATTTCATACATTGCCTGCTGCGCACTCGGCATTGTATACAATGCCTAGGCATTGGATAGAATACCGGATTATACACATTTCCGGTAACATATACAAAACTATCTGCATCCTCGATGAGCTAGGTCCTGAGAGTTATAGTTGGGGCTAGCCGTCACCGTAAAAGAAGCAGGCCCATGATTGAATCGCTTCGTATATTCATACGCGCCTCTCTATAGAAGATGTGATTTTCATCCCCAAGAACACCTCGAGGCCGCCATTATTAGTGGCCAAGGTCGGCCAGGTTCTCTGGAATATCCCTAACAGAACGTATCAGATACTCCAGCCACACCGACGGAACAACATGCGGTTATAGTCGGTGTGAGTCTGACATATCCACCTAACTGATACGATTCCGCGGGTTCCGTTCACAAAAAATATTTCTCTTGAAGACTATTGTGTTACAGTCAGCATCACATCGATCTTGATGAAATAAGTAGGTACTCAAAATGATCTTACTGCCTTGAATGAAAAGCTTATAGCATTTATTATGCTCACTTTTATATCTCCGAGACTTTGCCTTTAGCTAAACATCAGGCGAGGTGAAGTCAAATTGACGTGTCCTAGATAAAAAAAAACGAAATAAAACGGGGAAAAATGAAGCGCTCAAGGGGGACTTGAACCCATGACCTTGCCCATCAGGGGGAATGCTCTTCCAACTGAGCTATTGAGCTACACCTGAATCCCTTCAAATTTCCCTTCTCTTTATATCCGTCTATAAGGGGGAGATGGTGGAGCCATCTACCAACTTTCTTAGGAACTGTTGGAACAATGAATGATTTTTCAACCATTTTTAAACATTGATTTTTGAGGACTCCGCCCAAATATTTATATGAAATTTTTATAGCAGAGATCTGGTTCTTAGCATTCCATGGATTCACCGTGCGGTCGCCGGGTCCATGGCGTGGTACAGAGAGGAACACTGTGACGGCGCCTGGGACTTGCGACCCAGGCGTAGGTTTAGGGTGGCCACCTTGTGATGCATCAGCGCTCACCTCCACCGTCAGTCGTGTTCCCCCCTCTACCTATCCAAATTTGGTGAGATCCTATCAACGCCGTTTTAGATATTCGTTTGAGTAAAGAGCTTACTGAAGCTCTTGGCAATCCGAGGTCTTTAATTAAGTTATACAGGGATTTAGCTGGAATTCCCCTTGCTCCTACTTCCACGGCGTAGAGTTTAACCACATAGCCAATCTTGGTTAACTCGTTGGTCAGGTCAAAGTATTTGTTTATTTTTATAGCGTGGTCTTTAGGTATGTTAGTTGCCCACGGTACTGTGAGTTCTACTAGTACTTCACGCTTTTGCTGTTTTGAAAATAAGAATATATCGGGTCTGGATGACGAGGCACAAACATCCTCCGGTATTTTATAGTGTTTCTCATAAGAATCTGTGAGTAATGTCCAATCAGCGGCTGCTATCAAAATTGAGTACGGCTTTTGATTTGCCTTTTTTGAGCAGCCTTTCTTTACAACCGCGACGTCATTTCTTTGGTTTGTAGTTAAACCCTTTTTCGCTCTAGCTACCGCCAAACTTACCGCCTCACGTACGATTTCTAATACCTTATCATGTCGGCGCGAGTAATGACCCCGGTCTAATAGCGTCCTACAACCCACCAGTAGGTGCCTAGCAGTACCAATTGCTTCACCACATGAGTTACATGTTTTATCTGTGGCTTTTCCCCATCTGACAAGATTGCTTTGGTCGGGGAGGGTCAACTGGAATGCATTGAGATAGAATTTAAGGAGAGCCGGTGACCAGTCGTATATTAAGGTACGCCATTTTAAGGCTATGGGAATACAAAATTCACCTAGTGTTAACCATTCCTTTTGTATTTCTAGGTTCATTGCGTGCACTTTGTAGGTATTATTTTCATCTACTTGAAGAAAAGATTTTGTTATGTCTTTGTCTGACTGCCTCCTAGAAATTTAAAAGGCACGGTTTCGGATATAGTCGAAACGTTTTCCCTGCCTATACTAAGCCCTGGATCATATGAGGTATATCTGGTACCCCGCCTACTCAGACATAGACAGTAGCATTTGCTAGGTTTTGTTTTCATTCAGATGGAATGAAAACAAAACCTAGCAAATGCTATCCATGTACAGAAATCATCCACTTTTTTTTACCGCACGATAAAAAAAAATACTGAAGCAGCCATGTCCAGTGTGGACCTGCGGCAGCTGGTAGAAGAGGCTACCGTGGCTCCTCTCCAGCCATTCGTCTGTGACGGATCCTACCGCCACAATTGTGGCGTGTTCGATGCTTGTTTGCCTACATAGTTATTGCCTATCACTAAATTAAAAGTATTTTTTATAAACACTAGATCACTGCACAACATAAACAACATAACATACCTACACATGGCCATTTGTCACGGTCGTGATAATTGAATATTATTAGAAGCTTTACAAAATGCTTTAAATATTGGCTGAATTCCAGCTCCAGATTATGAATTACCTAATAATCCTGAATTTTTAACCCCAGTTTGTATTAAATAAGGATAGCACTTTGACATGACTTTAAGAATAGATATTTGAAAACACATATTGACAAATTCACTTTTAGTTCCATGGTTGCCATCCATGCAACGATATTGTTCTCGAAAATTACACCCTGATAACTCAATACCTCATAACGTATTTTACTTATATCGATAGTTTCAGTTAGTATCCTATCTCTATTCGAAAGTTAATAATCATTGGTGCGCTTCGAAGAATAAAAAGTTAATATTTTTAATTGTTCTTCGGAGCGCACCATTTAGTAGCTAAATGGTGCGCTCCGAAGAATAAAAATGGTGCGCCTCATTTGGTGCGCCTCAAAACTGTGGCGCTTCGAGGAATACCTCCAAGCCGCGAGGATAACAGGAACCCAGGGCACTTGATTAGTGTGCCATTGCAAAAGAAGGCCGTAGTGTATACAGACAGAGTGGCATGTAGTATCTATACTTACTATATGGAAATGTGAGTATTCAGTCCAGGGATACATATTGACACATAGTTTTGGTAAAATTCAGAGCGAATGACTCATTATGTACCTACCTGTGTATATATCTGTGAATGGTCAGCTCGTCGTTGCCCGTACGCGGTTTAGGTTTATAAATAGCTACTGGTGATGTTATCAAATAAATTCGTATTTCGAGCTCATGTAAGTATAATGTGTGGTTAGTACATAATTTAACGTATCCACAGCAGGAGCTGAGTAGTGAGTTATTGGGCATTCTACCCCACCTTAGTTCCTTCGGTTATCTTCGATAACCTCAGTCACGGTGGGATAGAATGCCCAACAACTCTTTGTAAAATCATTTACCTAAGCCAACGTTCCACATTTTAATGCCGTTCATTACACTACCGTTCCGTCGGCTCTCTGCGATCCCCTGCGTCGTAATTGCGCTGAAAGATGCTCTGTTAGTTAGCGATAGAGTTATTTCATAAACAGTACAGTCTTACGTTTGCCTATTGCGTTGTCTATAAGCAGTTTGGTTTAACTATTTACGGTTATAAATACATAATTTCATAATTACATCTGTTCATAACCAGTCCGTCAGCATTGCATCAAACATGAAATTCATTAAACAAGCAAAGTCGTTACAGATTAGTTTAATCTGTAATGATTTACCAAAAATCAAGTTACGCCATGGAGAATTATTGCCGAATACAGTACGTTGCATCATTTGCGGACCATCAAATTGTGGAAAAACCAATTTGTTAATTGGTCTCCTTTTGCACGAAAATGGATTGACATTTCAAAATGTTTATGTATATTCTAAAACTCTATATCAACCAAAGTATATTTTTTTAGAAAAGGTTTTACGAGGAGTACCAGGAATCAGTTTTCAGAAATATCAGGCAAATGATGACGTTATGAAAGTTTCAGATGCAAAACATAATTCAGTGATTATTTTTGACGATGTAGCATGTGAAAATCAAAGTAATATGCGTGATTATTTTGCCATGGGAAGACATAAATTGATTGACAGTTTTTATTTAAATCAAACATATAGCAAAATACCTAAACAACTAATAAGAGATAACGCTAACTTAATTGTGCTTTTTAAGCAAGACGAAATTAATTTGAAACATGTTTATGAAGAACATGTTAACACTGACATGACCTGGTTGGAATTTCGTAACATGTGTTCTCAAATATGGAAAGAGCCTTATGACTATGTTGTGATTAATAAAGACTCTCCTAAAAACAATGGGTGCTATAGAAAAAAGTTTGACACTTTTGTAGAATTAGATAAAATTTGAATATTTAAATAGACTGCTTTCAGTTTCTTGTTATTCTTTAATCAGCTCTTATTGGATTACCATCTATTTTACAAAATGGAAAAATCATTGAAAAAACAAATTGTAGATGCAACACAAGCTGTAAGGAAAAAAATACGTAACATGAAGGATTTTGAAGATAATAAAAGACAAGTGCTTGATACAGTTTTTAAGCCTGTTACAGAATCTCTTAATTTAATAGCCAACACCAATAACCAACTAGCTCTAACAAAAAATGAAGAAAAAGGAGAATTTCATGATCAAATTTCCAACCACGACTTACAGAAAGATCAAGATATAGAAGAAACAATTGATACCAGTGATGAATCAGAAGCTGACTCTTCATTTCAGTCATTAGTCGATACTAATCCAGTTCATGATGTATCATCTTGGTCATTATCTTCAGAAATATTAGCGGATGTGCCATTTGGTGTAAGAAATGAACGTGGAAAGTTAATGTTAGGTTCCTCTAGTATAACGATTGGTGATGATGTTATTACTGTAGCCGGACACAAATACAAATGCACACCTGGCTTGCGACAGATGCTCTTAAAAAAAGACGTTGATCTGAGCTTTGTTACAGACTATGACATGCAAAATTATAAGTCGATGTTACTTGTAACAAATGCACATCGTCGAGATTTTGATTCAAGAAAACCAATTAAAAGTAATAAAGGACAAAAATATATGCAAGTTATTAAACCTCTTTTCGATCAACAAAGTAAAAGTCCAAGCTTTGAACCGAAAGTAGGAAAAGGATTACCTTTAACAAAAATGTGGAAAAAAAACACAGATTTTGTATATTGGGATGATCCAAATGAATTGGTTGATAGATTAAAGTTATTAATTGCTTCTCGAGATGCTGGCAACACAGGACTAGATAATGAAATAATATCTATCGTTGAAGAACTACGTGAAAGCAAAATCATTAAATAGATTTACTAATAAGAAATGTGTATCATTTTATTGTACACCGTTCAACACAATACATCTTAAATATGAATGTGGACAAATTTGGTCATTATATTCATAAGCGATTACGTATATCAGAATTGCTTGAATTTTATGATAATGCATTGCTAAAATCTGAAAATGGTGATTACGATTTGAAGACATCGAAGCTAACAGGGGTCAAACCTCCTCAAGATGCGGATGATGCAGTAAACAAAGCATATGTAGATGAATTGAGAACCAAACTAATAACCGACTTACAAAAATTGCAAAATACTTTGGTGTACGATGTTCAGAACGATCTGGAGAAAGCTTTAAAAACAATAGTATCTGAGGCAGTGGTTCACTTGGAAAGCAAATTTTATAGTCGAAAAGCAGTTGATGAGATAGTTGAAAACGCAGTTAAATTTGTATTAGATCAAAAGTATAAGCTTGAAAGTTCCTCAAAATGACAAAACAACAAGTTGTTAATGAAATACATAAAGCTGCACGAAAAAATTATCCTCGTCGATCTGTAATTTTAAAAGGCATTGATGATTTGTGGCAAGCTGATTTAATCGACATGCAAAACTTGAAAAGATTTAATAAAGGTTATAACTATATTTTAATAGTTATTGATTGCTTCTCAAAGTACGTGTGGATAGAATCACTAAAAACTAAAAATAAGCATGATGTTTGTAACGCATTCGAGAAATTGATGTCGACTAACCATCGGATACCAGCTCATCTCCAAACTGATTTGGGTACCGAGTTCTATAATTCATCATTTCAAAAACTTATAAAGAACTATAACATTAATCACTACTCAACGTTTTCAACGAAAAAGGCTTCAATTGTAGAACGCGTTATCAAAACTATTAAAAATAAATTGTATAAGTACTTTAGTCTCAGCGGGCACTATAAATGGATAGATTTTGGTTTGGAGAGTGTTGTAAAGACATATAACAACACAAAACATAGCACTACTAAATTAGCACCCGTTGATGTCAATAAATTGAATGAAGTAGATGTTAAAAATAATATTAAGAATTCAATGAAAACGGTATCCTATAAACATAAGCCCAAGTTTATGATTGGTGATAGAGTTAGAATTAGTAAATACAAACAACTATTTGAGAAAGGTTATACACCTAATTGGTCAACGGAACTATTTACTATAAAAAATATCAATAACACTGTACCAGAAACATATCACATCGAAGATCAACACAAACAAGTTATATTAGGAACCTTTTACAAACACGAACTTCAAAAGTCATCTTGTCCAGGTGTTTATTTGATAGAAAAAGTTTTACGAAGGAAAGGAAATAAACTGTTCGTAAAATGGTTGGGCTTAAGTAATAAAGAGAATAGTTGGATTGATAAGACTGCAATAGTAGAATAAGTATACATAATAGTTATTAATTACAACATTTTGTTCATTATACTTTGAGCTATGCAAGGTGGTGGACTACTCAATAGTGTTATTAATCATTTGCCATTTGAACTGCACTTACCTGGCTATAATTATTGCGGACCTGGAACAAAACTTTCAAAACGTTTACTGCGTGGTGACAAAGGTGTAAATAAGCTAGACGAAGCTTGTATGTATCACGACATTGCATACGAAAACTATACAGACTTGTCTAATCGTCACAAAGCCGATTTACAACTTTTAAATATGGCCAAACAAAGAATGAAAGCAAAAGATGCTAGTAAAGGAGAAAAGCTTAGTTCGTGGGTAGTGAGTAAAGTTATGAAAACTAAACTCAAATCTGGTGCTGGTGTTAAGACATTTCATAATTTCGTTACAAAAATTAAAAGAAAAATCAAGAAACGCTTACCCAAAGATGGTAAATCTTTAATACATGCAGCTTATAGGGCTGCTAAAAAAATTGTTCCGTGCGCTCCAAAACTTCGAGTACCACGCGTCATACCTTTACCCAAAACAGGAGGCATTCTACCTTTAATCCCGATTTTTGCTGGTTTATCAGCTTTAGGAGCTTTGGCTGGTGGTGCAGCGGGTATTGCAAAAACAGTGAATGATTATAGAGAAGGTCAAAAAAAATTACAAGAATCTGAACGTCATAATAAGACTATGGAAGCTATAGCATTAGGTAACGGTTTATACATTAAACCACACAAAAAAGGCAAAGGATTGTTTATTAAATCGTCAAAAAACTAAGTAATAAGCTACCTAATCGTGCCTTAACTAATATTGATATTCAAAATTACGCATATGGTATTCCTTATTTTCGAGGAGTTTACATGAAGGATCAGTTACCAAAAATCCCTAAAGGAATTGAATGTGGTATAGTTAACCTAGATAATTCAGAAAACGATGGAACGCATTGGGTAGCTTATGTTAAGGTAAATAATTATTGTGAATATTTTGATAGTTTTGGTGATTTAAGACCACCAATCGAATTGATGCGATATTTTAAGAACTGCAATATTAATTATAACTATACAAGATATCAAAAATTTGACACACTAATTTGTGGACATTTGTGTTTAGAATATCTACAATCTTTTTGGAATAAATACTATAAATTTTATTCTGTTCTTTAATTTTAGTCATTTGCAAGATGACACTCACCTTATCTATAACTGGAAACTCATCGGTATTAACTACCTTCTATCCAAATACGTTACAATTAATCGGAGAGTATGAATGTGCATTATTACATTTATCCACATATAATTCTATTCCAAATATTGATAAAACAAATAATAAGTTATACTATGGTTCAAATAATGTTATTGAAATACCTGAAGGTACTTATGAGTTGCAAGATATCAGTGATTATTTAAAATCTGAAGTAAAGGATGCATCCATAAAACTCCATTGCAATAACAACACCTTAAAAACTATGTTATTTTGTACATCAACTATAGATTTTACTAAAGGTTGTTCGTTCGGAGGTTTGTTGGGGTTTAAAAAACAAGTCTTGGAAGCCAATAAATATCATGTATCAGAGTTTCCAGTCAACATTTTGCCTACAACCGTGATAAGAGTTGAATGTGATATAGTTAGCGGTTCCTATATAAACGGACAATCCAGTCACATTCTACATGAATTCGCACTTAATGTCCCACCTGGATACAGAATTATAGAAATACCAAAAAACGCAATTTACTTTCCAATCAACCAAACCAACATCAGCTGCATACAAATCAGACTTTTGGATATAAATAATAACTTAATAAATTTGCGAGGTGAAGAAGTACAGTTGTATCTACACCTCAAAAGAAAAAATGATTGACTATAATAAATATAATATGTTTCTTCCAATTCAAAATAGCAGTTCTACTCAAACTCTCAATCAAGTAAGAGCTCGACGTAAAAGGAGAATAAAGTTGAATAAAAACAATAAAGCATTTCTTAAGGCGATTGGTTTGTTAAAATGAATATCCTAGATGTTTTATCCGCTCCAGCCTACGACAACTCTGTGGAAGGAATTGAAATTCACTCTTACAAGCCTTACGTAACAAGTTTTAATAGAAGCGATGAAATCAGGATACCTATTAATCAGCAAGACTTGTATATATTACCATCAGAAAGCAGTTTATTTTTGGAAGGAACTGTTATTGTAAACAAGGCTGACAATTCGAAAGAGAGAGTCAGTAGCGTTCATTTCACAAACAATAGTTTACTTTACTTGTTTCAAGATATAAGGTATGAGATAAATGGAGTGGAGATAGACAAAATAAAAAATGCTGGTATAACTAGCACGATGAAATCATTTATATCAATGAATGAGAGCGAAGCTAAAACATCTAATGCTTGGGGTTGGAATATCGGCGGAATAAAAAGTACTAATGGAGGTAGCTTTTCTGCTTCTATACCACTTCGCAACATTCTTGGTTTCGCAGAAGATTTTAAGAAAGTAGTAATAAACAGTAAACATGAACTAATCTTATTACGAAGTAATACCAATCTGAACGCATTAAAACTCAACTCTGGTGAAATTGTAGAAGATATTATCATAAACAAAATAATATGGCGTGTACCGCATGTTAAAGTATCTGATAAAGAAAAAATAAACATTCTGAAATTGTTAGAAAAAGATCGACCACTTCAGATGATATTCAGGAATTGGGATTTGTATGAATATCCAATGTTGCCTAAAACCACCAAACATACTTGGTCAATAAAAACATCTTCACAAATAGAGAAACCAAGATTTGTCGTTATTGGTTTACAGACAAATAGAAAAAATAATGCTAGACTTGATATGTCTCAGTTTGATCATTGTGAGATTCGTGATGTTAAGGTATACCTTAACTCCACCTACTTCCCATATGAAAATATAAATACAAGTTTCTCGAATAATCGAATTGCTTTAATATATGAACAATATGCTAAATTTCAACAGTCTTATTATGGGCGTCGCGCTGAGCCTTTATTAAGTGAGGAACAATTTAAAAACGTTGCTCCGTTATTCGTCATAGACTGTTCTAGACAGCCAGATAATCTTAAGTCAGGTCCTGTTGTGGACGTAAGAGTGGAAATTGAAAGTGATATTGATATCCCAGATCAAACTTCGGCATATTGTCTTATATTGAACGACTGTATAATTGAGTATAAACCATTAAGCAGCACTGTGAGAAAATTATCATGAATCCGAATACAATTATAGTGGATGTCCAGGGGTTTAAAGACACTTGTAATAACTTTATAGTCAAGGAATTAGCTCTGGCCACCCGTGTTTATACCCAAACGTTCTTAATAAAGCCCCCATACTTATTTAAATACTTAACTACGAATGAAAAAAAACAAGTTACGTGGTTGGAGAGAAACAGGGGGATTTACTGGAATGAAGGTTATATCGACTATAGAGAATTTCGACGTATAATTGTTCCTTATTTAGAAAATAAAGAAATTATTGTGAAGGGCTTAGAAAAAGTTAAGTGGATTCAAGATCTATGTATGAATTGTATTTGTATAGATCTTGGTGAAGACAAATGTCCAAATTTATCACTGTTGCATAACAAATATTCAAATAATGAAACCAGTTTTAATTGTATTAATCATACTAAACAATGTGCACTTAAAAATGTTTTATGTATAAAGAATAATTTAATAGAGCAAGAAAGTCAACCTATACGCAGTTTTAATAAATAAAACATTTTTTTAAAGTAAATGGTTTTTTATTTTTTAACCCACATTTTTAATATTTATAATATTTTAACACATTTTCACAGTAAATAAAATCTAAATATGTCATCACTTTATCTACTAGTTACATTAATGAATTATTACCTAATTAAAAAACATGATCTGAGTAGCCCCACAATTATTACCTATGGTTTTTATTTTTTAATACACTTTTTTAATATATATAATTTTTAACACATATTTTCACAGTAAATAAAATTATAATAAAATCTAAATATGTCATCACTTTATCTACTAGTTACATTAATGAATTATTACCTAATTAAAAAACATGATATGAGTAGCCATACAATTATTACCTATGGTTTTTTATTTTTTAACACACATTTTTTATATTAATTTTTTTTAACACATATTTTCACAGTAAATAAAATCTAAATATGTCATCACTTTATCTACTAGTTATACTAATGAATTATTACCTAATTAAAAAATATGATATGAGTAGCCACACAATTTTTTGGAAATATTGTGAACTAATTTTTCAGCTTGATCCGATATCTCATCTACCGTATCTTGTACAATATACTGTGCAGTGATTATCTCCTTAACTTCATCTTCGTTGTCTCTTGACTCACTGAGTTCCTTGATCGTAATTTTTATTAAACGTCGTCCTTTTCTTCTTTCACTGTTAATAATATAGGAATTCAATGCACTGCGTTTGTTTGTAATTGGTCTTCTTCGATTAGTTTTCTTTTTGTTTGTTTTTACTTCTTCATTGGGTGTTATTATCCAAGGTCTATTCATTGCGTTGTCCAAGTCGAACTGATCTTGCAGGTTTGGAAGATATTCAGGAGAGCTCTCTTCTGTTCCGTTTGAAAATTTGTTTAAGTTGGTATTCTGAAAATTATTTAAAACATTAGTAATAAATTATACTAAGAATTTTGTAAATAGATTGAAATTTCCAATAGATTGAAAGTTATAAAATATCTACCATGTTGTTAGATATGCTCGTCTTGACTGTTTAATAAATAATGAACTAGGTAATAATATTTTTTCTAACGCAGTTGATATATCAAATAATGCTAACATAAAGTATTTATTGGTATGATGATCAAGTTAGAACTTGAAATTCAACCATTCAATATTTCGTATGGTGCATAATGTTATTGTTATGTACCTACTTAATACTTAGTTGTGAAATTCTTATGAATTTCAAACGTGTTGTAACGTGAATGATGACGTATTTCGTTATCAATATCAGGTAACGAATATAATATAAACACAATAATTAGTAATTGCTTATTTTAATTTATTCGACATACTAATACAGAATCGGGTAACCAGTAAATACCTATAGGCACCTTAACAGTTAGTATCATACGAAATGAACTACAATAAGTATTCCTAATATTTCATATTTTGTATTGTCTAAACTCTCCAGCTATTCTATAGAATACCTACATTATTCCTTACTGATGATATTATATTCTACAACTTCTTTGGGAGCTACTCTAATTGAGTCACCAAAGCCTATTCAAATTTGGTAAAATATTTTACGTTATGTACAATTACGTGCTACATTAATTTTACACTAAGGAATGACTAAAATATATAGGTATCTACTTACAAATTGATTACGTGGTTCACCGCTCAGCCCATGAGGATTCCCCGTCAATTTCTTCCGTGATGATAAAATATCTGAAAATAAAATTAAATATAGGTTTAAGTCTAATTATTGAAAATTGGTAAATGTAGTTCGAATATGTTGAACCTACAACTTCTTCGGGAGCTACTCTAATTGAGACACCAGAGCCTATTCAAATTTGATAAAATATTCTACTTTATGTACAATTAAGTGCTAGCAAGAGATTAAATATTTCAGCGTTCATTATTTTGTTTACAACTTTTTGAATTTTGTACAGAACTTAAATTTTATAAGTACGAAAATTAAGGATAATCGTATAAAATTAAATTTAAAGGACTTCCATAGAAAACTACGTCGCCTAATAAATTAGATATTTAGTAGGTAAACTAACAAGGAATTATATATCAAATAATTAACATATAAGTAATTACTTACATGACATTGCTTTTATTTTGGGTCTTCCTTTTAATCCTCTGAAGCACGTAGTGCACTGCGTGGTTTGTAGCTCGATGCAAATGGTAGATTTGACTCATCCACTTATACTTGTGTTTCTTTTAAACACAGACGTTTTGATTTATCAACATAGTCTGTTCCTTTTACAGCATTTAAATAAAAGCAATCAGGAAAAAATATAGCATGCTGCATCCAAGGATCATCGTAATCCTCCCAATCTTCGATGCCACCTCCGCATGAAAAGCACATAACTTTATCGGTAAAACCACTTCCACAGTAAAAAAAACCTGCATCAGCCATTTTCATCACCAATCTTCGTTTTGAATCTGCTGTAGCCCAATAATGTCGAAATGAACATAATCGAATTTTATGGTCATTATATATTTCATATCGGGGGCTTAAATAATTTTGAATCATTCTTAAGCAGGTGTCGATATGTGATTGTGTAAAAGAATAATGACACTTTGTATCTGATGTTCTTAATTTAAAAGGATGAGGTGGTCCGAATAGTAATGGGACAGGAATGACCTAAAATTATAGCACATTTCGTTGCATTTATTAAGAGGCAACCCCAGTTTTCACTATTCATTCAATTCATTATATCATTCATTAATATACAGTTTTGCATTTACTCAGTAATACCTAATCATTTTCTTCGATGAGGTCAACAAGATTATTATGTATTCTAATTATTCGAGCCCATAACTTTAGATCTTTGAAATAGATTTTAGGCCATCTACCTTTCTCTCTCTGGAAAGGTATTAATATAGCATTATACTGTTCATAGTTTAATATTTTCGCAATATGTAGTCCACATAATCGGTTCTCTACTATCATTATCTGCACTCGGTCTCCAATATTCAACACCATGATAACTTAAATAGTGCTACAGCTTCAAGTTCTCTAGCAAATATAAAGAACGGCACTTTTCATACATTAGGGTTGGGAGGGGACAGTAAAATAAGTTTTTTTTTTTAATTTTTATGTCAGAATAATTTTATTATCAAGACACCAATTATTTAAACATAATACATTTTTAAAGCACATACAGAGCTATGATAAATACAATGATAAAAATCTTGAGAATATTTATAATAATCACATAGACTTATCAAACTAGGACAACCTTTATCTTCTAAATTAAATATATTACTATTTTCTAAAATGTACTTCAACCATACAACTTTTTCTGAACCTTTAACGTAAATATATTTGTCTCTTAATATATCTGAAACCAAAGTTTGGTATTCGGAATATGGCACAAATCCTTCATCCCAATGTATCTTTCTGTTACGTTCAATCCAACTAACTTGCTTTTTCTCTGTTTTCGTTAGTTTTTTAAATGGAAATGGTATATGTGTATGTATGGTATTTTGCTATATGTTTGATTTAAATAAAAACTGTCAATCAATTTATGTCGAATTATTGCCGAATACAGTACGTTGCATCATTTGCAGACCATCAAATTGTGGAAAAACCAATTTGTTAATTGGTCTCCTTTTGCACGAAAATGGATTGACATTTCAAAATGTTTATGTATATTCTAAAACTCTATATCAACCAAAGTACATTTTTTTAGAAAAGGTTTAACGAGGAGCACCAGGAATCACTTTTCAGAAATATCAGGCAAATGATGACGTTATGAAAGTGTCAGATGCAAAACCTAATTCAGTGATTATTTTTGACGTTGTAGCATGCGAAAATCAATTCAACGCAATTACGACCCAGGGGATCGCAGAGAGCCGACGGAACGGTAGTGTAATGAACGGCATTAAAATGTGGAACGTTGGCTTAGGTAAATGATTTTACAAAGAGTTGTTGGGCATTCTATCCCACCGTGACTGAGGTTATCGAAGATAACCGAAGGAACTAAGGTGGGGTAGAATGCCCAATAACTCACTACTGAGCTGACTGCGCAGCGCATGTGTGCGTGCCTGCAGCGCGGCGGCGCTTTGATCTCGCCTCGTGACGTGGGTATCGCGGTGCGGGCGCCACATTTCACTCCAGTTTTACCCAGAGCGCTGCCACTGTGCCGATTTGCACACATAGGCACACTAGCACACATGCACTACGTTGGCTGGTAGCCGTCCAGGCGGAGTCGTGCGCCCGCCAACGAGTTTTTATTGAAGTGCGTCGTCAATAAATCATCGCAATTCACAGATGCACGCGAGATCCATCTCTGTGTCAGTAATCAAGTGTCTGTCAACGGACAATGGATACATATATGTTTTATATAATATAGCTACATAGAGGTAGGCTGGGACTATAAAATACAATGCTACATCAAGTTGATAGTTTACACTACGCGGTCAGCCGCAGGCGGTCGTTGGGTCAGCTGTTGAGCAGTAGTGAATTTAGTGACACAATACCACTTGTGAAGTATGGTTTGTAATGACATACTGTTCTTCATAGTTTACAAGGGAGTTGGTCCATAAAATTCGATTACTATTTTTAGTTTTCCCTACCCAATCACTCCAATCAGATAAGTAGCTCTCCTCCTTGGTGTTATTTTGTAACTTAACATAATGTTATGTAGGCACATCTGTGGGTGTAAACTTTAATGTCACTTGACACTAATTGCTTTGTATAGGTACAATTACGCGAATGCTCAATACGTCGCAGACATCATCAATTAGAAGCTCATCTTGAAACAAAACTAAAACAAGGCCGCCAGTGGCGCGACGGATCGCATGTCCCGGCTCGGTCCCGGTCCCGGCTGCACATTGCAGCTGCGCGCTGTCACCGTTGCCACCGTTGGACGGACAGTGGGGGACGACATCGTGCGAAGTTGCGAAGTAGCCTGGCTGCTACCCACCGGCCGCTGGCCGGAGCAGGTGCGGTGACTCGGGAATATGTCTTTATTTTATTACCGGAAAAATTAATGGCACGTGCAAAATCGATGTTGAAACTATTGCACTGCAGCGTTCCTAAAAATGAACATTATTTCACCGAGGCGTATGTAAATCAGTTACTGTAATATGGAATTTTCGTAGCACTCATCGTGAAGGCCCCGTGGGGTAGGTCACTAACCCTCGCGACACACTGCGCGCCACTTGCCGACTACCTACACCATCCGTCTTGCAATTTAATTATGCATGCATAACTTTATTGATTGAATTGATTAAATTTACTAACTATTATCATAGTATAACGATGAAACGTTAGACTGTGCTATTAGCGAGGGCTACTGTGAGAATGTGACGCTAACGATATCTCATGCTGTTGTATATGAGTGCACTGACATGCTGATTTCCACGTAAATTAACATAAAAGTTACTGTTTTTTGTTTTTTTTTAACCGTGGGGGAAATTCCTTCGTGGATGTTATGCCGGACTCCTACCGACTAAAAACACCCACGGTAAAGCCCAGAAGCCTATGGTTGGGAGCCCCGGGCAAGCCCTCGGAAGGATGTCCTAGGACTCCCATCAGACCTATGGCTAGTGCATCCCTCACGTCACGCTGCCGTCATGGGCCTGCTTCTGTAAATACGTAGAGCAGCCAACTCACCGTCCTCAGGCCCCCGGTCATGGAGGCCGATGGTCTTCGGCGAAGAAACATCGGCGGCGCCAGTAGTAGGGATTCACGGGGACTGGAACACCTTCGAACGATCAACCCCCCTCCCCGATCTCCACCCTCCTCCCCAGTCCCTCCCGCCGCCATGTCCTATTATTCAGCGCCGACGGACACGCTCGCTGCTAAAATAAAAGAAAAGTTTGGTGTCTAATCGGGGGTTTTTGGGCATGCCCAATCGATTGCGCTAATCCATTTTTGCGTATGACTAACCAGTGCAAAGTTACAACGATCAGTATGAGGTAATTGATAAGACAACAATGGAGAATGATAAGCGAGGGACATCGTCCGGAATCCATTCATATTCAATGGGCTAAGATAATAATGTAAGTGCATTATATACGATGAAAAGGTTGGAGTTTCTTGGTGATATCATACACCACGTCACTCACCTTTGTATAGTTTTGTAAAAATTGAATATTTTTCAAACTGGAAGAAGCAATAAACAATCAGAAACTGCGACAACAACAGAAGGGGAACCAGCTGCGAAAAGAATACGCCTTGAAGCACCATCCACATCATCAGTGTTTCTTCAAACTGTCAGTACAGAACGTAATGATATAATTATATGTGTATAATTAAATGTTCACAATGCAACGTATCAGTGATAAAAAAGTTTTTGAGTAACCATTTAAAAAGTAATATGCATAAAAATAATTCACTAAAGAACGATACAGAGTTTAAGGGCGTTAGAATCGTTGAAAGTGCTTTTGGTAATAGAATTATCACGTATAGAATAATATCTAATATAATTGACAACAATACTCAACCTTTTCAAACACCTGAATTATTTTTAAAAGAGATTAAACATGTCATATTTACTTTACTGGAACGATGTATCACTGATCTTTTTATTATAAAAGTAAATTTTATTCATAATGCGGACTTTACAAAGCCAACTAAAAACTTAATTAATACGTTCGACTTCCAGATAACAAATTATGTTGTTGGTCGTGGTGATGATAAAGATATGACAATATGACATTTCTATTTCATTGGACATTTTTTTTTCTTTTTTTTATGGATTATTATGAACCATCTAATTTTATATTATCATGTCGTTTCTGTTTTGACATTGATTTATTGTAATTTGATTTAATTTATTATATTGCAGTGCTAGATTTCAGACATACATGCAAACGGACCACATTTATTTTACGTAATCTGGTCAATTTTGGTCACTGAATGTTAATTTACTGTGTTGCGCGTTTCATGCTTGCTTTTGTTTTGATTAGATCTTTAAGTTCAAACACAATGTAAAATGTTAAAACTTTTATGAATAAATGAATAAATAAATAAATAAATATGATTTTTTCTAACTACTAACTTCTGAAATAAGTACCAGAATTTCAAATTTTGAAAAAAAAGATAGTGGATGGAGTTTGCTAAAAATAAACTACCTTGACATAAATGTTAATAAATTTAACCCATTACGAGGATAATCCTACATAGACTTACCATTAGACATAAAAGTAAAAAAAGCTGTAATAAATGTGCATAATAAAGATAATGAATGTTTTCGATGGGCAGTTTTATCAGCGTTATATCCAGCTGAATTCAATGTTCAGAGGGTATCTTGTTGTATTCCTCATAAAAACAAATTAAAATTTGGTAATATTTCTTTTCCTGTAAAACTGAAAGATATAAATAAATTTGAAAAACTGAATGATCTGAGTATTAATGTTTTTGGTCTAGATTCGTCCGTTATATTTCACAAAAGAAAGAAAAAACCCTCATGTAAACTTATTGTACATAACTCAATTTATTATTTATTTTTATTTATTTATTAGTGTTCACAAACATTATAAACAATAGAGTATTATGTACATGCTGCGATGCCATGATAGAGTTCTGCAGACATGTGGTGGATGAGAAAATAGACATCGCACTATTGCAAGAGCCATACGTCGTCAAAGGACGCATTTCTGGGCTCGACTCCTTGGGAGGAGAGATCATCTACCACGACAGCGGTGAGTCAACTCCCAGGGCATGCATATACATCAGCAATAGTGCAAGATCGTTAGGAATAATAAAGTCAGATTGTTACAGTGACCTAGCTAGTGCCACAGCGACCATCCAGCTAAATACAGGTGCCAGAGAGAGGGTACTATAGTCTCCGCATACATACCAAGCGAGATGGCCTACAGATCCCCGTCTCCGGAAATGGAAGACATCACAAGGGAATACAACGGTAAGAACATTCCTATTATTCTAGGTTGCGATGCGAACTCCCACCACGTGGTGTGGGGCAGCACGGACTGCAATAATAAAGGTGACTTACTATTAGATTTCATTAGCTCAACAGGCTTTGACATACTGAACGAGGGCAATACGCCCACCTTCGTAACAAAAGCCAGAGAAGAGGTGCTGGACATCACCATAGCAACTGACAGGATAAGCCAGCACATCACAGACTGGAAAGTAGACGTAAGAGACTCGAATTCGGACCACAGACGCATAACATTTTGTCTGGGAGCCAAAATCGAGAAGACTCTAACCAGGAATGCAAGGAAAACCGACTGGGCAACATACCAAACCGGTATTGAGAAATGGAGCCCAATCGATCAAGACCTCCTAAAAGGGACCGAAGACCTTAAAAGGGAAGCCAACCGACTGGATGAAACTCTGAGAGGGGCATATCACAACGCATGCCCACTAAAAGAGATCAAACCAGGTAAAGGACAACCATGGTGGACCAAAGCATTTGAAGAGAAAAGAAAAAAGCCAAGAAGAGCCCTCAGAATAGCCCAGAGGAAGGGCGACGAGAGCTCCTGGCTTGCCTATAAGACAGAAAGAAACGCCTTCAAAAAGGACTGCAAGAGGGAGAACAGGAAAAGCTGGAAAGCGTTCTGCGAGGGCGTAGAGAGATACCCCGACGCAGCGAGACTAGCAAAGATGTTCCCCAAAAACAGCACCTGCAAATTAGGCAGCATCAAAAGCGGAGAAGAACTAATCTCTGATCCGGACAAGATTCTGGAACTGATGCTCAGCACTCACTTTCCGGAATGTGAAGAATACACAGATGATGAAATGTCTACCAACATCCACCCGGCGGGTGGAACGGGGGAGGAGACACTAATCACAATGGAGCATCTACAGTGGAGCGTGAGTTCGTTCCAGCCCTATAAGGCAGCGGGACCGGACGAAATCTTCCCAAAAATGCTACAAGCAGCAATTGAATACATAGGCGAGGACCTCCTGGCTATGTACAATTGCAGCATCAGGAATCAGTACATCCCAAAAAGATGGAGAGAAGTAAGAGCAGTCTTCATACCGAAACCTGGGAAGGCCACGTATCAAGACGCCAAGGCTTTCAGATGCATAAGTCTCTCCTCATTCTTACTAAAAACTCTAGAGAAGATATTAGATAGATTGATCAGAGAACAAGTGGCTAATAGCGGATCTCCTCTACACAGAAACACGCTTACATGGAGGCTTACATACAAATCAATCGAAACTGCCCTCCACACGCTGACTAACAGAGTGCAGAGATCGCTAAGCAACAAAGAGGCTGTTTCTTCGACGTGGAGGGTGCATTCGACAGAGCCACCCCAACCTCGATAGAGGAAACCCTGAATCGGGAAGGAATAAACAAGAATATATCAGGATGGGTGAAAAATATACTGAAACACCGACTGATACATGCAGAGATAGCAGGCACAAGACGAACAGTAGTGGCCAAAAGAGGCTTTCCACAAGGAGGATGTCTATCACCACTGCTATGGTGCCTGCTAATAGACGAACTAGTCGACAAGATCAACAAGATGCACATATACACACAGGCATACTCGGATGACGGTGTGCTCCTGGTCACAGGGAAAGTCCTCAGCTTCATATGTAACATTATGAACAGAGGCCTAAAAGTAGCACTAGAATGGTGCAGGAGTAAAGGCCTAAACCTAAACCCTGACAAAACCAAAGTAGTCTTATTCACCCAAAAAAGGAAAATTGAATGGTCGGTACCAATCAAACTAGATAACCAAAACCTCGAAGTGGTGAAGGAGGTCAAATATTTAGGAGTAATACTGGACAGCAAACTGACCTTCAAAACACACATAAGAAATGCATGCTCAAGAGCAAAAATGGCCATGATGCAATGCAAAAGAGCCATAGGCAGAAGCTGGGGAATGAAACCAGCCATGGTGCTGTGGATATATAAGGCAATTATTTTGCCAAGGATACTCCACGGATCCCTAGTATGGTGCCACACAACCCATAAAGTGAAAAACAAACAAGAACTGAACAAAGTTCAGAGACTGGCAACAGTAATGACTACCGGCGCGATGAGGACCACTCCCACAGCCGCGCTAGAGATCATACTGGGCCTAAATCCGATAGACCTTGAAATAAAAAGGAAAGCAATAGAACAATGGTTCAAATTGAGAAGCACAGGTCAATGGACAAGCAATATCTTTGACGAAGGTCATGCCACGATCAGTCTAGGATATGAAGATAAACTGTCAATGGTCCTATCGAACAATGATCTTATCAGTAAAGAAAGGATCTTTGACAAAAAGTACAGAGTACATATTGGACAGAGGGAGAATTGGAAGATGGATGCAGGAGGCACTATCTGTTATACGGATGGCTCCAGAAAAGAATCCACCAAACTCTCTGGTTCTGGAATACACATAAAACGTGGAAATGGAACAGTAATAAACAGGACAATCTCCCTAGGCAAATATGCAAGTGTCTTCCAATCAGAAATCTATGCCATAATGGAATGCGCGGAAATGGTGAGCCGCCTTAAAGATGAAGGAAAGGTAATCATCTATAGCGATAGCCAGGCGGCACTGAAGGCACTAGACAGAACAGAAACTACATCAGCACTTGTCAAGGAATGCAAGAAATCATTGGAAAGACTGACCAGGCAGCTAGACGTAACACTTGCCTGGGTACCCGGACACGAGGGTAACACGGGCAACGAAATCGCTGACGAACTGGCCAGAAAAGGAGCTGACGTGAACCAGGTGGGCCCTGAGCCAAGATTGCCCATAGCCCACAAAATCACGAAGGGAGTGATAGGCCACAGCATAGTCGCCGAAACAAATCGTAGATGGAAATTCTCGCCTGTCATGAGACAGTCGAAGATCTTCATAAAAAGCATGGACACGAAGAAATCAAGCCAACTGTTGAAACTCTCCAGGGGAAACATGAGGCTGGTTATAGAAGTAATAACAGGACACTGTCGACTAAACAGGCACCTGACACTTATAGGAGTGAAAACCGACCCCAAATGCCCAGAGTGCATGGAGTCCGAGGAGACCAGCCTCCATCTGCTTGCCAAATGCCCCATGTACTCAAGAGCAAGATGGGAAAACATGGGGACGGACACATTAGAAACACCAGACCTTGAGGATCTGAAGGTGTAACAGATCGTAAGATTCTGCAAAGAAACAGGTAGGTTCGACGGAGCGCCGTGATTGCCGGACGCCCCCTTGGCCTCCCCAGGGGAGGCACAGGGGATTTCGGTGAAATGGCCCACAAAGAGGGCAGATCACCCGTCCGGTCGACGGCGTCCCCCGCTGGAAGTAAGTAAGTAAGTAAGTATTATGTACATGGTTGACAAAAATCCCTTACGGGTTTGTCTAGGCAATCGGAATGTGATAAAAAAAGAAATTGGTTAAAAGAAACCAAAACTCATTTAACAATTGCGAACGAAAATTAAGAGTACCCTTTGTAATAAACGCTGACTTTGAAGCTTTTTTGAATCCTTTTAATGGTTGTTCTAATAATCCAAATAATTCATCAACCGAAAACATTCAAAAACAAGAAATGTATAGCTTTGGTTATTATATTAAATGTTCGTATGATGATAAGCTTTCAAAGTATAGATCATTTACAGGTAAAGATTGTGCACTTATGTTTATAAAAATGTTAAAAGAAGATTTGGTGAATATCTGTAAAAAAATTACATTTACAAAAAGTCCGTTACCATTAACTGAAGAAGATATTAATGCCTCTACTCAAACTAAAGTGTGTTATATTTATTACTGGATCAATTTAAACAACTCAAATTAAATTTCCCATTAGAGGCAGACTTTCGACGCTTAATACGTAAAGGTATTTATCCTTACGAATACATGACTTCATTCGAATGTTTAAACATAATATCTCTTCCTACTCCTGACAAATTTTATAGTTCCTTAACTGATATGCATGTTACTGAAAATGATTACCATCATGCCCAAGATGTATTGAATCATTTCCATTGTAAAAATATGAAAGAATACTCTGATTTATATTTAAAAACAGATGTTTTATTATTAGCAGATATTTGAAAATTTTAGGGATGTATTTCTTAAAACATATCAATTGGATCCAGCTCATTATTTTACAGCCCCGGGTTCGAGTTGGGACGCTATGTTAATACATACTAACATAAATTTAGAGCTGTTAACTTATATACAAAATTACTTTTATTGCAAAAAATATTCGCGGTGGTATATCTCAATGTAGTAACAGACATGCTAAAGCAAATAATACTTGTATGGCATCAGTATGACTCTACTGTACCATCTTCCTTTTTAATGTATCTGGATGCAAACAACCTTTATGGTTGGGCTATGTCACAATGTCTCCCTCCTGGAAATTTGAATGGGTTGATGTTTATACAAACTTTCATGTCCCTGACGATGCTGATCATGGTTTCATTTTGGAAGTGGATTTAGAATATCCAAAAGATATTTATTTTTATATTTTTTTCAAATTCAAATGCTTTATTTTTTTATGTTATAATTTGTTTACTGGTTTATATGAAGGGGTTGGACATATACATTGTTCTGAAAAATATTGAGTACCAAATTTGCAAAAACAACTTCAATGAAAATTATGAAATTTGTTATATTTTTTTTTTTCAAATTCAAATGCTTTATTTTTTTATGTTATAATTCGTTTACTGGTTTATATGAAGGGGTTGGACATATACATTGTTCTGAAAAATATCGAGTACCAAAGGACAACCCCAACTCTCATACAATCTTGGGCCCGCATGTACAGGGTTGAAAATTAGGCAATATTTAGACCATCTAAGGACATTTTGTTTGCCGAATTTTCACGACGATTCACAATGGCCAAGTTTGTTAAATCGAGCATTGTTCATAGGTTATGTTGTAATACATAATGCGGTCAAACAGCGTCTTATGTTGTGTTGTGTGTGATAGCTACACAAGTTATTCGCGTATCGCTTTTATTTGTAAGTAGGTTAGCAGGTTTTATTAGTATAGAAAAGGGCAGTTCATTAATATTTTTAGTCATTAATGTGGAATGGTCAACTATATGCTAAATAATAAAACTGATATGTCGAAGCAAAGACATGCTTTAGCTACTTTTTTGTTGCACAATTTTAAACCTTATAGTTTTATGATATGCAACTGACATTTACTCTAAAGGTGGTAAAGCAATCCTTCCCTACCCTCACTTCAGACGGCAACATCTGAATGACATCCTTTTGCTACGGTTACCACTTTCCACAAGGCTGTATACATACTTGTTTGCTGTAGTAATATAGAATTAATTATATAAGTAGGTAATAAAATAAAACAACATTATTTTAAAGATTATTTTATTTTAAAAAAGTACTGTAATCTCTATCCCGGGTATCTTCCTATTTGGCTGTAGAAATGCTTACACTAGGACTTAGGTCTTTCCTCCCCTTTTTAAGCATCATCATAGTTTATTAAAATATTGTCAAGAAACTGTGCAGGAGGTGTTATATTGTCTTGGAACCGTGCCCAACCGAGATACCATATTACACTCATTATGTGGGCACAGCACCCGACTGTTCTCTTACCTACAAAACAATTACAGCAATGCTGTAATATAGCATTCCTCCCGCTCAAAGAACTGTCAATTAATATATATACGTAATAAGTTCTACTACTTATATGCCTGGACTTTATTTTTCCTCTTAACAACCAAGTCGTTTGAGATTGATTGATATTGATATTGATTATTAGGAGGTCTCTATCCACCTCTCTGCACACTTCAATGACATACAGAATACACATTTTTCTGTGCCCCACTGGTGATTGTGCTGGTCTGTTCTCATCCAAACATGCACATTGAGCTTGAATCCAGCAAGATTCGCAAATGATGTCATTTGCATTCACCTTAAACAGAGATCATGTTATAAGCACTGAATATTCCATTAGTCATATAGGCTAGTTCTTCATGAACGTTACACATATCAGTCAAAATACATTGTCATATACAAAAGTTGGCATAATTAGCTACGGGATTAGGTAGACTCGTAGTTATTTCTATTCTATAGCAGCTATCACACAGCTTGTTAACGTGAATTATAATAACAATTTCAAAAGAGCGAGAAATAACGAATAGGTACTTACTATTTGTGGTGCGACCCATTCACGTATACAAGCTAGTATCCCTGCATCGTTCAATAAATGTCTGCCTATAATATTGCATCGGTAGCGATTCCACAATTCACACAGAGACTCATTGTGATAGCTTTCAACCGATGTGGTAAAGTCTAGTCCAGTTTTAAAGCCAAGGTCAACAAATGTAGCAAATAACGGTGTCCGGTAATCAAGCAAGGGTCAATTAGTTCGAAAATCATATACAATTCACAGAGTAAAAGCAGCAAAACACATGATCTCAGCGAGCTGAAGGAAAGCGAATGCGACATTTTCAATGACAGGAGTGAAAATGACATATGATGTTACAGATTATTATGAATTCTATATGATCGATTATTTACATAGACTTTGAATACACTTCGATTATTTACAATCGATATTTTGACTTCCATTATGAAAGAGACAGTTGTCTTTCTGATTAGTAAACTGAATAACGAAAATAAAGATGCTACATAGATATTTTGAAATCATTTAATAAAGCCACGAATTTTAAATTCATAGTTATTAGTTATCGATTTCATTTCATAATCGAATCGATAAAGCAAGCATAATCATAGCGCATTTACGAAGATCGGATTAAGTATTACATTCAACGTTTACGAAGCTTGTTGATTAATGAAAATCACATTTTTAAACTTTTGTCGCACTTGGCCATTGCTGATTGTAATGAAGTCTAAACAAAATTATAACACAAAATAGACGAATTTTTTGAGGTAGGTTTGATGTCTGTACACTCAGGCCCAAAGTGGGGTATCTCCTTTTGTACCCGTCTTTCTACACAACTTGGGTAATTATGATTCGCATTTTATTGTTCACGGTCTGAATTTTAAAGATGGTAATATAGAAATGGTAATATAAAAGAGAAAGAACTACACGATTTTCATTCGGATTTACCGCTATGTTCTGAAAATATATGTTTTGGTGCTAGTAAAGAAAAAAAATGATTCCAAATTTAAATAATAAAAAGAACTACGTCATTCATTATAGGAATCTTAAACAATGTTTGAAAAAAGGACTCCGTTTAGTTAAAGTTCATAAAATTCTAAAATTCCATCAATCAGCCTGGTTAAAATAAAACATCTGTTTATATAGATTTGATCACTCGCATGCGTTCGTTAGCAACTTCAGATTTTGAAAAGGATTTTTTTAAACTAATGAATAACTCTGTTTTTGGTAAAACAATAGAAAATGTTATAAAACGGGTAAATGTAAAATTAGTGAACCATTGGGCTAATTGCGGAAAAACTCGGGGAGCTGAAACTTTATTAGCAAGACCCGAATTTCACAGTTTATCTGTATTTTCAGAGGACTTAATCGCAGTGCAATTAAAGCATACACAAGTTGTATACAACAAACCGATTTATCCTGGATTTTGTATTTTAGACATTTCAAAAACATTAATGTATGAATTTCATTATGATTTCATGAAAGAAAAATATAAGGCAAACATTAAACTATTATATACAGATACTGACAGTTTAGTATACCAAATATTTACAGATAATTTTTATCATGACATTAAAGAAAATTTAGAGATTTACTTTGATACATCTGATTATCCACCTGATAATAAATGTGGTTTACCTCTTATAAATTAAAAGCGGTTAGGATTAATTAAAGACGAAAATAATGGTAAAATTCTTAAAGAGTTTGTAGGACTTCGAGCAAAAATGTATGCTATGAATGTACAAAATAAATGTATTGCTAAAGCAAAGGGTGTTAATAATAGTGTTACAAAAAACATTACTCTAAATTATTATAAAACCTGTTTGTTAGAAGAAAAAATACATTATAGTGAAATGTTACGATTAAAGTCAATTAAACATACTATTTACACTCAAAAAATTAACAAAATATCAAATTCATATAGTGATACAAAACGATATATATTAGAAGACGCTATCAATACTCTAGCTTGGGGCCACTACAAAATTATGAACATATAATTGTATCATTATTTTATGTAGGTACATTTAACAAATAAAAGCCTTATACCTTTAACTATACTACTTTATTGTTATTGTAAATATTTTGTAGGTATTTAATTATCATAAGTGCAATACTTAACTGTTCAAACATGTACCTAGAAGTATTGTATGCTAGGTACATGTTTGAACAGTTAAGTATTGCACTTATGATAATTAAATACAAAATATTTACAATAACAATAAAGTAGTATAGTTAAAGGTATATTTTTTTTATTTGTTAAATGTACCTACATAAAATAATGATACAATTATATGTTCATAATTTTGTAGTGGCCCCAAGCTAGAGTATTGATAGCGTCTTCTAATATATATCGTTTTGTATCACTATATGAATTTGATATTTTGTTAACTTTTTGAGTGTAATTAGTATGTTTAATTGACTTTAATCGTAACATTTCACTATAATGTATTTTTTCTTCTAACAAACAGGTTTTATAATAATTTAGAGTAATGTTTTTTGTAACACATTTATTAACACCCTTTGCTTTAGCAATACATTTATTTTGTACATTCATAGCATACATTTTTGCTCGAAGTCCTACAAACTCTTTAAGAATTTTACCATTGTTTTCGTCTTTAATTAATCCTAACCGCTTTTAATTTATAAGAGGTAAACCATATTTATTATCAGATGGATAATCAGATGTATCAAAGTAAATCTCTAAATTTTCTTTAATGTCATGATAAAAATTATCTGTAAATATTTGGTATACTAAACTGTCAGTATCTGTATATAATAGTTTAAAGTTTGCCTTATATTTTTCTTTCATGAAATCATAATGAAATTCATACATTAATGTTTTTGAAATGTCTAAAATACAAAATCCAGGATAAATCGGTTTGTTGTATACAACTTGTGTATGCTTTAATTGCACTGCGATTAAGTCCTCTGAAAATACAGATAAACTGTGAAATTCGGGTCTTGCTATTAAAGTTTCAGTCAGCTCCCCGACTTTTTCCGCAATTAGCCCAATGGTTCACTAATTTTACATTTACCCGTTTTATAACATTTTCCATTGTTTTACCAAAAACAGAGTTATTCATTAGTTTAAAAAATCTTTTTCAAAATCTGAAGTTGCTAACGAACGCATGCGAGTGTTCAAATCTATATAAACAGATGTTTTATTTTAACCAGGCTGATTGATGGAATTTAAGAATTTTATGAACTTTAACTAAACGGAGTCCTTTTTTCAAACATTGTTTAAGATTCCTATAATGAATGACGTAGTTCTTTTTATTATTTAAATTTGGAATCATTTTTTTTCTTTACTAGCACCCAAACATATATTTTCAGAACATAGGGGCAAATCCGAATGAAAATCGTGTAGTTCTTTTGGATATTCTAAATCCACTTCCAAAATGAAACCATGATCAGCATCGTCAGGGACATGAAAGTTTGTATAAACATCAACCCATTCAAATTTCCAGTAGGGAGACATTGTGACATAGCCCAACCATAAAGGTTGTTTGCATCCAGATACATTAAAAAGGAAGATGGTACAGTAGAGTCATATTCATGCCATATAAGTATTATTTGCTTTAGCATGTCTGTTACTACATTGAGATATACCACCGCGAATATTTTTTGCAATATAAGTAATATTGTATATAAGTTAACAGCTCTAAATTTATGTTAGTATGTATTAACATAGCGTCCCAACTCGAACCCGGGGCTGTAAAATAATGAGCTGGATCCAATTGATATGTTTTAAGAAATACATCCCTAAAATTTTCAAATATCTGCTAATAATAAAACATCTGTTTTTAAATATAAATCAGAGTATTCTTTCATATTTTTACAATGGAAATGATTCCATACATCTTGGGCATGATGGTAATCATTTTCAGTAACATGCATATCAGTTAAGGAACTATAAAATTTGTCAGGAGTAGGAAGAGATATTATGTTTAAACATTCGAATGAAGTCATGTATTCGTAAGGATAAATACCTTTACGTATTAAGCGTCGAAAGTCTGCTTCTAATGGGAAATTTAATTTGAGTTGTTTAAATTGATCCTATAATAAATTTTAGCTAATTTCTCCAGACTACTAGCCATGAATTTAAAAGAATCAAGAAATCTCAATTTCATGACACGATTATTAATATTTAATATTTTTGTAAAGGAAATGTACTTCTCTTTATTCTCAGGAATGATTTCTATATTACCATCTTTAAAATTCAGACCGTGAACAATAAAATGCGAATCATAATTACCCAAGTTGTGTAGAAAGACGGGTACAAAATTTGGTACTCGATATTTTTCAGAACAATGTATAAGTCCAACCCCTTCATATAAACCAGTAAACGAATTATAACATAAAAAAATAAAGCATTTGAATTTGAAAAAACAAAATTATAACAAATTTCAAAATTTTCATTGAAGTTGTTTTTGCAAATTTGGTACTCAATATTTTTCAGAACAATGTATATGTCCAACCCCTTCATATAAACCAGTAAACGAATTATAACATAAAAAAATAAAGCATTTGAATTTGAAAAAAAAAATTATAACAAATTTCAAAATTTTCATTCAAGTTGTTTTTGCAAATTTGGTACTCAATATTTTTCAGAACAATGTATATGTCCAACCCCTCCATATAAACCAGTAAACGAATTATAAAAAAAAAATAAAGCATTTGAATTTGAAAAAAAAAATTATAACAAATTTCAAAATTTTCATTCAAGTTGTTTTTGCAAATTTGGTACTCAATATTTTTCAGAACAATGTATATGTCCAACCCCTCCATATAAACCAGTAAACGAATTATAAAAAAAAAATAAAGCATTTGAATTTGAAAAAAAAAATTATAAGAAATTTCAAAATTTTCATTCAAGTTGTTTTAGCAAATTTGGTACTCAATATTTTTCAGAACAATGTATATGTCCAACCCCTCCATATAAACCAGTAAACGAATTATAAAAAAAAAATAAAGCATTTGAATTTGAAAAAAAAAAAAAAATTATAACAAATTTCAAAATTTTCATTTAAGTTGTTATTGCAAATATAACACACTTTAGTTTGAGTAGAGGCATTAATATCTTCTTCAGTTAATGGTAACGGACTTTTTGTAAATGTAATTTTTTTACAGATATCCACCAAATCTTCTTTTAACATTTTCATAAACATAAGTGCACAATCTTTACCCGTAAATGATCTATACTTTGAAAGCTTATCATCATAAGAACATTTAATATAATAACCAAAGCTATACATTTCTTGTTTTTGAATGTTTTCGGTTGATGAATTATTTGGATTATTAGAACAACCATTAAAAGGATTCAAAAAAGCTTCAAAGTCAGCGTATATTACAAAGGGTACTCTTAATTTTCGTTCGCAATTGTTAAATGAGATTTGGTTTCTTTTAACCAATTTCTTTTTTTATCAAATTCCGATTGCCTAGACAAACCCGTAAGGGATTTTCGTCAACCATGTACATAATACTGTATTGTTTATAATGTTTGTGAACACTAATAAATAAATAAAAATAAATAATAAATTGAGTTATGTACAATAAGTTTACATGAGGGTTTTTTCTTTCTTTTGTGAAATATAACGGACCAACTACTTTAGATTTTTTGTTTAAAAAATCATAATCTAGACCAAAAACATTAATACTCAGATCATTCAGTTTTTCAAATGTATTTATATCTTTCAGTTTTACAGGAAAAGAAATATTACCAAATTTTAATTTATTTTTATGAGGAATATAACAAGATACCCTCTGAACATTGAATTCAGCTGGATATAACGCTGATAAAACTGCCCATCGAAAACATTCATTATCTTTATTATGCACATTTATTACAGCTTTTTTTACTTTTATGTCTAATGGTAAGTCTATGTAGGATTATCCTCGTAATGGGTTAAATTTATTAACATTTATGTCAAGGTAGTTTATTTTTAGCAAACTCCATCCACTATCTTTTTTTTTTCAAAATTTGAAATTCTGGTACTTATTTCAGAAGTTAGTAGTTAGAAAAAATCATATTTATTTATTTATTTATTCATTTATTCATAAACGTTTTAACATTTTACATTGTGTTTGAACTTAAAGATCTAATCAAAACAAAAGCAAGCATGAAACGCGCAACACAGTAAATTAACATTCAGTGACCAAAATTGACCAGATTACGTAAAATAAATGTGGTCCGTTTACATGTATGTCTGAAATCTAGCACTGCAATATAATAAATTAAATCAAATTACAATAAATCAATGTCAAAACAGAAACGACATGATAATATAAAATTAGATGGTTCATAATAATCCATAAAAAAAAAGAAAAAAAAATGTCCAATGAAATAGAAATGTCATATTGTCATATCTTTATCATCACCACAACCAACAACATAATTTGTTATCTGGAAGTCGAACGTATTAATTAAGTTTTTAGTTGGCTGTGTAAAGTCCGCATCTATATATATAAAAGAAAGTCGTGTTAGTTACTCCACTTATAACTCAAGAACGGCTGAACCGATTTAGCTGAAAATTGGCAGGGAGGTAGTTTAGAGCCAGGAGAAGGACATAGGATACTTTTTATCCCGTTCGACAGCATTCCCGTGTGACTTGACATGAAACGTCAGTCATTATAAAACGTGGTATAACAAAAAATAATCAGATTTGGAATAAGAAAACAAAAATGACAGCTATGTAATTGACGTATAATGACAGATATGTCATGACGTATTTGATATTTGTAAGAAATCAATAATAAAACTATTTCTATTAAATAAATAATTAACAATTATAATGTAATGATAGTGCCATTGCCCATTCGTAAAAAGTGAAGTGAACTATAAAACTCGGTATGGTTGAAAAATTGAGTTTTTAGGTTAAGTGAAGTTTAATTAATAATGCCGCGACCAAGACGATCGAATCTTTCCCGACAAAGCCGTGATGCAAGAAGAATACGAAATACTGCAAATGAAAGGACTGAAGAAGAACAAGAAATTGGACGTGAACAGCGCCGCGATAGTATGGCTCGACTTCGTGCTTCTCAATCAAGAGAGGAAAGTGAAGCAGCCCGTGAAACAGCTCGGTTGGCAATGCAGAATCGTCGAGCGAACAACAGAGGTCAACAAATAGATAATTTGCGACGCAGAACAAGATATTTATCAAGTGCTGATTTGAATCGAGCAGCGTTTCAATACGATTGCAGCAATGATTACAGCTTGCATCCTAGCGTTTGCATTGGGCAAATGGACGTAGTTTGCGAGTATTGTGGTGCATTAAAGTTTTCCGGAGAAACCCCTGGATTATGCTGCCTTAATGGTAAAGTCAAATTGCCATTGTTGACTCCGCCACCTGAGCCATTGTATTCATTGCTTTGTGGCGAAACACAAGAATCACGCCACTTTCTTGCAAATACACAAAAATACAATGGTTGTTTCCAGATGACGTCATTTGGGGCAGATATTATCGAAGAACGAGGATTTAATCCGACATTTAAGGTATTTATTTTTGTACTTATATAGATGTAAATATTAAAGAATAACTTACTTTATCTATTTGTACCTATGTAGTATATTTGCTAATTCTGAACTCTACTCTCCGACCGAAAAAAGTGTTTATAACACAGTTAATACTGTCTGGTTTTTTTTTGTAGATACAAGGACAGATTCATCATCGAATTGGATCATTACTACCTTTCGAAGATACACAGAATAAATTTTTACAAATATATTTCATGGGCAACATGGAAGAACAACTTGATCGACGCCTAGAGATCAATGCAGGAATGAAGCGAGCAATTCTTCAAGACTTGCAGTGTCTGCTTCATGAACATCATGCGTTGGTCAGGTTGTTTAAGAGTGCTTTAGAGCGCATGCCAAGTGATGACTATAAAGTTGTCATCAAAGCAGATAAACGACCATCTGGAACACACGAAAGGACATTTAATGCTCCAACAGTAGACGAAGTTGCCATCCTGATTGTTGGTGAACAATTGGAAAAACGCGATATTGTGCTTACACGTCGCGATAATGGTCAACTGCAACAAATATCTGAAACTCATAGATCATATGACACATTGCAATACCCGCTGATGTTTTGGCAAGGAGAAGATGGATATTATTTTAATATTAAAATGAAAAATCCATTGAATGGTGAGTATCAGTACCATAATTTATTTCATTTATTTGTGAAAGACACTGATATAAAATAATGCTTATTAAAAAAATGGTTAATGTCTGTATTGTTTGCCTTTAAAATTTGCCTTTGAAATGGTTAATTATCAAATTTTTAATTTCAGGTGAAGAAACTACAAAGAAAGTTAGCTCAATGAATTATTACGCATATCGTTTGATGATTCGTCAAAATGCTGACAACTATTTGCTGCGGTTTCGTCGATTGTTTCAGCAGTATTGCGTTGACATGTATGTAAAAATAGAAACGGAACGTTTAACATTCATTAGGTTGAACCAAGCCAAACTGCGTTCTGAGGAGTACATCCATTTACGTGATGCAGTTAGTACTGAAGGAAATGCAGCTAATATTGGTCGATTAACTATTCTGCCGGCGACATATATTGGTAGTCCACGTCATATGCATGAATATGCACAAGATGCAATGACATATGTTCGTCATTACGGTCGGCCCGATCTCTTTATTACTTTTACCTGTAATCCAAAATGGGTAGAAATTACTCAATTGCTGCTTCCAGGACAAACATCAAGTGATAGACACGACATCACAGCACGTATATTCAGGCAAAAAATTCGGTCCCTGATGAACTTTATTGTTAAACAACGCGTCTTTGGAGATACTCGATGCTGGATGTATTCAATCGAATGGCAAAAGCGAGGCCTACCGCACGCACACATTCTTATTTGGTTAGTGGAAAGAATTCAGCCTGACCAAATAGATGATATCATATGTGCCGAGATTCCTGATTATGAAGTCGATCCAGAGCTACATGATGTTGTTACTACTAATATGATTCATGGACCGTGTGGTGCCATCAATCCCCAATCACCTTGCATGGTCGATGGAAAGTGCTCTAAACGATATCCACGGAAATTAACGGCGGAGACTGTCACTGGCAATGATGGTTATCCGCTGTATCGGCGTCGATCACCAGATGACAACGGTCGAACTGTCACAACGAAAGTGAAAAGAATGGATTTCATTGTCGACAACAGTTGGATTGTTCCATATTCACCACTTATTTCTAAATCGTTCAAGACACATTGCAACGTTGAATACTGCAATTCAGTTAAGTCCATAAAATATATTTGCAAATATGTCACGAAAGGCAGTGATATGGCGGTTTTTGGATTACAATCCTCGAATACCAACGATGAAATTTCACGCTATCAAGTTGGTCGTTATGTGAACTGTAATGAAGCGATTTGGCGTATATTCGCATTTCCCATTCACGAACGTCATCCTACTGTTACGCATTTGGCGGTGCATCTGGAGAATGGTCAACGAGTATATTTCACGGCTTCGAATGCTACGCAACGTGCTGAAACACCTCCAGCAACTACATTGACCAGTTTTTTTGCAATCTGCCAAAGCGATCAGTTTGCACGAACTTTGCTTTACTCGGAGATGCCACGTTATTATACTTGGAATGCTTCATCGAAGAATTTTCAAAGACGGAAGCAAGGCGATGCGGTTCCTGGGTATCCAGATGTGCGTTCTACTGATGCTCTCGGTCGTATGTATACAGTTCATCCAAAGAATAATGAATGTTTCTATTTGCGGTTGTTGCTGGTAAATGTGCGTGGGCCAACGTCATTTGAGTCACTACGAACTGTTAATGGTGTAATATTCCCAACATATCGTGCTGCATGTGAAGAATTGAAGTTATTAGAAAACGATTGTCATTGGGATACGACAATCGCTGAAGCCATTATCTCTGCATCTCCAAGTCAGATACGCACATTATTCGCTATCATAATTTCGACATGTTTTCCATCAAACCCATGTAACCTGTGGCACAAATACAAGGATAATATGTCAGAAGATATTTTACATCAAATTCGTGTCAGTTCCAGAAATCACGATATTGAGATGAATGAGGAGATACATAATCGTGCTTTACTCTTGATCGAAGATATGTGTTACCTCATGTGCGGTAATTTATTAATCAGGTTAGGAATGCCAGCACCATATCGTGAAATGAATGACGCATTTAATCGAGAATTGGAACGGGAACGTGAATATGATCACCAGGAATTAGATTTAGTAGTTCAAACGAAAGTACCCCTGTTGAATTACCAACAAAAGGAAGTTTATGATACTTTAATGAAGGCAATCGATGATGAAAATGGTGGTTTATATTTCCTAGATGCCCCTGGTGGAACTGGCAAGACATTCCTCATGTCATTAGTTTTAGCAACTGTTCGGGCGAGATCTAACATAGCAGTTGCAGTTGCTTCTTCTGGAATAGCAGCCACACTGTTAGAAGGATGCCGTACGGCTCATTCAGCATTCAAATTACCGTTAAATCTTCAAACTATTGAAGAACCAACGTGTAATATTGCAAAACACTCAGCAATGGGCAAAGTTTTAGCGGTATCGAAAATCATCATCTGGGACGAATGCACAATGGCGCATAAACGTGCATTAGAAGCACTTAACCGAACATTAAAAGATTTACGCAATGACTCGAGATGTTTTGGAGGAGCAATGATTTTACTGTCTGGCGATTTCCGCCAAACACTGCCAGTAATTCCAAGATCTACGGCTGCCGATGAAATAAACGCTTGCCTCAAATCGTCAAATCTATGGCGCTATGTGAAGAAACTGCAACTGACAACAAACATGAGAGTTACATTGCTTAATGATACATCTGCTGAAGATTTCTCGGAGCAATTGCTGACTATCGGTAATGGTCAAGTACCTGTCGATGAATCGAGCGGATTAATATCATTTCCAAATAATTTCTGTAATTTTGTCTCATCAAAAGACGAACTTATCAACAATGTATTTCCAGAAATTATTTCTAACTACAAAAATAATGAATGGTTGAGTGAGCGAGCAATTTTAGCGGCTAAGAATAAAGATGTAGATGACCTAAACTACATAATTCAAAACAAGATCATTGGAACAATGCATTCATTCAAATCTATTGACTGCGTCACAAATGAAGATGAAGCCACCAACTATCCAATTGAATTTTTAAACTCTTTGGACGTGCCTGGCTTACCACCGCACAATTTACGCCTAAAGGTTGGCTCCGTAGTAATCATGCTTCGAAATATAAACCAACCAAAACTGTGCAACGGTACGCGTTTGGTGGTTAGAAAATTGATGAACAATGTAATTTACGCTACGATAATGATAGGAAAATTCAAAGGTGAGGAAGTTCTCATTCCGAGGATACCGATGATCCCAACCGATATGCCGTTTGAATTTAAAAGACTTCAATTTCCGATACGTCTTGCATTTGCCATGACCATCAACAAATCACAAGGACAATCCTTAAAAGTTTGTGGTTTAAATCTAGAACATTCATGTTTTTCCCATGGTCAATTATACGTGGCATGTTCACGGGTCGGAAGACCATCTGCGTTGTTTGTTTTTGCGCCTGATAATAAATCAAAAAATGTCGTGTATCACAAGGTACTTAAATGAAGAGCAACCTATGTACTAAAATACAGAAATAATTATATGAATGATTAATGTAGGTATTTAATTTTTTTGTATTATTTCCAATTAAAAAAAAACTGCTTATTTATTGCCTTTAAGGCGGAACAAAGTTCGCCGGGTCAGCTAGTTATGAATAAAATTTACTTTTATAATAAAAAGATCAGTGATACATCGTTCCAGTAATTCTATTACCAAAAGCACTTTCAACGATTCTAACGCCCTTAAACTCTGTATCGTTCTTTAGTGAATTATTTTTATGCATATTACTTTTGAAATGGTTACTCAAAAACTTTTTTATCACTGATACGTTGCATTGTGAACATTTAATTATACACATATAATTATATCATTACGTTCTGTACTGACAGTTTGAAGAAACACTGATGATGTGGATGGTGCTTCAAGGCGTATTCTTTTCGCAGCTGGTTCCCCTTCTGTTGCTGTCGCAGTTTCTGATTGTTTATTGCCTCTTCCAGTTTGAAAAATATTCAATTCTTACAAAACTATACAAAGGTGAGTGACGTGGTGTATGATATCACCAAGAAACTCCAACCTTTTCATCGTATCTTAAGTGCATTATTATCTTAGCCCATTGAATATGAATGGATTCCGGACGATGTCCCTTGCTTATCATTCTCCATTGTTGTCTTATCAATTACCTCATACTGATCGTTGTAACTTTGCACTGGTTAGTCATACGCAAAAATGGATTAGCGCAATCGCTTGGGCATGCCCGAAAACCCCCGATTAGACACCAAACTTTTTTTTTTTTTTTTAGCAGCGAGCGTGTCCGTCGGCGCTGAATAATAGGACATGGCGGGGGGAGGGACTGGGGAGGGGGGTGGAGGGAGGTGTTCCAGTCCCCGTGAATCCCTACTACTGGCGCCCAAGCCGCCGACTGCGGAACTCGGGTGGGAGAGTTTTCTCCCGCTCTCGCCCCGCCGCCTCTTTCACGAGCATGACCTGCTCACAGAAAGAGGCGGCGCAGTCCCACTTACTCCCGCTGGGGACCATGGCTCGCACCATGGTCTCGAGCGAGAGAGTGCCCACGCCCAGACCCACCACGAGGACCTGGCGCTGTTGCGCCCACGCCGTGCACTCCACCAGCGTGTGGAGCGCTGTGTCATCGCTGCGGTCCTCGCAGTTGCTGACACTCGACTGTGGTTTCCCGGTGTCTTCGCCACAGATACCTACCGAAGCTACCATGCCCGGTAAGTATCTGAGACAACCGGTGTCTTCTCTCCAGCCACTCGTCCATGACCGGTCTGACGGCCGCGATTGTGGCGAATCCCCCCTTTGGTTGCTCAAGTCGCACCTTCCATGTCTCCACGGTTTCCTGGTAGAGCAGAGACCGCTGTGCCTTGATTTCTCGAGACGCAGGCCATTGGCCCCGCTCCAGTGCCTCCTTGCGCCATATAAATAGAGACGCAAGGGCTCTCGCTTCCAGGTCCCATGGAGGGGTCCCGGCTAGGAGACATGCCGCCTCACCTGAGATCGTGCGGTATCCCCTTATCACCCTGACGGCCATCGCCCTCTGTGGGCTCAGCAATCTAGCCACATTACTGGCCGTCAGGTTATCTGCCCATACGGGAGCCCCGTATAGGGCCATACTTCGCACGATCCGACTGTGTCGATGATTCCAATGGAAACACGTACAACACACCTACCTACCTCCTTAAGAACCTTATGGAATACTAGCTTTTGCCCGCGGCTCCGCCCGCGTGGATGTCGGTTATCGCGACAAAACATAGCCTATGTCCTTTCTCATGGTCTAATCTACCCCTATACTAATACCTGTAAATAGGTGTCATCTACATAATTATTCTTATTAGGTTAGGTTTTAGTTTAAGCATACAGTTAGTTTACCTTATTTTCGTTTTACGGTAATTCTTTTGACATATATTATATCCGATTAAATACAGGTAAAAATAATTAGATTCCTAATTATTAACCTTACGTTTGTTTTTTTTCTTGATTACGAGTTACGGTTTGGTTAAGTTTTCATTTCCTACGTTCTTTCTTCGTCACTATAATGCCTAGAAAAAGAACTCAGCTTTCTCGGCAGACTGCTACTGCAAAGCGGCTGCGAGTTTTGCGCAGCAATGAAACAGAGGATGAAAATATGCATAGGTTGGCTACTCAACGAGCAATCAGTGAACAAAACGGTGCTAATGAATCGATCGTTGAACGTTCGCAGCGTCTAGCCTCACAAAATTTCCGAACTTCGGCAAACCGACAACGGGAACAAAGTGCTGAACGTTCTCAACGTTTATCTTTACAGAATTCCCGAACTTTGATAAACCGAGAACGGGAATCAAGCGCTGAACGTTCTCAACGTTTAGCCTCACAGAGTTCTCGAACTTAACCGACTACAGGAATCAAGCGCTGATCGTTCTCAACGTTTAGCCTCACAGAATTCCCAAACTTTGGCTAACCGCGATCGGGAATCAAGCACTGAACGATCCCATCGATTAGCACAGCAAAATGTACGATCAGCAAGAAATAGAACTCGCAGGCAACTTTGAAATTGATCGCGATTTAGGAGAAAGAATGAGTAACATTGAGGACTTGATATCGAAAGTTTACCCTGAAATCAGCGAAATAGAAAATAAAGATCATCAATGGATGTGTCAAAGGGCAATATTGGCGGCGAGAAACAGTAGCGTGAACGAAATTAACGACCTAATTTTAAGTAAACTTCCAGGAGACATAGTTACCTACACATCTATTGATAATGTAATGGATCAAGAAGATGCGGTCCATTACCCACAGGAGTTTCTTAATTCTTTGAACCCAAGTGGCTTTCCCCCATATTCCCTCAAGTTAAAAGTAGGTGCCCCAATAATTTTACTTAGAAATCTAAACCACCAAATTTATGTAACGGGACCCGACTTCAAATCAAATTTCTTCGCAATAACGTGATCGTTGCAATAGTTTTGACTGGTCCAGCAGTTGGTCAAACAGTGCTTATACCTCGCATCCCAATGATTCCAAATGATTTACCTTTTAATTTTAAAAGAATTCAATTTCCCGTTAAGCTATCTTTCGCCGTTACAATTAATAAATCACAGGGGCAAACATTTAAACACGTAGGAATCGATTTACGTCAAGACTGCTTTTCACACGGCCAACTATATGTCGCGTTGTCAAGATCGGGTTGCGGAGAAAACCAATACCTATGTTCTTCTGCCACAAGAAAATAAAACTAAAAATATAATTTACGCAAAAGTACTTTAAAATAATTATGTTCTTTTAAAAACTTAAAAACTAAATTGCCTAAAATAATAACAGAAATTGATGCGGACAAAGTCGTGGGTAACAGCTATAATTTATAAAGCTGAGGAGGTTGTTTGCAAAAATAAATATGATGCCCAAAATAACTATTCCACGCGGATGAAGTCGCGGGCACAGCTAGTTTATAATATTAGTATGAATCTAGTTCTCTCTCTCTAGACATTGGGCAAGGACAGCGCAAATCAGACGTTGCCGCTTTTGCTCTCGTCGTAATGATTTCATGTTGACACAAATATCGCTCTCATTACACGTCTCCATCAACAAGGCGGGTAATTCTTGATTACGGAGGTTCAGTGCACCTAAATTTTCTCAACCATTGTCAAAACGAGGTGTAATAATCAATATTTTGTGTAAGCGTCTCACCGCAGTCGCGGCGAGTACATACACATACCTACAATGTGCCGTAGAACAGTTCTGTTGCTTACAAATATTGAAATAGGTCATTATGCGCAGGCGGCAGCTGTTTGTTGTTAGAGCCAGAGCGCAGATATTCCGCTAACGACGGACATGCAGTAGGTCTGTCTGTAGGTAGGTACACTCGCCGTCGCGTCGCGCACCGCGCTTCGCTCTCGTCGTGCGATGTTTGTAAGAAAGTCTGCAACTCTATAGACATATTGCCACCAGCTCCACAGGCGCCGGTGCAGGCGCGGATCCAGGGGGGGGGTCATGGGGGTCATGACCCCCCCCTGGGCAGATCGTCTTCTGATTATTTTCTTAATCCCATATAGGTAAGTCATGCATATACCTACCTACTTATGACTATCTCACTCCCCACATATCCAGCCCGCGCCACTCGCGCGAATTGGCCGCTCACTCTGTTCAAAAAATGAACGAAATACCTACCCGCGAAACGCACCCGAACGACCAACCCCGGTCCCCGGCGGCCCCGGCCGGCCTTCGAGCCGATCATTGCATTGCTCCTCATTATGGAGTAGGGAGGCATACGAGCAGACGGATCGCCTGATGGTAAGTGATCACCCCCGCCCATGGACACTCGCAACTCCAGAGGAGTCACAAGTGCGTTACCTTCCTTTCAAAAGAGAGCGCGCTCTTTCCTTGAAGGTTTGAGGGTCGTATTGGTTCGGAAATACCGTTGGCGACAGTTCACTCCACAGTTTAGTTGTGCGAGTCAGAAAGTTTCTCGAGAAACGCACAGATGTGGACTGCCAACCGTCCAGATGGTGAGTGTGGAACTGCTGTCGCGTGGAACGATGGTGGAAAGAGGCGGCGGGGATCAATCCGAACAATTCCTCGAGCACCTCCCATAGTATCGGCGATAGAAGATGCAGAGTGAAGCCACATCTCTACGCAGTGCCAAAGTGTCTAGTCGATTTGAAAAATCCTGGCAGCTGACGATTCGAGTCGCTCTCCGTTGGATGCGGTCCAGAGGCAGAAGTTGGCACTGAGGTGCTCCTGCCCAGAGATGAGAACAATATTCCATATGTGGCCATACTTGCGCCTTATGAAGTTGTTGGTCGTGATCCGGTGTGAAATACTGTCTCGATCTCGATATTGAGCACGCCAAGCTTCTTAGAGGCTAATTTAGCTTTACCCTCTAAATGACCATGCATCTCCCGTGTCCAGTTCTGAACAGGTTGACCCTTGACCACACCGTGCGACAACTATCAAAACCGGGCGGCTTAGTGGTGGGGTCAGGTACCAGGTCCTTCCAGTGATAGTGCTCAAACGCCTCCCACGACGCCCGCCACTGCTCTCCAAGGACCCTATCGAACCAGATTAGGGACCCTGAGATCAGGCGGTCGCGCAGCAGTTTGTCAATTGTCCTTTGTGTTGGCATCGGCTCTCCGTTGGTCACCTGCCTGCATTTTATCTAATCGTTGACCGTAGCTTGATAACTTCGTAGTTCTGGAGGCGGGATGTGCGCCTGAACAGGAAGCCATGGTAGTGGGAAGATTTAATTATCTCTGTTATGGTGCGCATAGCTTCATGTAATTGGTTGTCAATTTTGTGGGTTTGCACGCTTCGGTACCACACTGGCGCGCAGTATAATGCCATGGTCGAAGGACGGAAACTTTGGCCCCCCAACTCGTGCAGAGCAAGCTCGTATACAGGGCATTGCTCGTACTGTCATCCGAATAACAATGAATGCTGCTAATTTGCAGCATGTCATTGACATGCAGGAGAAACAGAGTAGGCGATAGCATACAACCTTGAAGGAACACCAGCATTAACAGATATAGAGCCAGAGCATTCACCGTCGACTACGACTTGTATGCTTCTGTCTGTTAAAAAGCTAGCAATCCATTTGCACAACTTCTGGGGAAGCCCATAGCCCATAGGAAGGAAGCTTTGATAAAAGTGCTTTGTGCCAGACCCGATCAAAGGCCTTCGCTATGTCCAAACTAACCGCCATGGCTTCTCCCTTGGTCTCGATCGCGTGTGCCCAATGATTTGTCAGCTTACCGACCCCTACGGAAACCGTACTGCTGGTCACTGAGCAGCTGATAGCCCTCAAAATACCGAAGGAGCTGGCAGGTGATAATGGACTCCATTATCTTCGAGAAAAGGGAGGTAATGGCTAATACAGTAGTTTTTTTTTTAAACAGACCTTAAAATTTGCCGCATGTTTGATGGTGTTTATTGTGCCCAAATCTTGAAATAACCTAGTTGAGAGGTGAGATATGGTTCTTAGCTCAGGTTCAGCGTCGGTAGATGGTGCTATTATAAAGAGTCCTATAGTCCCTTTACGAATGCATTCCGGGCGAAGTCGGGTCCCAGGCCACATGTTGCGTGTACATATAACTAATAAATACGTTATTTTTTTATAAAAGTATCTTTTCAGAATATTAATTATAGAACTTTAGCCATTTTTTTTTTTTTAAATATAAGTAGGTACATATTGTACCTAAATGAGTTTGAGTTTTGACCTCGACTATGACCCCCCCCTGGCTGGAAAGCTGGATCCGCCCCTGCGCCGGTGGCCATGCTTTAAGAGTATTTGTGAAGAGGCGACCATTGGTCGTCAGCAGGACACCCGCCGCGACCTCGCTCTAACTAATCTCTCGCTGCGTGCTTCCGATGCGCTCGCTGCTTCGAGAGCAGCTTTTGAGGTTATATAACAAAGCAATAAACTCGAAATCGCCAATGTTAGATAACTAAACTAGTGTGCAAGAGGGAAAAACGGTCACGGACAAAAAAGAATATCATAAATAAATTGTAAACACACTTGTAATGGAAAGTATCCTCGTAACTAGAAAGTAAACGAGGCATGCTTTTTCATTTCCTAGGCGGGAATCGTTTAAATAGTAAGTACATTATGTAGCATAGCCTAGAATGAAAATATTTCTGAAGAATGGTTATATTTTACTTAGAAAAAGAAAAACAATCTATAACATTATTGACGGCCCTGCCTCAGTAACAGCAGATCAAGCGGTTGAAAGTGATGTGTGCATTTATCAATCAGAATTACACTCGTCACATCGTATAGACGCACTCACAGTAGCTTCTACAGGCGCGTTTTATTAAATAATATATATTATATATTATATTATTTATATTTTTTCACTAAGGTTACGTACCCACTCGACCTCCAAGATTCTACCCGCTCACAAAAGTACCCACTGGACCCTCACTTTTAGGTCCCACTGGACCTCCTTCAAAATATAATAATTATTGTGCCCACTCGACCTCTTTTTAAGTGCCCACTGGACCTTCAAAATTAAATCAAATAAAAATACTCCACTGGACCTCCTTTGTTAGTGGCTATTAGACCTCAGAAAAATATGTGTTCATTTGTTATTTGTTCGGTATTATTTTAACAAGAAAAGGTACAGTTACGTAGAAAATTGTTAGTTGGAAGTCCAATAATTCCGCCGCAGATGACCCCGCCACCTCGGTCGCCTGTTGCGCCCGGTGTGGTTATAGTATAGGAGCTAGCAACGTTTTGAAAGTGAGAATTTTAGGTCAGCTGATTTTGTGATATGCTCTTGTTCTTGCTCTTTCGGTTAGAGTCTGGGCTATCTGGCTGGCGGGAGCGGTTGCGTTCATTACTGCGCATCCTACCTGTCCAGGTGATAATCCTGGATTTTCAAAACATTTTAAGAGGCGTAATTTTAATTTTTTTGTTTTTAAATAAGACTACCTGACATACTTTTTTTATTGCCAGACATTTCTGACATTGCTAATTATGTGCCATACGCGATTCTTTTAATTTTTTTTATTAAAATTTAAAAGTATTTTATAATGTCTGTAATTTTAACATTATGTTATTTAAGATAAGAAAAGCTTAAAATTAATTTGCCAGACATTAATTCGATTGTTAAACCTTGAATTAAAATAAAAAAGACATGAAAAGTATTGCAGTATGATGCTAGTAGTTTGAAAGAGACAGTTGCAGAATAAGCTGAGAATAAGACAGAAAACCATTGCAAATATACCATTGATATTATCTGACCTCCTCCTCGTAACCTGTAGCCTAGCCCTGAATTCCTCAGTAAGGTACTGAGAGGATTCAGTGCTAAGCAGAACCAAAGGGGACTCAAACTGACACCTTGGAAAATGCCTCGCTCAATATTTATTGGTTCGCCGTTACTGCACACCCCTTGACATCCTGGATAGCTAAGAACTGTTCTCCATTGCCTCATACATGACGCCAAGAAGATGCACAGAGTTGTATCTACTTTATACAACTCTAGCACCCTCAGGAGCCATGTATGGGGCACAGAGTCGAACGCTTTCTTATAGTCTATCCAGCATGTCGATAGATTCTTACGGCTACGGCGAACTTGTTGACTAATGGCCATATCAATGAGGAGGAGCTCCTTAGTACCACGGGCCCCACTACTACATCCATTCTGAGAGGCACTCATAACAGTGTTTGTAGAGATGTGCTTTGTTCTCTCAGAATAGATGTAAGAAGTTTATAGACCGATGGTAAACACGTGATCGGTCTATAGTTACTGGGGTTCGAGGTACTTCCTGTCTTATGGAGCAGGTGGGTAACACCAGTGGTCATAAAAATTGGCAACGACCCTGACTCGATAGCAGCCTATTATTATTATTATTATTTTGTTTCTCCGTTCCGTGACTCTCGGGACTATGGAGTCCCGGTCCTTTGGAAGGCGTGCGTCGGGCCGGTGCCAAAACGTAGAGGCCCTTATAAGAGAGTTTAATATGCTAGGGATAGTCACACATGGCGGATACCACCCCCGAGCGCAGAATATGATACACCCGAGAAACAAAATAATAATAATAATAGGCTGCTATCGAGTCAGGGACGTTGCCAATTTTTATGACCACTGGTGTTACCCACCTGCTCCATAAGACAGGAAGTACCTCGAACCCCAGTAACTATAGACCGATCACGTGTTTACCATCGGTCTATAAACTTTTTACATCTATTCTGAGAGATAAAATAACAAAGCACATCTCTACAAACACTGTTATGAGTGCCTCTCAGAATGGATGTAGGAGTGGGGCCCGTGGTACTAAGGAGCTCCTCCTCAATGATATGGCCATTAGTCAACAAGTTCGCCGTAGCCGTAAGAATCTATCGACATGCTGGATAGACTATAAGAAAGCGTTCGACTCTGTGCCCCATACATGGCTCCTGAGGGTGCTAGAGTTGTATAAAGTAGATACAACTCTGTGCATCTTCTTGGCGTCATGTATAAGGCAATGGAGAACAGTTCTTAGCTATCCAGGATGTCGAGGGGTGTGCAGTAACGGCGAACCAATAAATATTGAGCGAGGCATTTTCCAAGGTGTCAGTTTGAGGCCCCTTTGGTTCTGCTTAGCACTGAATCCTCTCAGTACCTTACTGAGGAATTCAGGGCTAGGTTACGAGGAGGAGGTCAGATAATATCAATGGTATATTTGCAATGGTTCTCTGTATTATTCTCAGCTTATTCTGCAACTGTCTCTTTCAAACTACTAGCATCATACTGCAATACTTTTCATGCCTTTTTTATTTTAATTCAAGGTTTAACAATCGAATTAATGTCTGGCAAATTAATTTTAAGCTTTTCTTATCTTAAATAACATAATGTTAAAATTACAGACATTATAAAATACTTTTAAATTGTAATAAAAAAAATTAAAAGAATCGCGTATGGCACATAATTAGCAATGTCAGAAATGTCTGGCAATAAAAAAAGTATGTCAGGTAGTCTTATTTAAAAACAAAAAAATTAAAATTACGCCTCCTAAAATGTTTTGAAAATCCAGGATTATCACCTGGACAGGTAGGATGCGCAGTAATGAACGCAACCGCTCCCGCCAGCCAGATAGCCCAGACTCTAACCGAAAGAGCAAGAACAAGAGCATATCACAAAATCAGCTGACCTGAAATTCTTTCTCGAAAACGTTGCTAGCTCCCGTACCATTATTGATGGCGACGTGCCCGAGGTCACTTGGGTAGTACTAGAGCTGGCGGTGCGAGGGCTTAGAGCCAAGAAGAACACCGCCCCGGGACCCGACGGCATTCCAGGCCGTACGTGGGACCTAGCTCTAGGGGAAGACGGTCTCGAACCCCGACTGCGAGGGTTCCTCAGCGCATGCTTGGAGCGGGGCCAGTTTCCGAAGATGTAGAAGACGGGGAAACTGGTCCCCATCCGCAAAAACGGACGCCCGGCGGACGAGCCGTTTGGGTACCGGCCCATAGTGTTGCTCGACGAGGTGGGCAAGCTCTTCGAAAGAGTCATTGCCAAGCGCCTCTTAGCGGACACGCAGTACGGCTTCCGCCGGTGGCGTTCCACTGTGGATGCCATCATGCGCGTGAGGACTCAGGCGGAGGATGCGGTCGCCCGGGGCCAGGTGATGTTGGCAGTATCCTTGGACATGTCCAACGCGTTCAACACCTCGCCCTGGAGTTGCATCAGGGAGGCGCTCGTGTACCACGATGTGCGTCTCTATCTCCGCCGCATAGTCGGGGCGTACCTGACGGAGAGAGCCGTCATCTACCTACCCAAGTGCAACCGGTGTCGGTAGGCGTGAGATGTCGTGCGGTATCCCACAGGGATCGGTCCTGAGGCCGCTCCTGTGGAACATCGGACAAGATTGGGTGCTTCGCGGTGAGCTCGCGTTCGGTGCCACCGTCACGTGCTACGCGGGACGACACGCTAGTGACGGTGAGTGGCGCTACACACCGCGAGGCGACCCAGAGGGCCACGACCGCTGTTGCTCAAGTCGTGGATCGGATCCGGCGGCTGGGTCTCGAGGTGGCTCTGCAAAAATCGGAGGCCTTGTTCTTTCATGGCCCTCGGCGCGGGCCACCCCCGGGATCCAGCCTGACAGTTTGAGGTACTCCCGACATCAAGCCCCAGTTGAAATACCTGGGGCTCATACCCCACGGTCGGTGGGACTTCGGAGAGCACTTCCGAAGTCTGCGCTCCAAACTGTTGGTGTCAGCTAACGCGCTGGTGCGGCTGCTGCCCAACTTGAGGGGCCCGGAGGACTCCTGCAGGAGACTCTACGCGGGTATCGTGCGGTCCATGGCCCTATACGAGTGCCCCGTGTGGGCGGACACCCTGGAGACCAGGTTCATGCCCCTGTTGCGTGCGCCGCAGCAGAGGATGGCCTCCAGGGCAATTTGGGGCTACCGCACGATATCCTTTGAAGTGGCGAGTCTCCTAGCCGGATCGCCACCGTGGATACTAGAAGCGAGATCCCTTTTGAGCAACCACGTGCAGGGCATGCCGTCATAGAGGGGGTAAGGCCCATCATGAGGGAATGGCTAGAGAGACCACATGGCAGCCTCTTGTATCGATTGACGTAGATTATCACCAGGCACGGGTGCTTCGGGCGGCATCTACGTCGGATCAAAAAGGAGCCAACGTCCGAGTGCCATCATTGCGACGCGAGCGAGGACACAGAGCTGCACACGCTCACCGTGTGTCCGGCATGGGCCGGACCGAGGCGGGAGCTAGTGGCCGCTCTGGGAGTGAGAGTTCTCACCCTCACCACCCTGCTCACGCGTGGGCGGCCGGCGTCTCCTTCAGCGAGCAGGTAATGGTCGTGAAGGAGACGGCGACTCCCGAGGAGGGCTAGACCGTAAGGGATGGCCCTGGGTCAGCCGGGGTGCGAGGGATATGTCGATGACAACCTCACCTGATTCTACGCGGGAGTCGTGCGGTCCATGGCCCTATATGGGTGCCCAATATGGGCGGAGACCCTAACGGTCCATAATGCACGTCTGCTGCATGGTCCGCAGCGAGCAATGGCCAGCAGGGCCATCAGGGGGTACCGCACGATATCCTTGGAGGCGGCGAGTCTCCTTGCCGGATCCCTACCGTGGAACCTGGATGCGAGAGCCCTTTTGATGCTATATCGGTATCGTAAGGAGGCGCGGGAGCAGGGACGGGAACCCGAGCCCGAAGAAATTCGGGCCGTGAGGTCTCAGCTCCACAGGGACATGGTAGCGGAATGGGAGCTACGACTTGGGCGACCAAGCGCAGGGCACGCAGTAATAGCGGCGGTAAGACCCATCATGGAGGAGTGGCTAGAGAGGCCACACGGCAGCCTCTTGTACCGGCTGACGCAGGTGATTACCGGACACGGGTGTTTCGGGAGTTACCTGTGTCGGATCCGGAAGGAGCCAACGTCCGAGTGCCATCACTGTGATGCGAACGAGGACACAGAGCTGCACACGCTGACGAGTGCCCGGCGTGGGACACGCCGAGGCGGGTCCTAGTGGCGGCTCTGGGGGTGGGAGTCCTCACACTCGCCACATTGCTCACAGCGATGATGGTACGATGCGCGAACGCTTGGGGTGCGGCCGCCTCGTTCTGCGAGCAAGTAATGCTCGAGAAGGAGGCGACCGGCACGGGAAGCCTGCGCAGAGCGAAGGCGAACCGGACGTCGGAAGTCGCAGAACGACCTCCGTCCTCCATGAGCGCTGGCCTGGGGGTGACCGGTGGAGCCGCCTGTCACCCTAGCAGAAGCAGGCCGCGGCGGCGGCGCAAAGTGCGCCTCCCCGTAACCGAGGGGCTAGATGGGAACCCTGTGGTCCCAACAACCCGAAGGTCCCCACACACGAAAAAAAAGGGGGATTTTTTTTTGCCCGTAGTACTACTATCCTGTCTTGTAGTACCACGGGAGGTCTTGCATTACCCCTGGTACTACTTATCAATTTAACGTTATAAGTTACCATTACAAACGTATTCGAAGTGTCACTTTTGTGCGTATCACTTTTGTGCGTGATTGTATTTTAACTTTTTCAAATGAAGATGTACAAATGAGGTCGAATGGAACTCGATGTTTGACAGAGGGTCTAGTGGACACTAATGTAAAAATGAAATCCAAGATTGAGGGTCCAATTCTAACATGGAGGTCCAGTGGATCATATTTATAGATGAGGTCGAATTTTGAGGGTCCAGTGGGTACGTAGCCAACACTAAGGATATTGATGAAAATCTACCTAGTGCACAACGTTTTGAAGTATGTCACATTTAAAATTCTCTCCGATAGAACTCCTATCAATTTTAATTCATTTCATCCGCTACTCAGCTGTTTATTTTCAATTATATTATATATTATTATATTTATTCTTTTCTTTAAAGTTCATTGTTTATCTCATATTGTTTTTTCACCGGTCACCGTGTAACTCTACATAAAGACACACCGCACCGCAATGATAACAAATGGGAAATAAATACTTTACCACCAAATAATAGGCTATTTGACTTTTTTTTACTTTCGACAAACGACCACTTTATTATACTATAATGAACTGTGAAAGTAAAATTTTCGTACGACAAATAGTTTTCAAGATTTTGAAAAAATTCAATTTGTCGTGCCGCCCGAAAACGCTCCATACAAAATCGTACGAAACTGTGACGTCACGCTTCTGTAGCGCGTAGTGCAAATGTATGGAGTGCAAGAGAATATCGCATTTATCTCGGTCTACGTTGCGTTTACACGTATATAGTTCATAATAAAAGTTATTTAAAATTGAATGAGGAATCTAAAAAGTTATATATTTGAATGGAATTTGATTGTTTATATTTTAACTTTTTTTGGGAATTTCAACTAATAAAACCACCATGCCATTAAAACAGTTATTGTACTAACTGCACTCTTACTAATTGTTTCTCAAAATGAACTTTTGATATTACCATATGAAATTAATATCTTTTGTATTATTGTAATTCCAATCATATTGTAAACCATCGTATGATACACGTGTGTATGGTTGGTTATTGCCCTTCGGTTCTTTTAAGACAACGGACAATGGCGCCTCAGCGGTAATCACCAACTTTACACTCTTGTACCATAATGTATCTACTATTATCATCAGGAAAAGTTTTATACAAAAGAACATTTTCAAAATCTTGGCTTTAAAGTTCCTTCCGGGGGAACCTCGGCCAGCATCTAATGATAAAGTTAAAAAAGATCGGTTCTTCCTCGTAGTCAAACTTTTTGGCCAAACTGGATTTCAACGTAGCCATACTTTTAGAAATTTTATCTAGTCTTAAAAAAATAGTTGCTCATATCAAAGCTCATATCACACCATTAATTACAAATTCGTGAAAAGGATGTGGGCGGTTGAACTTCCACGGTTACCGTTTTCTGTTCTACGTATTAAGGGATTCTTTACGCCATCACGCGGTCACTTTTTCATGGGTTGTATGTTTACTGTCAGATGATAAATAGATAAAAGGGTAAAATAGAGTTGCGCATGTATACACAATTCTAAACATCTAGTCTAGTTCTAGTCAATCTATTGCAGCCTTCAGGTTCATAAAAGTATTTAAAAATCCACAGTATCAACTCGTCTATTAATTGTTTAGGTCTAAAGTATTAAAATATACATCCAGACGTAGGCACTAAGCAGGTAGTATTATCATTTTAAAACAAAGTCTCAGATCTGCCATACCCACATTACTTTGCCATATTTTGACGTAAATTCGTTAAACGTCTTTCTGACCATCCCGGCGGACATATCGAGAACACCTGCAATTTTTGCTTCCCGGTTATGCAAGTGAAAAGCGCACGACTGGGTTTTCAAGGAGTTGGGTCTAAGTCCATTTTCTATGTAGTGCTGGTCTAGGTAGGCAGTAATAAATAATGTTTTAGTAAAAATATTTATTACATAACACTTACAAATATAATAACATATCTGAAAAATAATATTAAAATTAACATTATAGCTAAAATAAACATAATCTATTAGTATCTAATAATTAAAATAGTAATAATACGATCAAAAGTACATTCGTAGACAATTCATATAAAAAAAGGTTCGTCTTTAAAAAAATGTTATTAATAATACCTACCTACTACAATATACGTCACATCAAAATAAACTATAATTACCTATTTAAAATTATATTCGGTAACAACATGTTATATAGGTGATATATTAACGTAATACCTATTTATGTATTAATTCAAATATAACTAATATAACATTAACTGTTTAATTTAACATTAACGTTAACTGTTGTTTAACTGTTGTATATGTGTTAACTGTTTCAATAAGAATATTTACACTGTTTCATAAGTTGTATACAAAGGCGCCACCATATCTCCTGTGTGAACTGTAAAGATACACTGGTCCCGAGCTAACATAGAAGACAAATGGTAGAACCGTCAATTCGAATAAGTACTTTATGATAAGTTTAGGAGTAGGAAATTCAACAAGTCCACTGCTGAAAAGCAAGTGACACGTCAGGAACAGCACAAATACTTAATTAAATAACACAATATAAATCATGAGAGAGTGCTCCTAATAATAATATATTAGCTTATCTGGAGGGGTATGCGCGAATATTAGTTTTATTCTTTAAAAAAGAAATAATAACGTGTAATATTTTTGAAATCTTCCATTATTGCCTTAATAAAATATTATAATTTATATCATCAATTCATTAAATAATATAAAAAATAGTGAAGCACTTCGATAAATTGGTTTCATTGTGAGAAATTTTAAAATGAAGATCGAAAATTGTTGGATATTTTTTTATTAAACCTGCGGTTAATATTATCGACAGATTATTCATATATTATGTATTAATATCAATGATATTTTATACAAGATATGTTACGTTCATAGTAAATGACTCCTCAAATCTGATCCAGCAGTGTGTCAGTGTACAATAGTTGACAATTAGCGTTAAAGTAGTACGAAAGATGGGATAAGCACGTGAGTAAAAAAGATAGCTATAATTCGGAATGATTCGGACTGCAATCGTCTCGTTCGTTATAGGATGGCTTTTTAGCATAGATTATGATTTTGTTGAACAGAAGGGGTATTTCTTTGGTAGGCAAGAAATGAAATTCGATGAAAAAATAATACGTCATTATTTACTTCGGAAAATGATAACAATTAAAAAAGATAATAAAGAAACTTCTCGAAAATAAAACCATAGTGACGCAATGACGTTATAATAAAAAATTAAACGCCTTCAAATTAATTTAATTTATTTCTTTTCTGCATCTTAGAAAGTTTTTTATATCGGGATTATTTTTATGAGCAGAATGAAGCCGAACAGTGGTATATTTGTCAATTATTTATATTCTTCCTCAGCAATGTTCGACTTTATTTCGAAGTATATCTCTCAGTGGCTTCAAAGTGATTGCTACAAATTCTGCTGCTTTTTGAAAGTGTCCAGTCAAACTCATTTCGTTGTTTCCTAACAATTGCAATCCACTCTTGAAGTCGAACTTCATTAGTCGGAAACCTTGAAAAAAAGTTAGGTTATTACAAATATTTAAAGGATAACAAATAAATAAAACAAAAATTTTGTCACTGAATTTAAAATAACAAATAAAACTGAACAACATGTCAATTATTACTTTTGTAGGCAGTAAAGTGAAAATTACCCTATGTCGCATCTGTACTGATAATCTATGCAAGCAGTGTTGTTGTGTCCTTGTCGTGCTCATATCAAAAAGTATTTCTGTCTTTTTTCTTTGCCGCCATTATTTTAAAAATATTATTAAACTAATTTTAATGAAATACACTAATAAATCGGTAATATTGTATGTACTTACATGTGATAGAAGATCCCTCGTGTTTTATTGATTTTAGTGTCGTAATTTGTACATTTTTATAAACACACGTTGGCATTTTTATTGCAATTTTATTATGCGCTTACATACGTGACAACTCGGCGTTTGTCAGACATATACTAAATGCGATACGTCCCAATTGGGACGTTTTCGCGTCTTCACCAGGCGCACTCTTATAACATATCTGCCTCTTTTTTGTATGTAATATCATTGATTAATATGCATTATGAATGGGTGGTCATAAAAAAAATTACCGCGAAGGCTAATGTGAGAGCTCCCGCATAAGCTATTTATATCTTGCTGCTTCTAACCCATATTTGTGCTGTTGTGACTTGGTTAGATTAAGTTAGAAGACTAAGGCGGGAGCGGAGCGGAGCTCCCGCATCAGCCTTCTTGGTTTTTTTTATTACCACCCACTCATGAACCGTAGGTGAGTCGTCCATTACCTAGTTTAGATAAGCAATATCTTAAACAACCATTCGGTGAATCGTCCAATAGTGCAATCAAACATACTTCAAACGAACGTAGGTGAATGACACGGTAATCGAGTCGTCCAATATGTGATTTAAAAGTACGTGTACCAACCTTAGTTATGTCGACCCTAGTTGAAATTAACTTCGGCGAATCGATACGTAACCGTCATACATGCCAAAATAATAAGATAAACTATTAAATTTACCGAGATACTTACCAAAAATTCGACCAGTATCCGTTGGTTCATGCGTGTCAAACACCTGCAAATCTTATGGGTTTTTAACGATTTTGTACAACATCCCAATTGTACACCTCGATGCTGAAGGCCAAACGTGTGCCTCTGTGTACCTACTGGACTCTTTACATCACACCGTAAACGCTAATAACTACACACTTTGAAGTTTGAAAAGACGAAACTCTAATTTATCATCTCAGCGTTATATTCCGGTTGAATCCGGAGACGATTGAGTCGCCGTTTTAGATTTCTGACAGACCTGTGAAAATCTTGCCTAACTAAAATGCACCGATTATTTTTGCGCAAGTGTTGTAGCCTCATGGTTTTCTGTACTCGGAGTAGCGATGTGCACGAAGGCCCGCACCGGCCAGGCGGCGGGGCGTGCCCGCTCCATTAGCCCAAGACACGAAGCTGCGCTGCTACCTGGGCCAGTGAATGCTTGTGTGCTCGTCGTAGACAAGGAATGCACAGAAATCACCTGCAACAACGAGGTTTGGTTTTGGTGCGTGATTTGATTGGTGCGGTGACCTGCTACAGGCGTTAAGCTTGTCTTTTGACTTTTCTGACTTTTTGGTTCTCAATAATACCGCTACATACCAATTATCATATCATATCAGGGTTCAATTATCTTTCTTAGAAACCTTATCATAGTAGTTACGATTTGATTCCTATTCTTTGAACAGACTCCTGACGATTAAAGATAACATTATAATCATCATCCTCAACATAGCATTATTTCGGATGCACCAACGTTTTCCCCTCAGACCCCGGGGTCCACTTACTCCTTCTTTTGATTTGGTTTAAACACTTTTATGAGTGCAAATGCCATCACAAAGAGGCATGCCTGCCTTAAGAGCCTTCAGAGCCGTTAATCAGTAGATGTACCATCTTATAGATGAGGCTAGTTGGGGAGTAATCTCCCTAATTTTAAATAATCTTATCTTCACATCTCACCTAATAGTTATTTATGACGTAAATAGAATTAACTTGGACAGATTTCATCGATTAAATTCAATACCTTTACATTTGGTACATCACCATTACACTAATATTATAAAGGCGAAAGTTTTGGAGTGTGTATGTTTGTTTCTTCTTCATGTATGGCCGGAGCGAATTAATAAAATTTGGTATGGAGTTAGCTGATATCCTAGATTAACACATAGGCTATGTTTAGTCGCGATAACCGACATCCACGCGGGCAAAAGCTAGTAGAAAATAAAATAGAGACTCGTTCAAGAACAATAGTTCCAATCCAACCCGTAAAAAGAACGTTATATTTAAAAGTTAGTTAGGTAAGCACATTTAGTGCTTTTAATAACCGTTTGCCTAAAACTGCTTGCTCTACAATAGGTAATAAGGAGATCACTTTTCCGTAATAACACATTCTAGAAAAAGATAGAATATTATAGAATATTTCGAAATAACTGTACTATTTAACTATGTAGGTATCAATATGTGAACATAACAAGCCATCAATAACTAATATTCTATCGGCCGAGCATTGTAACCATTCCAAAATGTTTGCCATTCACTGTGAAACTTACATGAATTTCAATATATACGCTATTTAATCCGACTGTACAATTATTAAAAAGGGAATTAAATTTGTACCGATTAACCAGTATCGTTTAGACACACGAATAGTTTATTTCAGCTGTGGCGATACCACATATCGTGGTATCGCCACACAGATATTTTCAGGTGTGTAATGTTTGATAAATAACAAATACTCTAATTTCGCTGAAATAACGTTCACATGTTGTAATTTACATATGATTTAATATCGAATGACCTAATTTCATATATTATGATCTAATGTTTTATATGATATAATCTTCATTTGATATAGTAACATTTAGTATAAATTTGAATTAATTTTTTATAGCATTTATTATGCTAACTTTTAAGTTCGAAAAACATCGGAAAAAATGAAAATGCTCAAGTGAGACTTGAACTCACGACCTTTCCCTTACAGGAGGAATGCTCTTCCAACTGAGCTATTGAGCCACACCTGAATCATTTCAAATTTTCCTTCTCCTTATATCCGTCTTTAAGGACGACGGTGGAGCCATCTACCAACATTCTTACGAACTGTTGGAAACAATTAATGATTTTTCAACCTTTTTTAAACATTGAATTTTGAAGACTCCGCCCAAAAAATTGAATGAATTTTTATAGCATTTATTATGCTAATTTTTAAGTTCGAAAAACATCGGAAAAAATTAAATGCTCAAGTGAGACTTGAACTCACGACCTTTCCCTTACAGGGGGAATGCTCTTCCAACTGAGCTATTGAGCCACACCTGAATCATTTCAAATTTTCCTTCTCCTTATATTCGTCTGTAAGGGCGACGGTTCATATTATATAATTTTCAAAATGCATAATATTCTATTAATATAACGTTCATTTAACCTAATGTTCTTTTGACCTAATGGGTCAACAGAGCCCCGCTTTGCGGGGCTCCTACTTCTGGTTTGTTTATAAAAAAATAACCACCATCCCCTCCTAACGTAACCTATCCGAGTCGGGTTGCCCTAAAGTCCAGACTCTTTCCATTTATAGCAAGTTTTAATCCACCTTTAGAACTTCTGAATGTACTGCAATTTATAGTACTCATTTTAATAAATAAAACAAATATCGAGATTGCAATAGCAATAGCAAAACGACGAATATTTTGCTAATGACAGTAAGAAAATTAATAATTATACTGTCTACCCACCTCAAGCATAAAAACAAATTTTGGTAGCAATCACTTTTGCTTGCACCATGTAAGCAGGCGTTTAAAACCGTATCAGATAGGTATTCTAAATTATATTAAAAGTTACTTAGAGAATATGAATTTTATAGCAAATGAATAATATACTAAATGAATATTATGTCAAATGTGCATTATAAGAAATGTTCATTATATAAAAAGAAATTAGGTAAAATGAAATTATATCTACAATTCATTATGACAACTGATCGTTATATTAAACAAAATTATATTAAGTAAAATTATATCAAGTGAACGTTAGACTTTTTGTTATTATATCAATCGTTACACACCCGCTATTTTCATAGTACTTTAAGCTACGGAATTCTCCTTCGGGGTAGTTCCGCAGATTTAAACACAATATTTATCTTCCAAAACCTGGATGGTGCTAGCTATTTATAATTTGGGCCTAAGAGTCTCCCTCCGAGAAAAAATTAAAGAGATAAACATTATAACCGTAGTGTCACAATACATTTTCGAAGACCTACTGTATGTAAGGAAGAATATTTTAATATTTTCCAAGAGTTTAGGACCAGCACAATATAAATACAAGACATAAAAACAATCTTGAAGTTACTCCATTAAATAAGTAATAACATTAAATAACGCTGTACAGTAATAACATTAACTGTATACGCTTTTTTAACAAGCTTCCTAATGAAATTAGGGATTTACCTGTAAATAAATTTAAAAATATAAAGCTGTGCCAGAAAGGCTATTATAAAATCCAAGAATATTTAGAGGATAAACCAGTTTGGAATGAGCTGTTCGCTCAGCCAATGATATGTTCGCTACTTATTCTGTGGCTCAGCTATGCTACTCAAGCAAGTCACTATATCTAGAATTCTAGACTATAAGTATTAGACTAAGAGAATGGTTGTAAATAGACCTAAAAAAATGCCCGCTAAGTTGTAAGTCTGCACAGGTCTGGGCCGCGTTTCGAACCGGTAGTGGTCCATATGCTAAACTAGTCTTTAATATTTATTTTTATATTGACGTTTTGTAAGTTCCGATATAATGGTCTATGCAGAAGAATATATGATTCTGAATTTGAATTATTATTTAAAATAGTAGATATAAATTTAAAATAAATCTCAGTTTTTATGATGCTTCGAACTGAAATATTAAAGCGTAAATCAGAAATATAATCGATCTATTGTGGAAATTCAGCTCCCGAAGCTCCGAGTAAAGTAAAGTAATATTCTATTAATATAACGTTCATTTAACCTAATGTTGTTTTCACCTAATGGGTCAACAGAGCCCCGCTTTGCGGGGCTCCTACTTCTGGTTTGTTTATAAAAAAATAACCACCATCCCCTCCTAACGTAACCTATCCGAGTCGGGTTGCCCTAAAGTCCAGACTCTTTCCATTTATAGCAAGTTTTAATCCACCTTTAGAACTTCTGAATGTACTGCAATTTATAGTACTCATTTTAATAAATAAAACAAATATCGAGATTGCAATAGCAATAGCAAAACGACGAATATTTAGCTAATGACAGTAAGAAAATTAATAATTATACTGTCTACCCACCTCAAGCATAAAAACAAATTTTCGTAGCAATCACTTTTGCTTGCACCATGTAAGCAGGCGTTTAAAACCGTATCAGATAGGTATTCTATATTATTATTTAAAATAGTAGATATAAATTTAAAATAAATCTCAGTTTTTATGATGCTTCGAACTGAAATATTAAAGCGTAAATCAGAAATATAATCGATCTATTGTGGAAATTCAGCTCCCGAAGCTCCGAGTAAAGCTTGTTCCATTGATAAATCAACTGTAAAACAGTATTTTAATTATCATATCCTTTGCAACTGTGGTGCGTTCAGCAATTAGGGGCAACTAAGCTACAACCCATTTGTTTACTTAACATAATGCTACTAGACCAAAACTAGTTTTATTATACGATACGGTCGGCTGCAGAAAAACCGCACAAATTATGTAAGTTTTCAGTTTTTCAAGTATGGAACTATGTTCATTAGGAGAATGCCGCTTAATGTAAATACCTAACGATATGGCCATTTTATTACTTGTGCACCTAGCATAAGTAATGGAATTTATATCTTATGCGTTTTCTGGAAAACTAAAGCACTGTTTTGATATTATGGCTAACTTATAATTTATATTTGATGTTCTGTTGTGGGTTTCTACGTACTTTAGACCGATGGTGCAACAACGGCCGACTCTCTGATGAAGAGATATCTGCTTCGATGCTTCTGGACTGGAAGTCTTGCGCCATCCGGAGGAAGAACATCATAGCTACCATCAGCATAGCTGCGTACACGAAAAATTCCTTCGCCTGCCAAAACAAAGCAATTTTGCTTATTATTTTCTTCTTAAGTTCACCTATATTTTGCTCCACTATCACCAAAATCTTTGGGGTCCAAACCTGCCATATCTGCCAGCAGAGTTTGCTCTCGGGAAGGAAAGTAACCCGGGCGCCAAAGTGTAAACTCCGGATAAAACTGGGAACCACGCTAAGATAATGATGACGATGAGGAGGAAAAGGTTAAATTTACGGTCAGAACGGGTGCCACCAGGCAGCAGTCGCTATACTTTTAAATTTAATGAATTGAAGGTACTTATCGCCCCACAAGACTAGGGAATCTAACCTTTAAGATCATCATCAAGGAAGACAATCTAGATACGGGCCTCTAGATTCGACAGACTATCAACAGAATCTAAAGAGAGCAGTGTTTAAATTCTCGTTGGTGGGTGCCATAGAAAAAATAATGACTTACAAACGCGTGATATTGTAAAACTGTCAGCCAGGGCTTCGAATCAATATTACGAAACCATGATACAGAAAACTGGCACAACGTCATCTAAAGATCAGGTGCCATGTAAGTGAATCTGTGTCTCCAAATATGATAAATTTATTTCGATAGATTCTTCATAACGGAAGCAGTCACTCAATGAGAATTGATTGGACCGTTTTGTCGTAAACTACCAAGTGCAATAAAACTCAGACAGTAGGGAAAAGGCAAGCAGTATCTATCATTTTCGCACGATAAAAAAAAGCAGTACCTATCAGATGTTCCTTGCGTGTTGCCGCAGGGCGCTAATTACATGAACAACAGTGTAGACGTGGTATTTAATAAGTGTGTTTTTATTGAAATTGTAAAGTATATGTGAAAACTAAGTAAATAAACACCTGTAATTCATAAGAATTATTTTAATATAAGATCGAGCAACGATCATCATTTCGGTTTGCCTTGGTTTTGTAGATTATTCTCTATATCACGCTATGCCGCTATGGGCGTTTAGTTCGAGAGTTTTATAGTGTACCTCGCGTGTCAATGAAATTTAACAGAAGCAACGATTTATAATTACTTTCTAAAATGATATCAAGTTGTGGACATGCGCTGTACAGAGAACCGCTACAAAATCGAAATAGGCCGATCTTAGCAGGACCCTCACGCGACGTACCTAATCAAATATCAGTTAAGTATTGGATTTTTGTGATGGGGCAGTCATTTCTAAGTCATTCAACGGACTGGACCATGGCGAAGGAATTGAAAGCTAAGTTGTTGCAAGGCAATCGAATCGTGAGCCTTCCAAGCGTCAAATGGTTTCATTTGGTCTGTGACGTCACTATTTAAGTGAAACGTTGCGAGTTTGCCATTTTTGGTCAACAGTTCAACAATAAAATTTCACCCGAGTTCATTAATAATTCCAAACATGTTATTTTATTTAATAAATAGTATATGTAGCTTCCAGGCTTACATTATGAGTTAATGTAATGGTACAAGACAAAACTAAACAATCGTTATGTTGTGTTACTTATAAGTACGTTTTACATCCCCTCAGCATAGCAGTATAAACCTGAGGAGGGCCCAGACCGTAAGGGATGGCCCTGGGTCAGCCGGGGTGCGAGGGGTATATCGATGACAACCTCACCTCCGGCCTAGCACCACGACCCACAGTCCGGACAAGTAGGTATTTATCGTTAGAGAGAGACGAGTCTCAGTGTTTCACTCAACTGCTCAAGAAGCAATTTAGTTTATTGAATGATAATGACAAAGACCATTTATGCATATTCGTACACACATGGGTGGGTACGAACATAAGTTCAAAATATTTTCTCACCAATGTGAGTACGATGAAAAGCCTTGGGGCCTAGACAACATGCCATCGTTCCGGGACGATTCCACTACGACATTCGCTACCGCTCTGATGATAACGAACCTCAATTGGTAGACAATGTTAATCACATTTCGTGTTCTTTTAAGCGATTCGTAGGGTCGACTTTGTCTATGATCTTTCGTTTTTATGTGGACGATTCCTACGGTCTGTCGATCATCACTGTCAAGAGTGACAAACGTCAAGTCTTATTTCGAAGCGGGAGGCTCAAAATCTATAAATTTAAAGTTTTTTAAAATTAGTTATAGAGCTTTGGAAGTGTTATTCTATTAATATTACAAATATGAAAGTTTGTGAATATGTGTTATACCTAAATAAACATATCCCATAGGAAGAATTTAATCTTTCCTTCATTTTCAGAAATTCTATTGGAGTTTATGGAAAGGTGCAGTAATCAGAGAAATATACAATATTACTTGAAATAAAGGGCATCTAAAGGTAGACCAGCTATGGCAAGACTTGGCAACCACCTGGAATTCGGTTGGTAGTGATGTTAATAAGCCGCCACAAAGTGGAAAAAGGTATGTACCATACTGAAACTAGGCCACATACAACTTGTTTTGTTGTATCCTATTATGTATTAACTTATAATGTAGGCTTGTTTATGAATGCTTCTAAGAATAATCACAATGTTATTTAAAATTTTCAGTATAATATTGTACAGTTCCATATATTTATCATTTTAAGGTGTGACTGGAAGTCGAAGACAATAAAAAAGCTTTGACCATACGTCAGCATGCTGGTGGCACTGGTGGTGGGCCTCACAGCAGTAATACTCTAACAAGACTCGAGACGAGGGTGCTGGCACTAATGGGCACGCTAGCCGTAGCGGGCCACCCCGACATCCAGGAACAGGGATTTAATGTGAGTTGTTTTATTATTTTCCATTTATAATTTACATACTAATTATTTGCACGGTGTAATAATGATTATGATGATAGAAGATTCTACCGTGAAGTGTTTTTTTCAGTCAAACTAAAATATTTGAAATATGGACAGAACATAACATAACATAAACTCACGCCTGTATTCCTTATAAACCTGCGATAAATACACAACAACGAAAAGCATCAAAAAGTCATTGGTGTATGCCATGGTAAACCTGGGATCGAACCCGAGACCTCGTCTCAGCAGTCCATTACCCATACCACTAGGCTACCGCAGATGAAATTTAATATGAAACTATTATATAATGTCACTTGGTCATTTGGGTCACTCCATCTCTTCCCATGTGGTGATATTATATATTACACGGCGATTTAGGGTTAGGGCTGTTTAACATCAGCCCGATATATACGACCCAGACTCAGCCTCAAATGCAGGGCTCAAGTCAACAAATGCTTAGGTTCAGACACTATTACGTGGAACCAAATACCTACTTTGAAATGGTGAAATATGGGTGTTAAGTCACCTCTGCCTAACCCTCCAGTGATGTATGCGTGATTGTATGTTTGTATGTTATGCAAACAATAATAAAAAAATGTGCACTATCATTGTCTGCCAGCAATTTTTTTTTAAGTAGGTATAGGTCGAATCATATATCTTGGACATGAAAGGTTTCTTAGATGTATTTTGAAGATAACACGGGGTGAACCTCACCTCCGGCCTAGCACTGTGACCCACAGACGGCGTGCAGTTTTAGTTGGTTCGAGTCCGACATAACCTCTCCTCCCGACTCCGGCGGAGGAGGTTAAAAGATGAATATAAATCATGTTTCTATAATAGGAATTTAACAATACATTCTTTGTATAATATTATTTTGTAGTATTTTTATCTATCTTTTTATTCTTTCAGATACCATCAGCTGCACCATCTCATGTTGCAGATCAGGACATTTTTGTTCATTATGGTATCCATATCCATACTAATATTATAAATGCGAAAGTAACTCTGTCTGTCTGTCTGTCTGTCTGTATGTTACGCTTTCACGCCTAAGCCACTGAACCGATTTTAATGAAATTTGGTATAGGGGTAGATTAGACCATGAGAAAGGACATAGGCTATGTTTGGTCGCGATAACCGACATCCACGCGGGCGGCGCCGCGGGCAAAAGCTAGTGTAAAATAAATACTTAAATATCACTTATTGATTTCAATAAAGCCACTACGAGTATAACAAAAACCAATACTTATTGCTATTTTTGTTTGCAGACATAATAACGACAGAACCACAGCGTCTGCCATCAGTGCCATCACCAACACCTTCGCCAACACCAATACCATCAATTTTATATCGCCCGTCCACTAGTCAACAACCGATAGCAGTACTACCACCACCACAACTGACCACACCTGTGACTACTCCAGCTGGGCGAGAAAAAAGAAGGCCACTTATGTCCCCAGTTTCCATGCCGCAGCGCAGGCCTCGGGGTGCGCGGCGAAGAGAGACAACTCCTTTCGAACGGGCAACAAGCGAGTTTGTGACCGTCGAGCAACGTCGGGTCTGATTTTGTGTATGGTTATTTGTAAAATAAATCGTGTTTTTCACTTTAATTAATGTTTTTTTATTTCGCAACATAGTATAACATTGCTAAACGAGTATGCAAATGAAATGGATAACATAACATTATATTATTTACTTGAATTAAAGCCTGCTAATCAAATGATCGAGCATTGCTCTTCCTTGAATTAGCTCATTCTGGCTTCCATCGGAGGGTGCAGGTTCTGAGTAATAATCTGCATTATTATCATTCACAGCCACAGCTTGGATATCGCTTATGGCTGGTAATGCAGCCTTAATAGCAATGTTGTGCAATACACAGCATGCAAGCGTTATCCTGCTATAGACTGTTCGGGATGATAATGCAGTACTCTGTGTTTCAATAGGCATCTCCAACGTCAGCCAAGCCAAAGCATCGCTCTATGATGTTACGAGCCTGCACATGGCTCGATGTATAGGTACATGGCTGCTTAAGACCCGGTTGCAGCATCTAATGTCGGGATCATCAGCCATGGCCGCTGTGGATACCCGGAGTCACCTGAAACAACCACTTAGCTTAGGATAAATATTGTACTGGCTTTCGCATTAATAATATTAGTATGAATATATCCTTGTAAGTACAAATAGGGTAATAGTATTGAGCCTAACAAGTTTAAAAACAAATTTAATGTCTTGTCTTACCCAGTAACCAGACACATTCTCCACTCACACAGACTCCTCATGTATGGCTCGACCTTGCTTGTGGGCCATATATACCTATAGGAATCATGGGTGGCTCCGCCAAACTTAGAGTTAACAATAAGGATTTCAAATTTGTGGTTGCAAATCTGTAAATTAATGAAATATAATTCATTTGCAGGACAATATAAACTTGAATAAGAAGGAAAACTATACATTTTCCCCGTGATTTTTTGATTAAGGGCCTCAACCACTTGTTTAATGCACCGACTCGTAGTTCTTTGCGTCATGTGCTACGTAACACCCACGATCCTTTGGTACGAGCCGGTGGCAAAAAAACTAAGGGCACATAGCACCTGAAATAAGATAATTAAGTATAAAGCAAAACAATAAAACTTAACAAGTGATATTGTACAATTCTTCACTGTCTTACCTTTATTTCCAAGGTTTCTCCCGAGATCCCCTTAATGCACTAAAAACTCTTAACTCTGCACAAAGGTCTATAAACGTTAGTCGAAAATGCTCTATAAATAATGTTTCCGGCATCTCATCAACTTTTTCCAAGTCCCGCCGGGAAATATATCGTCTTTGGCGTCTCTGCCAAACATTTTCATTATGCCCTGCCCATAGTAAGCCCATAGTACAGGTGGTAGAAATTTGATGGCACAAATTTGACACTTATTTCGACCGGGTTGGTACCACCGTGCACAAGTGCGAAAAACCCTCCATAGTAATCCAATCTCGGTTGGATTGCGTTCAGGGATCAGCAAGTGCATAGCCGGGCCGAGGTGATGGTAGTCGCAGCACTAGTGGGACCGGTGGGTTTTGGCGTAGTCTAGTGGGGTGTGACGCGGGGCGCCGCGCCGGGCAGGGAGACCCGTAGAAACGGTGGTGCCGCTGGCCGCCCGCGGCATAGTACAGGGGCCCAACTGGGACTAACCACCCTGGGAGGCTGCCCCACCAGGTCGCGCATAATCCCGATATGGCTCGTCGTGCCGGTTGGCGACCGGACGGGAGCCCGGCGACCACATTCGGGAGGGTACGGGGGCCCTTCCGTTCGGCGCGTCGGCTCTCGTCACGCCTCACATTCATAGATAAAACCAATCTCCCATGTTTTGTCACGCGGTGCTGCGGCGACAATCACCTCTTTTTCACTCCTTCCCTCACCCTTCACCTCATGGCAGCGCACACAACCAAAACTGTTGAAACAGCGGCTAGGGACTCTCCCACAAAAACTCTATTTGAGGTGGAGTCCACGAACATCTGTGGGCTCCATAAGAACCTCAACGCCGTCCACCAACACCTGGAGACGGCGAAACCAGCTATGCTGTTTCTAACGGAGACACAAATACGCCGCCCTGACGACACGACCTACCTGCTTTACCCCGGCTATGTTATCGAGGAAAATTTCCGAGCAAAAGCCGGGGTGTGCGTGTTTGTTAGGGCGGATATTTGTTGTCGCCGTTTGCGCTGTCTAGAGGACCCATCCTTTTCCATCCTTTGGGTACACGTAGACCATGGCTCCACGAGTCAGATCTATGTGTGCCTTTACCGTTCCCATACAGGAGATGCGGAGATAACTCGACTATTCGAATACCTGAGTCAGGCGGCAGATGATGGGCAGGAGCGGTTTCCGAACGCCGAATTGGTGTTTTTGGGGGACTTTAACGCCCACCACAAGATCTGGTTGGGCTCCGCCATAACAGACCATGCGGGAAGAGCCACTCACGCATTTGCCCTGGCGCATGACTTGACTCAATTGGTGCACAAGGTCACGAGGATACCAAGAGAGTCCGGCCTAGAGCCCTCTCTGCTAGACCTTCTGTTGACGAGTCACCCGGACCAGTACAGTGTCTCGGTGATTGCTGCTTTAGGTAACTCCGACCACTGTCTGGTCCGCTCCACCGTGCCCATTGTAGCGCCCCCACGACCCGTGCAGGGGAAGAGGCGGCTATGGCACTACTCGTCAGCGGACTGGGATGGATTGCGCGATTATTATGCGTCCATCCCGTGGGTTGAACGCTGCTTTGAGGGTAAGAACCCATCTGAGAGCGCTACTGCCGTCGCCGGTGAGATCGGTCTAGGTATGGAATACTATATCCCATACACCGATGTCACCAGAGTCCACGGAGCGCGTCCGTGGTTCGGGCGCGAGTGCGCGGAGGCTGTTGAGCATAAACAGTTTGCGTACCGCGCCTGGGTGCGGGCGCGCGCCACGCGCGATCCCAACGTGGGTCACTTCAAGGCGGCGTACAACAGAGCCACAAAGGTCTGCAAGAGGGCATGCGTCAGGGCGGATGCCCAGCGCATAGCACGGCTGGGCCAAGAGCTAGTGGCGCATCCCACGGGTAGCCGTGGCTACTGGCAACTGGCCAAAGCCGTGCAAGCCAACTTCTGCCAGCCCTCGCTGCCCCCGCTGAGCAATCCCGATGGATCTCTGGCCCATGAGCCGCAAGAGAAAGCAAATTTGCTGGTCAATCTCTTCGCGGCCAACTCCCGAGTCGATGATTGTGGTATGCAACCACGGACAATGCCCACTGGTGACCACGCAATGCCTGATATACGTATCAGGCAACGCGATGTCCGTGCAGTACTGCAATCACTCGATGTCCGGAAAGCCAGTGGTCCTGATGGTATTCCAGCGGTTGTACTTAAAAAATGTGCAGCGGAGTTATCTCCTATGCTAACGCGGCTGTACCGACTGTCCTACAGTTCGGGTACAGTGCCCTCGGCTTGGAAGGAGGCGAATGTCCAGCCGATCCCCAAGAAGGGGGATCGCTCGCACCCAGCCAACTATCGACCCATAGCCGTCACCTCAGTGCTGTGCAAGGTGTTCGAGCACATAATTAACACACAGCTCATGCGCCACCTAGAGGATCACTCCTTGCTTAGTGACCGGCAATACGGTTTCAGACCGAAACGGTCAACGGGTGATCTTCTGGCGTACATGACCCACCTTTGGGGTGAGGCTATGGAGAAGCACGGTGAGTCACTGGCAATTAGTCTTGACATCGCCAAAGCTTTCGATAGGGTATGGCACAAATCGCTTCTTTCCAAGCTACCAGCCTTCGGCCTGCCTCCTAGACTGTGTAACTGGGTAGCAAGCTTCCTGCAGGGGCGCCGTATTCGCGTCCTTTGTGATGGACGAGCTTCGGAGTTCTTGCAGGTAAATGCTGGCGTGCCGCAGGGTTCCGTTTTATCTCCCACTCTCTTTCTTCTGCATATCAATGACATGCTCTGTAACGGAAACATTCACTGCTATGCAGACGACAGCACCTTACACGGGAGTTATTACGCACATCCTGCCGCCAAGCAGTCTGATATCGCGGAAAAAAGGCAGCTTCTTGTCACTGAGCTGGACCGGATCCTGGACCACATTTCTCAATGGGGCGCTAGGAACCTGGTCGAGTTCAATGCCAAGAAGACCCAGGCATGTGCGTTTACAGCAAAGGTATCTCCTTTCCTTCCCCTTCCCACTCTTCAGAGCACACCACTGCCACTGCAGGATCACCTCACTATCCTCGGTATGGATGTTCGCTGCAAACTGAATAACAAAAACTATATCGAGAGTATCATCAAATCAGCCTCGCGTAAACTCGGAGTCCTGAACAGAGTGAGACGTTTTTTCACGCCGGAGCAGCGGTGTCTTCTATACAAGACCCAAATTCGTTCCTGCGTGGAATACTGCTCACATCTCTGGGACGGCTCCGCAAAGTACTTATTAGATGCTCTCGACAGGTTGCAGCGACGTGCGGTCCGCATTATTGGGGATCCTGAGGTCACGAACACCCTCGAGCCTTTGCAGATGCGTAGAGATGTTGCGTCTTTGGCAGTTTTCTACCGTCTCTACCATGGTGAATGTTCTGACGAACTCTTCCAATTAGTCCCACCCTCCCCTTTCCTTCACAGGACGACACGTGCAGGGCTAAGATGTCATCCATTTACGGTGCAGAGTATACCTGCTAGAACCAAGCGTTTCAGTGATTCATTCCTATGCCGCACCAATAAGACCTGGAATTCCCTGCCAGCTCACGTGTTTCCTTCTTCCTACAGTCCCGGGTCCTTTAAGCGGGGCGTGAAAAGGCATCTAATGAGGCCGTCAAGCTGAGTGCCACCACTGTTAACATGGTAAATGTTTACGATGGTGACCCTCATTCCGAGACTTTGCCTTTAGCTTAACATCAGGCGAGGTGAAGTCAAATTGACGTGTCCTGTGTAAAAAAAAATAAAAAAATATGCGTTTTCAATGTAATTATAAAGTTAATAATGATTAGAATTTCAATACTCAAAATAACTGAATAAAAAAACATGGGTCCGGCCGTTATGCTCCCATTCCGAAATATTGTTATTCCCCCCACATAGAAAAATTTGTTATTCCGGTTTGCCCCCGGGCCGTGTTGCCCCCAGTTTCTTTGTAACAAAACTCTTGAGCAAATACTGTTGAGAACAAAAGTGTTTTTGAATTTAACTTATATTTATTTTATACTATGTATCATCGTTTTAGACATTAATAGGGATAGTTTTTGAGTATATTCTATAAGGATTTAAAAACGCGAACTAAATTAAATTAAAATAATGTTGATTTCGAAAATTAACACTCTTAGGTTGCTCGTTCATAGTTTAGACTACCTACCAGAGCTCAAACGAGTTTTTGGAACAAAAGACAATTTTAGATAAGATAGATGACCGAAAACCCTAAAAGCGGTGAGTCATACAATGGCAAAAAGAGTGAGATTATGATCTTTAAGGCAAACACAGTGACATACTCAGATGTGCCCACAGTTTCACTATATGGGAAACCCCTTAATAGAGTTGACAGGACAATGTATCTGGGCCACTGGATCACCGAGGACTTGCGAGATGATTGTGACATTGAGAGGGAGCGCAGATCGCTGGCTGTCCGATGCAACATGCTGGCCCGTAGGTTTGCACGCTGTTCTAAGTCAGTGAAGGTTATGCTTTTTAAATCCTGTCAATCCTTTTACACGTGCAGCCTTTGGGTTAGCTATACGCAGCGGGCATACAGCGCTCTGCGTGTCCAATATAATAACGCGTTTAGGGTTTCTGGTGGGGCTGCCGTGGCACTGTAGTGCATCAGGTATGTTTGCAGAAACGTGTACGGATGGCTTCGAAGCAATTATGAGGAAGCGGTGTGCGTCTATGCAAAACCGTGTACGCGGCAGCACCAATAGTATTCTTGGCGTGTTCACGGATCGGCAGGATTCACCTATGTGGCGAAGATGGGTACAAATTCACATGTAGGTCGTTTCCAAATAAAAATAATATAAATGTATACTAGCCCTAGTTTATAAGGATCACTGTTACTAACACTATGGATAATTTTCCGAAATAAATGGATATAATAATATTAATTGTCCGCTTCTACCTGAAAAACGAATATCCGAAACAATGGATAATTGCATCGTTTTCGCTCATGCTTGAATATTGCAAATATGCAAGTGATAACATAGGTTAAGCGGTCAGTGTCATCATCCACATAAAGACGTTAGTCCTGATTGCATCCGAGGCCACGGTGTCCTAGGAGCTCAGGGTCCGCCTTCCGGCTCTTCCTCCTCCACTTCGCACGATCTTGGGCGTCCAAGGTAGTGAGACTTGTTTTCACGCATGTCACCCTCCACGACGCCAAGCCAGCACTTCTTGGGCCTACCCCTTCTACCTGGACCGGGTGGGGGCGCCATTGCCAGGCATTTGTTACCCACGTAGCTGGGTGGTTTCCGCAAGACGTGGCCGCACCAGCGGAGGCGGCTCTCTTGCATTTTATCTGCGATGTCACGGACATGAAGGCTGCCGCGGATGCGTGAGTTCCTTACGCGATCTTTACGCGTGACTCCACACATCCACCGCAGTATTTTCATCTCCGTGACACGCAACATCTGCTTGTGTCGCTCCAACAGCGGCCACGCCTCACAGGCGTGTAAGAGGTCAGGTCTAATGATCGTTTTATAGACCTGCCCCTTCAGCCTGACTGGCATTTTAGTATCGCAAGTGACGCCAGTCATTTCCCGCCACTTAGTCCACGCGGCGGCAATACGTGCAAAAGCGGTCAGTGTGTCGTTTTACAATGTCGAAGATAGGTGACCGAAAACAATAAAGAGGTAGCGTGCCCATTGTCAGCCCCACCTGAAAAACGAATTTCCGAAACAATGGATAAGTGCATCCCTTTCGCTCATGCTTGTATATTGCAAATATGCAAGTGATAACATAGGTTAACCGCTCAGTGTGTCGTTTCACAATGTCGAGTGAAGGTCCTTCTTCCTCTCAAGGACTACAGCGTAATTATAAGCTTATTTCGAATACATAGGGAAAAAGAAAGAATCATCTCGGGCATCAGAAATCCATACTAATATTATAAATGCAGAATACAGTAAATAAGTAAGTATAAAGTATTATGACAAAAACTCAAGACAATAAATCAATATAAATGTTCCAAACGTAACAATAACAATAACAGACTGCAGGATCGCCGTAAAATCGATGCATTGGAGATGTGGTGCTGGAGGCGCCTTCTAAAGATCCCGTGGACGGCATTTCGCACCAATGTATCAATCCTCAAAGAGCTTCACGTTAAAGACAGACTATCGTCAACTGTGCAACTACGAATACTGAAGTTCTTTGGTCACGTCTCAAGAAATGAGAACTCGATGGAGAGACTGGTAGTTCAGGGCCAGGTGGAAGGCAAAAGAGCACGCGGTCGATCACCAACCCGCTGGATAGATGCCATCAAAAAGGCTACTGAATCCACCATGACCCAGTGCACTCGCGACGCCTCTAACCGTCAGAAATGGAAGCACATCGCCAGAAGAGCTACCCTCGGAAAAGACATCGACCCAACGAACACCCCACCATGTATCTCGTCAGCGCAACCACGACCACTCTGACAAGAGTGTCCGACTGAGAAGAAGAACAATAACAAAACTCAACAAAATCTGATAATAAAAACTACGAAATTAAAATGTACAACAGTCACTGCGACGCGGACGCTACTGCAGGACGAGAGCGGGGCATCGCGCGGAGAAGCGGGAGGAGGGTTGTTTGCAAGGCCAGGTGCCATGTTAACTCGCACGAGCTATAGCTACACACATCAGTCATGATTATACTCTTAATTTCCATTTATTATTTTAACACTTGTCTGCTCAACCGTACTGAATCGAATATCATGACAAAAGGAGAAACTATGGGGGCAACGCGGCCGGGGGCAAAACGGAATAACAAATTTTTCAATGTGGTGGCATACCGGCCGGGGGCAACCCGGAATGGGAGCATAACGGCCGGACCCATTGTTTTACCCTCCTTCTTTCGGCAGTCGGGTAGTGACGGTCTCGTATTTCGGCACTCACACTTACCTACTTGCTACACATATGACACACATCGACATTATATAGCGCTTGCGACAGGGGTCGGGCTTTCGCTGCGGTAGCCATCAAGAAATTCGAAAACGAGCGATAGGACCAGTCAAAATGTGTGACTTGGCTACGCATTTTAATTGAAGTAGCAACCAAAAAGTATAGATAACGACGATCGAATGATGTTTCGAATCATGGAATCGTGTGATTAAAACATTGTCTAGCAAATTTGTGTTCGTTATCTGCGGATCACGTGACAGGTCGAAAGCCAACTTTCGACTGACGAAGTAGATAATAGAATGTAACATTGTCTAGGCCCCCTTGTCAGTCAGCGTATTTCATACAATAGCGGTAACGAAACCATAACTAGATTCAGAAAATCGGCACATCGCCATCTATCGAGCGGTGAGGTACTTATTTGCTAATTCTGTGTCTCTATAAAATAAAAATGATATATGATAATAATATGATAATATGTTATGATAATATAATTATAATAATATAATCTATAGAAAGGTTCTTCGTAGGTTACATAACAAACGACTATTTAACATTTCGCTCCGAGTAAGAGTAATTAATAGGTAGTATACTGCATTAAACTCTATATAATACATACTTCAGAGTGATATAGAATATCATAAAAATATCACTCGAAAACCTATACCTACCTCCGCCCACGTGGATGTGACTTATCGCTAAATTATGATTTAAGCTATCCTATCTTTCAATTTGGATCAAACTGCACACGGTGTGCAAATTTGATTGAAATTGGTTGATTATTTTAGGAGTCCATCGCGGACAGACGACGTGACATGTACGTACTTAATTTATATATTTAAAGAAGAAAGATAGATGTAAAAGCCTTGAAGTATTAGGTGAAATTACTTATTTATAATCGTCGAAATGTAGTTCATAATCTACATGTTTGTTATAATCAGTTATGACGTCACTATTATTTTATCACCATGGTTAACTATTAGCTATTAGTGTTCGGTTGGATGATCAAAAATAAATGATAACGTAAAGTATAAATATTGCCGTTATGTTACTGTTCTTTACATACGCTCAATACAATAATTTATTTTAACAATAAGAATGTACCTACTCAATTAGCACAGAATAGGTTTACCTGTCACCTGAGGCAGACATATTTGTCATGTCCATGGCTCGAGGCAGCATTTCGGTCGCATTATTTTTTGTAAACTAGATTTTACCATGGCTCTACAAGCGTTGAAATTTCTGTTCGATTTTTAAATTCTTTCTTTTAACTAACCCTGTCCTGAATATAATGAACATAATAAAGCATTATCCATAAAGGTGCTGTGTTTTGGCAGTTAAGCGTATGCACATTTCGGCGTTTCATTTTTATTTATAGTGGTAAATGACTTTATTAAATTAAAATTGACAGAGCCCATATACCAATGAGACCCATACAACCATATACGCTCAAGGGCGTTCATACTACCATGAACCATCAAATTTTCGACCTTTGCGTCCTTTACGTCCACAGAGCCTCCAATACCCACCATAAAGATTTTCGCGGCCCAAGCAAGTCTGTAAATCCCTTCCATCGTTTGCTTTACGCGAACAAATAGCATTTTGTTTGACGATATAAATTTGCAGCATGCGTTTTGCCAATTGTATATCAAACGTCAGATTACATAGAATAATATCAAGGTATTTTAAAAAATTTTTTCGAATTCGAATTACAATTTCAAAATTAAGACATGGCATCTGTCGGGTCAGCTATTTTTTTATGGTAGTAAAGTAATCGTACAGTTTCTAATTACCTGCTCAATTTTCTTGTTAGTTTCTTTTATGACGACAATAACAAACACAACAAAAAAGAATTAGCGCAATTGGTCCAGCCGTTCACGCCTCATCTAGTGACCAAGGGAAATAGTGATTCATTTTTATACTTTTTATGTCAATATACAGTTATTATAAATTAATCCTTTAGACACGTCAAAATACAGAAAGCACAAATCCGCACTGTTATTTAAATAAGGGTGTTCGCATAATAGCAAAATCTTCCCAGTGCGTTGCCACGTGACCAACTATCTCTTCTCGCACCTCTCTAGCCGTGACTTGAGTGTCATATATTGCCAGATATTGTCATAAAAGGCAAGCTCCGTTACCAATGATAGGCAATATGGCGTGGGGCATCATAATGACATTCACATTGAGACGTTCAACAATTCAACAGTCATACTGTTAATTAAATAACTGAAGTAAATTCAATTAAACTAAAAAATAAACATAAAAAACAAGAAACAATGAAATTATTATATTTAAAAATATGTGAAAAATTGATAATTAATAACCTAACCTAACCTAACCGATCCGAATTATTTTATTAGCGAAATGAAAACAAATGAATTAATCATTTAGTACTGTAATAATATTACATCATAGTGATTAGTGATAACGTTTAGGGAGTCCAGCGGATGATCATCATCACCACCAAAGGGCGAAGGGAGCTCACGCGTAAACAACACAATTTACAAATCACGATACGATATCTATTGTCAAGTTCTTCTATTTTTTAGTTTGTCACCTGCTTTTATATTATGATTATGACACGTACTTACATAACCAAACCATAAAAAATCATAACTGTACAACGCCATCTATCGAGCGTTTTCTGGACTATGAATGTATGTATGTTTTGGAATGTATATTATTATGTCAAACTGGTACAGAATGCAGTAGAATTTTTTATGCCGCGTTGTAGTGGCTATTGCCATGTCTATCTTACACAACAGAGTTTGTATTGTATTGTTGTATATGTTTTACCTTATGTATATTATCGCTTCTTATTAAATTTCACAAAACTCATAATCCATCCATTTACATACAACCATTCATCGCTTTTATAACTTCTTTTAGTATGTAGTATATGAAATTTCATTTCAAGATTCTAACTTTGAAAATGACGAACTTGCGATACAAACGTTTATCACCTATTTTACCCCCTTAGTTAAATTTAAAAAAAAACTGGTACACGTGTTCATTAATTTCTTAAAAGACACAGGTTTGTAATGTAGAGCATCTAGCTCTGAAAATGACGGACTTTCATGCAAAACTTCCATCCCTTATTTTACCCGTTTGGAAGCAGAATTTCTAAAAAACCTTTCCGATTGGATGCTTTTACGAATAATGTGCTTACATCAGAAAATAAAATGCATCTACGGTCAAAATTCCAAGTTTGTAGGTCCAGCGGTATAGGCTCTACGTCGATAAAGCAGTCAGTCAGTCGGGACAAGTAATTTAAATAGAGACGAGTCTCAACTCTCACTCAACTGCTCGAGAAGCAATTTGGTTCATATCATTCATTGAATGATAATAAGACAAAGACAATATGCATATTCGTACACACATGGGTGGGTACGAACATAAGTTCAAAATATTTTCTCACCAATGTGAGTACGATGAGGAACCTTGTCAGCCAGCGTATTTAATACAACAGCGGTAACGAAACCATAACTAGATTCAGAAAAACGGCACAACGCCATCTATCGAGCGGTGACGTAGTTATTTGCTAATTCTGTCTCTATTATAATACAAATAATATATAATAAGAATATGATAATATGATATGATAATATAATTATAATAATATAATAAAGGTTCTTCGTAGGTCACTTAACAAACGACTATTTAACATTTCGCTCCAAGTAAGTGTAATTAATAGGTAGATACTGCATTAAACTCTATAAAATAGCTACTTCACTCTACTCAGAGTGATATAGAATTATCATAAAAATATCACTCGAAAACCTATACCTATCCTATATAATACTAGCTGTTGCCCGCGGCTTCGCCCGCGTGGATGTCACTTATAGCTAAATTAAGATGTAGGCTATCCTATCTTTCAAGTTGGATCAAACTGCACACGGTGTGCAAATTCGATTAAAATTGGTTGAGTAGTTTAGGAGTCCATCGCGGACAAACAACGTGACAGGTAATTTATATATTTTATAAGAAGAAAGATAGATGTGAAAGCCTTGAAGTATTAGGTGAAATTACTTATTTTTACCCGACTGCCGAAGGAAGGAGGGTAATGTTTTAATCGTCGAAATGTAGTTCACAATCTACATGTTTGTAATAATCAGTTATGACGTCACTATTGTTTTATCACCATGGTTAACTATTAGCTATTAGTGTTCGGTTGGATGATCAAAAATAAATGATAACGATAAAATAATAATATTGCCGTTTTGTTACTATTCTTTATTTAATACAATACATACGCTCAAAAAAATAATTTATTTTAAAAATAAGAATGTACCTACTCAATTAGTACAGAATTGGTTTAACTCTAACCTGAGGCAGAAATTACTAGGTAAATGACATATTTGTCATGTCCATGGCTCGAGGCAGCATTTCAGGCGCATTCTTTTTTTTTAAACTAGATTTTACAATGGCTCTACAAGCAATTTTAATTTCTGTTCGATTTTTAAATTCTTTCTTTTAACTAACCCTGTCCTGAATATAATGAACATATTAAAGCATTATCCATAACGGTACTGTGTTTTGACATTTACCTAAGCGTATGCACATTCGGCGTTTCATTTTTATTTATGGTGGAAAATGACTTTATTAAATTAAAATTCTGGGACGAGGATCTACTGACGCGCTCCCGGGGTTGGGTCAGATGGCAGTCGCTTTCATGAAAGGTGTAGATTGAGTATACTTTGGGCTCCGGGGTATACTGGTAATAACGTGAGGTGAATTTCTTGAATGACAAGTCACAACACTAAGAATATTGATGAAAATCGACCTAGTGCACAACGTTTTAAAGTATGTAAAGATACACCCCACCGCAATGATAAGAAATGGTAAATAACCACGCGTCCGCACAGCGGACCTACGCCGGGAGCAGGGTGGTGAGGGTGAGATCCGTCACTCCCAGGGCCGCTACGATGACGGTGTGCCCTGCGCGTGGTTGCTCAAGTCGCCGATCCCACTCCGCCACCATGATCCAGTGGAGCCGGGACTTATCGGCCTTTTTCAGGCTCGGGATCGTGTCCCTGCTCCCGCGCATCCTTACAGAACCGATACAGTGCCGCAAATCGGCCGCAGTTGGCGAAATACTTTACCACCAAATTATTAAAGCTCAGAGGCCCCGTAAATGTAAAATGCAAGATGTCTTCTCCACTATCCGTACCTACTAAATATTTTTAAAGAACAAAGATTTTCGGTCATGTCGTATCGGATCGGATCGAATCGAATCGAATCGCGTGAAATGTTATTGGCGCCTATATCACATATTATGTAATCTGTGCCTATACCACTTTTATAATTATCTAATAGGTGGGCCACTTTGAGAGACGCAGTAATTTCAATTAATTTCTACAGATAAAATATACCTAAACAAAGAGGACGTAGGATTTTACTACATTTTTAAATATCGCACTCACCTAAACCAATATTTAATAATCTGTGCCTAAACTCAGTAAAAACCCGTTTATTTCTCACGTAGAATTTAATGGAAACGAATGTTTAAAAACAAATTACAAAAAAAACACGTGACTGACTTGCGCTAAAAGGAAAATTTTGTTCCTTATTATAAGTTTGATACTCAAAGGAGAATAGGCGTTTCGTCCCTTATGTTGTAACACTTTTTACCTATATCAGATGAAAGGTCTATAAATGTATTATTATTTTGTATCTCGTGCAGGGTAAAAGTTATGGTGGTTTTTGCACTTTGACTCAAAGAGCAATTAATTATCATTATTGATAAAATTCCATATTTGAGCTACGTATTACTTATCCCTTTTTTATGCAGACACGCTCGCTGGCCAGCTGGGGTATTTATGTCGGACTCCAACCGACTATAAAACAACCGCACGCCGTCTCTATCTCAAAGTGTCAATTAATTGGTTACACCGCGTAGAGTCGGTAGAGGTTCTAGAGCTCTAGACCAAGTACACATAATAACTTATACCTCACGTAGTTTACCCAATAAAATTACATTCTAAACTTGCAACAAAGTTACCTAATTCATTTAGTAGCTAGTCATTTTAATAAATAAATGGCGACAAAGATTAATGCTTTGTTGCTTATAAGGTATCTGATGGCTCCTTGAGCAGGCAATAGTGCAGTGTCTATTAGCGTTGAGTTTATAAGTTAAGATGATAAGAACTTCCTTTTATTTAATTTACCATGTTTTTAGAGACATTATTCCTTATGATTTATACTATCGATTGTTGCCGTGAAAATACAGGATGATTTTACTGGATGTTGCAAGCTACTTCTGAAAAAAAATTAAATGCAGCTTTGTTTCTTTAAAAAAAATATGTTTCCTTTGAGTGATATTATCTCCAGTATTTTTATACTTACAAAAATATCACCCTCATAACTTTGTGTATGATTACACTAGTCGCAATTATTTACAAACGCAACTCATACAAAAGTGCCAATTCTCCTTTATTGTTTACTTACTAGAATAAGTGATTATTTATTTATATTTGAAATTGGTGTGAATTCGAGATTTTATGTATAAAAATGGTGGATTTTTAGACATAACGTCTTGGAGAACGCACATGCGTGTAAGAAAGTGAATTGTGACTATAGGTATATGTGCAATCCAAATGTCCCCAGGGAGCTCACCGTTTTTTCATCATCATGATGACGATGATGATGATGATGATGTGCTACCCGTAACGAATGCCATAGATGTTCGTATATTTGACCGGGACCGACGGCTTATCATGTTTGCCGAAGCACGACTAGATCAATGTAATATGGCTAATTCATTTATACGTATTTGCACTGGGCGGGAAACAAACCCGCGTCCCTTGCGCAGCAGTCGCGTACTCAGCCGTCATGCCGCAAAGGCTGTCCTCTCCCCGTTGTCTGCCTCTATATTGGTCCAACAAGAGCATACCCGCAACTTAATATTAGGTCCTTACATATGAAATTGGCGTTTTGTATGGGAGGAACAATCGAATATTTTTTAATATAATATATTTAATTAATCAAAGTATGAACCATTGTTTTCTATGCACTTTTGCCGGGTACCGACTCGTAGTCACACCAAATTATCACACCAGTGTGACAAACAGTATTTTTTTTCTCGTTTGTCACACTACTGATTTTTACACAACATGTATACCGTAATTGCTAGTGCAGTGCCAACATAATAAAGTCGGTTTGTCGACAAGTAATGCACCTGACCTATAACCTATGGCATGTCTTCAGATGTAAATAATTCATATGGTACTGCAACCTTATTTATAGTACTGGCCGGTTGGAAGTGCATTGAGATAATGACTGACAGGCGTCAACATAAAAACAAAGACAATTGTAGGTACATTACTTAGTTTCACATTGGCTTTTTATCGTGAATTTTTCTATTATTAATAGGAAACGTGGACAAGTGTTGTTGTATAAGCAACATCAGTATTATAAACAGAAAGTTTATAAAAATTCTAATCAGATATGGTTTTGTCGTAACCGTCGTAACAGCATAAAGTGCCCCGGTTCAGTCACAATAAACGTAAGTGCTAGTGTACATAAAATAAATATACATACTTGTTATATAAATATAGGTACATATCGAGATCTCTCTGTCCTATATCTATCTTCACGTCATGTCCATAACGGGGCAGGCAAAGAGAAGGGAATGCAGTGTTTCGCGATCCCCGCATGACTACCTGTACGATGCAACCGTGCACTGTCCGCCCGCCGCCGACTAAACGTTTTTCCTTAGTTGGCATTAATTTAGTTTTATTTAAATTTTTTTATTAGCTTTTTTTTAATGAAAGTTTTAATGACAATAGAGGAAGCTCGTGAAGTATGTAAGGATAGAGTCAAATGGCGAGCTGTTGTCTCTGCCTACCCCGGATGGAAATAGGCGTGAGCGTATGTATGTATGTAAGTTAGTACCCGATCGACGGCCATCGCGTGTGCTCCCTCGCTCCTTTGTTACAATTATCAATTTGGTCCGAGTAATAAACTCCCTTTAAATTCTATATCTGCCACATTCTTTCATTTATACCGCCTACCAAACCTTTACACTACCTTTCTTGCTTTTTGAAGATTCATAAAATGTTTTATGAACGTGTCTCCAAAAGGTAAAATATTCCTCTATTCAACCTAGTTAAAAGTTCTTTAAACTTCACAGGGAGAAAATGTTATAAAATCAGTTGAGCACAGGAATACATGTCAACCAGAGGAGAGTGATAATGAAATAGCGCTTTCGATACACAAAATACATGAAGTTGCTTGCACTTCTGCGGAGCCAATAACAAAAATTTTTGAGAAACTTATTAGACCCTTAAAAGAAAAAGGGTTGAAAGTACCACAATTTGATAACGTAAAGTGCAGCCTCTATAATGCACGCAAACGAAAATTAAACCTTAATAAAACTGTTTTCAAACGGATTGAAGATGTCCAAGTACCTATTACATTTGAAAAGTTTCTGATTGCTGATTATCAATATGAGAATACCAGACTACTAATATTTTGTTCTGAAGACGCAAAGGTATTATTAAAAAGTGTAAAAGAATATTTTATTGATGCGACTTTTAAGAGTTCTCCACAACCATTTCCACAATTGCTTTCTATCCTCGGTGATTTGGGAAGCACATCTCAAAAAACTTCAGTTGTACCACTAATTCATGTGCTGATGAGTGATGAAAAAGAGTCAAGATACGCTGCATTGTTCGACATCTTAAAAACTAAATTTCCCGATTGGTGTCCCACTTTATTTCATGCAGATTTCGAGATTGCTGTAGCAAATGCCTTAAGACTTTTTTTCCACATATATCGATTAAAAAGTGTTACTTTCACTATTGTCAGAGCTTGTGGCGAAAAGCGAAATCAATTGGTTTAAAAACTAAAACACATAAAAGAATTATGGGATTATGTACGGTATTGCCGCTAACTCCGTTAGAACTAGTTAAAAACGGATGGGAGTACATAAAAACTGAAGCAAAAGAATTGAGCGGGGGAAAAGATAAAACAGTTCATAGCATACGTTGGCCGTCAATGGCTAAATGATGAGCAATATATTGCTGACTGGAGTGTAGTTGGTCAAAGACACAGAACCAACAACGTTTGTGAAAGTTGGCACGCCCAGTTAAACAAAAAGATAAATAAAAACTACGTCACTATACTAAAGTTATTAACAGTATTATTAAATCAAAATGATATCAATATACAAACAAAAAGAAGTGTCGACCAAAATGATAAAGACTGTTTTATAATTTCGTGTCAATTAAAACTATTAAATAGCGAAATATCATTGGGACATTTCCTCGAAATGTTGCGTTAAATAAAAATTATAAGAAATTAAAAAAAAGCTTTGCTTTGATTACTGGTTTGATTTGGGGAGGGGTGGGATTTTATGGGGAGAGGTTTGATTGAGAGAAAATTTGAAGCTTTTATTGTTACTACCTAGTAAATTTCAGCTCAATCGGAAACCGGAAAGTGGGTCAAATTCAACGTGTGCGTGACGATTGGGTGTCCTAATCGTGAATCAAAACACTAATGTTAGATAACATTTAGTAAAAGTTTGCAAATGGGACATCACTAGTTCGGAAATAAATACATTACATGGTGTGTAAAAATCAATAGTGTGACAAACGAGAAAATAATACTGTTTGTCACACTGGTGTGATAATTTGGTGTGACTACGAGTCGGTAAGGCTTTTGCCATCTCATAGGTAGTTCATTGATCCCTTTACTAAGAAAATCAGTCGGACGGGAATCAATAAAATCTGTGAAGGCGATTTGGACTGCCCCATCAGAAATGAATTTTTTCCCTTGCAAGAAGTTGTCCAAATTTCGAAAAAAATGGTAATCTGTTGGACGAAGGTCCGGGGAGTACGGAGGATGTCTTAGACATTCCAATTGAAGCTCTTCTAATTTGGTAGCCGTCTGTTGTGCGGTGTGTGGTGTAGCGTTGTCGTGAAGCAGCAGTGGCGTGGAGCGATTGACCAGCCTAGGTTGTTTAGCCGCTAGCTTTTCCATCATTGTTTGCAATTGCTGACAATAGACATCAGCCGTAATAGTCTGGCCAGATTTGAGAAAACTGTAATGAACAATACCGGCACCAGTCCACCAAACGCTCACAAGTAACTTTTTTGGGGTTAATTTTCGCTTGGGGCAGGATTTGGCTGGTTGGCCAGGATCCAACCATTGCGCTGAGCGCTTCCGATTATCGTAAAGAATCCATTTTTCATCACAGGTAATGATTCAGTTTTATAATACCTTCATTATTGTGCCGGTTCAGTAATGTAACGCAGCAGTCGACGCGCGTTTGCCGGTTTGCTTCAGTCAATTCGTGAGGTACCCACCTTTCAAGCTTTTTAATCTTCCCAATTTGCTTCAAGTGAATTAAAACAGTTTTATCACTAACACCGCAGCCTGCAGCTAACTCGGACGTGGTTTGCGATGGATCCGCTTCCACAATAGCCTTCAATACTTCATTATCAACTTGGGTCTCAGGCCGTCCACGGGGCTTGTTCTGCAGGTCGAAATTTCCAGAACGAAAACGTTGGAACCAAAAACGAACTGTGTTTTCTTTTGCAACATGACCGCCATAAACATCATTCACCCTTCGAGTCGTTTCCGCAGCACTAGTGCCACGGCGGAACTCGTATTCGTAAATAATGCGATATTTTAAGTTCTCCATTTTGTAAAATGAGTGACGCAAACAGAAAAAAAACAAATGAATGACGGTTATCGAAGCACAAATACATGAGTAAGTAGCTGTACAAATTTGAATTTGGAATTCCTTACCAAAGAGGAGAAAATCGTGATTAAAGTGGCCAGTACGGAAAACGCCAATTTCATATGTAAGGACCTAACCTACATATTTTTGAGCTTATTTATGCATGTACCCATTCAAAATTAAAGAAAAAAGAATAAAAGTTATCAAAATAAATGCTATAAAAAATTCATTCAAAACAAAAAAGAATTAAGTCAAATATAATCGTTTTATTACACTATTTTCATTGGTGAAAATGGCCGTTTCCTCGTGGTATGGGGACCGTAAACTGACGCACTGAGGCCGTAAACTGACGAAAACGGCCCTATACTTTACCGCCGTTTTGGCTACTTTTGCATATAATATCATAAATTATGGACGAAAGTCCAGTGGTTTATTGTTTATATACCACTAGACTATACTGAGAACCAATTTAAACCATCATCAGCCTTATGGGAAATATGTAGCCTATTTTTTACACGCCTAAAGTGAGAAACTCAGCTAAAAGGTCGTAAATCGGCGAACTGACCCTATAATAGGTACCGTTCAGCGACCATACAACCAGTCGCCGAGTACGCCAAATTGAAATCATGCCAATCTTATTTCGAAAACTACGCTTACGTGTGTCTTCGAGAATACGATATAGGCACTATACTTATGTGGTGCAGCTATGCAAAAACTAAACACATTTTTCTTTTTTTCTTCTTTACATAGAAAACTTTTATGTGGAGAAAGAGTACCTACAAACAGAAAGCTAATATTTTTATATAACTTACTGTTACTCGCGTCTTCGATACGTAGGGTAAGATAGAGGTAGTAAGTACACCTGTTCAAAATGAGGCCCTAACTCAAGACTTTGTCAACAAACTAAGCATTATTTATGAGACGTTTGAAGTAGTGTACACGGCTGCAGGTGAGTAATGTTAGGAGATCCATCATTTTAGAGGAGTTACAGCAAATTAGTTTCGTAGCTGTCACTATTTTCCTGGTAGAACAACGTTTTTTACCCGGCTGCGCGATATTAAAGATGACAATGTGTTTAACGATATATCTATAGGTATATATAAAAATCAATGCCACTTTTCGTTGTAATGTTATAACTCATCAACGCCTTTACCGATTTGGCTAATCTTGGTCTTGAATTATTCGTGGAAGTCTAGGGAAGGTTTCTACGCCGAGAAAAAATCGAATGATTGCCGGGAACCGACATACGCGCGGGCGGAGCCGCGGGCAAAAGCTAGTTTCTTATATATTGGTAGCCTCTATACATAATACATTATACTGTGACGGTCATGGTGTTCGTATTTCGACCGGGACCGATGGCTTAACGTGCATCCGAGGCACGACTAGACCAATGTATAGCCATACCTATTCATTCATAATGTATTTGCACTGAGCGGGAATCAAACTCGCGCCCATTCTATACAATGCCTAGAGATTGTAGAATGGCGCGTGATTTTTATTTATAACCATTCAGAAATATAATTTTCTCAAAACCCTCCGCAAATAGACATAACCTATTTATATCACACATTGCCGGTAACATAATATGCATTATTAAGGGTAAGTATTAGCATTGGTCTGGGTGTTTGTATGTATGGTATGTAAAAAAGTATAGTCTAATTTTATTATGTATGTTTATCCGCATTCGATTATTATATTATTATTATTATCCTCTTTATTCATTTTAAAAAACTTATAAATTATATTTTTAAATACATATAAAAAAAACATATATTTAAAAATATAAAAAATAGTATCCCACCGGCATCGAGTACAGGGACCAAGCTACCGGTGGTCAGGGCTCCAGAGAGAGGAACTTCCTTACGATGCGCGCCGTATCAAGGAGTACTGCCTTCTGCATCTGGCCCTTGACCCAACCATCCAACCCGAGCCTTTTCAGATGTTGGTCGAGGCTCTTTGCTATCAATCCGTTGACTGATACGACTATCGGTACAATGATTGCTGAGTCAACATTCCACATGTCGACAACCTCGTGGGCCAAGTCCAAGTATTTAACTTGTTTATCTTTCTCAGCTTTCACGAGATTCTCGTCATGAGGAATGGTGATATCAACAATCAATGCTCGGCGTTCGGATCGGTCTATCACCACAATGTCAGGCTTGTTAGCTATAACAGTCCTATCAGTGATGATAGATCGATCCCAGTACAATGTGATATGGCTATTTTCTAGAACTGGCTCAGGAACATACCTATAGTACGGCACCTCAACTTCCACAAGGTTGTATTTCAGAGCAAGTCGCTGATGGATTATCCTGGCTACTTGATTATGTCTGTGCAAGTACTCGCCGTTAGCAAGACGAGAACAACCGGAAGTAATATGCCTGAGGGATTCACCAGGTTGGTGACACGCTCGACAAATGTCAATTGTGCCATCCCTCATGATATACTTCCGGTAGTTATTCGTCTTAATAACTTCATCTGCAATTGCACAGACAAAACCTTCAGTTTCCCCAAAAAGGTCACTGAAACGTAGCCAGGCCACAGACGCTAGTAGATCTACTTCGGGCCTGTGTAGGGCCCGATAGAACCTGCCATGTAGCTCCTTACTCTGCCATACCTCCCTGCGGCTGTCAGTGCTAACTATTGTAGGCCTGCGCCAGTTCTCTTTAGCCAAACCGAGCGGGGTAAGCCCGGTATCTACGTTGACTACATCACGATGCATGTCCACGTTCGACTTAAGAAAGTAGTCTCTGAGATTGCACACCTCGCGATTATGAAGGGTCTTAGCATTTAAAAAACCTCGACCCCCACATTTCCGCGGGATGTACAATCTCATGACTGACGACCGTGGGTGGTGCATTCGAAATGCAGTCAACTGAGTCCGGACTTTCCTATCGATGGTATCGAGTTCAGTCTGAGTCCACTTGAGAATGCCAAAAGAGTACATCAAGAGTGGCATGACCCAACTGTTACAGGCACGCACCTTGTTACCACCTGACAAAAGACTGTTAAGTACCTTTTTCAGGCGGCCAAAGAAACGTTCCTGTAACAGTTGTTTCATGTCGACCTCATTGATGCATAACGCCTGTGACATACCCAAGTATTTATAGGTCTCGGTTACGAGGAGTGATCTTAGGTTAGTGGAATCAGAGAGCTGTATACCCTCCGACTCCACCACCCGCCCTCGCTTTACATGAATGACTGCACATTTGTCCACACCAAACGCCATTTTAATAGAATTACTGAATGTTTCTGTTACCCTCAGTAAAGCTATTAATTGAGGATTGGTGTGGGCAAATAGCTTTAAATCATCCATGTAAAAGAGGTGGGATACCATCTGACCCTCTCTTCGTAGCCTATAACCTAACCCTGAATTCACTAGTAAAGCACTAAGTGGATTCAGGGCTAAGCAGAACCAAAGGGGACTCAGACTATCCCCCTGAAAAATACCCCGCTCTATTGTTATCGGCACGCCGCCACCCAAAGCCTGACGACACCCTGGATAGAAAAGAACCGTCCTCCATTGCCGCATACACGACCTTAAGAAGGTACATAGAGTTGTATTCACTTTATACAACTCCAGCACCCTCAAAAGCCATGTATGTGGCACGGAGTCAAACGCTTTCTTGTAATCGATCCAGCATGCTGTCAGATCTTTACGATTGCGGCGAGCTTGTTGGCTAATAGCCATATCAATCAGGAGGAGCTCCTTAGTACCCCGGGCCCCATTCCTACATCCATTCTGAGAGGCACACATAATGGAATTATTGTTTATGTGATTGTTAATCTTAGCTCTCAGGATGGATGTAAGAAGTTTATAGACCGTTGGGAGACATGTAATCGGTCTATAATTATTGGGCTCCAGGGTACTACCAGTTTTATGGAGCAGGTGAGTAACTCCTGTCGTCATAAAAGCTGGTAGCGTCCCAGATTCTATAGCGGATTGAAATTGTGAGGCCAAAACAACATGCGAACTCCGTAGCCACTTTAGCCAGAAATTGTGCAATCCATCCGGTCCCGGAGATTTCCAGTTAGACAGCGAACGGACTGCACAATCTACATCAGTGGCATCAATGTAGATTTCTTCCATTGCTGGAATGGTTTCGCATGCTCTTTCGACCTCACGCATCCAATCGCCTTCAGTGTGGCTAACGGGCACCGACCAAATGCTGCGCCAGAAAGCATTTGTGGCTTCAGCATCCGGTCGCCGCACGTCATCCACACTCTCATCTGTTCGCTCCCAGCTTCTATATACCCACCTTTGGTCTCTTTGGAACATACGGTTGACGGTATATCGATCAACTCGTTTTTTATATCTCCGAATACGGTTTGCCCATGCACAGACTTTCTGCTTCAGGAAGTCAATACGCTCTGTGACCCGAGACGTATAATCCTGGGGACTAATATCAGTTCCCGCAAACGCTCGGGTCACATAGCGCATCACTCTTGGGCGAGTATTGCCCGACCTGAAGCAGATTAGTTTACCGATGAGCACCCTTGCCTCGGCCACACGTCGTTCAATTCTGCATTGCCATGCTGGTATGGTAAACTTAGGTCGTATGGCAGGATCTTTAATGGGAAATTTAGCACCTGCCAACGACATGCCGCCACAGCAGTACAATACAGAATTGAGTGGGTGTCACCGAGGTTTTCACTATTTTCTAGATATCTAGGTAATAATGAATCAAGGGCACTCACCAGCGCTATATTACGTCTATGTATGGGCAACCGCGGGAGACGTGGCCTGACATGTACGGGCATTGATCGATATTCCCGCAACGCACATTCCAAAGCCTCCTTAATCTCTTCATTGTACTGAATACTTACTGGAATAGGTGTGTCATCCGGCGCAACACAAGTATCATCATTTATTTCTGCTGTAGAAGCAGGAGCAGGAGCCGGGGCGGGGGTGACACAGATATTTCGCAAGCATTCTAGCCGTAGAGTCTCAAGTACGGTTTCATTCAACATGCGATTGCGTTGAATGACCCGCACTTGGTCCGATAGTCGTTGTGCCGACGTGTTGATGGAAGGTTCAAGCGCCTGAAACAGAGGAAGCATCCGAGTACGGTACGCACTGAGGTTAGTTCCCCCCTCTGTAGCCGCAAAATATGCCCGCATGACATTTTCATTTATGGAAGTAGTCCATCGCATGCGAATTAAAATGGAGCAAAAATAAATTTGAATTCGGCGTTGTAGGGTTGCCATATTATTATTTATTTTTTTATTATTATTCTCTTTATTTCATTATTAAACTTATTAATTACATTTTTAAATACATATATAAAAAAATAAAACATATATTTAAAAATATAAAAAATAGTGCTCCACCGGTATCGGATACAGGGACCAAGCTACCGGTATTTAGGGCTCCAGAGAAAGGAACTTCCTCACGATGCGCGCCGCATCAAGGAGTACTGCCTTCTGCATCTGGCCCTTGACCCAACCATCCAACCCGAGCCTCTTTAGATGTTGGTCGAGGCTCTTTGCTATCAGTCCGTTGACTGATACGACTATCGGTACAATGATTGCTGAGTCAACATTCCACATGTCGACAACCTCGTGAGCCAAGTCCAAGTACTTAACTTGTTTATCTTTCTCAGCTTTCACGAGATTCTCGTCATGAGGAATGGTGACATCAACAATCAATGCTCGGCGTTCGGATCGGTCTATCACCACAATGTCAGGCTTGTTAGCTACAACAGTCCTATCAGTGATGATAGATCGATCCCAGTACAATGTGATATGACTATTTTCTAGAACTGGCTCAGGAACATACCTATAGTACGGTACCTCAACTTCCACAAGGTTGTATTTCAGAGCAAGTCGCTGATGGATTATCCTGGCTACTTGATTATGTCTGTGCAAGAACTCGCCGTTAGCAAGACGAGAACAACCGGAAGTAATATGCCTGAGGGATTCACCAGGTTGGTGACACGCTCGACAAATATCAATTGTGCCATCCCTCATGATATACTTCCGGTAGTTATTCGTCTTGATAACTTCGTCTGCAATTGCACAGACAAAACCTTCAGTTTCCCCAAAAAGGTCACTGAAACGTAGCCAGGACACAGATGCCAGTAGGTCTACTTCGGGCCTGTGGAGGGCCCGATAGAACCTGCCATGTAGCTCCTTACTCTGCCATACCTCCCTGCGGCTGTCAGTGCCAACTATTGTAGGCCTGCGCCAGTTCTCTTTAGCCAAACCGAGCGGGGTTAGCCCGGTATCTACGTTGACTACATCACGATGCATTTCCACGTTCGACTTTAGAAAGTAGTCTCTGAGATTGCACACCTCGCGATTATGAAGGGTCTTAGCATTTAAAAAACCTCGACCCCCACATTTCCGCGGGATGTACAATCTCATGACTGACGACCTTGGGTGGTGCATTCGGAATGCAGTCAACTGAGTCCGGACTTTCCTATCGATGGTATCGAGTTCAGTCTGAGTCCACTTGAGTATGCCAAAAGAGTACATCAAGAGTGGCATGACCCAACTGTTACAGGCACGCACTTTGTTACCACCTGACAAAAGACTGTTAAGTACTTTTTTCAGGCGGCCAAAGAAACGTTCCTGTAACATTTGTTTCATGTCGACCTCTTTGATGCATAACGCCTGTGACATACCCAAGTATTTATAGGTCTCAGTTACGAGGAGTGATCTTAGGTTAGTGGAATCAGAGAGTTGTATACCCTCTGACTCCACCACCCGCCCTCGCTTTACATGAATGACTGCACATTTGTCCACACCAAACGCCATTTTAATAGAATTACTGAATGTTTCAGTTACCTTCAGTAAAGCTATTAATTGAGGGTTGGTGTGGGCGAATAGCTTTAAATCGTCCATGTAAAAGAGGTGGGAAACCATCTGACCCTCTCTTCGTAACCTATAACCTAACCCTAAATTCACTAGTAAAGTACTAAGTGGGTTCAGGGCTAAGCAGAACCAAAGGGGACTCAGACTGTCCCCTTGAAAAATACCCCGCTCTATTGTTATCGGCTCGCCACTACCCAAAGCCTGGCGACACCCTGGATAGAAAAGAACCGTCCTCCATTGCCCCATACATGACCTTAGGGAGGTACATAGAGTTGTATTCACTTTATACAACTCCAGCACCCTCAAAAGCCATGTATGTGGCACGGAGTCAAACGCTTTCTTGTAATCTATCCAGCATGCCGCCAGATCCTTACGATTGCGGCGAGCTTGTTGGCTAATAGTCATATTAATCAGGAGGAGCTCCTTAGTACCCCGGGCCCCATTCCTACATCCATTCTGAGAGGCACACATAATAGAATTATTGTTTATATGATTGTTAATCTTAGCTCTCAGGATGGATGTAAGAAGTTTATAGACCGTTGGGAGACATGTAATCGGTCTATAATTATTGGGCTCCAGGGTACTACCAGTTTTATGGAGTTGTAGGGTTGCCATATTATTATTTATTTTTTTATTATTATTCTCTTTATTTAATTCTTAAACTTATTAATTACATTTTTAAATACATATATAAAAAATAAAACATATATTTAAAAATATAAAAAATAGTACCCCACCGGCATCGGGTACAGGGACTAAGCTACCGGTGGTTAGGGCTCCAGAGAAAGGAACTTCCTCACGATGCGCGCCGTATCAAGGAGTACTGCCTTCTGCATCTGGCCCTTGACCCAACCATCCAACCCGAGCCTCTTTAGATGTTGGTCGAGGCTCTTTGCTATCAGTCCGTTGACTGATACGACTATCGGTACAATGATTGCTGAGTCAACATTCCACATGTCGACAACCTCGTGGGCCAAGTCCAAGTACTTAACTTGTTTATCTTTCTCAGCTTTCACGAGATTCTCGTCATGAGGAATGGTGACATCAACAATCAATGCTCGGCGTTCGGATCGGTCTATCACCACAATGTCAGGCTTGTTAGCTACAACAGTCCTATCAGTGATGATAGATCGATCCCAGTACAATGTGATATGACTATTTTCTAGAACTGGCTCAGGAACATACCTATAGTACGGTACCTCAACTTCCACAAGGTTGTATTTCAGAGCAAGTCGCTGATGAATTATCCTGGCTACTTGATTATGTCTGTGCAAGTACTCGCCGTTAGCAAGACGAGAACAACCGGAAGTAATATGCCTGAGGGATTCACCAGGTTGGTGACACGCTCGACAAATGTCAATTGTGCCATCCCTCATGATATACTTCCGGTAGTTATTCGTCTTGATAACTTCGTCTGCAATTGCACAGACAAAACCTTCAGTTTCCCCAAAAAGGTCACTGAAACGTAGCCAGGACACGGATGCCAGTAGGTCTACTTCGGGCCTGTGGAGGGCCCGATAGAACCTGCCATGTAGCTCCTTACTCTGCCATACCTCCCTGCGGCTGTCAGTGCCAACTATTGTAGGCCTGCGCCAGTTCTCTTTAGCCAAACCGAGCGGGGTTAGCCCGGTATCTACGTTGACTACATCACGATGCATATCCACGTTCGACTTTAGAAAGTAGTCTCTGAGATTGCACACCTCGCGATTATGAAGGGTCTTAGCATTTAAAAAACCTCGACCCCCACATTTCCGCGGGATGTACAATCTCATGACTGACGACCTTGGGTGGTGCATTCGGAATGCAGTCAACTGAGTCCGGACTTTCCTATCGATGGTATCGAGTTCAGTCTGAGTCCACTTGAGTATGCCAAAAGAGTACATCAAGAGTGGCATGACCCAACTGTTACAGGCACGCACCTTGTTACCACCTGACAAAAGACTGTTAAGTACCTTTTTCAGGCGGCCAAAGAAACGTTCCTGTAACATTTGTTTCATGTCGACCTCATTGATGCATAACGCCTGTGACATACCCAAGTATTTATAGGTCTCAGTTACGAGGAGTGATCTTAGGTTAGTGGAATCAGAGAGTTGTATACCCTCCGACTCCACCACCCGCCCTCGCTTTACATGAATGACTGCACATTTGTCCACACCAAACGCCATTTTAATAGAATTACTGAATGTTTCAGTTACCTTCAGTAAAGCTATTAATTGAGGGTTGGTGTGGGCGAATAGCTTTAAATCATCCATGTAAAAGAGGTGGGATACCATCTGACCCTCTCTTCGTAACCTATAACCTAACCCTGAATTCACTAGTAAAGTACTAAGTGGGTTCAGGGCTAAGCAGAACCAAAGGGGACTCAGACTGTCCCCTTGAAAAATACCCCGCTCTATTGTTATCGGCTCGCCACTACCCAAAGCCTGGCGACACCCTGGATAGAAAAGAACCGTCCTCCATTGCCCCATACATGACCTTAGGAAGGTACATAGAGTTGTATTCACTTTATACAACTCCAGCACCCTCAAAAGCCATGTATGTGGCACGGAGTCAAACGCTTTCTTGTAATCTATCCAGCATGCTGTCAGATCCTTACGATTGCGGCGAGCTTGTTGGCTAATAGCCATATCAATCAGGAGGAGCTCCTTAGTACCCCGGGCCCCATTCCTACATCCATTCTGAGAGGCACACATAATAGAATTATTGTTTATATGATTGTTAATCTTAGCTCTCAGGATGGATGTAAGAAGTTTATAGACCGTTGGGAGACATGTAATCGGTCTATAATTATTGGGCTCCAGGGTACTACCAGTTTTATGGAGCAGGTGAGTAACTCCTGTCGTCATAAAAGCTGGTAGCGTCCCAGATTCTACAACGGATTGAAATTGTGAGGCCAAAACAACATGCGAACTCCGTAGCCATTTTAGCCAGAAATTGTGCAGTCCATCCGGTCCCGGAGATTTCCAATTAGACAGCGAACGGACCGCACAATCTACATCAATGGCATCAATGTTAATTTTTTCCATTTCTGGAATGGTTTCGCATGCTCTTTCGACCTCACGCATCCAATCGCCTTCAGTGTGGTTAACGGGCACCGACCAAATGCTGCGCCAGAACGCATTTGTGGTTTCAGCATCCGGCCGTCGCACGTCATCCACACTTTCTTCTGTTCGCTCCCAGCTTCTATATACCCACCTTTGGTCTCTTTGGAACATACGGTTGACAGTATATCGATCAACTCGTTTTTTATATCTCCGAATACGGTTTGCCCATGCATAGACTTTCTGCTTCAGGAAGTCAATACGCTCTGTGACCCGAGACGTATAATCTTGGGGACTAATATCAGTTCCCGCAAACGCTCGGGTCACATAGCGCATCACTCTTGGGCGAGTATTGCCCGACCTGAAGCAGATTAGTTTACCGATGAGCACCCTTGCCTCGGCCACACGTCGTTCAATTCTGCATTGCCATGCTGGTATGGCAGACTTAAGTCGTATGGCAGGATCTTTATTGGGAAATTTAGCACCTGCCATACGACATGCCGCCACAGCAGTACAATACAGAATTGAGTGGGTGTCACCGAGGTTTTCACTATTTTCTAGATATCTAGGTAATAATGAATCAAGGGCACTCACCAGCGCTATATTACGTCTATGTATGGGCAACCGCGGGAGACGTGGCCTGACATGTACGGGCATTGATCGATATTCCCGCAACGCACATTCCAAAGCCTCCTTAATCTCTTCATTGTACTGAATACTTACAGGAATAGGTGTGTCATCCGGCGCAACACAAGTATCGTCATTTATTTCTACTGTAGAAGCAGGAGCAGGAGCCGGGGCGGGGGTGACACAGATATTTCGCAAGCATTCTAGCCGTAGAGTCTCAAGTACGGTTTCATTCAACATACGATTGCGTTGAATGACCCGCACTTGGTCCGATAGTCGTTGTGCCGATACGTTGATGGAAGGTTCAAGCGCCTTATTATTATTATTTCCTCTTTATTCAACTTTAACAAACTTATAATTTATATTTTTAAATACATATAAAAAAAAATAACATCTATTTAAAAATATAAAAAATAGTACCCCACCGGCATCGGGTACAGGGACCAAGCTGCCGGTGGTTAGGGCTCCAAGGAGAGGAACCTCCTCACAATACGTGCCGTGTCGAGGATTACCGCCTTCTGCATCAGGCCCTTGACCCAACTGTCTAACGCGAGCCTCTTGAGGTGTTGGTCGAGGCTCTTGGCAATCAGTCCGTGAACCGACACGACTATCGGAACAATAATCGCCGAATCCACATTCCACATGTCGACAACCTCGTGAGCCAGGTCCAAATATTTTATTTGCTTATCTTTTTCGGCTTTCACGAGATTCTCATCATGCGGAATGGTGACATCGATAATTATTGCGCGGCGCTCTAATCGATCTATCACCACTATATCAGGCTTATTGGCTACAATAGTCCTGTCAGTGATGATAGATCGATCCCAGTACAATGTGACACGACCATCGTCAAGAACTGGGTCGGGCACGTACCTGTAATACGGCACCTCCGAATCTACAAGTTTATATTTAAGAGCAAGTTGCTGATGGACAATCCTGGCTACTTGGTTGTGTCTATGCAAATACTCGCCGTTGGCTAGACGAGAACAACCAGAGATTATATGTCTGAGGGATTCTCCGGGACGATGACATGCCCGACAGATATCAACCGTACCATCCTTGAGGATATATCTCCGATAGTTGTTCGTCATTACAACTTCATCAGTAATTGCACAGACAAAACCTTCGGTTTCTCCAAAGAGATCACCGAAGCGTAACCAGGATACAGATGCTTTTAAATCTACTTTGGGCCCATATAAGGCCCGATGAAATCGTCCATGCAGTTCTTTACTCTTCCATACTTCCTTGCGATCATTGATACTGAGTATTGCAGGCTTGCGCCAGTTCTCTTTCGCAAGAGCGAGCGGGGTAAGTCCGCGGTCCACTGCCACTACATCTCGATGGACATCCACATTCACCTTGAGAAAATATTCTCTAAGGTTGCATATCTCGCGGTTGTGTAGAGTCTTAATGTTTAAAAAACCACGACCTCCAAACTTCCGCGGGATATACAACCTCATTACTGAGGAACGTGGATGGTGCATTCGATATGCAGTAAGCAGTGTTCGAACTCTTCTATCCAGGGCCTCCAACTCAGTTTGAGTCCATCTGAGTATTCCAAAGGAGTAGGTTAGGACTGGTATGACCCAATCGTTATAGGCACGCACCTTGTTACCGCCTGACAAAAGACTCTTCAGTACTTTTTTCAGACGGCAGAAAAAGCGCTCCCGTAACGATTGCTTCATACCCGACTCGTTAACACCTAACGCCTGTGACATACCCAGATATTTGTAGGTATCGTTCACAGAGAGGGATCTAAGTTTTGTAGAATCTGAGAGTTCTATCCCCTCAGATTCCACAATTTCACCTTTTTTTACATGCATGACCGCACATTTATCCACACCAAACTCCATCCTAATGGAGGTACTAAAAGTTTCCGTTACCTTTAGTAGCTCCATTAGTTGGCGGTTGTTGGGGGCAAACAATTTGAGGTCATCCATGTAAAGGAGGTGGGATATAACCTGACTACCTCTCCGCAAACAATAGCCTAGTCCTGAATCCTCTAACATAGTACTTAGAGGATTCAGGGCCAAACAGAACCACAAGGGACTCAAACTGTCACCCTGGAATATACCTCGCTCAATCTTTATAAGCTCACCGTCATCCGGAATATGTCGACATCCAGGATAGCGAAGAGCCGTACTCCATTGCCCCATACATGCCTTCAAGAAGGTGCAAAGAGTTGTATCAACTTTATACAACTCAAGCACCCTCAAGAGCCATGTATGTGGCACGGAGTCATAGGCCTTCTTATAATCTATCCAGCATGTCGCCATATCTCTCCGGTTACGGCGAACCTGCTGGTTAACAGCCGTGTCAATAATAAGGAGCTCTTTTGTGCCACGAGCCCCACTTCTACATCCATTCTGAGAGTAGGATAGAATTGAGTTATTATTATTATTATTATTTCTCTTTATTTACTTAACTTACTTATTAATTACATTTTTAAATACATACTTATAAAAATAAAACATCTATTTAAAAATATAAAAAATAGTATCCCACCGGCATCGGATACAGGGACCAAGCTACCGGTGGTTAGGGCTCCAGAGAAAGGAACTTCCTCACGATGCGCGCCGTATCAAGGAGTACTGCCTTCTGCATCTGGCCCTTGACCCAACCATCCAACCCGAGCCTCTTCAGATGTTGGTCGAGGCTCTTTGCTATCAGTCCGTTGACTGATACGACTATCGGTACAATGATTGCTGAGTCAACATTCCACATGTCGACAACCTCGTGGGCCAAGTCCAAGTATTTAACTTGTTTATCTTTCTCAGCCTTCACGAGATTCTCGTCATGAGGAATGGTGACATCAACAATCAATGCTCGGCGTTCGGATCGGTCTATCACCACAATGTCAGGCTTGTTAGCTACAACAGTCCTATCAGTGATGATAGATCGATCCCAGTACAATGTGATATGGGTATTTTCTAGAACTGGCTCAGGAACATACCTATAGTACGGCACCTCAAATTCCACAAGGTTGTATTTCAGAGCAAGTCGCTGATGGATTATCCTGGCTACTTGATTATGTCTGTGCAAGTACTCGCCGTTAGCAAGACGAGAACAACCGGAAGTAATATGCCTGAGGGATTCACCAGGTTGGTGACACGCTCGACAAATGTCAATTGTGCCATCCCTCATGATATACTTCCGGTAGTTATTCGTCTTGATAACTTCGTCTGCAATTGCACAGACAAAACCTTCAGTTTCCCCAAAAAGGTCACTGAAACGTAGCCAGGACACGGATGCCAGTAGGTCTACTTCGGGCCTGTGGAGGGCCCGATAGAACCTGCCATGTAGCTCCTTACTCTGCCATACCTCCCTGCGGCTGTCAGTGCCAACTATTGTAGGCCTGCGCCAGTTCTCTTTAGCCAAACCGAGCGGGGTGAGTCCGGTATCTACGTTGACTACATCACGATGCATGTCCACGTTCGACTTAAGAAAGTAGTCTCTGAGATTGCACACCTCGCGATTATGAAGGGTCTTAGCATTTAAAAAACCTCGACCTCCACATTTCCGCGGGATGTACAATCTCATGACTGACGACCGTGGGTGGTGCATTCGGAATGCAGTCAACTGAGTCCGGACTTTCCTATCGATGGTATCGAGTTCAGTCTGAGTCCACCTGAGTATGCCAAAAGAGTACATCAAGAGTGGCATGACCCAACTGTTACAGGCACGCACCTTGTTACCACCTGACAAAAGACTGTTGAGTACCTTTTTCAGGCGGCCAAAGAAACGTTCCTGTAACATTTGTTTCATGTCGACCTCATTGATGCATAACGCCTGTGACATACCCAAGTATTTATAGGTCTCAGTTACGAGGAGTGATCTTAGGTTAGTGGAATCAGAGAGTTGTATACCCTCCGACTCCACCACCCGCCCTCGCTTTACATGAATGACTGCACATTTGTCCACACCAAACGCCATTTTAATAGAGTTACTGAATGTTTCAGTTACCTTCAGTAAAGCTATTAATTGAGGATTGGTGTGGGCAAATAGCTTTAAGTCATCCATGTAAAAGAGGTGGGATACCATCTGACCCTCTCTTCGTAGCCTATAACCTAACCCTGAATTCACCAGTAAAGTACTAAGTGGATTCAGGGCTAAGCAGAACCAAAGGGGACTCAGACTATCCCCCTGAAAAATACCCCGCTCTATTGTTATCGGCACGCCGCCACCCAAAGCCTGACGACACCCTGGATAGAAAAGAACCGTCCTCCATTGCCCCATACACGACCTTAAGAAGGTACATAGAGTTGTATTCACTTTATACAACTCCAGCACCCTCAAAAGCCATGTATGTGGCACGGAGTCAAACGCTTTCTTGTAATCTATCCAGCATGCTGTCAGATCCTTACGATTGCGGCGAGCTTGTTGGCTAATAGCCATATCAATCAGGAGGAGCTCCTTAGTACCCCGGGCCCCATTCCTACATCCATTCTGAGAGGCACACATAATAGAATTATTGTTTATATGATTGTTAATCTTAGCTCTCAGGATGGATGTAAGAAGTTTATAGACCGTTGGTAGACATGTAATCGGTCTATAATTATTGGGCTCCAGAGTACTACCAGTTTTATGGAGCAGGTGAGTAACTCCTGTCGTCATAAAAGCTGGTAGCGTCCCAGATTCTATAGCGGATTGAAATTGTGAGGCCAAAACAACATGCGAACTCCGTAGCCACTTAAGCCAGAAATTGTGCAATCCATCCGGTCCCGGAGATTTCCAGTTAGACAACGAACGGACTGCACAATCTACATCAGTGGCATCAATGTAGATTTCTTCCATTTCTGGAATAGTTTCGCATGCTCTTTCGACCTCACGCATCCAATCACCTTCAGTGTGACTAACGGGCACCGACCAAATGCTGCGCCAGAACGCATTTGTGGCTTCAGCATCCGGTCGCCGCACGTCGTCCACACTTTCATCTGTTCGCTCCCAGCTTCTATATACCCACCTTTTATATTATTATTATTATTTATTATTTTATTATTATTATTCTCTTTATTCATTTTAAAAAACTTACAAATTATATTTTTAAATACATATAAAAAAAAAAAAAAACATATATTTAAAAATATAAAAAAATAGTATCCCACCGGCATCGGGTACAGGGACCAAGCTACCGGTGGTTAGGGCTCCAGAGAAAGGAACTTCCTCACGATGCGCGCCGTATCAAGGAGTACTGCCTTCTGCATCTGGCCCTTGACCCAACCATCCAACCCGAGCCTCTTTAGATGTTGGTCGAGGCTCTTTGCTATCAGTCCGTTGACTGATACGACTATCGGTACAATGATTGCTGAGTCAACATTCCACATGTCGACAACCTCGTGAGCCAAGTCCAAGTACTTAACTTGTTTATCTTTCTCAGCTTTCACGAGATTCTCGTCATGAGGAATGGTGACATCAACAATCAATGCTCGGCGTTCGGATCGGTCTATCACCACAATGTCAGGCTTGTTAGCTACAACAGTCCTATCAGTGATGATAGATCGATCCCAGTACAATGTGATATGACTATTTTCTAGAACTGGCTCAGGAACATACCTATAGTACGGTACCTCAACTTCCACAAGGTTGTATTTCAGAGCAAGTCGCTGATGGATTATCCTGGCTACTTGATTATGTCTGTGCAAGTACTCGCCGTTAGCAAGACGAGAACAACCGGAAGTAATATGCCTGAGGGATTCACCAGGTTGGTGACACGCTCGACAAATGTCAATTGTGCCATCCCTCATGATATACTTCCGGTAGTTATTCGTCTTGATAACTTCGTCTGCAATTGCACAGACAAAACCTTCAGTTTCCCCAAAAAGGTCACTGAAACGTAGCCAGGATACGGAGGCCAGTAGGTCTACTTCGGGCCTGTGGAGGGCCCGATAGAACCTGCCATGTAGCTCCTTACTCTGCCATACCTCCCTGCGGCTGTCAGTGCCAACTATTGTAGGCCTGCGCCAGTTCTCTTTAGCCAAACCGAGCGGGGTTAGCCCGGTATCTACGTTGACTACATCACGATGCATATCCACGTTCGACTTTAGAAAGTAGTCTCTGAGATTGCACACCTCGCGATTATGAAGGGTCTTAGCATTTAAAAAACCTCGACCCCCACATTTCCGCGGGATGTACAATCTCATGACTGACGACCTTGGGTGGTGCATTCGGAATGCAGTCAACTGAGTCCGGACTTTCCTATCGATGGTATCGAGTTCAGTCTGAGTCCACTTGAGTATGCCAAAAGAGTACATCAAGAGTGGCATGACCCAACTGTTACAGGCACGCACCTTGTTACCACCTGACAAAAGACTGTTAAGTACCTTTTTCAGGCGGCCAAAGAAACGTTCCTGTAACATTTGTTTCATGCCGACCTCATTGATGCATAACGCCTGTGACATACCCAAGTATTTATAGGTTTCAGTTACGAGGAGTGATCTGAGGTTAGTGGAATCAGAGAGTTGTATACCCTCCGACTCCACCACCCGCCCTCGCTTTACATGAATGACTGCACATTTGTCCACACCAAACGCCATTTTAATAGAGTTACTGAATGTTTCAGTTACCTTCAGTAAAGCTATTAATTGAGGGTTGGTGTGGGCGAATAGCTTTAAATCATCCATGTAAAAGAGGTGGGATACCATCTGACCCTCTCTTCGTAACCTATAACCTAACCCTGAATTCACTAGTAAAGTACTAAGTGGGTTCAGGGCTAAGCAGAACCAAAGGGGACTCAGACTGTCCCCTTGAAAAATACCCCGCTCTATTGTTATCGGCTCGCCACTACCCAAAGCCTGGCGACACCCTGGATAGAGAAGAACCGTCCTCCATTGCCCCATACATGACCTTAGGAAGGTACATAGAGTTGTATTCACTTTATACAACTCCAGCACCCTCAAAAGCCATGTATGTGGCACGGAGTCAAACGCTTTCTTGTAATCTATCCAGCATGCCACCAGATCCTTACGATTGCGGCGAGCTTGTTGGCTAATAGTCATATCAATCAGGAGGAGCTCCTTAGTACCCCGGGCCCCATTCCTACATCCATTCTGAGAGGTACACATAATAGAATTATTGTTTATATGATTGTTAATCTTAGCTCTCAGGATGGATGTAAGAAGTTTATAGACCGTTGGGAGACATGTAATCGGTCTATAATTATTGGGCTCCAGGGTACTACCAGTTTTATGGAGCAGGTGAGTAACTCCTGTCGTCATAAAAGCTGGTAGCGTACCAGATTCTATAGCGGATTGAAATTGTGAGGCCAAAACAACATGCGAACTCCGTAGCCATTTTAGCCAGAAATTGTGCAGTCCATCCGGTCCTGGAGATTTCCAGTTAGACAGCGAACGGACCGCACAATCTACATCGGTGACATCAATGTAAATTTCTTCCATTTCTGGAATAGTTTCGCATGCTCTTTCGACCTCACGCATCCAATCGCCTTCAGTGTGGCTAACGGGCACCGACCAGATACTGCGCCAGAACGCATTTGTGGCTTCAGCATCCGGCCGCCGCAAGTCATCCACACTTTCATCTGTTCGCTCCCAGCTTCTATATACCCACCTTTGGTCTCTTTGGAACATACGATTGACGGTATATCGATCAACTCGCTTTTTGTATCTTCGAATACGGTTTGCCCATGCACAGACTTTCTGCTTCAGGAAGTCAATACGCTCTGTGACCCGAGACATATAATCTTGGGGACTAATATTAGTTCCCGCAAACGCTCGGGTCACATAGCGCATCACCCTTGGGCGAGTATTGCCCGACCTGAAGCAGATTAATTTACCGATGAGCACCCTTGCCTCGGCCACACGTCGTTCAATTCTGCATTGCCATGCTGGTATGGCAGGCTTAGGTCGTATGGCAGGATCTTTAATGGGAAATTTAGCACCTGCCATACGACATGCTGCCACAGCAGTACAATACAGAATTGAATGAGTGTCACCGAGGTTTTCACTATTTTCTAAATATTTAGGTAATAATGAATCAAGGGCACTCACCAGCGCTATATTACGTCTATGTATGGGCAACCGCGGGAGACGTGGCCTGACATGTATGGGCATTGATCGATATTCCCGCAGCGCATATTCCAAAGCCTCCTTAATCTCTTCATTGTACTGAATACTTACTGGAATAGGTGTGTCATCCCGCGTAACATGTGAATCTTCATTCAATGCAGTTGTAGAAGCAGGAGCAGGAGCCAGGGCGGGGGTGACACAAATATTTCGTAAGCATTCTTGCCGTAGTGTCTCAAGTACGGTTTCATTCAACATATGATTGCGTTGAATGACCCGTACTTGGTCCGATAGTCTTTGTGCCGATGTGTTGACGGAAGGTTCAAGCGCCTGAAACAGAGGAAGCATCCGAGAACGGTACGCACTGAGGTTAGTTCCCCCCTCTGTAGCCGCAAAATATGCCCGCATGACGTTTTCGTTGATAGAATTAGTCCATCGCATGCGGTGCACATTACCACCGGCAGCGGGGGCCCTATTCGAAGCCGGAGGGCGTCGGGGTCCCAAGCAGGTCGGTGGACGGCCTCTCCCCGGCCGACGTACAGGTGTTGGCGACGTCGGCGGGGAGAAATACTCGTCGGAGCTCGACGCCTCAACAGGAGTTGGTCTTGGAGATGTGGTTCCCGGAGCCTGCGAGGCGGAGCTGCACGACGAGTCCGTGGGTGTCAGGTGTGCATCTTGTATTATTATCTTGGTCTTCGCTCTTGTCAACATAATTTATTTTTGAAATATTTGGTTGTGATTTTTGACATAATATGTCTGTCATGTTTTATTTTCCTGGTTCTATTTTCATTCTGGTGTTTATTTTGTTACAAATCATTATGCGTTTTGTTTTATTCAGTTATTATAAGCCACTAAAATAATATTATTTGTATTGAAATAGGATAAAAGTGCTAAAAATCTAAAAATCTTTAAAGAGAAAAATATTATGTGTGCAAGTGACCAGTGTTGCCAAGTTTTTTATTATTATTATTATTATTCATTCGATTCCATAACACAAGCTAGTTAAGCTTACTATGGGTTTCTAGATAGCGTTGTGTAGAACGTTTTGGAATATTTAATCTATAATATGAAAATGAATCGCTAATTGCCAATTTGGCCAATTCTTTTTTTTAATGGTCGTTGAAGTTCAAGGATGGTTTTTACGGCGAGAAAAATTCGAATAATTACCGCGAACCGACATCCACGCGGGAGGAGCCGCAGGCAAAAACTAGTATTTAATATTATGAATATTTAAGTTTAAGTAAGTGCGTTTCTTACATATACCTACATGCGTGTCTTAAAAAATATAAATGAATAATACCCACACTTTGGTATTGGAAGTGCGCTTCACTGTCAATTTCGACACTCATCAATTAGTCACAGCACCCCGATATACTCTCCCCGACACCCTAACGAATTGTGATACAATTTTGGTTCTAAATTTTAGTCAAGTATACGACTTGACTACAAAGTCGTATAAAGAAGTGTTTACATAGAAGCCACGGATTCGATTCCCGCAGAGCAAATACTTATGTGACTGACTTATTGTTATTTAACAAACTATGAAAATTTTCATAACTTTTTTTTTAGAATAAGTTCAATAATTTATTGTTCAACATACAGAGTGTTAAAATATTGTATATCAACTCTTGTGAACGCATGCAATGGTTTCACTTCCACCTTGTCTCTTATTTGTACAAGACTTTGGTGCCATTTACAGTATAATACACTTTTTTATAAGTGATTAAAAGATAATTAAACAAATGTGGGAAAAAAAAAAATAGGTCGTATCAGGTTGTGTAGGCAGAGGTGCTAGCACCCACATTTGGATGAATAATAATTATCTAGTTATTGTTACATAATTATATAAAACCCATCAATAATACCTAATCCATCGAATACATAGGGAAAAAGAAGAATCCCGCTGCACCATTTAGGGGGATGAAAAATAGATGTTGGCCGATTCTCAGACCTACTCAATATGCTCACAATCGGTCAAGCCGTTTCGGAGGAGTTTGGCAACGAAAACTGTGACACGAGAATTTTATATATTAGATAATATTTTGAGAAATATGAATCAGCTAAAACATTTCCAAACAATGACATGAAACTTTTTATAATGAAATATCTAGTTGACAAAAACTACTCGATTTTCCGTTGCTGGTTATAGCCTTAGAAAAAAAGTAAGGGGAGAAAACGGAAAAACGGGGAGGCCGCCCCGCCGACCGCCTGTACGACAGTGTAATGCCGGCGGCGGCGGCGGCCTCGACATAAGAGCGCTAGAAGCTCTCCGGCAACCGTTCGCTGCACCCGAACCAGTCCGTTCCTAAGTGACGCGCGGGCGATTTATTAATTTCCCCCGTTCTCCACCCACCTCCACAATCACTCCCACATCGTATTATAAATTGAAGTAAGTTTTAATTAACTGTTTACTGCTTTTGAAAATCCTGTGTTTGAAATGTTACAATTATTTTTCTTTACATTTTTTACTCAAATTACGTAACCCGCCTCAGGTTTAAGTAAGTAAAATTTAAACCTAAGTTTGTTAGATTTACAAATGGACACTTCCATTTTGTCTAGAAATTTGTATAAATCACACTTATAAGGGTGAATTTCTCAAACGTAAAATTTTCGCGGCGTGACTGAAAATCATACCTTAAAGTTAACATATAGTAATGATTATTTTTTGTAAGAAAGATATCGTTTTTCTCTATATGCACGTATAAATTATATTATTGAAACTATTTTTGTGAGTGTGTAAAAAATGTCTTTTCACCTTAATTCTAAGCTTGGTGGCGCGTCCACAACCTGTTTTCTTGGGAATGATCACAGTTTAATCAAAACTTCATTAGTTTACTGAGTATACTTAATAATAATTCGATTCGGCATTATTTTAGCTATCTTCGATACTGTCATTCGTAGTATTTAGTACTATACTTTATCTTAAAACTAATTTATAAGTTGCGTCCGCGGCAAATGTAAAATTTTGGTGGGATTTATAAAATCATCGAAGAAGTCGTATTGAAAGTACCTATAAGGACGACACTATCATCATTGGAAACGTTCAGTTGGGTGTTAATGAGCACCAGTGCCAGTTGTCCCCAGTCCCGTTTCGTTTTTCTGTCAAACACGTAAGTAGGTCGAATCATAAGCATCGGACAAAAATATTGTAATTTTTGTGTTGATTATTTAAAACGGTTTATTCTCATTGTACGTTTTAATATTTAAGTATAGTGTACAGGTTCAGTATGTGTATTAAATTTTGGTAATGTAACCACTATATTCTAAATAGTATTTTTATAAATAATTTTTTTAGACGTGAAACTAATTTTGGTGGAGCAATTTTGGTGAATTTGGTGGGGTTTTACTAATCATCAAAATTGTATATTTACACCAAAATTTGTTTTCATAGTTATTTGATTAAGCTCCTACGTAGTCCGACGGGCTACTAGGTCAGGTGACCTCTACGTAGTATACCCTGGGCAATGGAGAAAGCACCGCCTCTCTCCCTAGGTGGGAAAGAGGTTGTTGGCAGTTGAGGGTTGTTCGGAAGCTTTCCTAATTTTCTCTCAGATTAACCATTAGCATATGAACTACCCATACAAAAGACGGGCGAGTAGTTGGATGAAGTCAGCTGATGCCGCAGTAGGGACAGGCCGGTGTGGTGGAGCATCGTGCGCTCTTTCCGTCACCTGCTTCTACTGGCGTGAAAGGCGGCCTCACTCTTTACTACTAAGCCTACGCCGTTAAAACCTGCCCACCCTTCTTCCCTCCTCTCCACTGTCAACATCATTTGGCTTTTCTTCCTCTGCTTTCTCACTTACATGAAAGCTACCGTGGATGCAAGAGTGCCTCATGCAATCTTTTGCAAGTGACTCCACGCAACAAAGCGATGAAGTCGTAGATGTAGGTGACACGCAACTCCTGCTTATGTTGCTCCAGCAGCTAGAACTTTGCTATCGTGTAAAAGGTTTCAATCTTCTCCACAGAAGGCTTCTGACCTCTACCGTCCTCAAGCTCCTACAACCACATCCTCACATGTTGCACCAATCTATCGGCGTCCACCACCGATATTAACAGCATACATGGGCAGTTATGGAGTGATTGTCTGATGCTATCCGACCAAAATACCACGCTGATTGGGAATGGACTAAGGACAGATCACAGATCACAGAGACAGTGATAAGGAAGACTCTCATATTGCCAACAGCGTTTCGAACAACGGAATCAGAATCGTGGTACATGTATCGGATGGTGTAAACCTCTGGAACCCTTTTGAACCGCAATGCCCATCAGCTCACCGCGTGAGAAACTTAGTTGAAGGACTCCTGTAAGTTCAGAAATAGACATCACACTACCAACTTGTCTTGCCACTACCAAGTGTCCATGGCATATCTTCCGTCCACCCTTAGGCATACCGAGTACCATATTATGTTGCTCCAGCAGCTAGCACTTTGCTATCGTGTAAAAGGTACTCAATCTTCTCCACAAAAGGCTTCTGACCTCTACCGTCCTCAAGCTCCTACATCCACATCCTCACATGTTGCACCAATCTATCGGCGTCCGCCACCGATATTAACAGCATACATGGGCAGTTATGGAGTGATTGTCTGATGCTATCCGACCAAAATACCACGCTGATTGGGAATGGACTAAGGACAGATCACAGATCACAGAGACAGTGATAAGGAAGATTCTCATATTGCCAACAGCGGTTCGAACAACGGAATCAGAATCGTGGTACATGTCTCGGATGGTGTAAACCTCTGGAACCCTTTTGAACCGCAATGCCCATCAGCTCACCGCGTGAGAAACTTAGTTGAAGGACTCCTGTGAGTTCAGGAATAGACATCACACTACCAACTTGTCTTGTCACTACCAAGTGTCCATGGCATATCTTCCGTCCACCCTTAGGCATACCGAGTACCACCTCTCCCACTTTGAGAATAACTGCTTAAATCTTTTCCCAGCAATATTGAATAAGTTCGTCGATAATATTGGCGCCATTAGAGTAAAATATAATCCTTGCTAGAAGCAAGGATAGATAGAACAATCAAATGTTTTGCTTTTATACTGATACTACTAACAATTAAAGTGGTTTTGCCATATAAAAATGAAGTTGGTGATAAAAGGGTAAAAATTAAGGGTTATATGTAACTATTAAGTGCCAAATTCTAGAAAAAAAACAAAGAAATAGTATAAGTAATAATAAATAAAAAATAAAAATAAGTTGATATGCAATTTTGGTGTTAGACACTAATTTCGGTGTATTGAAAATTCAGGTGTATAAAATAAACAAGTAATTCCCAGGGCTAATTAGACTATTCAAACATAATAGGCATAAAGTATGTATTTCTAGCTAAATATTGAAAGAGATTACCTAAATACCTAGAAATAAAAAAAATCACCAAAATTAGCTAAAAATTCATAGATGTTGAAATTCACCCATAACTTTCTTGTCAGTCAAAGTTGTTATTTATCTGTTGAAAATCTGATAAAGGAGCTTGATTCTAGTCATAGGTTTAAAGGAAGTTATAAGCCAGCCGGATTCGAGAGCTTTTAACCTTTCTACTCCGAGGTATATCCCAAATCCCAACTCAATTACGGTTGGATTCAGTCGAAGAACAATACAATTTCTATAAAGCAACTGCCGCCTGACCTCCACAGCCCACTGGTTATATCAAAAAAAAGTTGGACCAGATTGTCGGCCACCAACTCGTGGCGAATACCACAGATATTTCGATGGTAACCCGGACCGGCGACCGCTTAGCATCTCTCCGACTCATGAAACCCACCTCACCCCACACTTAGGCCACTGTCATGGCCGTGATTGAAGGTGGTTGGCAAATAACCTATCGTGTAACGCGGTGACTGAAGATTGAATGAAGTATTTTTGTTCTAACCATCATTCAAGCGTAATTCATGATTGATGGCGTGAATAACGTTTGCATGAGCGTGTAGCCTTAGACTCTTAGGCGGCCATTGCATGCCTACTCATGCAAGTCTAATAAGGCTCTAAAGTTTGGAGCCTTAGACTGATGTCTACTATTACTTAAACATGCTAATCTGTAAGAGCTTTTGACCCTTTTGACGCATAAAACCATATACGTAAAACACCAACTTTACGCAAAACGCCTAATTCGTAAAACACAACTTACGCAAAATACCAACTACGCATAACACCAACTTGGAGTTGCGCAAAACACCAACTACGCATAACACCAACTTTTTCATAAAGTTATATAATATTTTTTTAAACGTGCTGAAACGTGCTTCTTTTGGCCTGTTGTATGTTCGTCTATTTCAATTAGGTACTCAAGAACAAATTGGATGTCAATATTGAGGAATTTAAAGCAGACTTTGAGGAAGCAGTCATATTGGCAGTAAAAAAGTTGTATCTGGAAGTACACATTTCAGGTTGCTACTATCACATAAGCAAATCATTTTAGAGCAATTCTGAGCAATAATTTTAAGCAAAGAGTATAGAAGAATGACGACGTTTGCTGCAAATTTACCTCTACTTCCATCAAATATCCATTACAATTAATTAGCGTGGCAAACAAACGACATAGGACCAACAATCCTCTGGAAGGATGGAACCGAAGACTTAATTCAAGAATCCACAGAAATTCATCCTTATTGTATTTCATAAATAAAATTAAAATAGAGGCTGGGTATAATGATCGGGCAATCATTGATTTTCTAAAAAACCCGTGTTAAAAAGTAAACGGCGTAATCTTGGATATCGGCTTTGATAGGCAATGTAAGAAAATATTGAGGCATATTCAGCCATTGGATTTTTTGAGAAAATTGATAATGTTAAAATTATTATGTAACAATAATTAGAGTAACTCTTTTACTTTACACACATTAACTATAGGTATGTTTGAGTCGTTTTAGTTATTTTGTGCATGATTACGAATTTAATTTCGTTTTCTTTGATTTCTACTTATTATACCTGTAAGAAATAAGTTTTGTTTTATTTTGCCTCTCTTGACGGGTGCACTTAAAATTCCGAAGTATTTAATTCCAAATTTATGTGCCTATTCCGATTTTCAATAATCACACAAATAAGCCCTCAGAATTCATATAGATAACTCTAAACTTCTAACTTTATAGGGTGGTGTTTTGCGTTTGTGGAATTGTACGTAGTTGGTATTTTACGTATCTTTTCTAATTCATCCGCATAAAACCATAAAATCGTGAGTTGGTGTTTTGCGTATGTGGTTTTATGCGTCAAAAGGCTTTTGACCTATATGTTTGACACATCATCAACTTGATCTATCTATGTTCTGCGGAGTCGACCCCACTGCTCACTTACACATAGGTAGGTAAGTAGGTATATAACCTACTTAGTGTGTCAATAAAAAAAATAGAAATATGAAAAAGCGGTACTGCAGCGAATGTGACATGAACATGACGAATTACATAAGTGACGAATGTTGTTTGGGAACTGAAATGTGTAGTCCATTAGCTAGTCGTTATATACGATATAATATTATAAATGCAAGGGTAACTCTGTCCGTCTGTCTGTCTGTATGTATGTTACGCTTTCACGCCTAAACCACTGAACCGCTTTTGATGAAATTTGGTATAGGGGTCGATTAGACCATGAGGAAGGATATAGGCTATGTTTGGTCGCGATAACCGACATCCACGCGGGCGGAGCCGCGGGCAAGAGCTAGTATACGATATACTAACTGCTTAAGATTTCTAAATATAAAATCTTTTATGAAACAAAGAGGTTTCAACAAGTTTCAGTGGTCATACGTCCTTTGGTCTTATTTGTGGCCCTATAGATTAGGTGTACTCTAACTATAAGTATGTACATACATCAAAAAAAGTTTGCGATCACTTTGAAAAACTGAAATCTTTTTTGTTACTGTAAATTATATTATGATTTTTTATGATAAAAGCAGAAGTCAGGGCCGCCTCTGGACTTGAAGTTAGCACGCAGACCGTTCGCAATTGCTTGCACCGGGCTGGATTACGAGCACGGAGGTCATGGCGAGCTCCGCTCAATTCCCGGCAACGTCAACCACGAAGATTGCAGTGGGCTAGACTTCGGCAAAATGAAGAAGGTGAGGAAGAAAACATTTGGCAAAACTGTCTCTTCGTTGACGAATCCCGAATCTCCACTCATCCAGATAATCGACGTGTCCGTGTCTGGAGAAGACCAGGCGACCGTGAAAGACAACGAACTGCCACTGGAACAAATCAGCAAGGCGGAAAGTCGGTGTCTTTTTGGGGTGGCATTATGATTGGAGCTAGAACGCCTTTGATCCCGTATCGGGGCTTCATGACAGCAGACATGTACAAAGCAGTTGCTATTGATGATATCGTCAAACCATTCCGAGTAAACCATGGGCACCAATTTGTACTGGTCGATGATAATGCGCCCGCACATCGAGCTCAACGAGTCAATGCTGCTCTTCAAGAATACGATATCACACGATTAGACTGGCCTGCCGGCTCGCCCGACTTAAACCCAATAGAGCACGCGTGGGATGCTCTTAAACGAGCTGTTTGGAACCGTGAGCCACATCCCCAGACAGTTCCAGAGCTCAGGGAAGCCGCTATTGAAGAATGGGATAGGTTACCCCAGGAAATGCTGGATAACATGATCCTCAGCATGCCCAGGAGGATCTCCGCATGTGTTCGAGCCAGGGGAGGAGTTATTTTATGTTGAATTTACACCTTTTAATAATAAATTGTAGTTTAAGTTTAATTAAACAGTCTTTTTCTTTCTATGAACTTTCTATCACAATTGCATTATGTTTAATGGCTCAATTTTTTTAAATAAATAATGAAAAATAGTTTTATATTTTAATTTCAAACAGGGTATTCCTATTTAAAGAAAGCATACAACATTAATTTCTTCTTGATAAAGTTAAATTTAAAGAATTCTAGGAGCTTATGCCCTCGATCGCAAACTTTTTTTGATGTGTGTATATTCCAAATATTATGTGGTAAGGAACTATAATATATTTTTTTTATATTTTCGTCAGCTGGTTACGTGGGTAATCAGTGTTCCACCGGGCCCCCGTAGTAGTGGGAGAACCAAGAAGTGCAGAATGGTTTGATGTACTTAAGTGATTTTTTGCGTGCCAATGATGGTCCAAGATCGTACAAAGTGTAAGAGGAAAAACCAAAGACTGGAATGATGAAGGCGTTGAATATTTGGCCTTTTATTATTTACTAGCTTTTGCCGTGGCTCCACCCGCGTGGCTGTCGGTTATCGCGACCAAACATAGCCTATGTCCTTTCTCATGGTCTAATCTACCCCTATACCAAATTTCATCAAAATCCGTTTAGTGGTTTAGGCGTGAAAGCGTAACATACAGACAGACAGACAGACAGAGTTACTTTCGCATTTATAATATTAGTATGGATTATATATTTTTATAGGCCATTTCTATAGACTATTATATAAACTACGTTGCGGCTTTGTTTGTCATTAATTAAAATATTTTGCGTTATAGATTCGGGATAAAAGTATGTTCAACGTTCTAACATACTCGTAAAAATCCAACGCCTCCTTGTTTTGCGACCACTAACATGGATGCTGTATTTTTATATTATACGAGCTGTTGCACGTAACTCCACTCGCAATGGAATAGTGAAATAGTCGTAAAGTAAACAGACATTTTTATTTTTTATAACAGGTAATTTTGTTAATTTTTCTTTTTGAAGATAACTTTGACAAAATATATGAATACTTAAAAAGTTAACAACATCGCTAAAAACGTTCTGAAGATATGATTAAGGAGATAGATCTAGACAAAACAAACTGGCGAATAAAATTAGGTATCAACCTCTTAATAAAAATCTTTGTCTAATAAAATTCAAGAATACTTAGACAACAATCGAGCTGGGAAATTAACCGTTTGCTGTGTACTATGATGCTAATACAACACATCGTAATTATATTAATTAAACTTATTTGTAAATAGACCAAAAGAAACCGCTGCACTTCTTACCTGAGTCTTCTCAGAACAGGACCGCCTTGTAGATCTGAGATCCACTTGCATACTTATATATTATTTAAGTCTACTTAGTTTTAATGGTTTTAACGTTTTGCAAGTGCCATTACATGGTCGAAATTATTGACTTTGTTTCAGTTTTAATCATAGTCAATTTTCATCAATTTTCATCACATTGACCGGTACCCGTGATAACAAGCTACAACCTATTAATCTAGTTATTGAAACATCCGTCACACTCAATTACAACGCGCGCAAACGCTTGCTCTTCCAACTCGATTGATGTTGTTAAAACCTACATGGCGTGTGTTATAAAATTATAGCTCAGTTACCATGAAACATTGGTATATCCGAAACTAAGAGCCTACACGAAACACGAAGAAAATATCAGAATATCTTTTGGTTGATTTTGATGCGTTCAGTTATGCAGCGTTTTATTCAATTGTGGTGCAGCTGTAGGTCGACTAAAACGACTATACAAATTAAAGCGCTATTAAACTTAAATTATACCTACAGAGAAGGTATAAAGAATTATGCCCTAACTTTATGAGCGAAGGCGAACCGAAGAGCGAAGGCGACCCGGTCGTCGGAGGAACGACCTCCGTCCTCCATGAGCGCTGGCCTGGGGGTGATCGGTGGAGCCGCCGGTCGCCCTAAAAGAAGCAGGCCGCGGTGGCGGCGCAAAGTGCGCCTCCCCGTACCCGGGGCTAGATAGGGACACTAAGGTCTCCACAACCCGAAGGGGGCCATCGCGAAAGAGATGGCCCTGGGTCTGCGCGAGCTGCGAGAGATATGCTTTCGGCAATCTCACCTCCGGCAACCAAAAACCCAAGACGGCGTGCGTTTTAATCAGTTCGTGTCCGACATAACCACCTCCACCGGCTCCGTGGGGGTGGTATCTGTGAGCATTTTTCGCACGATAAAAACAATGCCCTACATAACTATGCTTTTCTGTATAATCATGCTATCATTCATCGGCTCTTAGGCTGTCACATACCAACACTGTCTTCGGACCGATTGCGAAACATAAACATTTCATGGTATTAATTTCCCAAAACTACGGTCCGCTAATTCAGATGTATGTTAGGTGGTTGGCCTCCTGTTTGTATTTGTTTGTATCAAAGAAGAGAGTGCGCTATATGATTTACTAGCTGTTGTCCGCGGCTCTGCGCGGCTCCGTATTGTGGTTTTCGATTCAGCAGATCTAGAGATTACCCTCTACAACTCTATAACATCCATAATCTCACAATTCACAAACTACACCTCTCATAAATCGCGTCGCCGGCTATGTAGGTAGGTACCATGACTTTATTTCGTAGCGCATCATTTTCATTTTGCGAGACCTCTGAAGTTCTTCATTAGAATTATATATTTAAAATAGAAATTTTGATCTACATTAAATGCACAACGCAACTAATGCATGTCATTTTATAAGGAATAATAACAGAACTGTATTTATAAAAATAGCTTAATAAATGACTGATGAAAGAAAATTTTAGGTCATTCTTTTACACATTGGGTTACATTTATAGGAATTCTAGTAATGATCCCTAATTTTTTTGAAAGTAAATTATATCCTTTGTTACTACCAGATATTGTAGCTTCCTATATGCGATAGAATTATTAAAATCTGTCCAGTAGTTTCGGAGCCGATTCGATACCAACTAAAATACAAATATTTCCTCTATTAAATATTAGGTAGTAAATATATGATATTGAATCTCTTACTAGCCTCCAATCTCTTACTAGCCTCCACTGTAACGTAATGCAATTTTGCCTTGAAGGGAGGCTAACAAGTTATGCCTGGGCGTAGGTACATTGCCAGTATCAGAAAATGCTTTTATACCTAATTGCATTGAGTAGCTCCAAGCTCCAACTAAATAAAATTATAACCTCGGTCTTGGTTACGTAATCTTATCAGCCTTATTAATGCCAGCGCTAAGATGGATGGACGTTAGTTATTCAATCACGCCATTACAGCTAAACAAATCTGGACGAAGTTCTACTGTACACGTACAGTAGAACACGTATAAACGATGACCAAATTTTTTGGGCCATGCTATTTGATTACAATCAATATTAAAAATCTATATACAGGGTATAATCGTTAAGTGTGTCCAGGCGATTATTCCGTAACTATTACAGATATCAAAAAACTGTAAACTGATATCGAAAGTACGTTACCTAATGAGTAAAATGACATCAATAACTTTTTAAAAATCAAACGATATGTATCTAAAATTTTGACATTAAACCCTCCCATACATTTAGTATTAGATTAGTAGAAAGGTTTTAGTTTTCTTATTTTAAAAGAATATTTAACTTAGTACTGATATAAAGGAAACTGTTTATTAACCACGCAGAGTAATAAAATTAAAAATAATAATATTTATTTATTAGTAAGTACAATTTTTTTTTGTAGGGTGTTGTTTTTCAGTCTGCTCAAATTAATGCGATCGGTCAAACTATATTTCAGGCGCTCGAAATACAGGATATATAATACACAATCTGTTATAGGGAGAATTTTTTTTACGAAATTTTCACTACTGAATCCTCCAAAAGTCCTTTTTGCAATAATTAATATGCTATTACTGAGTTTTTTTATTATTGTCTTCATGTGTTTAGTTAGTTACCTTTTTATTTTTTTATTACTAGATGGTATTTTTTGTTGCTGTCAGATGCTATGTTTATGTGTATCCATGTTTTTATTGGCCTTTGTCCAGCAGTGGACTGCAATAGGCTAATTGATTGATTGTTTAATTATTAATTAAGTGAGGCGTGCTGTGTTTAATTTCTTTCCTTTCATTCGTCTTTCGAATAGAAATTAGTTTGTCATAAAGGTAGCCAGCTTTACTTACAGTATAAAGTGTCAAACAATTCGACATAATATTTGAGGAAGCAATGTAGAGTTCTAACTACAGGGAGTTACAGAAAGGTGTGGTCATATTCGGGGGATCCATTAAATGTAATAAAATTGAAATATCGGCATGGGCCTATCAAATCCGATTTACTTATTATGACGTAGAAAAAGATTTTTCTTTCTTATCGACCGTGTGTAAACTCGTGGAATAAAACCCATGTATAACTTGTTATAATAGTATGAAAGTGATAACAAAATTCACTTTAAGCAATAAGATAACCTTTTTTTGTGCCCGAAATGCTGAATGTGACACTTGTCTCAAAATTTCCTTCACTGAAGGTAACCTACATTCAATACCTTTTTTTTTTCTCGGATACCCCCCTGCTGGAGCCGGAAGGGGAGGTTATGTCGGACTCGAACCGACTAAAACCGCAGGCTGACTGTGGGTCGTGGTGCTAGCACAGAATAGATAAGGAGTGCTAGGCCGGAGGTGTGGCATATACCTCGCACCCCGTGTGACAGGCGGCTCCACCCGTCACCCCCAGGCCCGCGCTCATGGGGGATGGAGGTCATTCCAAAAAAACAAATTCCAATACCAGGGTAACATAAATTCAACTATACTCGTAGTCACAAACATTTTCTGCAATCTTGGTATACGACCTACAACTACATTACACCAAAATATACAAATTTTAAAGAAAGAAACATACATAAAATACTGTACAATGGGCGGCCTTATTGTATTTGTTACAGGAAATGTATGAAATCAAGGAATTGTATACAAATCCTAGGAAATGTGTGTTAATTCATAGAATGCCTGCAGTTCCACCGGCAATGTGTGAAATAAATGGGTTATTGTCTATATTTGCGGATGATTTTGTGGAAAATTTATATTTTTGAATGAATAAAAAAAAATTACCACGAAGATTAATGCGGGAGCGGAGCGGAGCGAAGCTGGTTATCTTCTAACCTAATCTATCCAAGTTAAATTGCGTGGTGTGGACACTGCGCCCCGACCTGGATATATTATAGGTTAGAAGACTGAAGCGGAAGCGAGGCTCCAGCATTAGCCTAGATGGTTGCATTTTTTATAACCACCGTCAATGTTCTTTGATACCATTTCATACATTGCCTGCTGCGCACTCGGCATTGTATACAATGCCTGGGCATTGTATACAATACCGGATTATACACATTTCCGGTAACATATACAACAATCTCACCCAGGCAACCTTTGGTGTAAAAAGTATAGGTCTACCAGAATCTCATTGCACGATTTTAAAAGAAGAATTACGATTTTCATATGGCAATTTTAATGTCATCACGTCAAAAATTCGACGTCCTCACTCATAAGCGCCTATTTATTTAAAAATACATAAGACGCACATGCGCAAAAGCCTGACCTGCATACAAAGTTCCCAAAGTTTGACATTGATATATACCGAAATGTCAAATATTTTATTATAAGTTTCTGCTCTTTGTAGCGGTTTCACCAATAATTTAGCTTGTACCATTTTGATACTTTTACATAGATTTTTATTCTTTGCCACTTGTATCATAACTTCTTTGTGATGATGACCATGAAATAATACCTAGTTGTACCAAGTTATTAAATTTTGTATCGATAATATGTAATAGCTAACTATTTGTAATCAGTTTCATCAAACCAGGTTATAAATCAATTAGCCTATCGCAGTCCTCTGCTGGACATAGGCCTCTTCCTACAGATTCCCAATTACTTCCTTCCTTTGATCTATTAATTAAAATCCCTTTGTGTTAGTTATGGTGGTAATCTAAACTTAATGGACACAAAGGGATTTCTCGATCGCATTCAATTCCACATACTGACTGCAGAATTTGAATAGCCCTACTTGATTAATCCTAGGCCGACACAAACGTACTAGTCCAACTGTCCATCGCTTCGTATTATTCGCAACTATAATAATTGTGTATTGAGCTTTCCATATTATTGTCATTTTAGAGTTGTTCCTGATAACACACAAGATTTCTATCTCGGCACCCGGGTCTTAGTTAGACTTACGACCTAAAGTAACTATATTACCGGCTAAGTATCATAAAAGAATGCTGATAGTAAAGTATGTATTGGCCCTAACACAAACTGTCCAAAGCTGGCTTAGTGATCTCTGCCTCTATCTAACCATCTTTCAATGTAGCACTTCTTTGAGGCTTAAGTAACAAAGGCAGTCTGCACTTTTCTTTAATAATGGTTGATGAACTATAATTTCATTGCAACTAGATGTTGGAGTTGCTGTTTATAACTAGGTACTGGAGAGGCGTCATTTACACGGTGCTAGTTTCCCGCACGTTTGAGTCGATAAAGTCGTTTGCGATAATCACTAGCAATAATCGCCCTATTAAAAAGTTGACATTTCACATTATGTCATTGCTTTGAAATTCTATTTAGACGGACACTATCAATATTCAATTGCGAGGTGATTCTCGCCAGGCGAGGACGACCGAGCGACTATTGCTTCTGCGAGAGTTTAGACGAAGCAACTTTTTCTCTCCTTTCGAGAATCGTATATACGAGGCGATAAACTCGCCCCGTCTAAAAAACGCTGTAGACTTACACCAATGATCGAAAAAGTAGAACTAAGTTGATGGTTACTATTGAAATCCACTCTTAGATTGTACATCATCATGATCTCCTTGCTTTATAAGGAGTCGACGCCACATATCGCATGAACTACATAAATGAATGAAATACATAACGATGAAATGAGGCATATATAATCAAAAAAACGTTTACTTTCTATACGATTTCAGCATGCAGTCGACACGATTATAAACACGCTTTTATTAATTTGGTATAGTCCTTTATTAATGTTTATATACAACGCAATGTTTTCGAATTTCGATTTTGATTTATTTTAGTGCATTATTACAAGTAGCCTATCTATCCATATCGGGGCGCGCGGTGTTATGTTCTGCGGACCATAATCGATATATTTCATGACGGAGTTACCTGTTCGTTTTGTCTTATTCGAATATTTCCAATATCAAATGGGCTTGCTCATGTCTGTGACATCCAGTTTCATACACAAACTCAATCATCTGGCAAGTTTAATTTAGTTCCCGTCAACAACAATTTTAATAGCAATTCCCTCGAACTGGTAGTAACGTTGAAAGTTATGAAAAAGCCTGGCACACACGAGAGGTAACTTTTCCATTAATTTGTACTAGTTTGTGTTCTCAAAAAGTGCATGTGGAATATTTTTAATGCACATTTTCAACTACTACTCTGCAGAGTTCTAAGGCAGGTGCACTCATGATTTATGTTTTTAACAAAATAAATGTACCTACAGCCGCCCTCAAAAGTTAGTGCGCACTTATATTTTTTTACGAAGACTAGTTTATAACATTGAAATTTATTTTTGAGAAGAAATTAACATTTTTCAGTCTGTGATTATTGTTCTATGTAAAGTTGAGCTACTAATACTGCCAGTGGGGACACCCCTATATAATAATAATAATAATCTCCTCCGACCGTTTTCGGTCATGGCGACCGCTATATATATATACTATGGCGGGGACGCCGTTTGACTGGACGTGTGATCAGCCCGTCTGTATGGGCCATTGCTCCCATACATGTTCGTATTTTTTTTATCGTGCGAGAAATCCCCACGGATACCACACCCACCGGAGCCTGTGGAGGTGGTATGTCGGACTCGAACCGACTAAAACGCATGCCGTCTTTGGGTCTTCAGTTGTCGGAGATGAGAATGCGGGAAACATATCTCGCACACCCCGGCAGACCCAGGACCATCTCTTTCGAGATGGCCCCCTTCGGGTTGTGGGGACCATAGTGTCTCCCTCTAGCCCCAGGTATGGGGAAGTGCACTTTACAATACATGTTCGTATGGTAACCGGGACCGACGGCTTAACGTGCTCTCCGAGGCACGACCAGACCTATGTAAATACTCATATTCATGCATTCAAATATTTGCTCTGAATTTCACCTTAGCTCTTGTTCAACTTTCAGACAGCCTCTGTTGCGTGGCGGTATTAAACGCAACTGCTACACAGGAGGCGCGGGTTCGATCCCGCAAATATTTGTACCTATGCATGAATATGGCTATTTGCATTGATCTGGGTATTTCTATGTAAAATATGTATGGGTGAATTTCAACATCTATGAATTTTTAGCTAATTTTGGTGATTTTTTTTATTTCTAGGTATTTAGGTAATCTCTTTCAATATTTAGCTAGAAATACATATTTAGATGCCTATTATCCTTGAATAGTCTAATTAACCCTGGGAATTACTTGTTTATTTTATACACCTGAATTGCCAATACACCGAAATTGGTGTCTAACAGCAAAATTGCATATGAACTTATTTTTTATTTTTTATTTATTATTACTTACACTATTTCTTTGTTTTTTTTTAGAATTTGGCACTTAATAGGTACATATAACCCTTAATTTTCACCCTTTTATCACCAACTTCATTTTTATATGGCAAAACCACTTTAGTTGTTAGTAGTATCAGTATAAAAGCAAAACATTTGATTGTTTAGAAGCAAGGATTATATTTTACTCCAATGGCGCCAATATTATCGACGAACTTATTCAAGATTGCTGGGAAAATATTTAGGCAGTTATTCTCAAAGTGGGAGAGAGGTGGTACACGGTATGCCTAAGGGTGGACGGAAGATAGGCCATGGACACTTGGTAGTGGCAAGACAAGTTGGTAGTGTGATGTCTATTTCTGAACCTACAAGAGTCCTTCAACTAAGTTTCTCACGTGGTGAGCTGATGGGCATTGCGGTTCAAAAGGGTTTCAGAGGTTTACACCATCCGAGATATGTACCACGATTCTGATTCCGTTGTTCGAACCGCTGTTGGCAATATGAGAATCTTCCTTATCACTGTCGGGGTACATTTAGGATCTTAGTCCATTCCCAATCAGCTTGGTATTTTGGTCGGATAGCATCAGACAATCACTCCATAACTGCCCATGTATGCTGTTAATATCGGTGGTGGACGCCGATAGATTGGTGCAACATGTGAGGATGTGGATGTAGGAGCTTGAGGACGGTAGAGGTCAGAAGCCTTCTGTGGAGAAGATTGAGTACCTTTTACACGATAGCAAAGTGCTAGCTGCTGGAGCAACAAAAGCAGGAGTTGCGAGTCACCTACATCTTCGACGTCGTCGCTTTGTTGCGTGGAGTCACGTGCAAAAGATTGCATGAGGCACTCTTGCATCCACGGTAGCTTTCATGTAAGTGAGAAAGCAGAGGAAGAAAAGCCAAATGATGTTTACAGTGGAGAGGAGGGAAGAAGGGTGGGCAGGTTTTAATGGCGTAGGCTTGGTAGTAAAGAGTGAGGCCGCCTTTCACGCCAGTAGAAACAGGTGACGGAAAGAGCGCACGATGCTCCACCACACCGGCGTGTCCCTACTGCGGCATCAGCTGACTTCACCCAACTACTCGCCTGTCTTCTATATGGGTAGTTCATATGCTAATGGTTAATCTTAGAGAAAATTAGGAAAGCTTCCGAACAACCCTCAACAGCCAACAACCTCTTTCCCACCTAGGGAGAGAGGCGGTGCTTTCTCCATTGCCCAGGGTATACCACGTAGAGGCCACTTGACCTATTAGCCCGTCGGACTACGTAGGAGCTTAATCAAATAACTATGAAACAAATTTTGGTGTAAATATACAATTTTGATGATTAGTAAAACCCCACCAAATTCACCAAAATTGCTCCATCAAAATTAGTTTCACGTCTAAAAAAATTATGTATAAAAATACTATTTAGAATATAGTGGTTACATTACCAAAATTTAATACACATACTGAACCTGTACACTATACTTAAATATTAAAACATACAATGAGAATAAACCGTTTTAAATAATCAACACAAAAATTACAATATTTTTGTCCGAGGCTTATGAAACGACCTACTTACGTGTTTGGTAGAAAAACGAAACGGGACTGGGGACAACTGGCACTGGTGCTCATGAACACCCAACTGAACGTTTCCAATGATGATAGTGTCGTCCTTATAGGTACTTCCAATACGACTCCTTCGATGATTTTATAAATCCCACCAAAATTTTACATTTGCGGCGGACGCATCTTATAAATTATTTTTAAGATAAAGTATAGTACTAAATACTACGCATGACAGTATCGAAGATAGCTAAAATAATGCCGAATCGAATTATTATTAAGTATACTCAGTAAACTAATGAAGTTTGTATTAAACTGTGATCATTCCCAAGAAAACAGGTTGTGGACGCGCCACCAAGCTTAGTTTTTAGGTGAAAAGACATTTTTTGCACACTCACAAAAATAGTTTCAATAATATAATTTATACGTGCATATAGAAAAAAACGATATCTTTCTTACAAAAAATAATCAATAGGTACTATATGTTAACTTTAAGGTATGATTTTCAGTCACGCCGCGAAAATTTTACGTTTGAGAAATTCACCCGTATCTATGTATTTACGAGAAAAAAAGTATCTAAGTATGTTTATCCGCATTCTAGATTCCATAACATAAGCTAACCATGGCTCTAGATAGCGTTGTGTAAAAGGTTGTGGAGTATTTATATTCATTAATTAATATTTTCTCTCTTCATTATTCGAATTCAGTCATCTGTGCATAACGTCATTGTGCCAGCGATACACGGCCGCTTCACAAAGCTTTTATTCACAAAATGTTGTTCGACGTCCATCAAAATGCTCGTTTGCTTTTTAAATTGTTAATAAAACGTTATTTTAAATTGGAAAGTGACGTCGCCGTAGGCATTTTTCCAAGCGCAAGTCAATTTTCAGTAAATGTGGTGATTATTTAATATTGACCATCCCAACATTGGGAGAGGCCTATGTCCAGCAGTGGACTGCAATAGGCTAATTGATTGATTGATCATTATATATTTATCAGGCATTAATCAAAATCAATCGCACCAAGACTCGGCTACAGTGAGCTTACGTTATTTTTAAGCACTTCTCCGCATTCGCTTCGACATCTTGGGTCGGTTTTGTCTTTATTCAAAATAGGATTACTGTTACTAGGTATATCTAGACCATGACCATTATACTTAGACCATGAATTTTAATTAGAGATCCGGTTCTTAGCATTCCATGGATTCACCGAGCGATCGCCGGGTCCATGGCGTGGTACAGAGAGGAACACAGTGACGGCGCCTGGGACTTGCGACCCAGGTGTGGGTTTAGGGTGCCACCTTGTGATGCTTCAGCACTCACCTCCACCGTCAGTCGTGTTCCCCCCTCTACCTATCCAAATTTGGTGAGATCCTATCAACGCCGTTTTAGATATTCGTTTGAGTTACTGAAGCTCTTGGTAATCCGAGGTCTTTAAATAAGTTATACCTACTGGGATTTAGCTGGAATTCCTGTATTTAGGTATAGATTACATCTGGTAGACCGTAAAAAGTAGAGCTATGAAAATATTAATGTAGTCATAATATAAACAGCTAGAGTTCTGTAGTCAAAAAAAAAACTTTGGAAATTATTTCTTTCTATCTCACTCATCGTCATGTCAGTCAATTTTTAACCGACTTCGAAAAAGGAGGAGGTTCTCAATTCGTCTGTATACATAATATTTTTAATTATACGGTGTCCGCTGACATTTACTGGGTTGTCAGTTTATTATGAAATAAAAATAATGTTGAGAAAAAGTAAATAATTAATGACAATCCTAATAAAATCATTCTTTGATCCATCAAGAAAGTCATGACCATTTGAGGGCAGCGTTGTTGCGCCATGAGTGACCAGTAACTGAATGCATCACTATTACATTGAATATGATATCATTATTTCAAAAAGTGACATTGCCTTGCATGCTGTCAATTTACTTCCTTTACTAAAAATTCGATAGTCTTGAATTTCACTTACTCTGGATTCAAATATCTTGGTCTGCGCCACGAGGATTACGATTAAGTTGCCAAAAGCCACCGACACATACCACGCAGCTATGGTTATCGTTTTCATACTTTTCGGGGCCTGGAAAAAAGGTTTTTTTTTAAATTATGTTTATTGAGTTCTGTACAAAACTATTTCGTAACTCGTGATTTGATTGGTCATATTATAAAACATAAATGATAGTCTAGTGACCACTAGTCACCAGACAACAGAATTTCCTCTTTTTTACGATAATATTTGTGATGAAAAATGTTAAAAATTATCACCCAAAATATTAATTGCAATCATGCAGTCCTATCCACGACTTATATCTGTCGCCCACCTATTATGTTAATTGGAACTGGACAACAAAGTACAAACGTATAAGTAGTAGCGGTGAATATTAATATTAATTTATACCTACATACAATCACGCTTTTATCCCCGGAGGGTTAATAATTTATAATGCAATATTACAAATAATAAATGGCCATAAAATATATTATAAATTGTTTTCGATAAGCGTGTGTTGTGTATCTCCCAAGATACAAGCTTCGGCCTAGTTTGAGAGACAGTGGTTTACTAATGTTTGCCATAATTTAAAATGCCATAATTTCATATGCCATACTAGTATTTGCCATAATTTCATTAGAAATAACGCTTCAGTTGCCATAATCAAGAAAGGACATAAAATGACTTTCAATAATTCCATTGGTCATAATCGATCAAGTGTCATAATAATTTAAATCCATAAATGTATTTGCTATAACAATTAACATATGACACACTTATAGTAATAGCACAGTATAACGAGAGATCTTACAGTAGTTCATCGCGTTTGATGTTTGCGGAAATGCCGCCTTTTGCAGTTTTGTCAGGGTTGTCACTTCATTTTATTTATAATTTAGTTTTCTGTAATATTTTATATAATAACCCCTATTTGATCTCTTTGTTCTGTCAAGGCACAACAACTCACGCTAATATAAAATACTAGCTGATGCCCGCGGCTCCGCTCGCATGGATGTCGGCTATTGCGATTTTTGGTTATATCTCCGGTTCTACTCAACCAAATATGATCAAGCAAACGTAATATTTTGAGTCAGAGTTTTCGGATTTCGATTTCGATTTCGATTTCGATTTGAATTTGAATTTGAACATTGATTCGGGTTTGGTTTTGGGTTTGGATTTGTATTCGGATTCGGATTCGAGTTCAAATTTCAATGAAAGTTCGCTAATTGCCGGTATCTCTAAATTAATGATATATTCGTAATCAGCGACATCAAACACTCTGAAAGCGATACCCATATCGATTCTGGTGAAAATTTCGAGTCCGCCATCTTGGATTGCTAAATAGATGATATATTCGTAATTAGCGACCTCAAAAACCCTGAAAGTGATACCCATATCGATTTTGGTGAAAATTTCGAGTCCACCATCTTGGATTGCTAAATAGATGATATATTTGTAATTAGCGACCCCAAAAACCCTGAAAACGATACCCATATCGATTTTAGTAAAAATGTCGAGTCCGCCATCTTGGATCGCCAAATGGATGATATATTTGTAATTAGCGACCCCAAAAACCCTGAAAACGATACCCATATCGATTTTAGTAAAAATTTCGAGTCCGCCATCTTGGATCGCCAAATGGATGATATATTCACAATCAGCGACCCCAAAAACCCTAAAATCGATATCCATATCGATTTTGGTAAAAAATTTCTTGTTCGCCATCTTGGAGCGCTAAATATAGAAAACATAAAAAAAAAACAATTTTACCAAACATAACGGTTCATGAAAAAAAAAACACGTGATTAGTTATGATTACAAATGAGACAGCCCTGAATCCTTAGTACCGAGTAAAATGTATGGGCGTACCGAGTAATACCCCGTCCCCCACCACTCCCCTGCCCCCGCACGATTGCTCTGTCTAGACGGCTTCGTCGACCGACTGTATGTAGTATGAATCGTTAGACTGTGGTAATAGTATGAGGGTAAAATAAAATAAGTCTGACATAAATAGACAGTCCTTATTAACATTAGTCGTCAATTCACTATTAGTTCTGTCGAGATGAGTGAAAGTTGTGAAGTGTTTAAAACTACAAAAGGTGGCATTAAATTAAAAGTTTACGGACGGAAAAGCTCGACGGAGCCATATTTCGCGGGGCTCCTACTTCCGGGTGGTTAAAAAACAAAAAAAAAGAACCACGAAGACTAAGGTAGTCTTCTAACCTAACCTATCCGAGTCGGATTGCACTGAGTCGGGGTGTTAACGATAATTAATTTAGACCTAACAATATTATGTGTTATTTTCATATTTAAGTATATCAAATTTTGATTATTACAACAGTCGATTATGAGATGTGTTACTTATGGAAACTAATTATTATGACATATGTTGTTATAGAAAGCATTTTATGGCAAATAAAAGTTATGACTGTTGAGTTGTTATGGTAAAAGTTATTAGTATAAATGATAATAGTGCAAGTAAATATTATGGTCGGGGATGATTATGGCAAACAATATTAGTGCAAATGAATTTATGGAAAACGAGAGAATACCAGAGACAGCAGTACATGTTATTAAGTTGAGTACCTACTTTAATGTATTGTAAATAAATATTATATTGTAATATTGTAACTAGTCAATATATATAATTATATAATAATGATATTCGCGTAAACTTCCGACATTATAATTGCTGTCAGTCTTTAGTCAACGTCATCACCTACAAGAGACTTTCAATTCGGAGTAATTCCATTTTAGTTTTAACAAATACGAAATATTCAAAACTGATTCCTGCCTCATGGAGGAACCGTGACAATTTTTTGTTCCAAGCAACTTATCTACTAGGTATACATAAAGATGTCATTGGGTATACTAGTACCTACTAGGCATAAACACGACTTATTATACTCACCTGAGTGAAAGAAAACTCAAGCCCAGAAACCGCGAACATTATTTCAGCCACAGACACGAGGAGATATTGAGGAACTATCCACGCAAGGTGAAGCTCGTTCGGTGGGTTAGGCGCATGGAGCACGGCCGCGTCGAGCCGCCCCAGGCGCTCCCGCAGGCACAGCACGTACACGCCCCCTGGACGAACGTAGCCTTCACCAGAGCCGGACACCTCGCCGTCAGCACTCGCAATTCGCCATCTGAATCTGTACGAACAAATTTATTGATTGTGTAAGCGACAAGTATGTAGGGCAGATATAAGTAGGCAGGCAGGCTGAGGTTCTCTTCGCAGAACATATTCGTACACCGACAAATTGATGATGTACTGAAAAATAGCAGGTCAAAAGCACGCGAAACCGGTCAATGCCAATGATAATAGAGAGATTCATGCGTACTGATATTTGCACAGAGCAGAAATCGCTACCGTGGCGGTAGCGATTTCTGCTCTGTACTGTGTCTGCTCTGTGCCACACATATATGATGAATCGATGATGCCATATTATCCGCAAGTGTTATCGAACCTCTTAACAAGTAGATATTTCGGCTCTTTAAATAATATTGTAACCATAAACTTTACGTTAGTATATAATAAGGTTATGGTTCTAACACAGCTTTTAGTAACCAAGTCGGTGGCAGCAAGAAATGTGAGAGTCAAAATAAGGTCGGCTTGCTTTTGTTTTTAAAGCCATTACAACGCTTGTATCAATATATTCACTAGGTATATCAAAATTAAAGGGTTAAATAAATCTACACAATTTATTTTCTATTCTTTGGAGGATTTTCTGTTCTCGGCGTTATTTTTTTCTTTTCATTTAAATTTTATAGTGTTCTGAGAACACTAAAAGTTAGATTAGAAATAATATAATCTAACTTTTTTTAGCTCTTTGTACTAGTTGTTTATTAGTAATTATAATAAACTTTGTGTAAGTACGCCAAATCGCATACTCCCAGACTCCCAGTGCACACAGCATTATTAAGAAAGAACGAAGTTTTCACTTGACGTATTTTTTCTATACCTTGCGCATAAATGTTGCTCACCAACGTAACGTGACCACACGCCCCGTTTTGAATGGGACTATCCCATTTATTGGTTCTATATTCCAGTCCTAAAGGTGCTTCGGGAAGCAAAGTTTTCCAAAACAAAATATGAAACTATTGGATTTTTACAAAATACTAGCGGGACCCGGCCTCGTTTGGTGTTAAATTCGTGAGAAGACCGGACCATCAACCGATGTGAGAACCAATTTTGAGGTGAGCCAGGTTGTACGTCATGTCAAAATATTAACTCAATAGTTGCAGAACTTTTTGAGATTTTGAAGCGTACACAAACCAAGTTAAGATAATATTACCTGAAAAAAAAAAACACAGTCTTTCCTTTGATGAACCAATTTATACACCTGATTAAGTGCGTTCCATATTATCACAAGTTAATAAATCAAATGTGTTAAGACAGAGTCTCATTTTCAATCCAATAAATGGTCACAATACTTATGAACTTTACGCTGCCACGTAATATCCGGCATAGCGGAACGTAATATGTTCAGTGCAGCGCAAATGTCATCGTCAGAGATTGGATCGAATGAGGCAACCATTTCAACCACACATCTGAACGTACCCCTTTGAGAATCACTGTCCCAAAAGGAAATTGGCTCTTCGTTTAGAAATAAATGGAAACGTTGCCATATTATGTGTGTTTTTTTAATTTTATAAAAGGATATTTCAATTTGACTTCACCTCGCCTGAAGGTAAGATAAAGGCAAAGTCTCGAAAAGAGGGTCACAATCGTAAACATGTACCGTGTTAAAAGTGGAGGCACTCATCTTGATGGCGTCGTCAGATGCCTTATCACACCCCGCTTATCTTCTAGTTATTTCTGTATATTGTTATCTTTTATTTCATGTGTGCATATTGTTATCGTACTAATATTCTTAATGTGGAAGTATGTGAAGATGTTTGTAGGATTATTACCTACTCAATTACGCTCAAACACTTCGACAGATCTGACTGAAATTTGGTATAGGTTTACTAAGGGATACATTTATTTTAGTCTAGAATAACACACATGCTACTTTCGTGTTTACGATAGGGGCACTTGTCGCGGGAATGGTGTCAGAATTCTACGACAGGCGGAGTCATGCGCACCCTCTAGCTACTTATGAATTTTCGAAATTTAATAATAACGTGTAGCATTATGCAACGTTCCCTAACATTTTTATCAAAGTATTGTCATATATTCATACCTTTGATCATTTTTCACTATAATATTACACTTAGGTAAGTTGTAGTGTCATCCATTCATGTTATTTCTTTCTCTATTTTAATTCTTGAATTCCATTGTTACATGTTTTTATCGGTATTTATCAATATTTTCCAAATTGCTATTGTTTTGTCATTTTAATTATGTAAATATTGTTTATTTTCACTGTCTATCTCCACATCATGGCGACCGTTTATTTTTTTTGACATCTTGAATACCAGCCTGCATGAATTCTCTACGTTTTTACATAAATCCCCTGGCCACTTAGAAAAGGTCCTACTTCTAAATTCAGATATTAAAAAGTTTTCTTTATAACTGCAGAGTGAAGGAGTAGCTTCTAAAGCTGATACATCTGGAGATAAGTAGTAGCCTCTAAAGCTAAAACACCTATGGAGTGACAATTTATTATTTCACAATATATATTTGACAATTTATCAATTGAAAAAGCTGAGGGCGTTTGGACCTCATCGCAGCGAGGGAGCTGAGGGGCGTGGACCTCACCGCGACGGAGGAGCTGTGGTGCTGACGGGCTCCGTCTGCATCGGCTGCCTCAAAGAATTTTTCGGCCGGCTTCTGGAGACGTCGGTTTCTTCAAGCAAAATTATCCAATGCCATTCAGACTAAAATTGTTGTTGTAAAGTCTTCAATTATAGACCTTATTCACGTTTTAAACTCTTTCTTTCGAGTCGTACCTGGCAAACGAAAGTACAAAAGAATAAAAGAAACGGTGGCATTCCGTGTGATCTGTGAAAACTAAACCTGTAGTTGAAATCAATACTAATAAATAATATATAATTAATAATAATGCGAAAGTAACTCTGCCTGTCTGTCTGTCTGACTGTATGTTGCGCTTTCACGCCTAAACCACTGAGCCGATTTTGATGAAATTTGGAATAGGGGTAGATTAGACCTTGAGACAGGACATAGGCTTTTTAGTCGCTATAATCGACATCCACGCGGGCAGAGCAGCGGACAAAAGCTATTATTATAATAAACTCAACGCCATAAAATAACATAACATAACATAAACTCACGCCTATATTCCCCGAAGGGGTAGGCAGAGGTGCTAGCACATAAAATAAGCCCCAGGGTAAAACTCGGAACTAAGAATGACATCACCGCTATAATGTTTTGCGAATTGGACGTATTGCTAATTAGACGTTGAGGGTAGTTAGACATTTTGCTACTTAGACTATTGATCGTAAAGCGTTTGTTTATAGGTTGGGGCCATGACAGGTTGGCTTAAAGTTGTCAATACATCTTTTTACGTTGTAATAGTGAAAATTATAGTTACCTACCGGTATATAAATCTAAGATCCCAATCACGTCTCAACCTTTAGGTACTCTATCACTACATAGTATAAAACAAAGTCGCTGTCACTGCCTGTCCGTCCTTATCTATCTTTAAATCTTCAAAACTACGTAACGGATTTTGAAAGCGGTTTAGTGATTCAAGAGGAAGGTTTATATGTATAACTAGCTGTGCCCGCGACCTCGTCCGCGTGGAATGTACTTAATAAAAAAAATCTTTTCTAAAATAAAAGTAGCCTAAGTTACTCCTTATTACATAAGCTATCTGCCAGTGAAAGTCCCGTCCAAATCGGTCCAGCCGTTCCAGAGATTAGCCAAAACAAACAGACAGACAGACAGACAGACAGACAGACAGACAGACAGACAAAAAATTTAAAAATATATATTTTGGTATGTGTATCGTATATACATTCATATGCATGTAGTAGAAAGCGGTTATTTTAATATTACAAACAGACACTCCAATTTTATTTATTTGTATAGATACATGCTTAATATAGTAGAGGGTGCACGCCAGTTCTAGTCTAGGGTTGGAGTGTTTAGTCATATCCAGAAGAGGACGTCACAAGAAGTTGTCACATACCGCTTATAGGCTAAAATCGATTGTGTGAATAATAGATGCAGGTAACAAACGATTTATCGAAAAGTAACGATTATGGATATTCTCCTTACGATTAAAATGTAACAATATAAGCACAACACTAAAATTAAAAAGCAAATACCTTAAGGGTCCGGTTGTCAATACCTACATTGCAAAAAACCTATGTAGTAAATAATCCACATATCATATTCTCTACTTCGCACTATGACTAAACGGCCGTTCCCAATAAAATACTGACAGTTAAAGATGGATCGCATCTACGGATAAAGTGCTCGGCTGTTTAAATTCAAAACATAGTAACTCCTATTTCACACCAATTTCGGAAAATAAAATTATACCGCGATGCGCTTTCCCGCAAAAAATTAATTACCATGTTTTGAATTGAAACAGCCGATACTTCAAATTTGACTATTGCGATCTATCTTTAACTGTAAGTATGTTATTGGGAACGGCCGTAAATGGCATAATGACATACGAATAGTAGCAAAATGTCTACTTTTCAAAATAGGTACAGTTAGAGGCGAAACTATTTACACAAAATAAATAAGGAAAATCTTTCTGGCTGGTTGTTAATATGTCATACATACTGTCATATTGATGTATGTATTTGTGGGAAGTCGACTCCTCGTACTTCCCGACACCAGTTAGGTATCTAGGTACTAAGTCGACACCTATTTATATTCTCGATCAGAAGGCGTGGAAACGAAGGTAAGTGATGATGAGATTGAATAACGAACACCAGGTATGTATAACGATAGTTCACTATTGATATAGTTTTATGTTTACAAGCACTGTATACACTAGTAAGAATCACAGGTAGAACTTAGTATAATTAACGAAAGTGTAAACAAAATATAAATTAGATTATTCTAGCAGTTATGTCTCAAAGCGGCGAGCAAACAATCCTGTCTGTAACTACCTCCTTTTTCTCGATGCAGGTGCGACGCGAGAAACAACATCGGTTGTTTCACTCGCACTCATACGCAAAGCGATCATGGAGGCGGCGCATGCAGCATAAGGTTGTGGTACAACAAATAAGCGGGAAGCGGAGAGGAAGCGTTTATGAATATTAGATATTTTTGTTAATGATAATATATCACAATATTAGTAGTAATTTATTTATGATAGTTATGTAAGTATTTAATTAATGGTATATTTATTACATAATATTATATAGGCATTAAGATTTGTAAATAGCTTGTACATACATAAATAAATATATATAAGGTAGTATAGTAAATATAAGTGTAGGATTTAGGTATATTAGGTAGGGACAAGGTCACTACATCACTCCCCCGCCGAGACCATGGCTATGGTTGATATCTATCGGGGAAGTGTACTCTTCTACCGCTACGAGTCCTTCTCTCCGTTGGCGGTTGAACTTCCTCTGGTTTTTCCGGTGAGTTTACAGGTGAAGCAGGATTCACGATTGGTGTGGATATGGAAGCTGGCGAAGAAGTAGCAGTTGGTGCATCATCATCTTTCATTGTGTAGGCTGGCTTCAGTCGGTCAATGCTAACGTTCGTTTTTCGACCCTGGACATCTAATGTGAAATACTTCGGCTTTTTTTCGATGACCTTGTATGGTCCAGCATAAGGGGGTTCCAGGGGTCGGCGTACGTGGTCTTGACGCAGGAAGACATGAGTAGATGAAGAAAGATTTTTTGGGACATAAAAGAGGCTTGATTTGTGCCATGACGTTGGCGTTGGAGTGAGGTGCGCAATATGAGCCCGAAGGCGAGAGATAAACTCGGTAGTATCAGTTACCAAGTGGCTGTCTGAAGGAGAGAGAAACTGGCTAGGTAAGCGTAGAGGTTCCCCATAAAGAAGCTCGGCACTTGATGCTTGAAGATCTTCCTTCCAGGCGGTTCTTACTCCTAGTAAAACGAGTGGAAGTACTTCCGTCCATTGCGATGTACTGTGGCACATGATGGCTGCTTTCATCTGGCGGTGAAAACGTTCCACCAAACCATTTGCGGCAGGATGGTACGCAGTAGTTCGTAAGTGCTGTGCGCCTATCATGGTTGTGAGTGAGGAGAAGAGGTGGCTCTCGAACTGGCGTCCGCGATCCGTTGTGATTCGGCTCGGGCAGCCAAACCTGGAGATCCAGCCTGATACGAGAGCGGTTGCGCAGGTCTCTGCAGTGATGTCTTTGATTGGAATTGCCTCAGGCCAACGGGTGAAGCGATCGATGACCGTGAGGCAGTATCTGTAATCATGAGACAAAGGTAAAGGCCCTACGATGTCAAGGTGTATGTGGGAGAACCTTGACGGAGGGATAGGGAAAGTGGATAAGGGAGAGGAAGTATGGCGGTAAACTTTTGATTTTTGGCATTGTAAACAATGCTTGGTCCACTCTCGACAGTTTTTTCTGATTCCTGGCCATACAAATCTGTGTGTTACCAGGCGTACTGTAGCTGTTGTTCCTGGATGACTGAACTGATGAAGGGATTCAAAGATCAACCTTCGGAGGTGAGCAGGCACATATGGTCGAGGAGGCGTAACTGATACATCGCAGTACAGAGAGGAATCGCCCTCACCGAACGGAATTTTCTTGAGCTGCAGCGACGATCCGTTACGAAGTAGCTCTTTAAGCTCAGGGTCAGATTCTTGTGCAGATGCCAATGTTATGAAGTCAATACGGACAGAAAGCTCTTCTATGCGGGACAAGGCGTCCGCTACGACGTTATCCCGACCTGGTAGATATCTGATGTCAGAGGTAAACTGGCTTATGAAATCCAGGTATCTGAATTGCCGCGGTGCCATGTTCTCACGATTAGTTGAGAAAGCGAAAGTCAACGGTTTGTGGTCAGTGTAAATGGTAAACTGCCGTGCTTCTATCATGTACCTGAAGTATTTGATGCCTTTGTACACTGCCAACAATTCTCGGTCGTAAGGACTGTATTTTTGCTGCACTGGTCTAAGCTTCTGAGAGAAAAATCCTAAAGGCTCCCAGTTTCCAGAAATCTTCTGCTGAAGGACAGCGCCAATTGCAGAATCTGATGCATCTGTGACAATTGCAAGTTCAGCCGTCGAGTCTGGGTGCGCTAAAAGAGTAGCTTGCGCGAGAGAAGTTTTGCAACTTTCGAAAGCTCGTTGAAGATCAGGTGTCATCTCCACGGGTGTAGATCCCTTTTGTTTCGGTCCTGTAAGCACGGTATGCAGAGGTGCTTGTATTGTTGCAGCGTTAGGGATAAAACGACGGAAAAAGTTCACCATACCCAGGAAACGGCGAAGTTCTTTGATCGTCTTGGGTGCCGGGTAATCGGTAACGGCTTGAACTTTTGATGATAATGGTTTGATACCTGCTGCTGAGACTGTGTGGCCAAGAAAAGTAACCTGTTCTTGTCCAAGAACGCACTTGGCTGTGTTTACCACGACGCCATAGTTCTGAAGGCGTTCAAATAGCTGGCGTAAGTGCTGTTTGTGCTGCTCAGGTGAAGATGAGAAAACCAATATATCGTCGATGTACCCGAAGCTGAAGTCTAAATCACGAAGAACTTCATCAATAAACCTCTGGAAAGTTTGAGAAGCGTTTCTGAGGCCAAAGGTCATGTGTGTAAAGGAAAATAATCCGAAGGGGGTGGTTATAGCCGTTTTTGGCACGTCATCAGGGTTGACCAAGATCTGATTGTAAGCTTTAACCAAGTCGATTGTGGAGAAAATGTTACATCCTGACAACTGGTAAGTAAAATCGTGTAGATGTCGTATAGGATATGCATCAGGAATTGTCCTCGCGTTAAGTGCCCTGTAGTCACCGCATGGCCTCCAGCCTTGATCTTTTTTTCTGACCAGGTGTAATGCTGAAGACCAGGGGCTCTCCGATCGTTTGGCAATACCGCTAGTGACCATAGACTCGAACTCCTTTTTGGCTATTTGCAGACGTTGCGGGTCAAGCCGTCTCGGTTTGCAGGATACAGGCGGTCCAGGAGTAGTGCGGATGTGGTGTACTGTATTGTGTTTGGGGTGAGTAAGTACTCCAGCTGGTCTAGTAATATCAGGGAACTGACGCAGTAGCTCGTGGTAAATTGTTTCACCGGAAATCACCTTTATAGAAGAGATGTCGTCAGCCTTCTTATGCTGAGCTGGAATTGACAGTGATGTGAGTCGGTCCACCAGGCGTTGGTTCCTGCAGTCCACTAGTAGGTCATAAAAACTCAAAAAGTCCACTCCAATAATTGGTTTTGATACTTCAGCAACGGTGAAGTTCCACTGGTAAGTTCTTCTTAACCCAAGGTCTAACTTAAGCTGAACCGGACCATAGGTGTGAATGATAGTACCGTTTGCCGCCACCAGGTCATAGTTGTTGCGTGCGCAACGAGTCTTCATGGCTGATCGAGGGAAAACGCTCAAGTCCGAACCTGTGTCGATAAGAAACATCATTTTCGATACTCGATCAGTGAGAAATAGGCGGCCTGAAGATGGTAGGGGGCAGTCGTTAGCCGCTACTTCCTGCCCTGTGCGTTTCCCGAATGGTAGTTGCAGGGTTGCTTGCATTGCTTAGCCTTAGAGCCAAAATTGTAGTGGTACCAACAGTGGGGGTGTGCTTCAGGAGGTTGGCGCAAATTGTATCTTGACTTACTGTGGGAGCGACTTCTATCACGACCCTTTGAGTTGGAACGAGATTGATGACGTCGTTGGTTAAAGTGAGACGTAAGTAGTGCTACTTGCTTAGTTAGTTCACTAATTTGTTTAGTGATGTCATTAGTAGGCGTTTCTAAATTTGTTGAGGTACTCGCCACTTGCGGCATAGGCGGAGCGATTTCAATTATTTTATCCGCTATCTCCGATAACTTGGACAACGGCAAATCTGTTTGTGATGCAATGACCGTTTGTATATTGTGAGGTAGTCTGCTAGACCATATAGTTTTCAGAAAAGTCTCCGGTACTGATGGGCCTGCAAGATCCTGGAGATGCCTGAGGAACTGGGATGGCTTCCGGTCACCTAATTCCTCATGCATAAGAAGCTGTTTAACTTTTTTTTCTTGCGAGGCAGATAGACGTTTAATCAATTCGCTTTTCAGAGCTTCGTACATACCAGTCTTTGGCGGATTAATGATTACGTCTTTCACTTCAGCTGCGTATTGGTGGTCAAGTTGGGAAATCACGTAGTAGAACTTGGTAGTGTCACTAGTAATATTAGATAAAACAAACTGACCTTCGATTTGTGAGAACCATAACGCAGGTTCTTCCGGCCAAAACTGCGGTATTCGCACACCCACACGAAATACATCACCACCTTCCTTAGGTTGAGCCATCTCCAGAAGATTTTTTTTCTTCTTTATGTTCGTAGACGGGGTCACCAGAATGTGGGAAGTCGACTCCTCGTACTTCCCGACACCAGTTAGGTATCTAGGTACTAAGTCGACACCTATTTATATTCTCGATCAGAAGGCGTGGAAACGAAGGTAAGTGATGATGAGATTGAATAACGAACACCAGGTATGTATAACGATAGTTCACTATTGATATAGTTTTATGTTTACAAGCACTGTATACACTAGTAAGAATCACAGGTAGAACTTAGTATAATTAACGAAAGTGTAAACAAAATATAAATTAGATTATTCTAGCAGTTATGTCTCAAAGCGGCGAGCAAACAATCCTGTCTGTAACTACCTCCTTTTTCTCGATGCAGGTGCGACGCGAGAAACAACATCGGTTGTTTCACTCGCACTCATACGCAAAGCGATCATGGAGGCGGCGCATGCAGCATAAGGTTGTGGTACAACAAATAAGCGGGAAGCGGAGAGGAAGCGTTTATGAATATTAGATATTTTTGTTAATGATAATATATCACAATATTAGTAGTAATTTATTTATGATAGTTATGTAAGTATTTAATTAATGGTATATTTATTACATAATATTATATAGGCATTAAGATTTGTAAATAGCTTGTACATACATAAATAAATATATATAAGGTAGTATAGTAAATATAAGTGTAGGATTTAGGTATATTAGGTAGGGACAAGGTCACTACATATTATAATATATTTTGTTGTTCTATTGGCACAATACAGTATAAAACGTAGCTGTGGTGTAAAACTCGGGTTAAAGAGTCAGTGTCTTTTTCAACAGAGCTTCTTTAACCGGAGTCTCTTTAACCAGAGTCTCTTTAGCCAGAGTCTCTTTAACCAGAGTCTCTTTAACCAGAGTCTCTTTAACACAAATACCAAAAAACGTAGCTGTCTTACGAGATATCGAGAAATCAAGAATCACGTCACAGATAAATGGTTATGAAGTATATAATGTTTCGTTCTAATCGTGTCAAGACCCGATATATTCCTATTTTCAAAACAGCAAAAGCGTGCAGTACTAGTAGAACTCACAGTACCGTGGGAAACTAACATACCTAAAGACCACGCTATAAAAATAAACAAATACTTTTTGACCTGACCAACGAGTTAACCAAAAATGGCTATGTGGTTAAACTCTACGCCGTGGAAGTAGGAGCAAGGGGAATTCCAGCTAAATCCCTGTATAACTTATTTAAAGACCTCGGATTGCCAAGAGCTTCAGTAAGCTCTTTACTCAAACGAATATCTAAAACGGCGTTGATAGGATCTTACCAAATTTGGATAGGTAGAGGGGGGAACACGACTGACGGTGGAGGTGAGCGCTGATGCATCACAAGGTGGCCACCCTAAACCTACTCCTGGGTCGCAAGTCCCAGGTGCCGTCACAGTGTTCCTCTCTGTACCACGCCATGGACCCGGCGACCGCACGGTGAATCCATGGAATGCTAAGAACCGGATCTCTAGAGCATCTGTCACAATGCACATATTAAAATATTTCAACTATAACTATTAATAGACCTTCAGTCACTTTATACTTTGAAGTTTGATTCGTTTCCAATTAGATTTTATTGTTTTTATAAGTATCTGTAAATTTTGAAATCATACGTGCGTGTTTGTTTAACTGAGCAATAATACCCACATATTGTTTTGTAATCTTAATAGGTAATTATTTAAACTTTAGGATATCAATGATAAATACTTAGCTACCTACCCATTCAATAAAATATAAGTATAAAACAATAACAAGAAATAAACTCTGTACCCTGTATCCATTAGATAAGCGACGTTTCCTTTATTTGTGCGTTCTTAATAGGATAAGAAGCCAGTAGTTAAAGATATACAAGTTGAAGAAACTAGTTAAAGCCAAAGGCTAGTAAAATTCTGGTTAAACGAGTTTCTAGTTAAAGGCAATCTCGTAGAAAAAAAACTAGCCAAAGATATTCGGGTTAAAGAGTTAGTGTACTGTGACCAATACCTCTTTAACCAGAGCCTCTTTAACCGGAGTTTCTTTAACTGGAGTCTCTTTAACCAGAGTGTCTTCAACTGTTATAGAGACACTGAATTAGATGTATGCTTAACCTGTTTATTCGTCGAAAAAGCAAAGATTTAATATACGTCGCCAGCCTTAAAAACTTTTTCATTTATGTACTTTAATAACTATTTTTGTCAAATAATTAAGTTTCTACTTGATGACAATTTGTGTACTGAGATGGCTATTTTTGTTAAAGTTAAATGTATACAAGGTGATCGATCCAAATGGGTCAGTAGGGAGAAGTCAGGTACTACAAGAGATAGCGAAATCTGTTCTTAGGAACCATGGCCTTTTTTTAGATTGAATAAAATGACATTCAAACTTATTTTCAAACTCACATGCATAACTGGGAATCGAACGTGTTCAATACACTGTATGTAATCGTGTAGGTACTGTTACCAGTACCTACCTCTATAACCAGAGTCTCTTTAACCAGAGCCTCTTTACCCGGAGTCTCTTTAACCAGAGTATCTTTAACCGTAGTATCTTTAACCAGAGTCTCTTTATCACCAGTGCCTTCAACTGTTATAGAGACACTGAATAAATTAGATCTAGACTCTGGTTAAAAAGGTACTGGCAACAGTACCTACACGATTACATACAGTGTATTGAACACGTTCGATTCCCAGTTATTCATGTGAGTTTGAATATTAATATAATTAAATCTAAAATCGGAGCCACGGTTCCTGATACCTAACAGATTTCGCTATCTGTCATAGTTTCTGACTTTTCCAGACTGACCCCTTTGGATTGATCATCCTGTATAGGCACAGAGGTCAGGTGGTTTGAGGTAAAAACTAAATACAAACTGTCTTTTTCACATGAAAAATAATATTTATGCACAAATTTGGCTTTGTATTTTCGGAAAGGCAAACGGAAGGTGGGTAGATCCTACCCAAACTGACAACCTTATAAGGGTGGCTAAGAGATATTGGATGGGGAAGGCAGAAGATCTGCAGAAATGGCGCACATTAGTAGACTATGTCCAGCAGTGGACTGCAATGGGTTAATTGAAGAATTGATGATTGATTTTCTAAAAAGAAATCTTATTTAAATAGGTACAATGTTTCCGTTGCCTAATGCAGGAAATAAAATATATTTCTTTAAAAGATACTGACTTGCCAGATTGTAGGCACATGTACGCAGATTCACCGATGTGATCCACCGGGGCGTCAGAAACATAATAGATGTCGCTGAGTCTTTTTTCGGTCTCCACCACGATCGACACGTTCTTATTAGGACCAGTATCGCCTACATACACCACTCTGTAAGAAAAATACTTAATATAGGACACTCTTAGACTTGATAATCTAAACAACTACAATTTTTCTTCTGCCCCCTTTGATAATATAAAAAATTTGAAATACTCTCTTATAGGCGATATCGTAATTTTTGCGTTAACTTGCTGCGTAAAACTAGAATTGTATTTGAAAAGCTTGAATTTCAGAAAGCTGGTAGCAATTGTAAACAAGTATGGAAGGTTATTCGTTCTGTTACCAGTACCACTAAAGAAAGGTCCCCAGCTGATGACCTTCTGAGCCTCCAGGAGGATAAACAATTGTGTGTCGAGGGCGTAAACTCCTATTTCTCTAGCATTGGCAGGCAATTGGTAGAGAAAATACACCACAGTTATTCTCCTAGGATAGACCGTGCGACCAATCACTTATGCTCCAATGCTTACTCTCTTGTCCTGTTCAGCACTGATACAACAGAAGTCGAGCGTATACTCATGTCATTAAAAAGCAACAGTGCTTCGGGTTGGGACGGAATTTCATGTGGGCAAGCACAGGGCCATGATTGTACCGCCTCTTACATACATATATAACTTGTGCCTAACCACGGGGATATTTCCTACTGCATTCAAAAGAGCCATTGTTCATCCGATCTTCAAATCGGGTGATCGTAACCGTGTTGAAAACTACAGACCAATATCAGTTTTGCCTGCGATGTCCAAGATACTAGAAAAAATTATTAATTTCAGGCTTATCAAGTACTTGGAATCGCGTAACCTTTTGTCTGTGAACCAGTATGGATTTAGGAGGAATTGCTCTACCGCCGATGCTGTGCACGATTTAGTGGGTCATGTAGTTAGGAATCTGGACAATAAACAGAAATGTGTAGCAATTTTCCTGGACCTTGCGAAAGCATGCGACACGGTTTCGATTCCCATTTTGCTGTCTAAGCTTGAATCGTTGGGCGTGAGAGGGAATCAATTATCTCTGTTCAACAGTTATCTTACTGGTAGATCTCAGTATGTTAAGATTGGTCTTTACGAAAGTTCAGAAACTCCCATCGAGTATGGCGTTCCTCAGGGAAGTGTTCTTGGCCCAAGCCTGTTTTTGGTTTATATAAACGACTTGTGCAATCTTAAACCTGACAATGGACAAATATTCTCATATGCAGATGACACAGCACTGGTGTTCTCTTCTGATACCCTGACTAGGACGTACGGTTTGGCACAAAACGGTTTTAACACCGTTATCCAATGGCTTAGGGAAAACCTCCTAACTTTAGACGTGACTAAAACTAAGGTTATTTTCACAATTCGCAACTTTGACATCACCCCACATAACTCGTTACAAATCACCGTTTCACCAACTGACAGCCAGCTCTTAGCTGGTGCCCGCTGCATCATTGAACGAGTTTCATCCATCAAATATTTAGGGGTTGTACTTGACCAAAACTTAACCTTCAAACCTCATGTTGACTACTCGACGGCTCGGGTGCGCAAACTTATTTACATCTTTCGGCAATCGCGTTATTCAGCTGACCCGAATGTGATGAAGATGGTTTATCTCGCGATATGCCAACCGATCTTAAATTATTGCATCACAACATGGGGTGGCGCTGATAAGACTCCTTTTCTCGCGTTGGAGCGTGCTCAGAGAGCTGTTTTGAAAGTTTCTTGTTTTAAGCCTCGCCTGTCTCCTACAACTGAGCTTTATGAATATTGCCAAGTACTAACCGTCAGACAACTCTTTGTTCTGGCTACTGTAATCAAACAGCACTCCTTAACGGAGTTCAGGACAGACACTACTCGCCGCAACCATCTAGTGGCTGTCTCCTCGAGGGTCAGAACATCATTTGGTCAAAAATTCTTTATATTTCTGGGACCATATCTTTATAACAAACTAAATAAAATTTTAAGTATTTATGGGCTAAATATGTACAAGTGCAAAACTATTCTTCATGATTGGCTTCTCTGTCAGACATACTCTGACACAGAAGACTTATTGAAAGTCCTGAAGTGACAGCAAAGTGTTCGTTCATGTTATTCAGACACACACACACACACACACACACACACACACACACACACACACACACGCGCGCGCGCGCGCGCGGCATGCTGCATGCTTAATATAGATATTTAAATCGATGGCATATTTTGAACCAATACCGATTATTTTGTAATTAATTTTTTGAGCACTATATACCTACTCATTATGTTTTAGTGGAATCCTGGTGACCAGTAATACAGGTTATCTAACCTACAACAGGCACCAGCGATCCACAACCATACTCTGTATTCTTTACCCTAAGTTTGTGTAAACACTGTATGTAATTTGGTTGTTGGTGAGAAATAAAATTATATTATTATTATTATAAGTAAGATAACTCCCTGCCAGTTCACGTGTTTCATTCTTCCTACGGTCCCGGGTCCTATAAGCGGGGTATGAAAAGGCATCTGATGAGGCTGTCAAGCTGCTGAGTGCCACCATTGTGAACATGGTACATTTTTACGTCGGTGACCGTCTTTCCGAGACTTTACCTTCAGCTTACCATCAGGCGAGGTGAAGTTAAATTGACGTGCCTTGGGATCTGCCAGTGGGTCACATTAAAAAAATCAAGATAAGTGGTAGTTCGGCCGGCGGCGTGTTGTAGAATGGAATGATGAATGAAAGACAGTCAACAATGTGTCTCAATCCAAAACATTGATCAATCTATACTATTCGACAAATTTGCCACTCTTGTCCAAAGGGGTGCTACCCTCAAAGAATGCAAAGAATTACATCCAGGATAAAGCGGTGCTGCATCTCTTTTCTTTGCTGTATCATAAAGATGTGGCGTTCGTAATCAGCACAAGTTTAACCTTCTTATAATGACGGGTCCTTCAAACGGGGCATGAATGAGCATCTGATGCGGAATCCAAGCTGAGGACTACCATTGTAACATTAATGGTACCTTAGTGTGACTCTTTCTGTAATTAACATTAGCTTACCATCAAATAGGTAAAACCATATTGACGGGACCACTAAGTATAAAAAAAGAAAAAAGCTAGTTTGTGTTTTGGAACCTTGGGGACCCTCCTACTCTGTCTCTTGAGTTGCACTGTCTCTCTAAAAGTTTAGGTGCTACGTTTCATCTGTCAACGGCGTCGGCTGAGGTGATGTTCAAAACTACATTTTGAACTTCGTTGCTGTCCTTAAAAATGGTATTTTTGACCAAGATTGCGGAGAAAAGAAACCGTAAGTGGTGGGTAATACAGCCCACTTCTATATCGTAGGCCAAAGAAAAAAAAATACAGAACCGCAAATTTATTATAGTAGCCATTGCTTTATCATTTTTCTCCCTACCCAGATCAAATAGACATATATAAGTACGTGTCCATGCATACAAATATTTGCACTGAAACGGAATTGTAAAAGGATTTGTATAACTCTGGAAACGTGATAAATTACCGGTGAAATGTACATAAAACAGAACAGTTTTCACTCCAGTATTGTACGGCTTGCGTTTATTTACGTAGAACGTGCAACGTACATGTGCACGTAGCTTGAATGAAGCTGCATAATAATCCACGAAACGTGATCCATATCGATAAAGCTGTTTGTGCACAACACGTGTAACACACCGAACAGAGGATTACGATGCAACACGTGTAACACGCAGAACAGGGGATTACAGTGCAATCCGTACTTATATCACAAATATTTTGCTATTTCATTTGATAATTACTCAATGGTATATTATAGTCAAACAAAAAAACGATGGGGAAGAGACAAACTTCAACCCACCTAAAAGTGTTAGACCATCGTGCGTAAACATCTTTTGCTTCTTCAAAATGCACACATTTTAAACTGATATTAACGTCACACTTCAGTTTTTGCCACCCGCGGGAAATTTGACCCCGTGCCAACTTTTTTTGAAAATATCCACCTGGATTCCATCCCCGTTGGCCATCAGGGGTGATTATTTAGGACATGATTAGAGTAAAACTGCACACGCTTTTATGTCTATACCAAATCTGGGATGGACTCTTTGTACACAAAGCAAACTTTTTGTGCGCTACAGACTCGATCGCACAAAACGTTTGTCGTTTGCGCTGCATCATAGTGTGTAAATTTATACAATATGTTGCAAACGAGGAACACTATCGCAACACAGAGCTGAAATCGACAATCACTGTAATTATTGAAGCGTAGGGCATCGCTTCCACAATTACCTCTAATTTTTTATTATTGAAATGGCGCCTTGCATCCGTTATATGGGTATACCGATGATTCTGCCAACCTCAAGGTGGAGAGTGAGTTTAATCGTTTATAGAGGTCTCTAGGTATTTATGGAGTAACTATAATGGTGGTGGTAGTAACAAAACACCATCACAAACGAACCCTAAAAAGTCCTCATAATTCCAATGGCTGGAATTTTTTTATTCAAACGTTACTTCAACGGGTTTTTCGCGATTTACAGCCAAACAGTGAGTATTATCATGAAAATATCTTAGACAAGATTAGACATCAGATAATTATCTTTAGTGTTTAATACTTTTTCCTAAGAGCCAGAGCTTTTTCGTATTGTTTCTGAGGTTAAACGGTACGAAAACGCTGAAAGGGTTGTACTGGCAAGGGTTGAAAATTATAAAATACCTTTTTCTCCGGAATGCGTGAAGGTATCAAGTTAAAATTCATACCAAGTATGAGGTCTGTCATGCTGCTGTGAAAAAATCTAGCTTCTACGTCATTGCAATGAAAAGGTTCTGGTGCTTAAACTTGCAATGTGACAAACTGGCAACATCGGTTATCATTATCACTATACTCCGCACGCCGAATAATGATCCCTATGACGTTTCACCTGACAGTTGTATTAGTTATGCGAAACAATTTCGATAAAATACTGTTTTTTCAGGCAAATGTCATGTCATTCAGCCAGGTCATTCAACATAATAAGCAATATTTATTTATTTTGAAAAAAAGACTACGCGCATTGATGGACATAAAACACTAGAGCCTTATTATATTTTATTTTACTATACTTTAATTTTTATTCAAATTGCATAATTTAAAGAATTTAAAATTCTTTTTGAATTGAATTTTAAAGAATTCATAATTAGCTGGCAATTATGGATTACATGGAAAAGTATTTAAATGGAGGCCATAGACCTACCGTATTTTTTTAATTCAGTCATGTCATGTCTTGTCAGTCTGTTTTGTCTTCTTGTCACACCGCATCACATCGCGTCATACGAGTGCTCTAACGCCTTGTATGCGCCACGTCTTTCTTTGTTAGCTGAGTTTTGTTTCTGTTTTCGCTGTTTTGTGTTATTTGTTGATTTTCTGTTACCTGTTTGTTGATTTTCGGTTTTGCAAAATGCCGAAAAGACAGCGGAAAACTGTTCTCAACAGTGAAGTTCGCGAGTTTGTAGTTCGTTTGCGAGACTATTTTGCTCGTGAACAACAAAATGGCGGACCCTTGTTACCGCTTGACAATGTTCGCGATCGTGTAGCCGATGCTCTAGGAATCGGAAAGGCTACTGTTTCTCGAATAACAAAGGAAAAATTTGGGGAGTCGTCCATGGAGGACAATAAACTATTAACACCAAAGAAAAAGAAAAGGTTATGTCATATAACAGAACCTGATGAATTTGATTTAGATGCTATACGCAATCATATTTATGGTTACTACCTACGAGGTGAACTACCGACCTGCCAGAAGTTATTATCTTCATTAAAAGCTGCAGAACTCTTCAAAGGCGGTGCTACTTCTCTTAGAATTGTTTTGAAAAAAATGTGGATTCCGCTATAAAAAATGTGACAAGAGAAAAATATTATTGGAGCGTACTGACATAGCTTTACTACGATGCGATTTTCTTCGCAAAATCAAACAAATTGATAACTGGGAGAAGGTAGTATACCTTGATGAGACATGGCTGAACGCCAATCATACTGTAGGTAAGGCATGGACGGATGACACAGCGAAATCCAGCACAAAAACTCCTGAAGGAAAGGGCCAGCGCTTAATCATTTGCCACGCTGGCACAGCTACAGGTTTTGTGCCGAATTGCCTGTGGGCTTTTAAGTCAGTGAAAACAACGGAGTACCACGAGGAAATGAATTTCGAAAACTTTAAGACATGGTTTATAAAACTATTAGAAAATTTGAATGAGCCTCACTATATTTTAATGGACAATGCTTCATATCACTCAGTTCAAATTAACAAACCCCCCAGCAGCAATAACAAAAAAGCTGAAATTATAGAGTGGTTACACGGCAATGGTGTGGAAACTGACAGTCAGATGTTAAAAAAAGAGTTGGTTAGACTGTTGAACTTTCACAAACAACAGACGCACCCATCATATTTTTTGGATGAATTGGCCAAATCAAATGGACACACGGTAATTCGGTTACCGCCCTATCACTGCCAATATAATGCAATCGAGTTGATATGGGCGCAGATCAAAGGTATCTATATTTTTTATTTATATAATATTATGTATATGCATATATTTCTAAAAATAATTACTGAATGTACAAATATTTTCAGGTCATGCAGCTAGGCATAACACAACTCCGCCATTCACGGCAAATAAAATGATGGTTTTATTGGAAGAAGTTTGCGCTCAAGTGACAGCTGACGATTGGCGAAAAGTGGTCGAAAGAACGAAGAAAATTTGCTTAGAAGACTGGGATCGAGATGTACAATACGACAATATCATTGACCAACCGTTAATAATAAACGTCACGGATAGCTGCAGTTCAGACTCAGATTTTGAAGATCCGATTGACCCTGTATCAGATTCAGATTGATATAAATAAAATACAAACTCAAAGCATTTGTTTTATATTTCCAACAAATTATCGATATTTTGTTTATCGATGTGTCCCTTCTTAGTCGATAACAGCTTGACGACGTAACTTTTGCAGCACGTACCATGTACATTTGCATTGAGTTTTTTTCTATTATTTCCGAACATTACGTAATAATTTCTTAATATTCATTTTTATAATTTACAATTGTACCTACACAATTATGATTTTTTCGTCTTTTTAATGGACCTCTAAAGGATTTGATGTGATAGGACGTCAGTACAATGTTAAGCGCTAACGAACTGTCATAGGGATCATCATTCGGCGTGCGGATTATAGCCATGACGACCTCAATATTTACCGTACCTGAATATACCTAGAAACAAAGCACGGTAGGTACCTACCTAATGAATATTTAATAATACTCACTTCAATTTAGGTTTTCCCGTCAGTGACTTCGAAAATGCGTTTGGGTCCATGAAATACAGAGCTATCTGATCATCTGAATTTTGTCCAATCACGATAGGCATGAACTGCAAATGAAGGTATTAGATAATTTATTACTTGAAGCCCCACATGCTCCGGATGCTGCCGCAAGCATTATTCGTATAATGGGTACCTTCCGTACCTTCGAAGATAGAAGCATTATAACACGATTGATTAGAAACAGACTGGTTTTTTTGTGTATGTTACCTTGGGTACCATCTCGCCAAATATCTATACCGGATTCGAAGTGACTTAAACAACGCTCTCGTGACTTGCCGCCTGTGGGACGTAGGTTGCTATAGGTGGAGCGATGGGTAGCCTGTAAAGCCCGTATTCTAGAACGACACTCCGTCCTGAATTTCGATTTATCCGTGGATAGATTGGTATAGACAGATTGACAAATCAGATAAATCAATATTCATAACTACCGGGTATTCTGGAATACGGGCTTCAAACTCGCTTCTTTAGGAACTAACCATTCCAGCAACAGTTTTCAACTCCTGTTTGATGACATGCTTCTTCATGACCCTCCCTGCGCAGCTGACGGTGCAGGAGGTCGTGAGCAGGAGCGTTCGGTGCGGGAGAGGGGCCATGAGCGCGGTGCTGTGCTCTTCCACGGTGGCGACGCCCACGCCGAGCACCGCGACGTTCACCGAACAAGCCAGCGTGTTCATTATCACCAGCCCGGTTTGATGGTGCCTTGGTACTTGGAGCGTGGACCGCTGGTAAAATCAACACCGTAATTCGATTCAGATAGAAACCCTGCGTTAAATCCGTGTGAAACGGCTTGCACGAGAAGTTGGCTTGGGCCGCAACAAAAACATGTATATAATATACTATGTATACTTCTGTATAATAAATGACAGTGGAGGAAGCTCGTGAAGTATGTAAGGATTGAGTCAAATAGCGGGCTAATGTCTCTGCCTACCCCGGAGGGAAATAGGTGTGAGCGTATGGTGTGTACTTGCGTATAATATGTACGAGTATACCTGTGTCACAATATCGTACAATGTGTATCCTGTAGAGTTTGCTATTCATTCTCACACGAGCAACAAACGTCACACATTCACACATGAAAAAGCAACATTTTTTTTATTATACCAGCCGGTAACAAAGTGTCGTTGATTGAAAGTACAATACGCAATTCATGTATTACATTGCAAGCGATCATGGCAATTACTATGTTTATGCTCGTACACAGCCACCGTTGTATATTCAACTTACATAAAAGTATTCAAAATTTTGAAATAATTTATACTGCCAAAAATACTGGGAACACGGCAAAGGCCCAATTTGTGTTTTTTGAAAAAAACTTTTTTCGGTGTGTTTTTTATTGAACTAAAATGTGAAGCATATTAATTCTAATTATTGATTAACTCGCTGTTGTCCGTGCTTACGTCGGCGTTAAGTGCGATATACCTAGGTATCCGTAATTTCATCGTGTTATGTAATTTCACCATTATATTTAGGTAATACAAGTAAAACCGGATTCGAAGCCGGTATTTTTCAAAGCGCGACCGATAGCTTTTGCATTTAAAGATAAGGTTAATAAGTAATTGGACCGCTTCACAATGTTTCGACTAGAACAAGCTAGCTGGACAAAAGTCACTGTCGAATATCCAGAAATGTATTACCTGAGCCTCTAGCCAGATACCCATCCATGTGTCCCAATTCTAAGAATAGTTTTGCCCTAATATCAACTACTGATAAAATAATGAGTGTAGTATACGAAGAAAGAGTTGAAGTTTACTTACTCATTGAGTTTTTACGCTTAACAAAGTAACCACTTATGACAGTGAGTTCAAGTTTTTTGAAAAGTGTTAGTGATGAATCTGGAAGTTAAGGGTACATATTTTTTAATTGTAATAAGAAAATTGATATACTTCAGCCGCCCCTATTTAAAATATCTAGAGTTTAACAAATAATGTTAGTTATTGACGATTTTCTGAATTCTTATGACTAGAAAGTACTTGTACCCTCTTGTACAGTCACCTCTATAAATATGTATACACGGTAGGGTTCCAGAAACAAGTAACCAGGGTTAACTTCAATTTTTTGTAAACACGTACTTTCAAAATAATATAAAATATACTTTCAGTGAAGTTATGTAGTCTGTAGTCTAAAATATTTAGTTTTCTATAAAATCGAAACTTCAAATCCAATTATAACTTAGATTCAGACACGACTCTCAGACTCAGACTCTCAGACTCAGACTCTCAGACTCATACTCTCAGACTCAGACTCACTCACACTCAGACTCAGATTCGGACTCACTCAGACTCTCAGACTCAGACTCTCACACTCAGACTCTCAGACTAAGACTCTCAGACTCACTCTCAGACTGACTTTCAGACTCAGACTCTGACTCTCAGACTCTGACTCCCAGACTCAAATTCAAAAGTCACACTTAAAATATTACGTTTGATCATAATTGGTTAAGAGTAGAAACGGAGATATGATTGAAAGTCACAATGGCCGACATCCACGCGAGAGCTAGTTATTTATATTAGCGTGAGTTGATGTGCCTTGAGAGAATAAAGAGCCTAAACTTCACTGGAAGTATACTTTATATGTATTATTTTGAAAGTACGTGTTTACATATATATGAACTATAGCATGTTTCCATTCAATTGACCCGTTAGTTGTGGATATATTTTTGCAAGCATTAGTTGATACATTTTATGAGGCGTGTAATGGTTACATTTTTATGAAATATTAAGAGTTTACATCATTTTGCTATATATTTTGTAAACAAAAATTTGAAGTTAACCCCGGTTACTTGCTTTTGGAACCCTACCGTGTATACATATTTATAGAGGTGACTGTACCCGGGCTAGAAATTGTATATTTTATAGACATATCTGTAAACTAGTGAATTGAAGTCATTTTAGCCCACGCACTAAACTTGAGTGCAACTTAGTCATTATGTCTCCTTTTCACATTACGAATTTTCTACTAATATACGAATATATTCTCGACAAATATCTACTCTTTAATATGATTTATTAATAGATAATAAGTAATAACTCCACATTAAATCATGATACCTATATTAATTTGTCGATGTTTTTAAACGAAGTTTTCAAGTTAATCGATATTTTAATTTTTTATGCAATTACTACCTACTTCCATCTGTCTAAAATACAAAAACACAATGGACGGGCTATAAGGTTTTCTGTGCTGAAAACGTATTAATACATCATAACAAAGCCAAACAATGCAATATACCCCAATAAATAATTTTGTCTAGCTAGCTTGTTCTAGTCGAAACACTGTGCGCTTGGTGGATTTGGGAGTATTAAAGCCGATTGAGAGTTCGGAGTATACGTCACCTATTGTCCCTGTTTTAAAGCGCAATGGTACGGTTAGGCATATACTTACTTCTATTCTAATATCACAAATACTCGTATATGTAGCAAAGAGTACTAAAAAGAATAGTAGGTATACTTGATGTATAATTCTTGTTCATCATTCCCCACTTATAGGAATAGTCTGGAATACCACATAGGATAATGTTATCTCTGGAATAGGTTCCCATGGGTCGTTGGAACGGGATCAGAAATCCACCTGGACGGAGTCACAGTCAACAGCTAGTGTTACGTAGATAAAGTACCTCTATTCCGATTTGTAGAATACCAGCGGACACAAACGCGAGCGCTGCAAGCACCCCTCCAACAAACATCTTCTGCAGCGGTACCAGGTCAGGCAGCAGCGGCCACACTCCACCCGGGCAGAGGGGTATCATCAGCAGCACCATAGCCGGGTTCATCACTTGCAACTGGTCAGGCATCAGGGTGATACCGAACACTTCACTTCGTAGCCTGGACGCTTGGAAAGTCCATCGTGAACCCTGGAATTACTTTAGTTTATTAGACGGATTCTTTGGCGTAGTGTTATCGGAGGTAGAGTTAAGCGTAAGAGGTAACGCTAGTGGTCAGTGGCTAATAGGTTACGAAGTAGGTTTGCACAGTGCAAGGTTAAACGATGGTAGCATAAGTGACCATTCTTAACACTTTAGCGCACTTTACACTTACAGTCTATCTCGAGGGAATACCATACCGTATGTGTGCATGACAGAGCGAGCGTTTAACTAAAGACGTTACGCGTTCTAGTAGAGTTCAAGTAGTAATAGAGGCAGAATTGTATCTGGCATGTTTAACCGCGCGAATGAGTGACCGTATATATAAAGGGGGCCATTGTTACGCCTCCATGCCATGGAGAGCACGTAAAGCCGTTCGATCCCGGTAATCTGTGGTATTCATCCTATTCATCGCCAATGGCAAATAATTTCGTAGCTAGACTGTACCCCGACCCCGTGTTCAGAAAACGCTCCTAGGAAAATGAAAGAGTACAAGTAAAATGTACTAGTTTTGGGCATAGAAAACACATACCTCATTACCTACAATAATCTTATATTCCCTTCGTTATACATTTTATGAACCCCAAAACCACTCGGCGGCTTGTTCCCAAACGATCATTTCATCCAATTAGTACCAAAAAAACATTAACCTCCTTCCTTCGGCAGTCCGGTAAAAATCGACCAGTTTGCTATCCAATCCTTCCTTGATTTTATATGACATTAAAATAATCCCAATGGTATACATAGTGGGCAGGCAAGCGAGGGTCGACCACATATGTGCGTCTCATACACTGGTTAAATTGATGATGTATTGAAAAAGGATAGATCAATCAGCCAGGCTTACGAACATTAACTAAAAATTCAAACCTGCTGATCGAAGAGTGACCAGAATATGGGCACTGGCAGGTACAGGTACAGAATGGAGAAGACGACTTTCATGTCGGCCACCAGCTTCTCACCGTATTCATCTACGGCATAATCCAACCAGTGCTCGCAGCGTGGGCCATCCGTCTTCGGGTTGTGCTTGATACGTTTCATGAACGCGAACTGAAAAGGATTTAGATACTTAGATAGAATCAACTACGAAATATACGGAAAGATACGATCAGCCTATCCTTCCAACCGCAGCTGCAGGCTAGTTGTTGCACCTGCTAAACTAAGAACGAGGCTTCCAACTATTAGGTAATCTGTGACGAGGCTGTCGAGTTGCCGTGTACTTTTTTAATTTATTGACAGGGTATCGGTCACAAAAGAGATTGACATAGTTACATTCTAAACACAGTGCACTTCACACATTTTTTTATATAGGTATAGGTATAGGTTTATTATTATACAGTTACTAGCTTTTTCCCGCGGCTTCGCCCGCGTGGATGTCGGTTATCGTGACAAAACATTTCTCAAAAGATGTAGGTGTACGAAGTTTCATGCTTCTAACTTTGAAATGACGAACTTTCCATACAAACGTTTATCACCTATTTTACCCTCTTAGTAGCTAAATTTTGAAAAATGCTGATGATACACGTTTCATTTATTTCTTTAAAGTCACAGGTTTATGAAATTTTGTGCATCTAGCTCTGACAATGACGGACTTCCATACAAACTTCCATCTCTTATTTTAACCCTTTAGTAGCAGAATTTCAAAAAATCCTTTCGTAGTGGATGCTTGCATCATAAAATACATCTTCAAACCTACTACAAAATTAATGAACGAAATCGAATTGAATGAAAACATTCTACCTACTGGAATAAAAAGAAAACCTACTGGACCTACCTATACGCTATTAGTACGAAAAAAACATGTACCTACCTACCTACTTGAACTTGCAACCCACTCCTATTATTAATAAAGAAATAAATTCACAAAATAGTTGTGACTACCTATAAATTAACCTACGCAATATTTTAGTTATAAACAAACCTGTACCTACCTACTTGAACATGGAAGCCCACTACTACCATTCCTACCTATGCTATGATTGTGTGGTACTGCTAGCATAATTATGTTTATGACCGTAGTTTTACTGATCAATTTAATCATACACACATCCATGTTTCCATCCATGTGTGTAAATTCTAAACAGTCTCTCACACAAACTTTCATTCCTCATTCCAAACCCTTCATACCATCGTCATAAACAGAACGTAGCTTTATTTATGTACCATATTTCATCAGGATATCTTCAAAAATTACGAAGTTTCGTCCGCAACCTCTTTTTAACGTTTCTTAGCAATAAAAGTTAGCCTATATCCATTCCCAAACTCTAATCCACCTCTCTACCAAATTTCATCACGCTATCTTCATTAATGACGAACTTTCATAAATTGTATAACACCTATTTTCCCCCCTTTAACCTCTTTTCCTTCATTGAAAGGTACCTACGTCTATTCCCAATATGTAGTTCATCTCTGTACCAAATTGCATGAGGTAGGATAACTCCAAAAATGAAGAACTTTCATATCCTACCCCCCCCCCCCCCTTTTAACCTCTTTTTCGCGACAAAAGGTAGCCTATATCCGTACTTAAGCTCCAATGCACCTCTGCACCAAATTTCATCACGCTATCTTAAAAAATGATAAACTTTCATACAAACTTTCAACCCCTATTTCCCCCCTTTAACCCCCCATTTTCGCGACCAAACATAGCCTATGTCCTTTCTCAAGGTCTAATTTACCCCTATACCATATTTCATCAAATTCGGTTCAGTGGTTTAGGCGTGAAAGCGTAATATACAGACAGACAGACAGAGTTACTTTCGCATTTATAATATTAAGTATGGAAGTATGGATAATGTACAACATTGTTCAAAAAGATTAATTATAAATTAATCTACAAAATTTAAAAAAATTTGTGAGCTCTTCGCTTTGCCACGTAGTACCTACCTAAAATACGCTGGTGGTGGCCACAATGGAAAAATAGCTCTGAAAACCAAACTTTGGTGCAATACTCATCATCATAAATGATTAAATATTAAAAATAATTACATAATTATCTAATAAATTAAATTGAAAATTGCGGTAAACTGAGGCCCGTATTCTAGAACAACACTGTTGGAATCGCGATTTATCTGAAGACAGATTGTATAGGCTATATATTATGTCAAAATATCAATCTGTCCTCAGATGAATCGCAATTCAGGCTGAGTGACATTCTAGAATATGGGCCTGAGAGTAATTTTGTGGTTCAGGATGTGTATCGAAAAAAGGTTTTAGGTAGATCAGAATAACTCTACACCGGCAGGATTGCATGACAGTAGATATTGTGATATGACACGTAAAAAGCAAGTTGCTAACCTAAAACAAACTTCCAACGAGTGGTTATACAATTTCAAGCACAATTTTATCACTCGCTTGGCATAAATTACTTACGGGTGTAAGAATTTTGTAAAATACGTCGATAAAAATGTTTGTGTCTGGAACTTGAAGCTGAACTGCCTCGTGTGAAGATGACGAAAAATACTCGTATATTATGTAATCATGGATACAGCCATTTTAAAACCTCTTTCACCCATAGAAAGTTATCCTATCTATGAATACGTAGATTATTTTTCAGGAGGTACGTGGGTAACCACCCCAGTGCGGCGCTAATAAATGAATATTTTAAACTGTTAAGTTTGTTTGTGCACGTAGGCTTACATACCTAATACTTCACAAACTCATTGGGTTCTCTCTAGAACTCATAACATAATATAGAGACAACCCACTTCAAATATGATTATTGTCTATACATCAGTGGACGAAACGTGGACCCGGACCGCTAATAGTAAACACATGTCGGACACACCTTAACTTAAATGGAACACTACGTGTTAAGTATAAAATGAAAATGAAGACTTGCTTTGTATAGAATACCTCTAAAGCCTTTGAAATGTTCAAGCACAATAAATAAAATAAAAGAATTTATTGCGAAAATAGAACATCCTTTATTGCTCCAGGCGAAATAGAGCGCACCATAGATATCTAACTCTAGTGATATGCCATTCGCGGGTATTTTTGATGCCCCACTAAAATCTTCAGAGTCTAATCCAACCTCACCTGCCAGCCGTTCGCCTGCTGATTTATGAACTGGGGACTGGGGGCTGGGGGGTCAAACGACAGTCGCTCATATATTTACCCAAAATAAGCCAAGCAGTGTTTGTGCAAGAGCTGCAAAAATAATTAGACTAAGATCCCAGACCGATCAGATATAACTTATTTTCAAATGGATGAGACCCTAGGCTTTCAGAGATTTCAGAGCTTTCTTTTCATTTAATTTACCATGTTTGTTAGGGAGATTTGATCCTTATGATTGCTACTATCGATTGAAGCTATAAAAGTACAAGATGTGATTTTTCGGGTTTTAGTCGGTTCGATTACCGGATGTGTCAAGCGAGTTTTCGAAAATCATTGAATGCAGTTTTGTTTCTTTTTAAAAATAAAGGAATGTTTCCTTTCAGTAAAATTCGCTATCTTCAGTATTTCGAGTAGTTCCCCTCCAGGGGGCATAAAAAGCTTCCACCCTGTATGTTTTGTAGAATATTATCCTTATGTAGCATCCCAAGTATAAGACACTTTCCATGGAATTGTTTGTCAGACACTTTCATAGAAATAAGACAGTTAGATAGAAAAAGAAAATACACAGTTCCATAGAAAAAAAACTGAGCGTATTGAGGTGACTATTACAAGTTATCTTTAATTATAAAGACAAATTATAGTGACAACACGTTTCCTAAACACAAAAATTATTCAGCCATGTATTGGTCATATATCTTGGACCTAAATTGCGAGATATAAAAGACCCTGGCACGAGTGGCACGCGCGGATTGTTTTGTATAAATCTATGCTTGGTGATAATATGTCGTACTCGGATATGGAACTTATTTTTAGTTACCGTTCTTACCTGGTATCTGCCCACGTGTCACAAGTGGCGGTTTCTGAAGCACGCAGGTATTCAAAGCTCATAAGACGCTACTGAGAACCCTAGAAAGACCATAGGTCTAATTCATTTGAAAATAAGTTACCTCTGATAGGTCTGGGATCTTGGTCTAAATCGTCTTATGTTGTGGCCAATGATAATGATGAAGCCAAATCGAATGGAGGGGAAAAAATAGATCGCGGGTTGCAAAAAAAACCTGTGACGCAACTGGGAAGATGATAATGATCACAATATTATGATATTTTAATTTAACTTTCTTACTTCTGTTCTTGCAGATAATTAACTGCACGTGATATTTAACTCAAATAAGATGCGCTCAATTGTCAACAAGCAACTAACGTCATAGCTGACATGTCATCTCTATAATACACTGACGGACTCATAAACTGCATCAAAGTAATAGACGACTTTGAAATAAATATTTTAACCAAGTATGCATACTTTCTATACAGATTTAAATTGAAACCTCTAGATTGGTTCGTGAACTTTAAAACAGCGTAGGGTCATATCTTTAAGTTTAAGTTTATGTACTGGAAAGGACCTTAAGACTTTTTTTGAAGAAAAAACAGAAATTTAAGAAAAATTGGTTTAATTAAAAAATTGGTTTTAACAATAGACACAAACTTTATGCAAGGGTTTATTTGTGTTTTAATAAGGTGTATTACCCCCACGTGCCCTTATTACGGATTCTAATCGGTTCCGCATAGATTTTATAAGGGTTTTTAAAAGATCTTGCGGAATATTGTCCCATTCTTCTGAAAGTGCTGTTCTTAGTGCTGCCACTGTCGTGGGCGAAGGGTTTCTCGCATATACAGCTCTTTTTAAATTGTCCCAAACATGCTCGATGGGATTAAGATCCGGGCTGCGTGCTGGCCAATTCATTGTACGTATCCCAACCTCTTCGCAATAATGTTGAACTTGTGCAGCTGCATGCGGCCGGGCATTATCCTGCATTAAAGTAAAATTTTCGCCTATGAATCCCATGTAAGGCACCACGTGATCTTCTAATATCTCTGTTATGTAGCGATGTGCTGTCAAACCCCCTCTATTACCGTTTTGACGGACCATGTCTATGAACACAAGTTCTGTTCGCCCGTTCATCGATATGCCACCCCAGACCATACATGAACCGCCTCCAAAAGGAACACGCTCCTCAATGCAACTTTGAGCATATCGCTCCCCACGTCGACGATAGACTCTTCTGCGACCATCTGCACCATATAAACATGTCCTACACTCGTCCGTGAACAATACAGAGGCCCACTGCTCTTCTGTCCAATTCAGGTGATGACGCGCAAATCTTAAGCGAGCTTGTCTGTGAGCTGTAGACAACTTTGGACCATTTGCTGGTCTAAAAGGGGTGATATCCGCTTCCTTTAACCTTCTTCTTATTGTTCGTGCACACACGTTTACTCCACGCACTTCATTAAGCTCGGTTTTGATGTTAACTGACGTGAGGAAACGATTTCGCAGGGAAGTTATAACAATGAATCGGTCATCACGACCTGTGGTTGCTCGAGTTCTGCCTGTACCACGTCTCCTCCTGTAAGAACCTGTCTCTACAAACCTTCTGTATATTCTAGAAACCGTAGACTGGTTTAAATTTAAATTTCTACCAATCGTTCGTTGATCCAAGCCCTCCCGCACCAATGCTACAATTGGTGCCGCTTGTTCAGACGAAGTATCCATATTATGGTTCAAAAACTCTCGATGTGTTAAAAAACTAACCCAACAATTATGCTGGTAACAATAATTCAATTGACAAAACAAAAAAAATCAATGAGAATCAATTTAAAACTTTGCTATAAATAACACGCAAATCTGATACTACAAGTAAATTTTCTTTTCCCGGCTATATTCATTTGTTTTACTGCAGTTCTATTTTTAAATTTAATTTTTTTTTAAGATTAAGAGCCAGTCTTTCCATATTTATATAATTTAATCTAAAAAGTTAGCATACTTATTATAAAAAATCCTTTTAGAGTAAACCTGAACTTTGATGCAGTTTATGAGTCCGTCAGTGTATATTAGCTCTGTGTTGCACACTCATAAAGAATTGTTCGATGGACGCGCTATATAAGGTAGCTAGGCACGATATGTTGGAGTTAGACAAACTAGATTGTGAGTAAAATTTTAAAAACGTTTCAGACAATAGGTAAGTGGGTCTACTCGTACGTACAACGAAAATATAGTTACCTGGGGAGGTCACTATATTTTTTGGGAAAAAAATGTTTCAGAGCTGTTTTAACCTTAATAACTAATACTTAATAAAGCTGAATAGTAAGTTTGATCTATTTCTCGATATTCTCACACAATAGCGGTAGTATTATTTATTCTGTGACTATAGTTGTTTGGTAGCCCATTTTAATGTATTATGGCTAGATCAGAGTTCAGAGTATTCAGAGTATAAGTACCCCTAATAATCTAATCTAGTCCATACCCCGTATTGGTTGTTGACTTTATTCGATTATCCAATTTAAACTTAGCTAGGTACCTAGGTACACGAAAAGTGAAGTTACCTACTAATTGCGTAATAAATAATTCTAAAACATACTATCACATCATTAGATGGATATTTTGTATTAGTTCGGCGAAATTACGACAACCTTATAACTACACGCATCGTGAAAATATTAACGAGGAAACTTGTTCCATCTCAATACCAACACAATTTATTAGACAGTGTTTGTCTATGAAATTGGATACCACAAACAAAAGCGGGACTGCGTATATTTTTATTGGTTGTGAATGTTTTACTCGAAAACAAAAGCAGTAAGTAGCTACCTGCGTCCTTCTATCTATTTTTTAAACTCGTTCAGCAAATATATCGACCAAAGCAATATTGGATTAATTTTACTTGCTGAACCGTTCCAGTTTCCCAGGGGTTTTAACGTGATCATTCCCGTGACCCTCGGTCATTCCCGGGATAAAAAGTACCTACCTACATAGGCAAATAGTTATCAGTATCACTAATACACTAATAGTCTCTTATAAGCCTATAGATTACCAAAAGGCATCAATCATCACTGACAGTCTCTTTTTTACAGTCTATTGCGCAAAAAAACTTGTGAAAGGATGTGCACGGCAGGCTTATGATTGATTCATCTTACTCGCAAGGCTATTGCCATGATGAATAGGGCTAAATATTGACCCCTTTAGAATTATAAGGCACTTTGCGATGTCATCAATTAGGTACCTGTAGTGTAAGAATAAATACTAACATTCCGTATAACAGAACATTACATTATTAAAATAGAACTTAATATATTACGATCTAGAAAAACTCGGTTGCAACAAGGTTATAAATGTAAATAATAATTACGTGCGAGAGTTTTATGAAATTACTCAAAGACAGTATCTTAAATTAAATTCATTCGTTATGCCACTGGAACCTTGGAGGATTACAGGCACCAGGGAAGTAAATAAAAGGTGATTGAACTTATAAACTATTTATTTCCTGCTCAGTCTCAGGGGTGAATCCTAGTAGTAGGGGAGCCATAGAAGGAAATACTGTAGTAACTCGAGCGCGTCAGATTAAGCTAGTTACAATTATTGACAAATTCCTCCAGCCAGTAGGCAGCTTTCAATATCGGTGGGTGCGCAAAATAAAAATTTGTTCTAGGAATTTACACCTATGCGTCAGATTAAGATAATGTAGGTTAGTTACTAGCTGGTGTCCATTTTGAAAATCTCGCGATTTAAGCTGAAGCATAAGGCGTGGGAAACTTGCAAAGATATGTCTTTATTTACTCGAATTCTTTTTAGTCTGTAGTCTGTTTTATGTTTATTTTGGAGTTAAACAAACTATAATAACTGAAATACATTAGACAAGACCAAAGTAATACAAAACTTTAATTAAGATGGTTGATACATGTATTTATTTATTATTATGTTTTGTATATGCCTCCCTCACCACTAAAACTGTAAACTATACACCATTATTCTTTCTATCACGTGACCTACCAATTTCAATAGGTTTCCGCGACGCTCGAGTAACTACATATTTAGCTGCGTGGCCTCCCTAACTATAGTAGGTAGTAGTTTGTCAGTTTTCATTCGTCTTCCGGCGTGGGAAAGGTGGTCGCCCCTGAAGGTCCCGCCGCTCAGCTGTCAGTTGCTAGGTAGGACAGCTGCCGGTCTTGTTCCGTTTCTCAGCTAGTCGGGACTATGTAGTATTTGTATATTTTTTTACTGACAGTTGATCAAATAGAGTAACCATCGCAGCTCGCTTCAAGCCAGTACAATTGGAATTTTACTATACTCAATATGCTTTTTTACGTGTGGAAAGTCACCCCAGATACCTTCCCGAGCATTACTTGCTCACAGAATGAGGCGCTGGTCACCCATGCATCCGCGCAGCGAACTATCGCCGTAAGCAAGGTGGCGAGCGTGAGAACTCTCACACCCAGGGCCGCCACCAGCTTCGTCTCGGCGTCTCCCACGCCGGACACTCGGTAAGCCTGTGCGGCCCCGACTATACCAATATACTCACTGACTAGTTGCTTGTTACATCGTCGGTGGAGCGGCCTATGTCCAGCAGTGGACTGTGATAAGTTAATTGATTGATTGAAGTAGCTGTTTTGGGGACGGTAAAAACATCTGGCATGCCTATTAACGCATATTATTATTATTATTAATTTTATAAAAGCTATAAAGAGAATATCAATAGGTACAGAACACTTACCCATGCACATGCCATAAATTTCAGTGTCACATTGCCACGAGGTTGCTTTATTCGGTACGATGATTTTCCTGCGACGAATATCACTGAAAACAAATACCAGTAAATGAACACACACACACACAACAGCCAAATTGATCATGGGAAGCAATAAATCCTACGTAGTCGGAGTCTGTGCGGAGTCCTTTCCACTCGCAATGGAAACCTGGCTTAAGGAGTTGCAGAAAATGATAAATACCTTGGTGCTTAGAAGTTGTCTTGTGTGATTGTGTGAGTGTTCATTAAAACGTGTTAAAAATTTTGGCACCCATAAATAAAAATCTAATCTTGTTTTGAATGTATCGTGAAAATTTTATACAGGTTACGGGGAGTAAACATCACAGAAATATAATATTATGTTTTCCATACCTACTACATCAATAGTTAAAACTTTATTTAAGTATATGAGCACACGGAGCATTAAAATTCAAAAAGACCATGATATAACCGTGCACTTGCCGATGTAGCCTGAATTCACTGAATTATATCTAGCACAAGCCCACCCGTATCGCCGCATCTGCAATTTAGCATCGCACTCGGTCCAGAATCGTGCTCTCTCCTTAGCATTCATCGTGTCGTTTCGTATTTTCTCTATGACTGATGCGATATGTCACTATGACGTATACGAGAAACGAGACCTATTTTAGAATACCAATTCGTTACTTTGAGTCTGTATGTTTATTGTTACCAAGTACGGAGACTCAGCAACGTGAGTATGACGTCTCTGGTGTTGCACTTGTCTATAGGCCACGCTAACTACTTTCGATCAGGTAGGCCGTGTGCTTGTCTGTCACCTAAGTGGCACAAAAAACGGAATAGGTAGGTACCTAATTCGGTTTGCTCTATTCTTGGCTTTATAATAATATGTAGTCAACTATAATTTTTCGTCCTACGTGATTAGCGAATTTCACCAACCACGCTCAAATTCAAACTAAATACTAAGTACCTATTAATGCAAATTGTTACACTACGTTCAAAGATCTAAACATAACATAACAGCATAATTATCGCAGAAAAAAGAATTGCAGAAAAATGAATTTTCATAGTACCTACTTTATCCCCGCTGGTTTTATGAAACATTTTACTCGTATTTGATCGATACATTTTGTATAATTCGAGATCGGAATTTTTAATATGGTGTATGGTACATTCTCACTTCACATAACAAGCTTATTATTGGTCGAAAGCGCTTTCAGAATTTTGTTTCATTCTATGCAAAGACCTTTGTTTGTGTTTTGATTTGTAATTCATTCTTTGCTTTAGGATAACTAATATGATATTTTTTTTGTTTTGCAGGTTTATTGAAACACAGTAAGTACACATTCATCCTAAGATCTTTAGCCGCATTCCAGACTAAATCTGCAAGCCTCGTCAAACGGGGCTCTGGTGTGTACTGACTACTATCGGGGCTGGGGTGTCAGTCAGCTTGGCAATAATAAGCCAAGTTAATATCACTCGAATAATGATGAATCGGGAATGAGTTCCACCCCGCCTACCTAAGTGTGTATTTTCAAACCCAAATATCTTTTAAACTCTAGTGAATACTTACCAGCAGGTGAAATAGAGTTCAAACGTAAGCCAGCTAAGGAAATTACAAAAAAGAGTTTTAATAAAACTCAGTACAAACCAATAGAGACAAGCACAAGCAGGGCCGGGAAACCAAAGCCTAGTGCATAGCAGGCGTCATCACCGAAGCACATGACACTTCTCCGCAGCGCTGGCGTCACCACCATGCCCATAAACCCACCCAGATTCACGGTGCAGTAAAATGTCGAGAAAAATCGCTGCAGAAGATGGTTTTCTTCAGGAAGTCGGAACTGAAAGAAATAATAATTAACATAGGTGGAACATCATACAAGGAACCACGCCTTTCGCCCTCTGGGGTAGGCAGAGACAACAGCCCGCCACCTGCATCTGTTCTGACCTAAGTGGTATAAAATTAAACCATATATCCTTATACATACTAATATTATAAATGTGAAAGTAACTCTGTCTGTATGTTAAGCTTTCACGCCTAAACGACTGAACTGATTTTGATGAAATTTGGAATAGGGGTAAATAAGACTTCGAAAAAGGACATATATTTGTATGCATGAATATGGCTATTTGCATTGGTCTGGGTGTTTCTATGTATAATATGTATGTATTTAGAATAAGAAAGTATATAAGTATGTTTATTCGCATTCTAGATTCCATAACACTTTTATAGCTTATAAAAGCTTACCATGGGTCTAGGTAGCGTTGTGTAGAATGTTGTGGAATATTTTATTTTATTATTTATTTAAGTACCGGTTTATCTCTACCTCGTCCTTCTTCCTAAAATAATGCGATGTGTTATTCAATTGATAATGGCTTATAATGGCCACCAATTCTATGATGACGTGTTAAAATCTTTTGTATTCTGGGCGAGTAAAATGGATAAGGCTGTAAATCATAATATAAAGTCAAGCCTCCTACGGCTAGTACATAATAAATACAATTCCATCCATAATTTTTTATATAGGTACTTAACCTTTCGTGAATTTTCACTTGCGCAGCCGGGTGTAAGATCTACATATAATTTTCAAGGAAATGTAGACAGATATTATTTGTACGCCGAATGGCAGTCCGCAGTAATGAACAGTTCAGAATTGAGTTTACTAAAGAGTACTTAGTTTGCTCTGAATTCGCTTTAATAAATTAAAATACGAAGACGCAGACGAAATTGCACCTGATTATCAAAACTTAATCAAGGTTTTCATCGAAGAACTACCGTTGGCTGATGGGCATTTCATTCTGCACGTAAGAAAATCATCTCATTATTTTAGGGGATTTCCGTGGCGAGGTTTTCATGTGGAAAATAAAGGTGCATCAAGCTAAAACATTCTCCTGCATATGTAACCAGTTTGATACACAAACTTGTTCAAGTGTTTTCAAGCTTCATTTCATCCCTATTTGCCTCGTTCAACATCAATGGTCTGTGGGTTATGTATTCCGGTACAGTAGACACTACCTATAGACGTTACAAGAAAGGTAGGTAGGTACTCGTTGTCGAGCCAAGGTAGGTATCTATCTTATAGGTAAACTGATTCATTTAGTGCACCTATAAATTGTGTAATATTGTGCCCAACTGAAGAATTGTTTTACCAAATTATCAAGGTGTATGGTATGGTATCATGGGTTGTCATCCGCAACTACACGACAAGGCGCGGTTTTTGCGTGAGGGTGGGCATTCTATACGATCCACCCCAAATCGTTGAAGAACGCCAGCAGGCTATTCACGCTGCTGGTGATCTCCCGGAGCGTACCTGTGTTTCCGAGGTACTTAGCCTTGGCGGTATCAAGGTGTATCCATATACTTGCCTAATTGTATACATATCCATTTATATATAGGCAGAGTTTGTTTTTATTTGAACGCACCTATGTCTGGATGATTTGATTTGAGTAGTTCAAATTACATTTTACATTTTACATTTAATAACCCCATTCTTGAGGTTATCATACACCCACAAAAACCTACGTAAGTCAATCCAAAAGGATGCGAGGAGTAAGTTGGCCCTGAGTCCCCAGGCTCATAAGTGCAGGCTTTGGATGCATTACACATACACTTCTTGTGTTCCTAAGTAATCCACCATCTGCAGGCTTCTGCCCTCACACTTCAGAAGCTCTTCACTCGAAATACATCGGGAAAAAGAAGCGCTCAAGTGGACCTTGAACCCACGACCTTTCCCTTACAGGGGAAATGCTCTTCCAACTGAGCTATTGAGCCACACTAGAATCACTTCAAATTTCCCTTCTCTTTTTATCCATCTTTAAGGGCGACGGTCGAACCATCTACCCACTTCTTACGAACTGTTGGAACCAATGAATGATTTTTCAACCATTATTAAACATTGATTTTTGATGACTTCATTTTGTTGAATTGATGACTGATTGAAGTTAGCATAATAAATGCTATAAAATTTTCATTCCCCTTGTAAGGGAAAGGTCGTGGGTTCAAGTCCCACTTGAGCGCTTCTTTTTCCCGATGTATTTCGAATTTAAAAGTTAGCATAATAAATGCTATAAACATTTCATTCTTCTACTACTGTAAGTTCTAATTTCCACTATTTCGAGCGCATTTCAAACTGCCCTTTTTCAATACAACATTAATTTGATCAGTAGGTCTAATAAGCTATTTACCTGATGCTAATTTAATTACCTGATCTCCACCAAACGCCGCTACACAAGGTTTAATGCCTCCTGTACCTGTGGCTATCAGGAATAGACCCAACATGGATGTAGACCTGTGAAGTATGTTAAATACTGAGCTAGTACACAAAGAAACTGCCTTTTTATAAATAAAATTCCACTCCACAAGGGAGTTTGGGGCAAGATGTCACAAACTTTTGTTTTCCCACAAATTACCTGGTGATATTGACACGACTTTTACGTTAGCCATCTCTGGAAGTTAGCGACATAATTTTACCAGTCAGACTATAGAAACTTTTTGATATTATTTTAACTAACGATTTCGATTAGTCTATCAAACATATCCATAGGGATTTGAATTAAGTTTTGGGATTTTAGGCGGATATGACGCATATCCATATCAATCAATTAATTTTCAATCTTATTGCAGCCCACTGCTGGACATAAGTCTATCCCAATGTGCGCATTGAATTCGGTTGCATTCACGACGGATAGGTATTTTTTTTTTTATATAGGACACGTCAATTTGACTTCACCTCGCCTGATGTTAAGCTAAAGGCGAAGTCTCGGAAAGAGGGTCACCATCGGAAACATGTACCATGTTAACAGTGTATTTATTTACCTATAGGTTCTCTATATACTTACTAATATATACTTACTTAATTATAAAGCTGAAGAGTTTGTTTGTTTGAACGCGCTAAATCCGGCAGATTACATACATTATTTGAAGACTAAAAATACCATTCACAATATTACCTACCTATGCTACCCTTAATACATTTACATACATTCAGCGACAAAAATAACACAATATACTTACCTACTTATTACAAATTGTCATTACTGTTATATACAAAAATATTTTTTTTTAATTGAGATATCTACCTACCAATTTTACAAAATATTATGAAATTACTAAATGTAAGTAAACTAATAATATACTGTACTTACTCGTATCCTCATCACTCATCCTCACCTTTCCATTTTAGAAATGGGAAATGTTGAAAGTACATTGACAATTTTATAGACTATTAATTAAAAGTAGTACCTACTATGCTATCAGAAAATGTATTTATTTATATTTTCTAAGAAGCCTATTGCATTTTACATAGGGTCGAATCGAATGTGACTGGCGAGCAAGTGATCTTCCTGCGTGTTCTATTTAACTGGTCCATTTCGTACATACATACATATTACCTACTTACGTAAAAGCCTTACTTATTCTACACTTACGTCGGAGGTAGCATCAGCGGAGGTATGGCAGCACAACAGGTCAAAATGGTTCCGACAAAATATATTATTGAAAAATATAATATTACCCTGTAAATGAAAAAAATGCGTAAGCTCTTGACACATATCACCACGCTCTCTGCAGATTGTCCTTCTTGTAGATGTCCTAGCCAGCACCAGGGTTTGCTTCACGATAGCACAGACGTTGGGGCTTGGGGCCTCTTCGACGAATGTCTCAAGGTCACAGCGCCGTTCTACTTTCAAACAGAGTATTCAGTCCATGTCTACTGGTAGACATAGGCCTCTCTCAATGTGTGATTAATCTTCTCGGCAATCAGTTCTCGCATTATTACGACGAACAGCTTTATAAAGGGGTCTACTTAACTAGAAGATATTGAATAAAGGATGGACTACGTATACTGGTTGCCAGCATATTCCGTTCGTAAAATAAGTAAGTAGATTGACTATGCGAATCATTTTTTTTTTTTTCATTTTTCAAAGTCTTTATTGCATGAAATATAGGGTAAAGGTTGGCTAATTGGTGACATATGACAATATGGTGACAATTTTGGTTTTTCCTCTGCTTATATTGTCCAGCGCGATTGTTACGTTTTTTGAATGTACCCAATACAACGCAAGCTACTGCCCCTCCCCTTCCTTCAGCCGCGCGCTGTTCTCGAGGGCGGACGCCGTTCGTTCGCTTCGCGCAAAATTAAGTGCAAAAATGGAGGATAATCGGTACGTAAATATCACCATATTATTAACAATGTTATCTAGTTTATAATTACTTTGTTTTTAGCACGATTTTAGTGAGTTTTGCAGAAACAGTGAAGCAATAAACATTACATAATAATATTTAAATAAAAAACAGTTATCATTGAAATTGTTCAACTTATGACCTTACGAATTGGTTGATTTTTCTTACAGAAACAAGTCGTTGGTGTAACGAAAGCGCCATATGAAGTGCTACAAACGAAGAAATTATGACTCATCTAGCTTCAAAGCAGCTTAAGAGTTAAGAGGGAAAAACACCAAATTCAAACAAATGTACAATGTGTGATTACTGTGGCGTCCACTACTCCCAGGATGTGGCGCTGAGAATCGGAGCTGTATGGGTAGAGTGTATGAGCTGTGGCAAACGGTACCATCAGGAATGTACTGGCGTTGAGTCACCACAGTTTCTGTGTGATAAGTTGATAACTGTGACAGACAGGGCTCCGATGACAGTGATTATGCACCGGAATAGATTTGTCACTATATTGCCATATATGGTATCACCATATTGCCCCCGTATCTCCATATTGACAACGTCAAGAGGTTTTTTTAAATTTAATTTTTTTAATAAAGTATAAGACTTAGAGTCGCTGTGATTTATAAAAATTGAAAACAAAAGTCTGATTAACCTATTAAGTAAAGTTCGTTTATAATAAATGTTACTTTTTGTATATTTTTTTCATTTTATTCCTTATTATCACCATAAAGCCAACCTTTACCCTACATAACAAGTAACAACTCCAGTGTAAATTTAATCCTAGAGGTTAACAATTTGCGAATGGTTAGCGTAGTAATATGTATTTAGACATGACATTAGGTACTCGTTTTACATTGTAATACCCGCGTTAATTATTGTAACACAAACTTCCGCACGGTCTGTGAGACCAAAAGTAATGATGATGAAGGTGGCCATCCATTTTCATCTGACCCCGTGAATCACCGAGGTGCACCCAACCCTACCACCAATGGTCTGGCGCAGACTAAAAAGCCTGAGCGACAGAACCTCTGCCGTCAGTTAGCAAGTGCACCGTTTGGCAGAGGTATTCAGTGTATAAAAATGCAATATTTTTGTTTTATTTATTTACTCAGTTCCAGGTGAGGTTGGCTGATTAGTACTATCAACGAACACACGGAATATAAAATCAGGAGGCAGTATCTCACTGCTATCGCTGGTATGCTGTGAAGCTATGAAGAGTTTCCTCATCCTCAGAGTCTTTCCCCACTCAGGCGGGGACGGGTCAGTCTAGCTACGAATCGGCTGAAATTCGATATTTCCCGTAAAGAGTGCGACCACTACAAACCTGCTTGAGTAACACAACCCTTTTTCACGTCTACCTGTGTTGTTGAGAAACTGTGTAAGCCCTTATTAGGACGTACAAAACCTGGCTAAAAAACATACTAAAGATCTTTTTCGATGAAACCAAAGGTCGCCATAGAAATTAAAATGGGACAATACCTGTATCTTCCAATAAAATTGTCAGCTAATATAGCTCCCATAAGTGGCATGGTGTAGCACAGCATTATAAATATGTGGTACACAACAGTCGCGGCGTTCTCGTGTAGACATAGCACATTCCTTAAGTACAAAGACAATATAGCTGCAAAGAATAATATTAAACCATTTAAAAGGACTACAAAAATGCTTTTCGTTCACTAGATTCCTACTTAAATCAGATTTCGGCGAGAAGCGGGAATCCAATTGTCCAGCAGTGGACTGCTGTGGGCTAATTAATTGATGATGTAAATACGCACCTTTCTTAGGCCCGTATTCCAGAACAGTACATATCGTTCATATGAGCAGGTATTGTTCTGGAATACAGGCCCTACTATAAGTACTTATGTCATATGTATGAACTACAAATAATTGTGCATTGTTATGTTCAAAATGTGGTGAGCATCAAGATGGCGGGATCAAACCCCAAATTTAAAATTTAGCACATTGCAGTGTTTGTACTACATATGTACTATTTGTACCCCAAACAAGACATTTGTACCTTTAAAGGTAAACGAAGTATGTTAAGACGTCCCTGGTCCCGCCACTTTGATATCAAAGTGGCGGGTTCTACTGGAAGCGCTACTCAGAGGCAGGTAATTCACACCCCAAGACTTAGTACTACATATGTACAGGTAAATACTCAATTTTCAATACAATTGGAAGTGCCAAATTAAAATTATGTAATTATAGCATTGGTCCCGCCAAATTGATGATTCATGTTATCCCTGAATTCATGTGAGAATCGTTACAGATCGTGTAAAATGAAATGTGGAAACTTAGTACGTCCTTAGTACATGAATTTGTGTAATTTTTATATTCATAGCATAAGTACATCAAAAGTTATCTATTATTCATCGTTATCTTTGAAATGGACACGTTTATGCAGAAATGAAACAACCCGAAATGGTTTGGTAATTATATTCATGTTGATCTAACTCCAATTATAAATGTTTGATAAGATTTATTTTTGGGCATATATTAAACAATGTACGTTTGACTCTTCTGAACTTTCGTCTATAAATCGTAACACTCCCACTTACTAACTATTCGAGAAATATGAGTTCGATAATGCCCGATACCGCTAGATATAGGTGAAGCTATAAACTCTATAGCAGATAGAGTAGTTCTCCGATGTTTTATAGATGAAATAAGAGTGCGAATGATAAATTCTCAGTCAACAGATCGATCGGGGGTTTTTGTTTCATTTCTGCATAAATGTGTCCATTTCGATGATGATGAATAATAGATAACTTTTGATGTACTTATGCTATGAATATAAAAATTACACAAATTCATGTACTAAGGACGTACTAAATTTCCACATTTCATTTTACACGATCTGTAACGATTCTCACATGAATTCAGCGATAACATGAATCATCAATTTGGCGGGACCAATGCTATAATTACATAATTTTTATTTGGCACTTCCAATTGTATTGAAAATTGAGTATTTACCTACCTGTACATATGTAGTACTAAGTCTTGGGGTATGAATTACCTGCCTCTGAGTAGCGCTTCCAGAAGAACCCGCCACTTTGATATCAAAGTGGCGGGACCAGAGACGTCTTAACATACTTTGTTTACCTTTAAAGGTACAAATGTCTTGTTTGGGGTACAAATAGTACATATGTAGTACAAAGACCTCAATGTGCTAAATTTTAAATCTGGGGCTTGATCCCGCCATCTTGATGCTCACAAAATGTGGCGTATCGCGATTACGTGCCAAACAGCCAATTCAGTTCAGTAATTGTACCTCTAGTATGTAGAATTTCTACATGGATAATACAATTACATAATTATAGGTACAGTTTTTCTTTTTCACATTTTGTAATCAACCCGCTTCACGGTAGTTAAAATGTAAACAGATATGATGAGAAAATATGTAAGTAGGTAAGTCATAACACTCATAACAAAGAAGGTAGGTAGGTACGTACTTCTTAATCCACAGAAAGAAAATCTTTCACAAAATTCTGTTGCTATTATACAAAATATTGATGCCGGGTGGCTCTGCATAATCTTAAAATTCTAGAACTACTTAATGTAAAAATATTTTGATCTGTAATGGACTGATGGACTGTAAGAATTTACTTCTGTCGTTCTGTCAAGAGAGAAGTCACACAACTGTGTTTTTAATTATCTATTACTTGTAGGTGGGCACAAGGAGAGTCGATAGACGGGGCAGCACGTGGGGCAGACTCTACATAAATCCTTCATATCAAATCGGAGGAAAATCGCACCATAGATAAGAATAAGTACTTTATGTAGATAGCCTTCTCATGACTTTATATATAGTTAAGCCATCTAGTCCACACACTCGGTACTATTAAGATTCAAAAGGCATATTTACGCCATCTAGTCCACACAACCGGTACTACTAAGCTTCAAAATGTATAATCACGCCATCTAGTAAAACACCTGGTACTACTAAGCTTTAAAATGTATAATCACGCCATCTAGTCCACACACCTGGTACTATTAAGCTTCAAAATGTATAATCGCGCCATCTAGTGTCACACTCGATACTATTAAGCTTCAAAATGTATAATCATGCCATCTAGTAAAATACCTGGTACTATTAAGCTTCAAAATGTATAATCACGCCATCTAGTGTCACACTCGGTACTATTAAGCTTCAAAATGTATAATCGCGCCATCTAGTGTCACACTCGATACTATTAAGCTTCAAAATGTATAATCATGCCATCAAGTAAAATACCTGGTACTATTAAGCTTCAAAATGTATAATCTCGCCATCTAGTAAAACACGTGGTACTACTAAGCTTCAAAATGTATAATCACGCCATCTAGTAAAACACCTGGTACTACTAAGCTTTAAAATGTATAATCACGCCATCTAGTCCACACACCAGATACTACTAAGCTTTAAAATGTATAATCACGCCATCTAGTCCACACAGCCGGTACTATTAAGCTTCAAAATGAAATGTATAATCATGCCATCTAGTAAAACACGTGGTACTATTAAGCTTCAAAATATATAATCACGCCATCTAGTAAAATACCTGGTACTATTAAGCTTCAAAATGTATAATCACGCCATCTAGTGTCACACTCGGTACTATTAAGCTTCAAAATGTATAATCGCGCCATCTAGTGTCACACTCGATACTATTAAGCTTCAAAATGTATAATCATGCCATCTAGTAAAACACGTGGTACTATTAAGCTTCAAAATATATAATCACGCCATCTAGTAAAATACCTGGTACTATTAAGCTTCAAAATGTATAATCACGCCATCTAGTGTCACACTCGGTACTATTAAGCTTCAAAATGTATAATCGCGCCATCTAGTGTCACACTCGATACTATTAAGCTTCAAAATGTATAATCATGCCATCTAGTAAAATACCTGGTACTATTAAGCTTTAAAATGTATAATCACGCCATCTAGTCCACACACCAGATACTACTAAGCTTTAAAATGTATAATCACGCCATCTAGTAAAACACGTGGTACTACTAAGCTTCAAAATGTATAATCACGCCATCTAGTAAAACACCTGGTACTACTAAGCTTTAAAATGTATAATCACGCCATCTAGTAAAATACCTGGTACTATTAAGCTTCAAAATCACGCCATCTAGTAAAATACCTGGTACTATTAAGCTTCAAAATGTATAATCGCGCCATCTAGTGTCACACTCGATACTATTAAGCTTCAAAATGTATAATCATGCCATCTAGTAAAATACCTGGTACTATTAAGCTTTAAAATGTATAATCACGCCATCTAGTCCACACACCAGATACTACTAAGCTTTAAAATGTATAATCACGCCATCTAGTAAAACACGTGGTACTACTAAGCTTCAAAATGTATAATCACGCCATCTAGTAAAACACCTGGTACTACTAAGCTTTAAAATGTATAATCACGCCATCTAGTAAAGCACCTGGTACTATTAAGCTTCAAAATGTATAATCGCGCCATCTAGTGTCACACTCGATACTATTAAGCTTCAAAATGTATAATCACGCCATCTAGTCCACACAGCCGGTACTATTAAGCTTCAAAATGAAATGTATAATCATGCCATCTAGTAAAACACGTGGTACTATTAAGCTTCAAAATGTATAATCACGCCATCTAGTAAAACACGTGGTACTATTTAGCTTCAAAATGTATAATCACGCCATCTAGTCCACACAGCCGGTACTATTAAGCTTCAAAATGTATAATCACGCCATCTAGTAAAACACGTGGTACTATTAAGCTTCAAAATGTATAATCACGCCATCTAGTAAAACACGTGGTACTATTTAGCTTCAAAATGTATAATCACGCCATCTAGTCCACACAGCCGGTACTATTAAGCTTCAAAATGTATAATCACGCCATCTAGTAAAACACGTGGTACTATTAAGCTTCAAAATGTATAATCACGCCATCTAGTAAAACACCTGGTACTATTAAGCTTCAAAATGTATAATCACGCCATCTAGTGTCACACTCGGTACTATTTAGCTTCAAAATGTATAATAACCCCATCTAGTCCGCACAACTAAGACTATTATGTATAAGCGTACTAAAGAGTGAACTATGTTGAGAAGTCGTTTGTTGTGTTTGCTATAGATGGCACTGTTTTAGAAAGTACGAGATAGGAGAATCTGGGTGAATCAAGGACACTTTCCTGTGCTGCTATCCTTTCCTATAACTTTAGAACCATAATTTACTACAACGAGAAAGAGCTGGATCGCGACCGCCTCGCCCACTTGAGTCACAGTCGGTAGGTAAAATCAATCAACATGATCATCATCAGGTGAAATCAAAATGGACAAGGTATGGGCTTTCCTCATCCTCCACAAGATTATGGTAAGATGTTAGAAGCGGTTTGCTACTCTTTACTGTAATCCTCACTATTAGGTATCTCTTGCAATCTGATACCTGCAATAAAGAGTTGTCCATCTATCTAAGAATATGTATTCATTTAGGTACCTATTCATATTAATTAAAAATATTATTATTACTTGCATTAAACATAAAAAGAATTTCAATACATATCTACTACAAACCTGCAGGTTCAGGATCACTAGTTTACAAAGGTTTCAAAATCACTAGTTTACAGGAGAGCGTTTTTAATCACCTTCTAGCCTCTTCAGTTGCGTAGTTATTATCTGTTTGGAGAGTTTGGCAGTTTTCTGCTACGGCGAATGTTCCAATGAGCTCTTCCAGTTAGTTCCAGACTAGAGCTCACTTCCTTTTCTATAGGTACAGAACGACCACCATAAATACCTACCTGAAATTCTTTACCACCTCACGTGTTTCCTTTTCTTTACAGTACCTACGAGTCTTTTCTTTACAAACGGGGTCAAATCGTTCAGTGGGGCAGCAAATCCAGAGAAGGTTAGACATCCAGGTGGCAACAAGCTGACACTATAAACATTATTTTGTGGATTTTGCCGCTATTCAAAAATGGGTGATATTAGGTATTTTATTTAGGGCTATTTATTATTTATTTAGGGCTGAATGTAATTTTCAAAGTCAAATCATAATAAAATAATTTATTTTTTGCCAAAAACAATAAAAAAAATGTTTTGCGGTAGGTCACCTAATAACTATAAGGCTAAGAACTCACCGAGTGGTTTTTAACCGCGTCCACCGCAAGAAAATCGGAGAATCTTATTATAAATAATAAAATTCATTAATGACCGATTCTTCTTCAGCTTATACCAACTAAGTATGCATAAAAAAATTCATGAATCGGTCCAGCCAGAGCAAGACGTTTTAGAGGAGATTACAGACAAACACTGTGTCACGACATTTTTTTTATTAAGAATAACCAATTTCATTGGATTTTTATTAATCTTATCATCAATTCATTATTTAAACAAAAATCAATACTATGTAAATTGTTGCCAACATTAAAATTCTGTACAAGCTAAATTCCCGTAGGTATTATAAATAAATCACAGAACACTATTATATTTTAATCAACCCACTTACGAACACAATTTTTGTAATACTGTTTTAAATGTTATTTACTTATACCTACGCAACGATCTCTTCACTGAGAGTATTTGCGAGTTGGCGTCAAAAAATTTAGTTGATTGTTATAGGCAGAATTTCATAGAGAAAATAAAAAACAGTGAATTTAAGCAGTGCTTATATTACATTTTTTTACATTTTCATTTTCACATTTACATTTTCCCCATCATCTGATCAGCCAATTAAGGCAAGCCAGTGTAGAGATTTGTTAGATGACATAACATAATTGACAACAATAATTTGGATTACAGAACTAACATCTTATACAACATACATACATTAAACATCAATCATCAATATATAAATGTAATTCTTCAATTACAGGATTTTTCCAACCAGTTTAAAATAACAAGTAGAGCATTATTCAATCCATACTAATATTATAAATGCGAATGCTTTCACGTCAAAACTACGGAACCGATTTTGATAAAATTTGGTATAGGGGTAGGACCATGAGAAAGGACATAGGCTATTTTTGGTCGCGATAACCGCCATCAACGCGGGCGGAGCCGCGGGCAAAAGCTAGTCAGCGAATATGGCAACACCCATAAAAACCCAGTGAGGGTAGTTGTTGTTTGTACATTTACATTTCTACCCTCATTCTGGTCAACCAATTAAAGCAAGCCAGTGTAGAGTACGGCTTCATGTTTTTAAAACTACAAAATGTGAATATTTAATATAATAATACTGTCTAAGTATGTTTATCCACATTCTAGATTCCATAACACAATTATACCAAATATCAGAACAATCGGCCAACTGGACCCCCTGGTCAAAAACGTAATTAAGATTATTTTGAATAATCTATTCGTCAACATCTTTCTGATGCTGACTGTACCTGTAGGTACATACAGACATCTAAAGTTCACAGTCCACACAGTCACATTATTATTATTACATACTGTAAAATTATTTAAAAACATACATATTACATTTTTTTATATATTTTAAGAATAAATACATTTTTTTTAAAGTACATCAACGGCTTTGTATACCACGTGGTTAGGGCTCTATACTCCATTTGTTTAGGTATTTAAAAAAAGGTAAACAAATCATAAAAAGGGTTCTTCTATAGGGGCATTTTTCGTTCCGAAATAAAAAGAAACCAAAATGAAATCATTTTAGAACTTAAAATCCATTTCTGTCTTATATTTTTCTATATTGAACTACTCGGTTTAATATTAAGTTGCAATTATTATTTCCTAAGCTGAAAAACTATAATAACTATATTATTAAGAATGATTTTTAAAAACTATTGCACTGTGCCTACCATAAAGAAACTAAAAAGACATATTCAAAACAGTTTTTCCAGATCGCGCCATACGTGCGTGACTGTCAAAGTCAATTCGCAGTTTGTAATTTGTATTTATTGTTATTATTCGGTACCATAAAGAGCTGCGAAGAGCATGTACTGAAAGAAGTGGAGAAGATGTCATCCCTAGATAAGATATTGACGACACCTATGATCGCTTTGTAATTAGTGTTGGTGATAGTTCTTCGGACTCAGACTAAAATTTTATTCAGTGATTGAATTTGAAATCACTTTGATTGTTATTATAATTTTGTGAATGTGTTGAACGTGTCAGTTTAATATTATAAATTTTAAAATTATATAATAAGGTAAATATAGTCTTTATGTTGCCCATAAACATGCACAAAAATACTATTGTCATTGACGGTTGACTATCTCTGAAATCCACCATTTTTCTTGTTTACCTTTTTTTAAGTACCTAAACAAATGGAGTATAGGGAAAGGAACCTGGGGTGCCGGTATTATTTATGAATACCACAAAAAAAGAGTTCATTTACTTTACTAAGAGTGGATTCGTCCAGACCTACATTTATACACAAGTAACTATTCCGGAATTAATCTCTTCCTCTATTCTCGAGTAAATCAAATGGACTTATTTCCAGGCAATCTACCGTATCCATACTTCCATACTAATATTATAAATGCGAAAGTAACTCTGTCTGTCTGTCTGTCTGTCTGTATGTTACGCTTTCACGCCTAAACCACTGCACCGATTTTGATGAAATTTGGTATAGGGGTAGAGTAGACCATGAAAGGACATAGGCTATGTTTGGTCGCGATAACCGACATCCGCGCGGGCGGAGCCGCGGGCAAAAGCTAGTAACTAATATAGAGTGAATGAGGAATGTATGTAAAAAGTACGAGGCAATGAAGAATGTTCACTAATTTTCTATTCTAGCTCAATAAATTTTGTATGGAAAATAAAAATACATTTGAATGAATTTTTTATAGCATTTATTATGCTAACTGTTAAGTTCGAAAAACATTGGAAAAATACATGTGAAAGAGTTATTCAAATATTTCAATTAGTCCCCAAGAGGTACGTGAGACGTCATGTTATGTCACTTTAGTTGGCGCTGCCTTACGTTTAACCAGAAATCTTAGGAACCACTGGTCTGATTTCAAAAAATATTTTTGTTTTAAATAGACTGTTTAACGAGGAAGGTTATGCGCTACATATCAGTCATGATATCACACACACCTAGCGCGAGCCGGTTCGCGACTCGATATTTTTCAGAACTTTCAATGCCTGAAAAATCATAACTACTTGGTATTTTTGAAAAAAAACAAAACAGATGTATTTATATATATAAAGAGCTATACTGCAACAAACTTTCAAGTAATTTTGCAAACGTGTAAACTGTAACATGTTAACTGCCTTTGTCCACAGCGTGTGACAGAGCTTGTCAAAAATAAAGTCAAAATATGACATTAGAAGACGCCATTTCATTATTACGAGTATATTATCTATTCCCGAACAAGTTTATTATTCTTAGGTGGTAGAATGTGAAATTGGTTTACTCTCGAATATGTGGCTATTAATTCTAAGAATAAACTTTACTCGCGTTTTATCGAACCGGACCTAAGTGCTAATAAACTCTTTTTTTGCGAACAAGTCTAGACCGACAGGACAATTGTAGGTCCCCACGTTTTATAGTCTTTTAGCATGATGCCCTTCCTATTTTTGATGTTGTTCCCGCTAATTTTATTAGACCGTATTTATATTATCATTACCATATCCGTTATATCAGTCTCACTATTTTTTATTTAGTCTCATCCAATTGGTCGTACTTAATACATTCGATAAAAGGTCTCAGTCAGGGCTTATTTAAGGTGTGGTCATATTTGCGGGAAGCAGAGTTAAAATTAAGTTTTTTTTTTTAAAAGATTTGCACTATAAAAAGTGCTTAGAAAAACATGGCCCGAATATGCCGATGTTTTAGTGTTATACTTTATAGCTTACAGTCTTAGCTTTTGAGGACAATTGATAGGTGAATGACCACTCAAATACACTTTTTCAATTACTGCAAAAGTCATCTAATTTTGAACTTTAACAGTATTGCTTTAAAGTCTATTATTTAATGCCATTTTTTGCAATGGCGGTGGCACCATAATGGTTTGGCTTTAGCAGGATCGTGGCCCTGGCCATGCATCGGGTAAACCACACAAACATTATGATTAGTTTTTTAAATCCCCACACTGCGGCTCCAGGTTCGTTCTAATCATCATCGACACTTTTGGTTTCTACATCATCGTAAACAAGATCTCGAAACGTTTCACGAAAGTTAATAGTAAAATAGGTTGGATATGGGTAGTTGGTCTTGTACTCCACATAGGTGAAACTATGACCACCTGGATTGATAGAGGCCTCAAGATTTTTTAGTCGAAATAAGTAGGCTATACGTTGACGATACTCCTCAAGAGCCTGATTGCTATTATAGTGAAGCGCAAATCGGTGGTCAAAAGTTTTAAATTTTCTTGGGTGATTGTTTTCTACTATGAATTCGTCAGAAGGGTACGTCGTAATCATGGCTAATCCAATCAAGAGCTGCCAAAGATGAAGGACAGCTAATCTACGTTGGTGTTCCGAGTATATGATAATTGGAGTTGTAAACGAGTATATCCCGGTCGGCGACGTCCACGTTGGAACTGGAACAGCTGCACTTCGACGATGTCTTCTCACTCTTATATATGACATAAGGAAGGCGTGAATATCATATATAAGGTAACTAAAAGGGAAACTTAATTGTTTTAGTTGTAATTTTGTTACCTTATTGCTAAGCCACATGGGGAACTACACCGTCGATCGACAACATATATTCTACAAGCGACATCATAAGCAGCTTTCTTCAGAATTCTACAAAACAGAAATTAAATGGTTGCGACAAAATTACTATCAATCTATTATCTTTTTACAGCAAAAGATGTACATCGTTGTCTCGCGGACCGGCCATCCATGTCAAGCGCGGTACTTAATTATTATGGACAAAGGGAAAAAACGGCTTATTCCACTTTTCCCCGTTGATGGGGATTATTGAACTTTTTGTTCACTATTCCCCGTTGACGCAAAAATTTTAAATAATGGGAAAAAAATTTAAATAATCCCCATCATGATAAAGTCTATTAGAACTAAAAAGTTGTACAATTGTATGTAAGTAGTAAGTCATCTATATCTAAAATCGGTCGAAATGTCATCACTTTAAATCTTCAACATTAATATGCGCCTTCCTCGTACTAGCTCTGCACCACTCTGAGGTAGACAGGCAGAGAATGCCTACGGCATTAAGTCCGCCTATGTACAACGTGCATAAAGTGTAAATAAATAAATAGATAATATAAACACTTAAAATAATAACAAGCACTACACAATAGCGGGCCACGGATATTTTTTACATACATATTTACACCAAAAAGAAGACCCCCCATTAATCCGGAATAGGCCGCTGATACTAACGTAGCAAGACATTTCATGCGTTTTAAATATTCCTCGAGAAACATAATTCAAGAAACAGATTACATAGTACATGCCCTTTTTAAGGGTTGACAAATTATCGCACTCTTACATAATCTAAAATTTACATATACAATACAACAATCTCTAAACAAATAAGTAGCTAATACATTACACATACAGCATGATTATGTTTCAAAAGAAATTTTAATTTGTGTACACTTATTCTCGTCTTACCAAGTTAGTACATATTTCCGTAAACAACACCATATTGTTATCTATTAACAACTAATTATAATCTTCAAATTTCAACAAAATGCCAGGAAACAAGTCTTTTAATAAAGAAAAAACAACCAAAAATAAAAACAATATAAAAAAACTAAAATGTAACTTAAAATGGTAAAGAGATATGTCAACGGGCCATTGTTGTCATACGATAATTGATAATGAATATCATATTCTATATTTGTAAAAGGTTGAAGTAAGTTAATCCGAAAAATAAAAATAAAAAAGAAATAACGTACTCAGTCGTTGGCCGGGGGATCCAGTCGCGCATTTGGAAGTATTGATGTGAAAAACTGGTATAGCAGTGCACGGCCTCCGATAGGGGGATTGTTCGGGGGGTCGGTAGGATTTCTGTACCCATACCGATTTATGCCGCGGTCGAATATAGGGTCCCAGCTGCTTGTTATCCGGGTAGACGGGTACAGCGTCTGAGAACAATGTAACCCTATTTAACGCAGAATTCCCAAAACAATATAATATTTTTTCCTTCTATTCGAAAAATGCGGGCAGGCAAAGTGATTTTAATTTGGAACATTAACATTCATTGAAATCGAACGCAAATTGCAGAGATTACTGGCTGGTATAGATTGAGTTTATGGGTGGCCTGGCCTCTCAAACACAAAAGGAAAGGTTGGGCCAGAGCTTTGTGAGGTTTTTGGCCGCATGCGTTGATGGAGACACTTATACCTTCATCAGCAACATCATCATCATCATCATCATCATCATCATCATCATCATCATCATCATCATCGTCGTCGTCGTCGTCGTCGTCGTCATCATCATTATCATCAACATACCTGGAGTATAAATATGACATAAATGGAGTAATAGCTATTACATACCGTCTCTATAAGCAGAGGGGACATGGACCGAATGACGGTGACATGCCTCAAGACCTCGTTAGGCCAACCTCGGAAGATGCTCTGACGCATCGCCGTCATATGTCTTGCACGGCGCTACGGACATACAATTAATTATTAACATAATAATAACATTAACTACTTATTTACTATGAGAATTATTTAAAAAAATATCAGCTTTCTAGACCCCATAATTTAAACTATATACTTAGTTTAGGGTTTAGACAGCGCTATGTACCTTTTCGTAGAATATTTATTTATTCAAAGAAGTACCTGTACGTCCTGACTGCTGTCGAAGCTATTGGCGACCGCGACGATGTTCTTAAGGAACCATTCCTTTACTTGTGGCTCACGGAATTTTGGCCAGATGAGTTTGGCGTATATCATTATTAGTTCACTAATGGCTTCATTAGCGCTGAAATTAAATGAAACAATATACTAACACACTGCTACCTATATTAATCTACTTATTAGCATATATTCATTTTTTATTTGCCCTATTTGTACTAATAATAAAAAATGTGTAGCGATACTATCTCCAGTGAGTTCCGTTTGGAGAAATGCTGACTTGGCATTGTACAGGGTGACATGTGTGCCAATGGTCTCACTGCTAGCTATGCCTGAGACCCTGCCACGAAAAGCCGGAAGGCTACGAGGCGAAGGCCTCTGATACAACTGGAGGACAGAGGATCATTTTACAAACAACGTTTGAAATACTAATCATTTGACAATCTTTCATTTCGCAAATAAATTACCAACTTTAAATAAGGTTCTTTTAAGATGTTAATATTTTATTATAAAAAAATTAATTCAACTAAATAATGTCAGTAAATAAATTATAAAATATTTTAAAAATATTGAAAATTTTGAAAATATTATATCCTTACATATGAAATTAGCATTTTGTCGTACTGACCACTTGATCTCTACCTCCTGTTTAGTTAAGAATTGCAAATTCAAATTCATAAATTCATTTAGCTGGTACATTTGAGTTTTTATAGATCCATTAGTATAAATAACATCATCACCTATTTTACCCTCTTAGTAGTAAAATTTTTGTAAAACGCTGATAGACGTGTTCATTTATTTCTTAAAAGACACAGGTTTATAAAATTTAGCCTTTAGGGCCATCTCGTCCACTCAATCAAAATGTCCACGGTATCGAAATGTCCACTGTACCAAAATGTCTACTGTATCGAAATGTCCACTGTACCAAAATGTCCACTGTATCGAAATGTCCACTGTACTAAAATGTCTACTGTACCAAAATATCCACTGTAACATTTTGTAGAACTTTACAAGCCTTCAGGACCATTACGTTGAATTTTCTGAAAGTTGGATTAACTCTAGATTGAAGTTAATACAACCTCTTGCCTCATATCACTTAATAATTTTGATATTGTATTTTTTTCCCGGTTGCGAACGAATAATACCTACTTTATTCGTGCTGGACATTTTTTATTTATGACATTAGTCCACCGACCCTATAAATGGGTCGGTAGACTAATGTCAAAAGAATCAATCTGCGATCGATTTGCGACTTGCACATAATGATATGAATCGACAGTAATAAATTAAGTGGTCATTTTGATACAGTGAACATTCTGATACAGTGGACAATTTGAAACAGTATTACAATTTTGATACAGTGGTCTTTTTGATAATAGGACATCTTGAAGTGGTCATTATGATACAGTGGACATTTTGATACGGTGGACAATTTGATAGAGTGGACGAGATGGCCCTAAAGGAAATTTAGTGCATCTAGCTCTGAAAATGACGGACTTTCATACAAACTTCCGTCCCTTATTTTACCCCTTAAGTAGGAGAATTTCCAAATATCTTATGACTTCATATACTCGGTGTACCTGGAGTGATATTGTGTGAACCCAAATAGGTGTTTAGGGATGGTGTCATTCTTGGTGAGTATTGGAGTTATCCTGTCGAGCAGAATCCTCTCAAACAGCTTGGACATGATAGGCAGGAGACTGGTGAGTCTATAGGAACTCGCAGCCTGTGGTGGTTTACCCACTTTATGGATCATCATTATAGTGGATACTTTCCCATAGTCTTGGGAAATACTGGACTCTCAATATTCAGTTTAAAAGGGTGGTCAAAAAGACCATAGACTTCTTTGAGAGTTTCTCTAGTAGGTATCTATATATAATATCTTTGGTGACGTAGATCAAATCCAGGGGATTTGTTGTTTCTGAGGTCCATTTTGGCTTTTCTAACCTCACCAATAGTAGTAGGCCTTGGCAGTAGGGCTAGCTCGAAATCCGAGTTTAGAGATCTATCTATTTTACTCTCTCCTTTTTCATCATAACCTTTATTGGTTTGAATACCTCTGTCAGGTAATTGGCAAAGACAGCTACCTTCTCTTTTCCACTTCTTGTCCACCCAGTGTCAGTTTTCATCGGGTATTTCATGTCTTGGGGTCCCTTTAGTTCCTTCGTCGTCTGCCAGAGGTTACGTCAGATACGCCAGATACGTCAGATACGTCAGACGGTCAGATACGGTTGCGGTAGCTCGTCCTGGATGGTGTGGTTACACAGATCTTTGATGGCTTATTCCACTGTTCCCCGTTCAATAATCCCCATCAACGGGGAAAAGTGGAATAAGCCATCTTTGATCATCTCCTTTAGCTCTTTTGTAGCTCTGTTCAAAGCAGTTTTATCACAGGGGTGCGTTATACGATGCCAGACGCGATGCATTCTTCTTTTTCCTATGAATTTTTGTTTATGTCCAGTGGCAGATTTTGACCAATCTGGTAAGTTCTCTTTGGGGGAGTGCTTTCCCAGTATACAACCTGAATGGCATTGGTTATATGAAATGAGGCCTCTTCGATCTCATCTCGGGGTCTTTAGGGATACTTTTAAGTTTAGGCATTTGTCTATTTGCTTTCTGATGTACTCCCAGTCAGTTTGTCTGCTATATAAGCATTCGGGCTTGAATCTGGTCAGTTTTGTAATCTGGGAGCAGGTGGTGCTTATTTCAGACCCAGGGTCGCCGGTTCCGTTACGTTATTAAAAAATATACACACCTTCACTAAGCGAAATAAGTCATCATCATCATCATCATAAACTCACGCCTGTATTCCCCGAAGGGGTAGGCAGAGGTGCTAGCACCCACATTTGGCCAGTTTATGTTTAGGTCCCAATTTAATAGTGGCGAGCCTATTGCCATCAACCGGGCACTTATAAACCTGCGATAAATACACACATAACTTCGAAAAGCATCGAAAAGACATTGGTGTGTGCCATGGTAAACCTGGGATCGAACCCGAGACCTCGTCTCAGCAGTCCATTACCCATACCACTAGGCTTCGGTTTTAGCACTCGCCAGCCGCTGCGGTGGCACCCTCGCTTCGCTCGCTCGGCTCGTGCCTTGTGGTCGCAGTTCTAACCTAACCTAACCTAGCTATTTCGTTGTAGTTAACTTTACATTTGGGCAACTAACATGTTTAGGCATAAATAAATTTTTCGAAGTAAAGTAAGTAAAATATTTTGTCTAATGAGTAGTTAATTAAACAATAGTTTTTAAATTATATAATTTATCGAGTATAAATTTGTCAAACGTTGTTTTTCGAATGAACACCACGCTGACATCCAGAAATATGTGGCATACTGCTTTAAAAGCTACAGCTAGGCAGGTAAGACAGGGGCAGGCCCTCTGGGGTGTTTTTTTTATCGTGCGTAAAATCCCCACGGATACCACCCCCAGAGTCGGTGGAGGCGGTTATGTCGGACTCGAACCGACTAAAACGCACGCCGTCTTCGAGGACACCTCGGTGTCTCCAACTAGGCCCGGGTACGGGGAGGCACACATTGCGCCGCCGCCGCGGCCTGCTTCTGCTAGGGTGACAGGCGGCTCCACCGGTCACACCCACTATGGGGTGTATAGAGGCCAGGCCAACCTCTTACACTTATCTTAGATGAATGCGACGAGGCTCTTGGATTGGAAGGTCCATAAAAGCTGTTTATGTCAATGTATTCCCGTCCTAATTAAGCAGTCCGACTGGTTAGTACTTCCGTCCTACAGAATACAGCGTTGTATTCCCTGCGGTGCGTAGGGTAGCCGGAACTCACAGGAGAGGCTTGTCCTGCTCTGTCTTATGCACTGATAGCACAGTTACTCTCTGTTCTTACAGGATTGGCACGAATGTGACGCCCACGTCCATAGGCCACGGTAACAACTTTCCATCAGGTGGACACGGCCCTTGTCTTGCTTGTCTGCCAGCTAAATGATATAAAAAAGTGATAAAATATCTTACCGTGTGACAGGCTCAGTTGCGAACAATACGTGGCCTAGAATCCTTGGCTCGGGTATATGACCGAATTCTAATATCTTAGCGGCCACTTGTGGGTAGGCCAGTATAGCCGCCTGTATAAGCTTATCTGCTTCTGCGATATTAGCTAAAAAATAAAGGCAAGTTCTGAAAGCCGCCTAGTAATTGTATTCAAATAGTCTAGATGCCAAGTGATTAAACTGATATCCTACAGCGAAAAGCATTTTTGCTTATTACATGTGTTTAATGTTTTCAGATCATAGGACAAAATACTAATCTCAATTTAGAAAATTGCTATTCCTAAAAGTAAAAAGGCAATTAGGAGATTCAAAACAAGAAACGTTTATTTCATAAACTAGAACATGTTTTGGGAAATTATTGGCGATAGACGGACTGTAAGGGCCTCCTTTTGACCGAAATATCAGTTCAATCACTTGACACTATCCATATAATTATCCGTTAATAAAGAGAAAATAAAATACTCACTCTTGTTTTTAATAGCTACATGGTAATGCGCAAGAGCGTTTGAATATTGGATATTGAAAAGCATGCTAGCTTGGCGTTCATTACTAAAGTAATGAATAGTATCAATAAGCCATTGATGTTCTCTAGCCCTCAACGCCAGTGTATCAAGTATGAAAAGAACAGCCAGTGGATCACTGGGGTCAACGTTGAATAGCATTTTAGCTATTTCCAGAGCTGTTCGGTGACAAGCTTTGTTTGTGAGCAAGTACACGTATTTCAACATAACTACATGAAATGGCCGATTCTCTGGGTAAGTATACAAAAGACGCACGTTAGTCTGCAAAGAAAAAAGTGCATTAAAATAAAAAATCGAAATCAAATATTATTTTAATGTAAGCGTTAGTTTATACAGAAACTGCATGACGTACAGCGTGAATAACTTGATAAGTCGAAAATGCAAAGCAGTTAATTTTTGATTTTACATTCGGCGTTTACTGTACAAGAAGTTCAATGTGAACAATCTACTTATTTATTCATTTAATCATTAGCCTCTGTGGCGTGGCGGTAGTGCACGCGACTGCCACGCAGGAGGCGCGGGTTCGATTCCCGCTCAGTGCAAATATTTGTATGCATGAATATGCATTGGTCTGGGTGTTTCTATGTATAATATGTATGTATTTACAAAAAAAAAGTATATATGCGTAGTTGGTATTCTGCGTAAGTTGTGTTTTACGAATTAGGCATTTTGCGTAAAGGTGGTGTTTTACGTATATGGTTTTATGCGTCAAAAGGGTTGTGGAATATTTATAAAACTAATTTCTAGAATTCTGGTGTTCGTTAAAATAACAGTATCTTAATGAGTAGGTGTACATAATAAAAATAAATAATCAAACCATCACATCATGCTAGGCTATTAATTCGTTTAATCTCCGTATTGGCTACGATATAATTTATTGGCCACGGCTTAACCTAAAAAAAACCTAAGTCCACGCGGACGAACACCTAGTTCACAATATAAATTAGGATCTGTAGATGTACTCGCATATAATATAAATTTCGACTTATCAAAGTATCACGGCTAGTATCCAGTATATTAACTAGAAATTAAGCTCATTATAAGTAAAATTAATACAAAGAAATGAACATGGGCTCACACTGGCTAGGTTGAACGAGGGGTGGGCAACATATTGCATATAGGCCACAATATTCTCAACAAGTTCCACTGCTGTATTGGTTTCTTCCATACGGAACAGTGAATCGGTAATCTGAAATAATACACACAGAATTATGCAACCAGAGTGTAAAAAGTAGTTCTTGTACCCCAATAGCGTCTGCCGACAATATCACCCGGAATTGATCACCTAAAATGCGTGCGTACATTTTTTGCAACAACCAAGTTCGCACTTTGGAGACAGAAGTCTGCTTATTATTTTTGATTGGTTCTGGTTTATTAATTGTACAGCCAAGTCACACACAAATCTTTTACGAGTGCCACTAGTAGGGCTACCAAATAATTCGTCATTCTATACAGCGCCATCTCCAACCAAGATAAGCGTGGCTTAAGTAGATCCTATGTTAAATACTTTAAATATTCTACCATCTAACTAATAACTGAGTCGTCGTCGGTAAAAGTCGGTCGGAAAGCGTCGGTAGTTTAGTGGTTAAGGAGTCGGCCTTTACACTACCGACGTGAAGCCACTCGTAACGCAAGCACTTTAGCTTAGTTGGAGGGGTTAGAGGGAATATTAGTAACTTCAGTTCCAATATTCTTTTTAAAGCCTCCCTTTTTAAGATCTCCAGCTTGTATGTAGTCAAAACCGTCGAATCCTTCGAGAACAACCAATATGAACGTACCTCAAGCAACGGCTCCACATGCATGAACCTCTTTGCATCTTCAAGGCTGACGAGACTCAAGTCTCGATTTACGATGGTGAGGGCAAATCTTTGCAAGAATGCATTGTGCATCTTTTGATGATGCTCGTCGTGATCATAAGCGAAGAATGTTATATCATTCTCACGATTAACAATTGACATGGTCAACCCTGGCAAAGATTATATAATATTTAGTACCTATTGAAATAAATAAAACGAATAAATAAAGAAAACGAAATCGAAAGATTTTTGGCCTGCTTGTAATTTACTTAAACTAAACATTTATTATAAACTAGCTATTGCCCGCTGCTCCACCCGCGTCGATGTCGGTTATCGCATAGCCTATGTCCTATCTCATTGTCTAATCTATATACCAAAAATCCGTTCAGTGGTTTAAGCGTGAAAGCGTAACATACAGACAGACAGAGTTACTTTCGCATTTATAATATTAGCACAGTATAACGAGAGTATGAATCGTTAGACTGTGATATTAGTATGGATGTTCGGCACATGTTACAGCAGGCATAATCTAAAATACTTACCAGTCTTCCAAAACTCGTAAATATTTGTGTCACTAGCTGGTTGTACCAACACTCGCCTCAATAAACGAGCTCTATGCGGCTGACTTTTCAATCTGTAATATATAGGCATGTTAATGTGTTACACGAACAACTTTTAACTTAAACAATTTCAACAAAGTGTATTCACATTAACGCCTACCTTTCGCGAACGTCTTCAGGCTCGTCAGGACCAAACATCCTTTTAAGCTCATTGCAAACATTCAAATGTTTAGCCTCCACATCCATTAATGAATATTTTCTTTCGCTCGTTGTCGTGTCAGGCGCAGGGGGTGGAGGCCCCAGTAAATCATTTATCTCCATTATAGACCTGTCTATGTCATCCAACTGAAAAGAGAATATTATTATATCCATTATCGATCCACTCATTAAGTACTCGTACTTACTGCAAAAATAATACTGTTTCGTGTTAAGTGGAATATTGTTTTAATTGTTTGATTAACCTGAAAACCAATTACCTACGTCTTAATCTTCTTCGAGCGCAATATGTCAACTCAATACTTGGCCTTAGCCACAGTACTCGTATCCGACGTTGCCCTACACAGGTCTTCGATTTTCGAAACTTTATTTGCACACCATGATATATCCCAAACATCTTTATTTTATTTTAATGACATATATTACGTGTTATTTACCTCTCCGTATCGAGAATTGCGGCGCCGTGGCCCTTGGCGTTGTCCAGCATCTTGCTGGGCAGCTTCGTATAACATGCTTGGGCCCTCTCCATCATTTCCGTTAGCGCTACTACTAGTGGAGGGACCAGGGTCCACTGTACCGCCAGATTTCTTGTTCTTCTTGGCTTTCTTAACTTTCTTTTTTTTCGGCTCCTTCTTCCTAGCTCCACCATGTGCGATGCTAATGGCCGCTTGCGTTGCGTCATCGGAGGCATAGTCTTTTTCGGCTTCGGAGCCAGAACTTATTTGAAGCTGAAAATACCCATTGCAATAAAATGACGTTAGCAAATTTCGACTATATTGTCGAAATTTGCTAACATCATTTTTAATATTCTAGGTACAGACTCAAAGTAAGCCTGGGTTTTAACATGACTTGACAATGATACATTTTTGTGAATACATACAGGGTTTATTTTTGATGTACACCCTGTATGTATGTAGCCCGTAAAGGCAGGTAACGTAACCGTCGCGCGTCGTATTTACAGCAAAATGTTCTTAAGAGACCTTCCCTATCTTTTTGAGATATTTTGAGCTATACTCATTGATTTTGGAAAAATCGTAGTCGGCAAGAAAAATACTAAAGGTCCAAAAAAAAATTTTGGTGCCCGTCGATCGTTTTTCATGTGGGGATCAAAAGACTCTATGGGACCATTTTAGCTTTGAGTACTAGGAAAGACAGAAATCGCCACAAACGTTTCTCATACATTTCAGCAAGAAAATCAATAATATTGAATTAATTCAGCAAGAAAAAATATTAGAATATGTAAGTAAATATTTATTATGTATACATGCTTATTATATCAATGTTTTGAATATATAAATTATTGTATTGTTTATATAAATAATGTAAATAAATATATTTATTTGTGTATGTATAGTATGTAATTTATTTAGGTATTTTGAGCTATTACAGTACGCCAAAACAACTACCACTCAATTCCTACAACCATACGTAATGACCATCCAAAGGTTGCCTGGTAGAAATCGCTTAAAACGATAAGGCCGCCCTTCTACTGTTTCCGTAGACATTTTTTTTATGGTGTCCAATAAAGTATATAATAAATAAAATTGTACAATATAAACTTCTTGTTTTGGAGTAAATAAAAATAGTTTTTTCGCGTTTGATGTATGCGGAATTGCCGCCTTTTGCAGTTTTGTCAGGGTTGTTACTTTAGTTTTTTATTTATTTTCTGCAATATTTATTTAGTCTGTTTATTCTCTCAAGGCACATCAACTCACGCTACTATAAATAACTAACAGGTGTCCGCGGCTCCGCTCGCGTGGATGTTGGCTATTGCGACTTTCAATAATATCTCCGTTTCTACTCTTACCCAATTATGATCAAACGTAATAATTTTAAGTCTGACTTTTGAATTTGAGTCTAGAGTCTGAGTATGAGAGTCTGAGTCTGAGAGTCTGAGTCTGAGAGTCTGAGTGTGAGAGCCTGAGTCTGAGAGTCTGAGTCTGAGAGTAGCCTGAATCTGAATAAGAATTGAATTTGAAATTTCGATTTTATTGAAAATTTCTTGTCCGCCATCTTGGATCGCGAAATGGATAATATATTCGTAATCCGCAACCCCAAAAACCCTGAAAACTATACCCATATCCATTTTAGTGAAAATGTCATGTCCGCCATCGTGGATCGCTAAATGGATGATATATTCGCAATAAGCGACCCCAAAAACCCTGGAAGCAATGCCCATATCGATTTTGGTAAAAATTTCGAGACCGCAATCTTGGATCACTAAATGGATGATATGTTCGCAATCATCGACCACAAAAACCTGTAAGCGATACCCATATCAATTTTGGTGAAAATTTCGAGTCCGTAATCTTGGATCGCTAAATGGATGTCATTTTCGCAATCAGTGACCCCAAAAGCCCTGAAAACGATACCCATAACGATTTTCCTAAAAATTGCGTGTCATCTTGGATCGCTAAATATAAATAACGAAAAAATTATTTTACAAACAAAACGAGTCATGAAAAAAAATTATAAATAAAAACTTGATTAGTGTGATTACAAAATGAGACGGCCCTGAATCCTTAGTACCGAGTAAAATGTATGGGCGTACCGAGTAATCCTTCTCGTTTAGGAGGTAGTCCTCCTAAACGAGAAGGAGACGACATAGATAGTTTGTTCATTGCACATACTGCTCTGTCAAGAAAGTAACGGGAAAAGATCAATAATACACAAAATGTTTGTTATTCATCCAAATTTATTTTATCACCTTCAAAGTATGCTCCTTCAGAAACGATACACTTACGCCAGCGAATAATCCAATCATCAAAACATTCATACTCAAATGATTGGTTAAAATGGTATAGATCGACTCGTGGCGGCAATCTCTCTCAAAGTTGAATGTGGATTTTCATTCACAATCCTTCACTTTTGAGATGTTGTTGAACTTTAGTTGCAGACGTTGATGGCCTACCAGAGCGAGGCAAATCTTCTATCACATTTTGACCGCTTTTGAACACTTGCTTGCGGCGATGCAAAATTTAATTCTTTGTCCATTATGAATTCGCTATACACACTAGATATGACATAACTCTTAAGGGATGGCCCTGGGTCAGCCGGGGTGCGAGGGATATTTCGATGACAACCTCACCTCCGGCCTAGCACCGCGACCCACAGTCGGCGTGCGCTTTTAGTCGGTTCGAGTCCGACATAACTTCCCCTTCCGGCTCCGGCAGGGGGCGTATCCGAGGGAATTTCCGCACGGACCAAAAAAAATAAAATAAAGATATGACATAACTAAAGATAGCATATCAATCAAGCAATAAATCAGTATAAATAACAGATGCAACTCAAACTCCGCGCCATAATGAAAAGCAGTTCTGGCAATCTACCAAAAACAATAAAAACAAATCTTTGAATTTGGAACCATAAACAAAATAAATCATCTCAATTATTAATAATTTAAAGCGTTCCAACAAACGTCATCTTATGAAATCACTTCAGTTCAACGGCCTTCCTACCTATTTACTTTAGATTAGACGGATGCTGTGTCAGTATTTGTCGAAAGCCAGTTTGCAGTCTGTGTAGACAGTATGTGTCTCGCTTACTCTAACCATCGATATAACTAGGGTGAGGGGCGCCTTATTATATTTGACATTTTATGATAAGTCTCGAAGACTGAATTATATCAGTCTAAGTATGATAATTACAAACCAATTTCATATCTTTCATGTTTTAAATTAAAACCCTGGTTTATTGGATGCATTCTGAAGCTTCAAAAATAATGAAGCTAATTTTGATATAATATTCATTTTGCAGCATGAGATAATTTAGTGCGACCTATGGGCAAGATCCTACAATCATAATAAATGTAGAAATTTGATTTTCTTGCTGAAATGTATGAGAAACGTTTTTGGCGATTTCTGTATTTCTTAGTACTCAAAGCTAAAACGGTCGCATGCAGTCTTTTGATCCCCACAAGAAATAGGATCAATTGGCACCAAAAAAATTCTTTTAGCTTTTTGCATTTTTCTTGCTGACTGTACAATTTTTTCCAAATCTGTGAATGCAGTTCAAAATATCGCAAAAAGTTAGGGAAGGTCTCCTAAGAACATTTTGCTGTCTCGTCCTTTACTGCCTCGTTTCAAAAATACACCCTGTATATTGCAGAGCGTCTGACATAGCATTCAACCGCTACGCCTACGCCTGGTAATCGAATACTATGCCAGGACTCGTCGGTCTGTCTCGTTTAACCGAAAGCTATCTTTAAAGTGACTTGTAATAACTGAGAATGGCCTGTAGACAACATTTTGTAACTATACAGGTACTACGCCAGCATAGAGTGAATATTTACATGAAGATATTAAGATTAAAACACGTAAAATAAGTATGCTTATATACTACGCCAGCACTTAATTTTATATATACGCAAGCAGTCACTAAATTAACTTGTACCTAAATAAATAATGGACCTAAATAGTAATAGATACCTAAATATATTATGTACTCGTATTGTACTATGCCAGCACCTAAATTTTAATCGAAAGCGCCTCATATATTATTCACATCAACATGTTGTACGCAACACATGTTTGTCGAGACATGTGTCGCGTACGTCATAATTCTTTTACAATTTTATTTTTTTTATTTTTTTTACAAGTCCATAAGTAATAATACAATTCGAAATAAAAAATAAAAAATCATTAAAAAAAAAATTATGTAATTTTTTAATATTGGTTAACTAACAAAACTTAGTAGAAGATCTGAATTATAAACCAGGTAGATATCATATTTACCTAACGAAAATAAATGCAAAGTTAAAAGAATGCAATAGTATGATATTAAGTTTGGCCAATAATTATGTTAGGATTATACTTTTTGTCCAGTCCAAATTCGAAACTCAAAGTTCATTCCCATCTCACCTAGGAGATCAATGTAATCTGCTTCCCCTCCCACATATCCACCCAGTCGCAGACGAAAGACCCTCCCCCTTTATGCAACACCCTCTATAAACGAATTCAACACAGCATGCACTCCCCAACCTCCAAAACCTCCCAACCACCCCTCAGCTATGTCTGGGCCGTGATGAATCAATACGAGCGATTTTGAATTGAGAATGAAGAATTGGAAGGGGTAAAAACAACAGGTAAATAGATTGAAATAACTATTAAGTAATTTGTTCTCGCATATATTAGTAGACAAAATGAATTGAGAGAGAAAATATAATGCTTTCACACAAACTCGAAGGTAGCGAGTTCTAACAATTCTACTGAGTAGTGAAAAATGAAAGCAATTGTATTGCAAAAGCATTATTGATACAATTGGTGCAAGTGTGTGTCAACAGAAACCTACCCCAGAGTGTAAAAAAATGATGTGAATGATGCTTGCATGAGCGCGTAATGGACACCATAAGAACATAAAGAGATCCAAAGTCAACACGCAACATGGTTTCTTGGTCTTTGAAGCAGCCCAATGTCCAGTATTAAAAGTTCCAAAGGGATGCATATAGCCAGACGAACCGTAACACCAGCAATGTCTTTTCCACATATGGATAATATGTGATTTAAGTAGTGACAACTTGCAGACTTACACAAAGAAGAATGAATTCTTTGTTATGTAAATAACAAAGATCGAATCTGGAAAGGTAACTGATAATCTGATTGAACCATATGGCCTCATGAATACTGTGAATATATAATATATACACTATGGTTCTAAAAGTAAAATATTCATCATAATCAGTTAACTATTGCACTCCTTATTAAAGTTACAAGTCATTTACAGGTGCACATTTACTACATATTAATACTTACCCCTGCATAAGTCGTTTTGCTTGGTTTTCGGCTACCCATCGGATCATAAGCGCCATCTGAATCAGAGTCACGGTCCGGTAAAGTGCCTCCAGCCATCTTCCTAAAATTTCGCGACGACATGTTGACTGCATAAAACAATAACACAGTGAATCATATTTTAATACAAACACTTAGAATAAACAAAGTTGGTATTGCGCATGAAGGAATGAACATAAAGCAACTGGTAGATTACAGATGTACCGGTATACCACGACCGCGTCACCAGTAGTTCGGTCCAATAATACCGAACTAGCCAGTTTCGCCCTTTACAGGGACCATTAGCTTTGTCTGGGCACCATATGCGTGCGCAGCAATCAATCAATAACTTGACTTTAAATAGAATTCGCAGTAATGCTCAGTACAGTAGGTTGTTTATTGAGTGATAACTATATCATGTGTTGTCCTATCGTTAACGACATTTGCAGTTCACCTCATCCAATGATTAATAAGTTGATAAATAAACATTTAGTAAACATACCCAAAACTTATTATGCTTTAGACTATTTTATTAAATTCTTGCAGCATACAACTTGAACTTAACTTCGTGAAACGTGAACACTAAACACATCACATACTGAACAGTGAACTCTACTGAACTGAACTACTGAACATAATGGAATGATGGAACATATTAAATGACATTAATGACAATGACATTGACATAATATATTTTGAGTGTTGACATGAACGTTGCGTATTTTTTTTAATTTTTTTTAAGGATTGTATGACTTGGTCGCTAGGACCTTTATATCAATCGTTAATTCTTAATTCTTTACTGTACACAGAAGAATGATATGGTATTACAACAAGCATTACTCAAAACATTCTGATGTACAAAGGTGAGCTTAGCTCAGGATTGAGTTTTCTACCAGCGAACCCATGGGGGATAGAGCACAGCAATGAAAGGGTAAAAATGTTTGTAGTGAGCATACATAGAATACGGAAAGTACTAAGAAAATATATATACCATACATAAACATTACATACAGTAGCCAGAGTATATTATATACATATACACTGATTTTTATACATACTCATATATACATATTACAGAATACATACATTGAGAGAGAGGGATAGTTCTTTTACTTTTGTCTTAAACACTTTCAAAGATGTGCTATCGCGTACAGAGTGAGGTAGCGAATTCCAAAACCTTACTGCGCGAACAGTGAATGAGCCATCATAACAGCTGGAAAAGTAAAGAGGAGTTCGAAGAAGAAGTGAGGAGGAAGTGCCGATAGGGTTTACCCCTAGGGACATGGTACATTTAGTGTTCTCATAAGTAAGCAAGCGAATCAGGATTGTAAATGGGAGTCTCGACGCTGGCGAATAGGTAAGAACCACCTCAACCTTGCCTGAACTTCAGAAACATGGTCATAGTTTTGAAAACCAAAGATGTAGCGGATAAAATTTGTATATTTGGGATTTTCTGATTTCCTTTCCACACTTTTCAGCATCAAAATCCACCCTATACTTTTTGTTGATATTTTATCAACCTGTGACACTTGGGATATGAATACTTGGCCTACAGTGGGGATATAAAGAAATCTATAGGCATACATACATACCTACATATACGCGTGTACAACATTATCCTCTCTGGCAATGTCGGGTAAAGTTTAGCATTCTTTTTGGCGCCAAAATATTATAATTATGTTGATTAACGCTAAAGTCTAACTTTTTATTAGCTGCAGTAAAATGACGTTTTGTGGGTAGCTAAATGAGTGAATCATAAATGAATGAACAGTTTGGTTTTGTGTTTGAGATTTAATATTAAGTTGTAATGTATTTTTTATTCTATTATTGTTACTATACTAGAGGATTGATCTTTTTTATTGGAAGTATAGGGAGGTACATTTAAAATGAAACAAAAATGCCATAATAATGTACTTTAATCAATCTTTTTCGGAATTACTGTCACTGTCGCTTTCGGTAACACTAATAATAAATCTATCTGTCACTTCATCTATAATATGATCGAGGTGGCACATTTTGTCTTCCACTTTTATAGTGTGAGACACACAGTCACTCCACTTAGCCGGTATCACTTTGTTTATACCTTCTTGAAATAAATTTTTAACTTCTTGCATTTTATACGTCTTATTATTATTTGCAACGTGACCCTTTTCCTGCGCCCATACCAACTCAATGGGGTTCAGCTCACAGTGATAAGGGGGCAATCTTAAAACTGTGATGCCTTTATGTGCAGCCATCTCGTCTACGGCATATTTCTCAGTAAGATTTTGCTGTATCACAATATCTATTAGAGTGGCCTTTACCATATTTGGTTGAAATACAATATTTTTATTAGTCAGCCACTCTTGAATTCGTGGTTTTGTCCACGACATCTTCGGGATTGTTTGGATCTTCCTAGAGTGATAGGGCGCATTGTCCATTACGACTACTGCATTTGGTTTGAGTTTGGGTAGAATACCGCGGAACCAATCCTCGAAACACTCTGCATTCATCTCGTCATGGTAGTCTTCTGTACCTTTCTTTGCTTCAAACATAAGAAGTCCGTCGTCCAGGAAGCCTTCTTCTCCGCCTATGTGACTAATTATTAGTCGTTTTCCCTTTCCTGTGGGATTTTTTAATCCCGTAGTCAGGCCGTCTAAAAATTCCTGTCGAGAAGAGGTAATGCTTCCATCAATCCAGGCTTTTTTTGTAGTATGACCTGAAAAGAACAAGAAAAATCATAAGTTTCGATAGCAAAACAAAAATGGTACAAATATAAGAAACTAAGAGTTGACACTTAAACTTTTTAGTTTGGCGAGATATTATTTGTAATATTATTATGTAACCATTATTTGTAAATAAATAAATAAAAAAAATAAAAAATCACGTACCAGCATTGACCCAGGTCTCGTCTTGATAATATATATATTTTCCCTCCCTGCGATATTGTTTAATTAAACGCAGGTAGCGCTGGCGCCATGATATGATATCTTGTCTATCAATAAGCACACTCTTGCGTGATCGAGTAACGAATTCGAAATTGAGATGTTTCATAATTTTTCTCAGTGTCTCTTTCGAGAAGTTGGGCAATCCTGGTTCATCATTTACAACTTGCAGCACCTAAAAAATAATATAGTTATTACCTAATTAGTTAATATTACACATGGGATAGGAGAAAACATACATAAATTATAATAAAAAGATGAGTGACGACATGTAAACTAACCTTTGCGATGGTGGGTATTTCATTTCTATGAAAGAACTGATGTACAATTCGTCTAATTGCAGTGAATGTGAAATTATCAAGTTTATCTTTAAAGGTAAGTTTTGGGCCAGTTTTTTCGGGAGGTTTTGGTGATTCGCTGTCGTTCTCCTTGTGCTCCTTTAAAACAGAATAAACAGTGCGGACGGATATTCCCAAGACTTCAGCCACCTTGTCAACGCATTCACTTGTTTTTGGTAATTCAATGTTTGGTTCTGAACATTTCACTTCAAACACATATTTGTAAACGTTTCTGACCCAAAGTTTTGCTGTTGCACTTAGAGCTACACGTGGCCTCTTTTTCTTAGGAGATAAAAACGTGTCTCCATCTTGCGATGTGCCCGGCAGAGCATCCATGTCTTTGATGTATCAAACAAAAAAAACTAAAACTATTAACGAAAACAGGCAATGAAAAACAAACACAACGTAACATAAACTTAACAATAATGATAACAAAAACAACGCGCAGTGGGCAAATCAAAATTATTCGTGTACTCAAAACAGAAGTTAGAAGCCGAATGAGCGAATGACAACCGAAACAAAATGGCGGCCAAGCGTCATCGTAGCACCATAACCAAAAATCAGTACTACCAACTTGAGAGAGCGGTTGCTTGAGTGTTATCTTGCTTAATGCGTAAAAGGTTCAACGTTTATACAGCCTTTTATTTACATTAATATTAAATAGAATTTAGCATGATCATTATGAGGCAAATTATGGAACGATTAGATATTCCATAAACTTTTGTGAACTGAATCACATCACTATTGAGATTAAGCTGTCAACATTATTTTACGGAATGACATTTAGAAACGTCATTTTACTGCAGCTAATAAAAAGTTAGACTTTAGGATTAAAATGATAGTGTGTGATAGAGAGATAGTAGAGCATTCATACAATGAATTATTACAATGTTTACGATGGTGACCCTCTTTCCGAGACTTTGCCTTTAGCTTAACATCAGGCGAGGTGAAGTCAAATTGACGTGTCCTGTATAAAAAAAAAAAAAAAAAAAAAAATCTAGCCCCAAATAGTGACAAACAGTTTCGTAACTACGAGCTTTCGTAAACGCCGATACATTTTAGTTGTTTAGTTTTACACCATTTCTCTCTTCTATGTTATACAATTGTAATCCATCGTCTTCTCGCGTCACGACTGCGTTTGACACTCAATGTCACTTCACTCAGAATAAATCCCCTGATATAACATAGCATAGGCTATGTGTTATCCCAGAAATAGTACAGTGGGTCGTATCAGAATATTATGCAGCTGGAGTCGCGAGCAAAGTTTGGTGGCATATGGATTGAATGAACCCGAGAATGTCGATGCCACGCCATGCCTCGTTTACCCGCGCACTTCGTATTCTTTGACTCTCTCCCAAAAAAACCGATTCCAGAACTCGCGACTTGACACACAAGGTGTTGTGTGTCCGTAAGTCCTACTTTACAATAAAAAAAACTACTCTAACTCAAAGTCTAGTGTCGGTTGGGGTATAGGTACACGCCACTATAAACGGAAGGCTGAGTAATGTACTCAACTTGGGGTTCTGGGCTGGCCCCGTGCGAGTGTGATGTTGTCTTCCCCACAAGGTCACCAGGCGTCGCGTCGCGGCCGCTAGTCCGGTCCGCCGGAGTCGCCGTCAAGGTCGTCTTCAAGCCGGTACGGAGAGGGCCTCAGCTGGTTCGGAATTGGGCCGGTACGGCGCGGTGCTGATATTTCAGCCGGTACGAAGTTGGGCCAGTACGGTGTGGTGCCGGTATTTCAGCCGGTACAAAGTTCTGGGGAGACAACCACACGGTTAAGCACTGGTGCGTGAAACCAATGCAACAGCGCCGGGCCCCCGAGTATAAGTTTCTACATGGGCCCTAAGGTCGGCGGCGCTGTACAATGGTAGGTACACATAACACATAACATACACAATAAAACAATGAAATAAAACTGGATTGTTCCGGAATTAGTAATCGTAAGTATTTCACAAGTCGGTAATCCCGTTAACCACGGTTCAATTAACTATAACCAAATGATTTAGTACTAATCAAGTTCCAATACTAATATTTGCTGAACAGTGGATTTAAAACGAGATTAAAATTCGACAATTTAACATTTACTGAAAATGTGGGTATCCGTAGAAAATTATGCCGAGATATACACCGTGTTGATTTCTCTCTTAGGATACGAACAATTACCTTTACAACTAATTGAATGGTTCATAAGCAATTACTATATTCGGCTGTCTGTCGACATGTACAGGAATGTCGCGAAAATACTTCGCGAAGTACAAACTTTAAGATTCGTAATTTCTTGGTAAATGTAGGTGTTATACAGACAGTTTACATTCATACTAAATGAATAATATAGACGGGACGCATAGTACTAGCACAGTCTAACGATTCATACTACATACAGTCGGTCAACCTAGCCGTCTAGACAGAGCAATCGTGCGGGGGGAGAGGGGTGGTGGGGGACGGGGTATTACTCGGTACGCCCATACATTTTACTCGGTACTAACGATTCAGGGCTGTCTCATTTGTAATCACACTAATCACGTGAAATTTTTTTTTCATGACTCGTTGTGTTTGTTAATTTTTTTTTTTTCTATATTTGGTGATCCAAAATGGCGGACACGAAATTTTCACAAAAATTGCTATGGATATCGCTTTCAGGGTTTTGGGGTCGCTGATTGCGAATATAACATCAATTTAGCGATCCAAGATGGCGGACTCGAAATTTTCACCAAAATCGATATGGGTATCGTTTTCGGGGTTTTAGGGGTCGCCGATTACGAATATATCATCTATTTAACGATCCAAGATGGCGGACTCGAAATTTTCACCAAAATCGATATGGGTATCGCTATCAGGGTTTTTGGGGTCGCTGATTGCGAATGTAACATCCATTTAGCGATCCAAGATGGCGGACTCGAAATTTTCACCAAAATCGATATGGGTATCGCTTTCGGGGTTTTTGGGGTCGCTGATTGCGAATGTAACATCCATTTAGCGATCCAAGATGGCGGACTCAAAATTTTCACCAAAATCGATATGGGTGTCGCTTACAGGATTTTTGGGGTCGCTAATTGCGAGTATATCATCCATTTTGCGATCCAAGATGGCAGACTCGCCATTTTCACTAAAATCAATATGGGTATCGTTTTCAGGGTTTTCGGGGTTGCTGATTACGAATATATTATTTATGTAGCGATCCAAGATGACTGGATGATATATTCGTAATTAGCAACTCCGAAAACCTCGAAAACGATACCCATGTTGACTTGTGGGAAATTTCAAGTCCGTCATCGTGAATCGTTAAATGGATGATGTTATTCGTAATTAGCCACCCCGCAACCTCGATTTTTTTTTTGAAAATTTCAAGTCCACCATCTTTGATCGTCGTTAAAATGCCGGCAGGCAATCATACGATGGGAAACTGTCGACTCCCAACTGATCGTGTGTAGGTGCAAAACTGACAGCAGGGAATGGCCGGCAGGTCATAATCGCTTTCGTGTGTGGGCACCGTCAATTTAGGACTGCAGGCCGCCCGTAACGATCTGAAACTGCAGGCGGACTCATCGTAGATGGGCTCCTTAAGAATATATCATCAATTTAGCGATCCCGGCGATTAGCGAAATTTAATCGAAATTCGAACTCGAATTCGAATCCGAATCCAAACCCGAACCCGAACTTGAACCCGAACCCGAATCCATATTCAAATCGAAATCGAAATCCCGAAACCGAAATCCCGAAACCGAAATCGAAATCCCGAAACCGAAACCGAAATCGAAATCCAAAAACTCAGACCTAAAATATTACGTTTGCTTGATCATAATTGGTTGAGTAGAACCGGAGATATAACCAAAATCCATGCGAGCGGAGCCGCGAGCATCAGCTAGTAATTTATATTAGCGTGACTTGGTGGGCCTTGACAGAACAAAGGGACTCATAGGGGTTATATATAAAATATTACAGAAAAATAAATTATAAATAAAAACTGAAGTGACAACCCTGACAAAACTGCAAAAGGCGGCATTTCCGCAAACATCAAACGCGATGAACTACTGTAAGATTTCTCGTTATACTGTGGTACTAGTAAGTGAATAAAAATATATCTCGCTCGCACTCGTGCGTGCTTACAAAGAGTGCGAACAAGATAGCACTACTTTAATTTTCCTTTTTGCGGCTTCACTTCCTAGTTCTATATGTTCCGTCTATATTATACTTATAGTCTGAGACTCTACGCTGTTATCAGATTTTAAACGCTATTTTCTTTACTGTCAAGTATAAACAAGTAGCTTTGCCCGCGGCTCCGCCCGCATGGATGTTGGATAACGCGACCAAACATAGCCTTTCTGATGGTCTAATCTATCCTTATACCATAGTTTGTCAAAGTCGGTTCAGTGTTTTAGGCGTGAAAGCCTAGCATACAGACAGAGTTACTTTCGCATTTATGAAGTAGTTAGTAGGGGGTATGAAAGTATGGAAATATGGAAGTATGGAAGTGTGGAAGTGTGGAAGTGTGGAAGTGTGGAAGTGTGGAAGTGTGGAAGTGTGGAAGTGTGGAAGTGTGGAAGTGCGGAAGTGCGGAAGTGTGGAAGTGTGGAAGTGTGGAAGTGTGGAAGTGTGGAAGTGTGGAAGTGTGGAAGTGTGGAAGTGTGGAACTGTGGAAGTGTGGAAGTGTGGAAGTATGGAAGTATGGAAGTATGGAAGTATGGAAGTATGGAAGTATGGAAGTATGGAAGTATGGAAGTATGGAAGTATGGAAGTATGGAAGTATGGAAGTATGGAAGTATGGAAGTATGGAAGTATGGAAATATGGAAGTATGAAGGTATGTTTATTTTATTATACATTTTTGTCCCTAGATGTTTCCGATTACAAAGTGAGAGTTGACAGGAACAGCCTTATCCGCCAACCATATGGATGTTCAAACAAACATGGTAAATATTTCGAGGTCTCCTATAAAGTTGGTGATGTATACTGTTTATGGAATCCAAATATTTTTAACGTCTAATTATGTAGTAATAATATGTGTAGGTATATTTATATTAAAAAATAAAAAGAATATGAAATCAGAAGTCAAATAATTCATAAACCAGGTACAAATTGAAGTATAATGGAAGCATGTACTTTGTCGGTTTCCCTAAATCATCTGTTGACACTTATAAATAGTCAATAAATAAAAAAAATGATTAATGTTATAAATAAATAAAATTTTATTACAATTCCTTCACTAATTAATCCAAAGGAACCTCGTTCCATCCGGGTGTCCCCACAACTTTACTGAGGCAGCAATCATCTCATTCATCGTCATTATCATTATCATCAACGTCATTAACCCATTATCATCGTCGTCAACAATAATTTGTACTATAATATTATACTTACATAAAATATTTACAATACAAAATAAGACTAGACATAAAGGTCTAGCTACCACTGTCATGAAATCTTTAAAAAAAGACGCAGCAATAGACATTAGTAGAGATTGTTATGTCATGACTGTCAAACCTAACGGACAGTTGCAACGTGAGTGACGTCTGACATCTCTGACAGTCTGAGTTCTGTCTGACTGCTCTGGCAGTAGAAGTCAATATTGTAAAACTAGAAAACTTGGCTTAGGGAATGACGTATTCATTTTTGAGCGCTTTAATTAGAATGTAAAGTTAGTGACCCGATAATCAACTTAACTTTAGTTCGTGTAACGCAGCCGCGGGCAAAAGCTGTGTATCAATTGTATTAAATACGGTGACGGTCATAAAACTAAAGCGGTTCAATATGAACATTGGGCAATTATTATTTTTTATTCCTGTGTTCATTGCATTAGTGAACAGTGCAGTTGTAGTGAACGATGGTGATGTTGATCAACAAGGACTGTACAGTAAGTCGGACCGTGTTGACATATTGACAAACCGTAATTTTGAAAGAAAGATATATGGACAGCAACATGCAGTCCTTGTTCAATTTTATAACAGTTATTGCGGACACTGTCGAGCATTTGCACCCCGATTTAAAGCCGTGGCTGCCGAAATTTCGACATGGAAGACGATAATAAGATTAGCAGTTCTTGACTGTTCAGTTGAAGAGAATAATGAAATTTGCAGGCAATTTGAGGTCATGGCTTATCCTTCTCTTCGTTATTTGCACGAATTTTATGTGAAAGGAAATGGCAACATTGGCGAAAAGATACAAATAGCAGACTCACCTGAAAAAGTTATAAGTAACATAGTCACAAAGATGCAAAGTGAACAACTTGCTGGCCGTTTAACTACTGCTCCTAAATTAGATATTGACTCATATAGCTCCTATTCAGCAGTTTCCAAAAAGCTCCCTCTTGATACCCTCTATGCTATCCTAATCTTGGAAAATGCAAATTCGACATTAGGATCTGAGCTAGCTTTAGATATGAATAATTACCAACATGTAAAAGTTGTGAGGGTGTATGACACCAGTGAACTCAGCCACATTGCCAATATCAGACAGTTTCCAACAGCAATTGCTCTAACCTCTACATTAGAGCCCACACCAATCTACTCCAAAGAAGCTAATAAAAAACAATTACAAAAGGCTATCAACTCATACTTAAAATCTAAAAATTATGTATTCCCAGCTGGTAATCAAGGTAGCCAAGAAATAATTACTAATGAGAATTCTGGTGAAAAACCAACACTTAATACTGACTTTGTTTATTATAGTGACCTAGAAAAAACTTTAAAGACAAGTTTGCACACAGAAATTACTAGATTTAAAAGCTTAAGTGGTGAACCCTTACAAGCTCTGTTAGATTACTTAGAAGTCCTAATATCATCATTCCCTTCAAGAGGAAATATTAAAGAGTACATTATGGATTTATATGCCACTCTAAGAACAAGAAAAAGTTGGAGTGGCAGTGAAGTTTATGAACTAGTTATAAACTTGGAGAATGCACATGCTCCAGTGTATACCACAAATAATCTAGAATATGTTAGATGTAAGGGCAGCCAAGCTAAATTCCGAGGGTATACCTGTGGACTCTGGACATTATTCCATACTTTAACTGTAAATGCAGCTCAGAAGCCAGAGACTACAGAGGGCCCTAAAGTCTTAAGGGCGATGCATGGCTATGTCAAACATTTCTTTGGCTGCACGGACTGTGCTATGCACTTTCAAGCTATGGCTGCAAGAAATAGAATATTTGACGTAAAAGAAAATGACAAAGCTGTCTTATGGTTGTGGATAGCCCATAATGAAGTTAATCTGCGTCTAGCAGGAGATGTAACAGAAGATCCCGATCATCCTAAAATTCAATTTCCTAGTGTGAGCAGATGTCCAGAATGTAGACTGGCTAGAGGTGCCTGGAACTTGCCAGCCGTGTACCAGTACCTGCAGAATGTTTATGGCGCTGACAATATTCAAATGGTGCGAAGATCAAGAGCTTCAGTAGCTGCAAGCCCATTCTCCAATTTGGACATCGGAATGTTAAGTCTCCTGTACATATTATCTTTTGTTATTCTTATTCTAGTCATAAAATATTTCCTATCTAGACGTTACAAAAAGAAGGTATATAAACATGGGCGGAGTAAAGTATAACACATACCAACACATTAATATTTAGTTTATACAAGTTTATTATAATGTATTGGCTGTTGTTTTTGTTACCTTATTTATGTAATTTACCATTTCGTTTATTTTTTGTCTCATGGAACTCAATTTGGAAGTAATAATAATACATAATGTGGCTGGAGATAACCTCATTCCATTCCGTCATTATTCGCAGATATTGTGTGTCATTCAGGGACTAACTTGCATGTTGTGAGACTAATAATGTTTTGACTATTTACTTAACAAGCTATGCACTATCAAATATTTAAATATTCTTCTTATTTTTCTACATCGTGTGAATTGCCTGCTTACTAAATTATTATCTAACTATCTAGTTACCCTAAAATCTACCTCTTTGGTCTCTTTTTCTTCTAAACGTATCTCTAAAAGCTAACACAATACAGACTGAATAGGATAAATAAAAGATTATTTTTTGTTCTACAATTGATATTAGTTTTGAGATTAATAAATTCTAGAAAATTTGCTTTGAGTGTCATGTAAAAAAATCTTTAAAAATTATTAACTCTTGCAATAATAAATTAAATAGTGAGCTAAATATTAAGTACATTATAAAAAAAATAAGATGTGCTTTTTTGTGAAGTGTTATCTTTTAAACTAGTTGATGCTGGGTCCAGAAGCTATACTTTATTGTTATATATTTTTAAATTTCTTTGTATTTCCATTGTTGTATATCATGGATTTTAAATCATGCTAAAATTTTTAGAATTAATTTGTAATACCATTATGACAAAACATTGCATAATTTAATTACACACAGGTGTGTTAAGTACATGTATGTACATCAGAACATTTAAATAATTCCAAGTATATGATATAAGCATAACTATGCATTCAGCATCAACTCTCATACATACAATTTACTAAACAAGTGCTCTTAAGAAATAATAGAATTCAAATACACCAACCTATTGCATTAACTATTATTAAGTATAAAGTTTATATATTTACACACAGCAAAATTAATTTTTATAATACTGTCTAACAGATTTATAATGAACTATACTAAGCAATAATTAAACTTACGTAAAGGTCCAGAAAAGCAAAGCAATATTTAATTTAAGTACCTAACAGTAGTGTAAAAAATTAAGTTAAGTTGCAAAATTAATAATTATACAATATATTATATAACTTTTCGAGACCTATTGACTGGAGTAAAGTATTTCTTATGTTCAGGTTTCGAGAGGTGAAAAAATAATATCTGTATGGGGAACTCCAAAAGAACAATTACTGGAGGAGTTCCTGGGCTGCTAGTGCCTTCTACTTTAAAATATGTATATAAGGTCAAGCTCGCACTGGTGCATATAGTCGTATTCTAGGTGGTTTTTAAATGTACGTATATCTTTCACGGCGAATTAAATTCCTCTCGATTGTCATCAGTTTCTATATTCCTAAATGCACGCCTCTACAGTGCACAGAATACTTAGTCGTAACGCGTATTTAAACGCGTCACATAATCGTGGACCCTGTCGCGAAACAGGTTTGGTTGCCGAATTATTTTCGTACGTCTTATTTTCTACAATCGCTTGCAATTTCATACAATTTCCACAAGGAAAAGACTTATGCAGTGCGCGCTTGGCCTAATAATTGCGCCTCAAATTATGTCTTCAAGTTTATATTTAAGTGCCAAATTTAAGGTTGTTCTTCCATAGTTTTGACGCTGTTAAAATTATAATACTATTATATTAATTGAAATAAAACTGATTTTTCTGATTTCATCGCGATTTATTTGGAGATCCTGATCCTGACGTTTCGGTTGCTTTATAGCAGCCATTTTCACGGTGCTTCTAAAATAGTACCTAACTCTCATATTTTGAAGTGTAAAGTTCAAAAGCTGAAGAGCAAACCAAAACGTCGTCAGGTCAGGATCAAGTAGGTACCTACTTATAAATAAATCTTTAAAATATTTAACATTTGCTATATTTTGCAATTAAATAATCCAAAGATAGGTACCTGCGGCAAATAATATTTCGAGGGAATTATTTAACTGTGCAATCAGCATTTTAGGAATATTTTCGATTTTCAATTAGGAACAATTACCCATAATAACATGACACCAAATAAATCGCGACGGAATACGTTAAAAATGGTTATAGCTCGTGCGAGTTAACATGGCACCTGCCTCGAAGACACCCTCCTCCCGCTTCCCCGCGCGCGACCCCGCTCTCGCCGTGCGAGGCTAGTAGCGTCAGCGTACACGCCTCCCGCTCCCCCGCGCAAAGCCCCGAGCCAGGTGCCATGTTAACTCGCACGAGTTGTACCTATGTGTAATATTCACGTAAACTTCCAACAGTATCATAATTATAGTATTAATAGTTCGTATTTAGTAACTGTCCAATAGATACATGACAAGAAACTGTGTTACTATTTTGTTTCTATTGTTTTCAATACGAAACAATGCTTCTACTGCATTATGCTTAGGTACCAGATGCAAGTTTTTGGGTTAAAATAAACAATTTATTAGATCATACATTGATTGTTGAGACATTTTATTGGTCTCACGTCATTTTTATCTTACAATAATAAACTGCTGCTGTGCATTAGATCCCAGGTATAATTACCGGAGCGGGCTAGGTGTTGTTGGTGTTTTCTGTTAGAAAACATGAAATGCTGCTAGATCAAATGAAAATAATCAAATGAATGGCCGCAATTTCACCAATCCCAAGTAAAATATAGGCCACAGTAACCACTTCCCATCCAGGGGCAGATCCAGCATTCAAGCCAGGGGGGTGTGTGTTGTATGTTGTAGCAAAGGCTTAGTGTTTGAGGAAGGGGTGGGGAGTTGCTGTTGACAGGTGACGAAGAGAATACAAATTATTGATTCGTGAGGAAATATTGATGGAGGTGTTTTGACTTGAGAGGAGAACGTGGCGACACCTTGATTACAAACGTTGCTGTGAGAGGCCCGGCCTTGCCTCTCCCTAGATCCGGCCATCAAGGGGAGGCAAGGTCAGGCCCATGCACCGGGGGGCAAATTCAAGCTTTGCAGACAAAACTTGTCTTGTCTGTCTTGTCACTTGGGTAGAACTAGAGCTGGCGGTTCAAAGGCTTAAAGCCAAGAAGAACACCGCCTTTTCCACTTTCATCGCATAGTCGGGGCGTATGTGACGGAGAGAGCCATCATCTACCCAATAGTGACCGGCCTTGGTTGGCGTGAAATCCCATGCGGTATTCTATAGAGATCAGTCGTCGGGTCGTTTCTGTGGAACATTGGACACGACTGGGTGTTGGAAGGAATGTTTTCAAGCCACCATCAAGTCCTATAATAATATGAATGGCATGCTCATGACGGCGTGGATAATTCCACGAAGCAGCCGTTAAGTCCACGACCGGGGTTCCCCAAATCGTGGAGGCCATAGAGCGAATAAGGCTGCTGGGTCTCGAGATGGCTCTGCAGAATACCTGGACTCTATTCTCCATCCATGGGCCTGGGAGCGTGCCACCGGAGGGATCCAGCCTCATAGTGGTAGGCATTCGTATCAGCGTTAAGCTCCAAATTAATTATTTGAAGCTCATACTCGACGGCTGATGCGACTTCAGGAAATATCTCCGAAGTCTGGTGCCCAAATTGCTATATTTGTGGTGAAAAGTATCGCAGGAACGGGGATGGGAACGAAAACGAAGCCTTGAAGTTCTAGCTCCATCAGGTCATCATGGTGGATTAGAAGGAACGACTTAGCGACCGAGTGCAATGCATGCCGTGTTTTCGGCGCACAGTAAATCAATCCCATACAAATGCTTGGACATCATATAGGGTCGCATGTTTGTAAGAATATATCTTAAAATAAAGAGTATATACGCGTTTTATAACTTCCTACGCTTATAGGGACCACACTGTTATTAAAATATTATACTTGTAGTATTTTTATTATAAAAATGGGTACAATAAAAGTCCTTTTTTGTTACATTATTTAAAATTTATTATTCGCAGAAAAAAAGTAGTATATTTTACTTATTCTTCCTCTTCGCCAAATATTATGGAAGCTGGAACATCCTCCAACAGATATTTAACTTAAGTTAAGTATTTACGATTACTTGGTCGTCTTTTTAAGCGACTTGAAATCACGGGATCTGATAAAAGTAATAACGAATTAATTATGTCGGTATTACATTTTGTCCTCGATAATTTTCTTGCATGATGCAGTCTTTGATGTCTAAAAATTGTATGATTTGCTTCCTGCGCATCTTCCTCTAGCTGTCCAATGGGAACTATTTTATTATGAGACACGATATCTGCTCCATGGACTAATATCTTATGGACAGTAACTGGCATGTGATACCATCCATACAGTGCAACATACAATTCAGCTGTTTCACGAGTATGACATCTAAACGTTTCTTTATTAATTGTATACTCTGAAGCTATAGTTTGTAATATGACTTAGAAACGTTTAATAAGTTTTTCGTCCATACCTGTGATACGAGCACTGATTTTATAATTCGCAAAAAAAACACGAGCTGTGTTTCCATCATGCGTTTTTCCGGAACCCTGTTTTACGACATCAATTAAAATAATGTAGGCGTTTTGTAAGATTTATTTTTCTAAATAACCCAGATACATGCGGCTCTTATAAGTAGCAAGAAGTATTGAGTATTTATTGGTCTCTTATAAGTAGCAAGAAGTATCGAGTATACAATATTGGTTTATTTGCCCTCATCAATAACAAAAACAAAACTTTCGTTCGAAAATATAAGTGATTTAATTTTTTCTTAGAATCGGTATTAAATGGCTGTTACAATTAATAAATATGATAAAAATGTGAAGCTTAATATATAAACTGTTGATTCATATTTAACAGAGTAAAAGAAAACCACGAATTTTGTAAAAAAATAAAAATAAAGTACGAGTTAATTTCTCCAGAAAGAAATCGGGTGTGTTTTGAAGCTCTTTTATTCAATTATATATTCTTGTTTAAAGGGGTTTATTTACCCATATTAGATGAAGTATGTATTCATCTTTTGATATCACATCACATCTACTCGAATTGATTAGTTTGCATATTCTGCCAGACGTCCAGGCATTTGTATGGGATCGATCCACTGTCCGGCGGCGGTAAGACCCATCATGGAGGACTGGCTAGAGAAGCGACATGGGAGCCTGCCGTACCGGCTGATGCAGTTGATCTCCGGGAAAAGGAGTTTTGGATCAGGAAGCCAACGTTTGTGTACCGCCACTGTGATATGAGCGAGGACTCTGATAGGGTGCTCGGTTTGAAAGGGACCGAGTCGGGCCCTCAAGGTGGTCCTAAGAGGAGTATTCTCGTGCAGCGCTTTGCCCACGTTGATGGTAGAAAGCGCGAGCTCGTAAGCTGCTGTCGCCTCTTGCTGCGAGCAAGTAATGCTCGAGAAAGAGTTGGTGAAGTGAGCCCGAGAGAGACTTAGGTATCTTCTGAACCGCAGAGCTCGCGAGGTGTGGAGGTGTCTAAAATGTCGGAGGTTGCTCGACGACCGCCAATCCTTCATGAGTGCAAGCCTGGCGGTGACATGCTGCTTGTCGTCCTAGTAGTAACGGCATGGCGCGATGCGCTGCCCACGCGTCCGGGGAAAGATGGGGACATCGTGGCTCTCATAACCAAGGTGGCCACGCCGATACCGGAGATAGCCGTCATTCAACCGAGAGGTGAGAGATATGTCTTAGACAATCCATTATGCCCCTTCCCTCGATAGCCGAGGGGATATCCATCCACACGACAAAAGTGGATGGAAGCGGTAATTTTTAGTTTCTGCCCCGCCTAAAAAAATTGGAGATCTGGGGCTGCTGTCAGCTCTAGATTTCCAACTTACGGCCTGGTTGACTGGCTGCACTGCACGAAAAATTAAAACTTTTAAACGTGCAGGGAGAGGGAGGAGGGGTCATGAGCCCCCCCCTGGATCCAGCTTAAAAAAAAATCAAGAGACAAAACAATTACAATAGAAACTATTCTCCAAGAAAAGTCTCTAACTAAATATATATTAAATATTACAAAAAAAAACAACTGACGGCAGTGGGCATTTATAACAATAGAACGTAATATTCTTCACAATATACGTAAGGTAAAACAGCAAATAAATTAACATAGTATTGTTTTAGTAACTATCTACTTTGCAGTAGTTAATGTTTGAACTATATTAATAACAACTGTTTTCATTCTTAACATCAATATTTTGCTTCTCATCATTCTGCCTCTTAAGTTCAAGTTAAGCAAAAGACCCTATATAAAGTTTAATATGAGGTTGAAATTGTCAGCCAAAATCAATACAAGTAGCAGCAATATGAAAATGACGGCGGTGAAACTTCTGTAAATTGTCTGAGACCTTCTTGTAATGAGAATAAGTGCTACTATAATTTTGTTGTCAATCTTGGCTGCCGATTTTGGCTGCTTCAATTTGGCGGCCAATTTCAGCCTCATAGTTTACCCACTACTGTATTTTTGTTACAAGATTTATCTCCGTATAATTATATTAAACAAAAGCTCGTTAAATATTAGGTAGGTACCTACTATTTACTTATCTTATCCATAACTACTATATTATTTATGAACTAGCAATGCCCGCGGCTCCACCCGCGTGGTTGTCGGTTATCGCGACCAAACGTAGCATATGTCTTTCCCAAGCTCTAGTGGTTTAGGCTTGAAAGCGTGACGGACAGACAGAAAGACACACAGAGTTACTTTTATACTACAAGCACAGTATAACGAGTGATCTTATATTTAGTATGAATGGTTAGACTGTGCTATAACTAAGTATGAAACTATAGAAGTAAGTAGGTTTGGATATTTTATTACGATTAAACTAGGTATACTCATTAATAGACTTATTGTAATTTAAAATAGGTAGGTACGTTTGTTTAAAAAAAACTTTTACCCGCTCAAATAATGCGTTTCAGGTCACACAAAACATCATGTGAGTAGGCATTTCATATTATTCAATATTATTAAGTAAGTACCTAAGTATTATAATTGTTGCATATCAGCAGTAGGTATGCCCAACACGAAGTATTATCTTGCGTTGCGAATAGTGTTATTAACTTCGACAACGTTCGGTTGCTCATTTAACAGTCCTTTTTTAACTTTTACTAATGTTTGTGAATAATACATACCTACTTGAGATGTGAGTGCCTTCCCCAGTGAAAGCGGCCAATTTCCGCTTACAACCCTGTAACACTTCAAATGCATCTCGCATATATTGCTCCTTTGAAAATTTGTTTAATATACAGCACCTATGCAATTAAATCCAGGAACACCAAATTAATAAAAGACGACATCGGGTCCAAAAGTGTGCCCAGCCCGGAGTCAATCAATCGACGAGGTCATTCGTCGGTTAATTGACTCTGGGCACACCTTTGGACTCGGTTTCAAACGGCCATCAGTGCTTCGGCGGATGTGGCCAGCCAAGTATCTACTAATAGAGGGTAGTTGATGTCAAGTCAATTTTACTGCATTCTTACATTTTTTTTATTGAATAGGTAACTATCCAGTTGTAGGTTTTGCTAGTTTTAGTGCACCTGTAGGCAATCCTGCAGTAGAGACCGGTTTGACTGAAAATAGACCACCGTAACCATTTACTTCGTGGTGGTCCATGGGCCCACCTGCTTCCTTAGTAGTAACTGAATAAAAAATCTGTGTATACTGATGTGATGATGACCGTACTGATGTATGTGTAGCGGTTCTTTTATTACCAATCTAACATACCATACGTAGCGAACTAGGTAGGTAGGTATAACGTATTTCTATATACTTAGTAGGCAACATTTCGAGGTCGGTAGCAGTCGAAAACGCATGCAGGCATATTTTATTCGTTCCGGTAGGTCTAGCTATCCGTTTTGCTTTTGATTGTAATACACACAATACATAAACTCGTATTCGAATATTATACCTATCTTTCTCCCTACAGAACAATGACGCAATTGCAATGGATTTGCTATTTTTTTTGCGATTCAGGCTGAGTGTCATTCTAGAACAGGGGTCTCGAGCCCTAAGAGGTACATATTTGTTATTATCACTTCTGTCCTGAAAAGTAACCCTGAATTTGACTTCCTTTTTTAAATTAAGTATGTAAAAAAAGCATTGCTTTTTTCTATCACGTCTATACCTTTTCTAAACAATATTCCTAAACGAAAGATTAAATTTAAATATTTCTGAGTTACATCATGACCAAATGACTATGACATAGAAGTAGAAGAGAAAGTTCGCCCAACTTTCGAATTTCAATTTATTGAATGATATAGGTACTTACCCTAATCCTTGGTTATAAGTTGTGATATTATAATATACTGTAGGTACTTACCTACAGTACTGTATCATCATCACCACTACATATTGCACTATCGGTCCCTTCGAGTTTAATGTGCCTTAACAATAAATTCTTTCTTTTTTGTCGACTCAAGCAGCTTTTCATTACTTACCTAGTATTGTGCTATTATTTAGGTACATTGTAATGTGGAATGTAAGATATAAGTATGTAGAGCGTAGACCCTCTGTCTACAAATCTATGTATACCAATCAATTTTTGGAACGATATCATTATCATTCTAACGTACCATGTCTGTAAGCGCGCGTGTAAGTACAGGAAACAGCAGGCGCACTGCGACCGAACCACAATCGTTTAATTTTGGCATATCACCGTGCCTCTTCTAAGCCCGGCCGCACACGCACGATTTTTAGATTCGGTTTCATAATCGGGAATTTAGATTGTTGAACGTTTTTTGTATGTAATGAACTTATCTAGCATTCGGATTTCCGAATCTAATCTAAACCGAATCGGAAAACCGTGCGTGTGCGGCCAGGCTAAAACGTGTAATACGAGTACTTATGTGTGATGTTGGTGAATAAAATCAAGCCGAAATTGCGAGTCGCGTTGCGGTCGCAGTGTGGCTGCGGTGTACCTAATATACCTATACGTATAATCTACATAATGTATACTCGTAGATTTATAACTGAAAATAATATCTACCCACATTTTTGTCCTGAAAATTTGTAAGGAAGTACCTACAGTAACTGGTTACGTGATTTTTTTTGTTATTTATTAACTATTTTTGTATCCATACAGTACAAATCGTCGCGTGTGAATGGGAAATGGACACTTGGCTAAGGTCAGTAGGTTATCTAAAAGTTTATGGTGGTGGTAATTGGGTGATTGCATACCATTTTATTAAGTAAGGTAATGGATGTGTGTATAATGTGTATATTATAGCATGCCTTACGCGTAGGTAGGTACCTACAAACGGTCGCAATATCGCACATATGTATACTAATACCGACATCGATTGTAATATCGCGAAATCTAAAGTTAAAGGGAACAAACAGAAGCCCTGAAACTTAATTAGTAGGTACGAAAACTAGTGTCCCTTAATTTAAGACCAATTATTATTACCCATGGCAGATGAAATAAATGTGATAGATAATAATTTTCAACAGAGAACAAGTCTACAAGTAAATGTTATTAAATATCACGCCGCGAATTAGGGTCCATTCACACAGACCGGCTCGGAGGGCATCTGTCCGCTTTTTTCTTTTGACATTCCGGATTGTATACGTTTGGAATTGGCCAGAGCAGAGCCGCCAACTATTTCACATAGTCTGGATGAGAATGAGCGCACAATCAGAGCTGCGCGAGCTACAAAAAGCACGCATTCGAAGGCGGACTCTACAATTACTCAAAAACTCTGTTTCCAACGTGCAACGTGATGAAAATCGGTTCTCCTCTCCGAGCCGGTCTGTGTGAACAGACCCTTATACTGAACATTTTCTTACCATAACGTGTTAAAGCATCCATGTTTCGGACGAGAAAGGGATGGTGATATACCGTCCGTAATAGCTCCATCATAATTATTGCGCCCGGGTCATCAAGAAATCATGGTAAGAACTCTGCACAGTATTGGTTTTAAATTCTGTACACATTAGCCTTATTGCGGCAAATCAGTTGCCTTTGACACTTTAACTACTGGTAGCTAAAACCATAAGTACTTATATTAATTTATTCTGATGATCTTGAGCATATTAGATAATTGATTTTATGAATGGGATCCAAAGTAGTTTGGAAAGTGTTGTAAATGTAAACTAAATATTTTCCACCTTTTATATATAAAACTAAGGTTATATTTTTCGTTATACCTACCTATTTACACTAAAACAGTAAGTCCTTTAGTCTACGTCCAAGAAATTTGAAGAGTGAGTTCAATTAGGTAGGTACTTATAGATATTGGTTAGTTCCAAGAAAAGTGCCTGAATTTTACGAGTAAAACTCATTTACCACTCAAACTAAACTGAATGTTGTGGGCCTCTTGAATTAAATTCATTTCTAGCTCATTATTATGCACCTAGACATTATATTCATCAGTGAAATCTAATCTACCTCAATCGTTATTCACAAGGTATTGAGTTGTCGTTATCTACTGTAAACTTGCGACTTTGCACATCCAATGACTAGTCACAGACTTACGTCAATTGATCATTATTTAATTCAGACCTGGGGAGAGATAGTTGATACCTAAATTACGCTGCAGAACGCGCGCTCATATCTACACCGAGCATAGCGTTTGTTTATTTATTTCTATGGCCATTATGCGCCGTTTGGATGACGTGTCGTCTCTCTCTGCACACATATTACATGTTAAACTTCGATACGGGTAAACGATATCATTGAGAAGCCGTAATAATTAATATAAACAATATCACATTCAAGTCTATTTCACGGTTCGATATTCTTGTGCTGCTGTCTGCGGTCGACTACGAATTATACAACTCGTGCGAGTTAACATGGCACCTGGCTCGGGGCTTTGCGCGGGGGAGCGGGAGGCGTGTACGCTGACGCTACTAGCCTCGCACGGCGAGAGCGGGGTCGCGCGCGGGGAAGCGGGAGGAGGGTGTCTTCGAGGCAGGTGCCATGTTAACTCGCACGAGCTATAGTTAAATTCTCGTGAGCGAAATAAGTGCCTGTCCTAGGTAGTCACTTATTACGGCCATAATATTAGCTTTTGGTAAACTGAATGGGCTATTTGACTAAGTCGTCGATTCTTCCCAATACTGTTTAATATGATAGCTTGTTCTGAAAAAATATGCCTTGCAAAATAAAATATTCCATATCTAAACTGAAACTATGATTTTTCATTACTTGAAATTCCCAAAAAAAGTCAAAATATAAGCAGTCGAAATTCAATTGAAATATATAACTTTTTAGATTCCTCATTAAATTATAAATAACTTTTATTATGAACTATATACGTGTAAACACAACGTAGACCGAGATAAATGCGATATTCTCTTGCACTCCATACATTTTCACTACGCGCTACGGAAGCGTGACGTCACAATTTACTGTGATTTTGTATGGAGCGTTTTCGGGCGGCGCGACAAATTGAATTTTTGAAAATCAAATATTTGAAAACTATTTGTCGTTCGAAAATTTTACTTTTACTGTTCATTATATTATAAGAAAGTGGTCATTTTTCGAAAGTAAAAAAAATTAGTCAAATAGCCTATTGTGAGCAATATATATAAATTAAAAAGCAAATAGTATTGCAAAAGTGTGAAGTATTTACAAAATTTACTTTTGGGTTAAAAAAGACAAACAAATGTTTTTTAGGTAATTAAAGGAAAAATAGTGCCCACTTTAGGACCAGTGGGGATTGAAAAACCTGTCGAATACTCCCTTTTCACAATACTTATCTTTCATTTTGACAAGTACCTATGTAACAATTTTACCAAGATTTAACCGTAAATGTTTAGACCTGTTGCATTGCACCACCACCTTCTAGGTAATAATAGCTAAAATTGGCTTATTCCCCATGGTCACCCCCAAAACGACCACCGCCGAAGTACATAATGTAACGAGTGAAGTCGGGGAGGATCAGCAGAGCGAGATTTTCCACTTCGACAATACAATTGATATTAAATTGATTGTATTGAATTGCACAGCAGCTGTGCAATTCTTGAAATGTATCTTAACCTACGAAATTAGTTTTATTTTCAAAACCAGTTCTTCTGGGGGTAGTTGGGAATCAATGTAAATTATATCTCAACAGGCACCCGCGGTGGCCGTTTGAATTAAGTTCATATTCTGTTCCTAACGGCCACCCCCTCCGGGGCGGTTGGAACCATAGAGTATATTGAATAAGGTTGGAACAAATTTCAAAACGTTGTTTCGCGGTGGCCGTTGGGAATAAGCCCTAGAATTATATACCGGTCTTACTTATTTTTTGTAAGTAGGCAGCCTAAGTTACGCCTTATAGGTACTTAGGTACCTTCAGCTATCAAATAAAGTAACTAATGAATGATTTTGAATTTTGTACCTATCCTATAGTGCAGAAAGTACCTGGGTACCTATAATATTTTTCCAGAATCTCTAACATAAGATGAATTTCGAAGAGAAATACAACATAAATTTATTGACTATACGAATTTTACGAATCGTTATTTTAAAAATATTTTCGGGTAGTGCCAAATATTTTGTGATATACGTAGATAAGTTCGTGATAGGTTAGTTTCTATTATCACATGAGGACAGATTAGGTACACAAGTTTGTGCAAGCCAATAAAATCTATAGATGTAGATATAGGTACCTACCTACTTAGACCGGTTACATCTTCATTCGAAGTTTTCTCTTCATTAGATTACATAATTCGCTATTATTCACCATTTCCTACAGCATAGCAGGTGTGGGTTTGCTTTTATATCTTACAATGCTTTGCTAAACTTATTATATCAACTTCAACTAATTTTTCATTAGCCATTTTATGCTATTAATCCTCCAGCTTTTCACACTAGCCATTTACTTACCATCGATCACATTGTAACATACCTACCTACTCGTAATCATGTACTTTTCTTTCTGATCATACATATTTTTAAGTAGGAAATCGAATCGTAGGAAACTAATATTGTAATGCGAATGTACATACTTAGTTATTGCACATTTTTTTATTAAGAATATGTATTAGAACCAAAGTTACTAATATTTCCTCTAACCGCTCCAGCTAAGCTAAATTGCTTGTAGGTAAAATGTAATGTAGTAAATAGTGTAATGGCCAGGATTCGAACCCGGGATCTCTCGATTGTAAGGCAGACTCCTTAACCACTAAGTTACCGACGCTTCCGTCTTTTGTAGCTCTTTCAAGTCCTCTCATGTTGGGGCTCCACCAAGATCTTCAGGGCCCAAGCCAACCTCATCTGAAAAGAAAACCACACCGGATTGTGTGACGAGGCTCTTATATTTCGTGGTGCCGTGAATTAGAATTATTCTAAAGTTACGAACGTATAAAGGACGAGATAGTAGGTACCTACCATCACCAACCTTTACAATAATAGTAGAATAGGAGCGGAAAATTGAATAGATACGGTTCATGAAAAACAAATGTTCTTTGATCACCTACATTAGGGCGTCCGCTGCATTGAGCGGGAGTCGGCGCGGGCGTCCGCATCCACGGCATGTTTCGTCGGTCTGACACACATGGTGTGACAAGTGAACCGCCTAACGTACCGTTGCTGTGACTACAGATTTGCACAGGATATTAGTGTTCTTTGATTTGCACGAAACAGCACCTTTAGCTCTCAAACTTTTTATAAAATAAATACCTATAACAAGAAAATAATTAAGTACCTGTTATAAAAACGTCTTCTGGATTATGAAACTACTTAATATGCTTACATCGCTTTGTTGATAGAGCATGTAACTTTTGTCGTAGACTATCTCTGCCAGCAGCCGTCACTGCCAGTCTGGGCTGTAGATCAGAGTAGGGAGGACGCGCCCGGTTAACGGTAAATAGATACGGTATTAGGCTCCACCAGCCACCTTGTGTGAGCTGAAAGCAACTGACGAAGTCCTTCATATCACTTTCAAGATAGGTATATTACCGTGGGTAGGTACAGTACAGTACATATAAAGGTTAACAAGTTTATGAGGCCAACTCGTAAATATGATGTACCTAGTGAGTTCTTATCTCTTTGGTAGCACAGCATCATTGAAAACAACAGTCAGGCCAGACGCAAATAAATCGCACGCAGTAACCTAAATAAACAGTATGATTTAATACGTAGGTACCTAGGTAGTCCGGGCGTCTGCATTGTTAGCTGGCTGCGTACTTTTTCTAGCCCTTCTTTGAACGCTTAAGAACCATTTTCAATGCTTGCTTTGAGATTAACGATTGCTATATTATAATATGTTCTTCGTAACATTTTCACAGACTCAGTAGGCTCCTCACCTACTTGAAATTTCGTGGAAAGCATTTGACTTGATGCACTCTTTTAACTCAAACTTTGTTTTAAATAAGAACTAAGTACCTAGCTATATATTATTTAGATGTGGAATACATAGTAGGTCTAGGTACAGAGTAAATTAAGAATTACGCGTTTCGTAAAGTATCCAGAAGTCGCTACTTATGCATATTAATATTATAATAAATATAGATCATACCAATGCAAATATTTTTTTTTTTAAATTATATTGACAGCCTCTATTTTTGCACTGAGCGGGAATCGAACCTGCGCCTCCTGCGTAGCAGTCGCGTTCACTACCGAATATAATAATGCATGCATGAATATGGCCATTTGCATTGGTCTGGATGTTTCTATGTATAGTATGTATGTATTTAAAAAAAAGTATCTAAGTATGTTTAACCACATTCTAGATTCCATAACACTAGCTAGTTATACTATGCTTACCATAGCGTTGTGTGGAATGTTGTGGGGTATTTATTTATTTATTACTAGCTTTTACCCGCGGCTCCGCCCGCGTGGATGTCGGTTATCGCGACAAAACATAGCCTATCTCCTTTCTCAAGGTTTAATCTACCCCTATACCAAATTTCATCAAAATCGGTTCAGTGGTTTAGGCGTGAAAGCGTAACATACAGACAGACAGACAGACAGACAGACAGACAGAGTTACTTTCGCATTTATAATATTAGTATGGATATGGATTATACATTAGAAAATCATGCATACACGTTTTTACATTGAGTAGGTTCGAACCCGCGACCTCCGATGTATCTAGCAGTCGAACGCTCTACCGCTACGCCATGGAGGTAGATATTAATAATAATAATAATAATATATTTATTCAGACCATGGTCCATCCACACAATGGGTATGCTGGATGCTTTTTACGGGGCGCGTGTAAGATATTACAAAATATTTAGTACATACCTACTATGTATTCTGTTGATACATTAGTATTTACCGTTGAAAACTGAAAGTGTGCAAGTTGACAGAACTCAGTGTAAATATTTTTATGGCCTCTTGAAAAATTATGGCCCTTGAGCACTTCTCAGTCGACACTCGATAGGTAGATACCTATTTATCTTGAAATACAAAAATATTTAGAATATTTCCACTTTTCACAATTCTTCCCCAAGAAATAGTCTTACGATCTCGCCAACCACCTCAACTATAATACTTACTTATAGTACGTACACAGTATTACAAATTGATTTACTTACCTCGATTTTCTTATTTCAGGTACATGTAAACATACTCGATGTTTACGTTACGGAGACCAGCGCTTGAATTAATTTTATAGTCGAGTCCTGTCGTACCTAATCATAGTTCTAGTACTAAGAATGTAAATGTTTGATAACTAAATGATGGAACTCAATTTCACATCATTGTTCTCTTTGCTTTTAATGTCCAACGCTTTACTCAGGAGATGTAAATAATTGATCTCATTAGAATTCAATGTAATGCCGTCATTATAACAGTAACTTTTCTTGCTCCTTAAGACGCAATACAATGTTTATAAAAATGTTTGTTTTATTAACCCTTCTGGAACGTGTAAGTGGAATCGACCTTGCAGAATACCTCAACAGTATACCAAATTAAAGATGTAGGCACTATCTGTTGAAAAAACAGAAGGGACGGAAGAGTTATTGAAACGCGTGATTTCAAAACTTACAAAATTTAAATACTTAAATTAAAAATGCAATCAAAAAGTGATCCTGAAGGTTTCAAAACCTCCCGATAACTTATACCGGGCCGGGTGTAAGGGCAACGCTCCCGAAGCCGAAAACCCCTAGTACCTAAAAATAGATTATCATAGCGCCAAGTACGTGCTTTTTGTTTTTTTAGCTCTACTAACACGATTACTCTCCGTAAATAATGTAAAATAGAAAAAAAAATTGAAATATTTTTTTGTCCAAATCTATTTCATTTTTATGCCAATGTGTTATGTACCTGGAGTTCCTACTACTAGAGATTTTCGGCTTCGGGAGCGTTTCCCTTACACCTGGTATAATACTGAATTACGTACAACAATTCTAACTTTCTTTTTCTAACTTTCATTCCATTCAATTGAAATCACCCGTTCTGAGAACATGGCGCTACTGAATCGACGGCCGTGCTTAAAAGATTTATTTTCAGTATTCTTGTTCATACATTTATTGACAGAAGAGGAACCTATTGAAGTGTGTATAGCCTGATTTATATATCTTGGAAATCGCGAGATATTAAACTTAAAAGGCCCAGGCGCGCTCGCGGCATAATCTATACTTGGTGAATTTCAGCTCGTCCACCGCAGTAGCACCTCGTGCTATCTTCAAATTAAAAAAAAAAACAAAAGCAACGTGTACTGCGCGTATAGGTACATCATAATATTTTAGATCCAAGATATAGGAATCGAGCAATAAAGAGTGTAAGGACAGAAGTATAGAGGTTTGTTGTCTTTTTCTGCCCCGGAGGGAACATGGTGTCATGACAGAAACGACTGTAGGGAGGTAGAGGGGTTAAATAAAAGTCAATATTGTCTGCAAATTTATAATGAATATACATTAATAAAAACCACGGCAATACACATACATGCATGTTAAAAACGTGAGTCACACGAACATAATAAAATAATTGTGCCACTCTTAGTGCATCAATTTCTTACTCCGACTGACAAAGTTGCTTCAGATGTTATTCGTACATGTTTGTTCTTACAAAATAATTAATCTTAAAACCACACATAAATAAACATTTCATGTAAATTATATGTTGTAAATAAGAACAGTATGACTTCATTACTTAAGGCTAATTCAGGTAAGTTTAAATAATAAGTATAACAACATAAAAACTGTGTGGTTACTCACTGGTTAACTTAGGTGTATAATAATATTAATAAGTTATTGGGGGTTATATAAACAAATAATGCACTTAACTTATTTGTGCTGGCAATAAGCTTTACAAAATCTATAAATATAAAGTAGTTAATTTACAATATTCATCTCTCTTGTCGTTTCCCCTATACTTATCTAAGTAAGTTTTGTAATAAAATATAAAAAATAAAGCTTGTTTTATTCTAGTATGGCACTTAGGCCAAGATGGATGAGGTAATAACAAATCAAATAATATCGTTTGTAAAGCTCATAATAAAAATATGTAGATAAATATACAATACATGTAAACGTTACCATCAGTGGCACAAACTCTTAATTAGAGCAATGACTTCTCTTCTATGTATATTACTAGACAAACTATACAAATAAATAAATTCAACACGAAAAAACAGTTTTTTTTTAATAAATGGATTATATCATATACTCTCGTACTGATAACAAAACAATTTTAAGGATTTTTATGTTTCTGTTTATTTCCAGTAATTTCCTAAGTGGCTGGGCCAATTGTAATGGAATTTTTACTGTAAATAACTATTTTTATATGGCGTAACTTTTAGCCAATCTAGTAGTGTACATAGAAGTCAGTGTATTGAGGAATGGCAACGATTCGAACGGATTGGAGGGCTGGACTACCTACACTAAGTAGTCCTTATTCATATTTGGAAGTGACTTGTAATGCACGCTCCATTGCAGTCACGCAAGCACTTCTAACATACATGGTACAATAAATGTTGGTACTGTACACGTACAGGACTTTGTACTAAATGTACTATGGTAACTATTTAAATAACAGAAAACTTCAGAAAATGTATATTTATTCTATGTATACTATAGACGTGGAAACAGAGATCCGAAAGTCCGCACAGCGAATTAACATCCGTATGACTTTTTCCCGACGGATTTGTAATCCGTGTACTCAAGTTACCTACACGCACGGCGAATTAAGTTCTTCGCGTCTTGGTCAGTTTTTAGTAAATATACCCTTTCTTAATAGTGCTCAAAATATTCGCGCATAAGTAGCAGAATTATTTTCGTGCAGTTTATTTTCTTACGCGCGTATAGCTCTATCTATACAATTGCTCGATGTCCCAGAATCCTACGGGAAAAATTGTGCGGAGAAAATTGGCAAGTGCTGTGATGACAAACGATTGCATTAAATCACTTTGTATTGCCAGTTACCGACTTAACAACTCGAAGAAGTAAATGTAGAATTGCTATACGAATATCAAAAACTACTACATCAATCACATTTATAATTATCAAGGATTTAACACAAGCATCAAAACGTTATACAGGCTGATTTATTTTAAGATTACATCACGCCAGAACTATAATCTTATCATAGCCCAAGTACCTATATGTTGCAAGGTAGAAACTAAATAAAAACCTCAAACATTGTGTACCTATTTTTGAGGACACAAGTATAACAATTTAATAATATTACGACTCTGAAATTGACTAGTCGACTGAAACATATTAAATTTCATACAAATATAGCTACAGCTTGTAGTGAATTTATTTAAAGAAATATGACATCAATAATGTCTATGAATGTGTATTAAATTTTACAATTATTATTAGAATTTCTAAACTGTACTTTTTGAACACCAAATATTTTCATATACCCTAACGACAGTTTAGCTAAATAAAAAAATAGAGGTCTCATTTTTGTATAACAGTCATTTGTAATTGTCTACCTTGAGGAAAAATGTAGTCGCTTGGTCATAAATTGTACGTAACATTGTACCTGTAGTCACTATCAAAATAATGTCATCAATATACCTACAGGTAATATAACTGCTAAAAGCTGCCCTGTTTACGAAATAATTTAGTCTGTGCAATAGAATATGACTTGTACTGATGCAAGTCGCTCTAACACAGATGAATTAGGTACACAGAAGCATTGGCCATTTAGCACTCTTGACACCGCTGACACGATTACACAGATCCTTTGTAATGTACTAAATCGATTAAATAGTAAAAGTATCAATTGCATGTACCTGTGAAATCAAACCGCTATCAACACGTACGAGAGACTGTCAGTATAAATCATTGTATAGGTTCCCTTGGCCTGTCTAGATTACTTAAATTCGAACACTTGGCTGTACGCGTCATACTCACCAATACAACTGTCTACTCGAAGTGAACGGAGAGATGACTGATCGCACGCCTATTATGCAGAAAAACCGGTAACGATTCTTTAACAGTTTCTATGGAACAATATTTAGTTTTGTTTGGGGCTCAATTCTCGCTACATGTAGTTTTATTTATTTGATGGACCCAATAGCAATTTAGTTTTGCACCTACTGTCAGAAACTAGGTTCTACTAAACAATGAGGGTGAAATTTACCAGAACATTATGTAACTATTATGAGATTTTTTATTGAATGAATCGTTACATAAGTGGTTCGACAGAGAATAAACGAATTCTTGATATTTCATTTTTTAACAGCAGAATCAGAATTCTTCATCAATTATGTTAATTTTCTTCACTTACTTATATATTTATGTGTCGAGAATTGGGCTTCGAATATACATTATACACACGTATTGAATTTTGTTGAAACAAGTCACGGCTATTAGTACAATAGTTAAATTTCAAACAAAATTTATCGGATTTATCGATATCGATTCGGTTTTTCTTCTACGAGAATAGTCGAAAAGTGGCACTTAGGTCGCACAAAGTAATCATTATCTATCTTAATAAGTAATATATAGTTACATTTAAATAAAATTAAATGCGGGTAAGTTTCGGTAAGTAGTATGCAGCTTTTAAAGTGCGCGAACACCCTGTGGAAAAAGAACGGAATGTAAGTGGCAATCAAAACAATTCGTCAAGCTAATACAGTTCATTAATTGAAACAAAAATGTTATCTTTTCATTTGGTTACGCTAAAGCCAATATAATAGTGGGTATAATTAACCGTGTTGCTTGACAAAAGAAATTTCCATTATGTTTTAAAACATGATTACTATAAGCGTGTAAGTATCCACCGTATTGTATTACGCTTCTCCCCACTTTACTGTATTGTAACAGATGGAATGTTTCCGTTGAGTTCCAAAAACATGTCCGACTCTCAGTTACCGGAACAAGGCAGGAACGGTAGAAACAAGGCATATAATGTCAACGAAATGACCGTCAGCTATTGCGTGATCATCATCATCTAGACATTGTTCTCCTTTACATCTGAGGCAAGGGTTCGTTTACAAGAGGGAAGGAGGAAGAAGAGTCTTCTCTTGGTTTGGCTTATACGGCTTTTCTGAGAGCGACTGTCACTGCTGGTCTTCCAACCCTAAGGGCTAAATCAGCGCCAGAGTCTCGTCCCTCAATCTGCTGATCTACCGGCTTATAGGTAAGTTTGGGTAAGTACCTCGGTAAACGTAACAACATTACGTTTCATATTAACGGAATTTAAGAACACTTCTTTATATTTCGGGGGCCTAACTATAGTAGTAGGTAGGCACCTACTGGTTCGTAGTTGGTAACCTGGTTTAATTACAGAGCTTCGACATTGCCAGTGAGTTGCAGAGGTCAGTGGCAGTCGCTTCACGGGAGATATCGAAATTCGGCCGTCTCGTAGTAAGACTGAAAGCCCAAATGAGAAAGGGGGAAATGGTTCGGAGGATAATGATATGTAGTTAGAGCTAGAGTTATATTATAGTACCTACCTTAATTAATGATCCCCTTTAGAAACACATAACATTATTTTTAATTCCCCGTCCTTTGTGACATTTGATCAAAGATTTATACCCTCTAGCCTAAAAGACTTGATGGACGTTTCAAGTCAAGGCCCAGACTGGCAGCCGTCTGTATCTAACGGCGTCGAGGGCGCCTTGTTGGCGACGAATGAATACAGTTGTGAAGGTCGTGTCGTACAACAAAAGCCTTACCCCCTGGTAACTTAATACTTTTTACGTCATCCATTAGTAGCCTCACTTACCTTGTTATTTTAATAAACGAAAATACCAATAAGTATCGAAATATATATTATACAGGTACCCGGCTTTTGATTCGGCACGTTGCACTGGAAGGAGATCTATAGCATTCACTCTATCGCATAGCGGTAGTGCGCTATATAGCGTGATATCTTTTTACGTTATTTAAATCAGAAGCTATAGTTTTAATATGTATTAATTATAAACAGTTTTAACTACTCTATGAAGGTATCAAACTGACAGTTCAGCCTACGATGGACATAACGCTTTACAAAGTCGGACACTCACTCAACTTCCAGTCAGCCAGTAAAAATCGGGTACTGGGCATGTTTGATTGAATTTACTATAATACTAAGATACACAAAACCATGCACTTGGTAGGTAATACCTGATGTTAAGCGGTTACCGCGATCTATGAACACTTGGAATTCTAGAGCGGCAGAGCGAGGAAAAAAATGCGCTAAAGGGATGGATGGATATAAGGTCTACGGTACTCTCACTAACTACTTATACGAAATAATATAATAAGGAACCTATTCATGCACACAAAAAAATAGAATGTTTAGATATTTAAAGTAACCAAGACACCAGATAGTACTACTCCGTTACTACTTAAGTACTTATTTTTTTAAATATTTTTGATAATTCGATACTGTGATCATTCTATGATCGAAAGTTGGACAGATGGATTAGCCTGATCTATATCTCTGATTATTTTGTATGTTGAGCCAAACTGGAATTCTAATCGATAGGCACTTATGTTTAATTGATGCGGAATTGCTACCGATTGGCAAATAAACAACACTGTTAATATGGCTCATTAATACGAATAATTACCGTTTCCTATACTACCTTTAGAAAGTAGGTCTTTACAATGGTACGAGTCAGTATTTTTTTTTTTTTGGAGAACTGCTTTTACCCTAACTCTGCTTATTAGGTACGCGTGTTAGGCAGCCTGGTTACCAAGGCAGGCTGCCAGCTAGCCTAAAATATTGACGGCGTTCTGCAGTACGTGCACTTAGACGGGAGTTCCTGGTTGCAGCGCAGCGGTATTAGGACGCATCTGCATAAACGGCATCGATGACAATTTAAAGGAAGGTCTGGTCGGGTAGGTACCCGCAATCAGCATGCATGTATGATAAGCATTAAGAAAGTAAAATAAATAAAAGGTATATGCCAGGATGGTAGTAAGTGGAAACATGTGGTTTCTACCTTCAGTGCCTACCCCATTGGGAAAGAGGCGTGACTATATGTATCACGCGTGATATAATTAAACACACGTCTATCTGAGGTAAACATCAGTCTACACTACAGTACAGTAATTAGTTTTTATAAACTTGGAAATTCCAAAACAAGAGGAAAATTTTATATTTTTCTAAGCATTTGTTTTGATCCGACCGTAGCGATTCAGATGAATAAAATTATTGTCGTAACATCATCATTAAAATTACAAGAGATCAAAATGGCGGCAAATTTCGGCTTTTGGAGCTAATTGTGTTTTGTCTTTGGGAACGGCGTCTCATTGTACGTAATTGTGTATGTTTATTTAAATAATTATTCAAAAGTGTAATTAATTACCATTCAATGTCGCTGTACTTAAGTTATATTCTTAGGTGTTAGATCTCCATAATCAATGCCACCCTCTCCCATCCTGTCGGAATACACGCAGATGACACCCACATAATTATGCAAACAAAAATTTAGTTATCGCACGTTAAAGAACGTGTGTGTAAAAGCATCTGTCGAGGATTTGGACTAAATACCACCGTTTTGGATAAGATCTGCTACAACAATAGGTTATTTTTTGGACTTCGCTTAAGCTATCAAGTGGAGCGCAGTCAATTTTGATGGGAAATATATTTTTAAAGCGTCCTACATCATGACAACATAGGTGCAACACGGAAAGAAAATAAATTCCCGTGGCCCATCGTGAACCAGGTGAATTTTGTAGGTGAACTACGGGCAAACACTTAAATTGATGCACAAACTGTTAAAAAACAAAACATAGATAGATAGGGTCATTTGACCTGAAGTCAAGTAGAAAAATGCACCAAGAGATATGCACAGTAATGCCCATGTTGATTAAACAAAAAATATTATATTAATTATATGTAAGTAAATTAGTATTTCAATAGGCACGTAAACCTGGAGAGCAATTATTTGTAAATATGAGTAAGTGTATATTAATTCAGATGTTAGAAAACGTTAAGGTGATAAGTATTTTTTCATCATCACCCGAGTGCTAACCCCATTGCGTCCAAAGCCAATTCCGGTTTGCCTGGGGATCGCTCTTGTTCTGCTCCATAATAATGATATCTTGATTTTTACGTGGGCCAATACCGTTTTACTCGAGGAAATTACTAGAATAAAAATCTTATAGCCCTGATAGGTGAGAAAAAAGAACTAGGCAAGTATCTTAAAAAATCACCAAATTAAATGAAGTCGCAAAAGGGAAATTCAGCATCAAAGAGAGTTAATCAGAAAACAAGCCCTGTTCGCAGTGGGGTCGCCCACGCTCAAGAAACGTGCGCCTCCTCGACGCGCGACGGCGACGATCCAAGTAGGTACCCAGTATTTAGGAATTCATCGAACCGATGATAACAAAATGTTAATGACCCAACAAAAATTAAATATAACCTTCAAATTCACGAGTACCTACTTAATCCGATTGGCAAGTGTTTGATCACTATTTCTACTGCAAGCAATTTTATGGCAGATATTTATTAAGTGAAGTACCTCTGTTATTATGGATGGACATTTATTTACAAGATTATTGTCATCCAACTTCATCCGTGTTTACTTAAGCAGAGGAAAGCATGCACCAGAGCTTCACCAGATTAGCCGTTCTTGTGTTGATGTATCATGTTTCTAGTGAAATAGAGGTGTAATACTGTTGCTTACAATGCTTACTAGAGGTATAAGCATTGAATTTTGCATTTATAACTAACGCATGCGTTATAAGTCCATGGATATATAAAATAATCATGTTTTAAAATATGAACATGGCAGGGAATTCGACACGGAAATTAACAACATTACAATACACGATCTGGTTGTATTAGTTTCAGTTACGAATCATATAATAGACTGAACGTCAGTCATACATAACATATTAGTTAAACAAAAACATGCAAAGCGATACTGACATCAAACACATAGGGTACGAAATGTAAGCAAGTGATACGAAACTAGCTCACATTGAAAAGCAATATAGACAATGATCTTTCATTAAAATGAGGTAGATACGTTATCTCAATACGCGAATTTAAGACAGAATCATACTATGTTCTTGTTCGCACTCGTGGTTGGGAAGTAGGCATGTTTTTGCACTCGTGCTTGCATGGTATGGTATGGTATCACGGGCTGTTGTCCGCAACTCCACGACAAGGCGCGGTTTTTGCGTGAGGGAAAAATTTTACTCGTGCTTGTATTGAGGCAGACAAATTAACCTTGTTTTGAGATATAGTATGTAACTCTAATTAATATAAGATCATTGTTCAGGTTACGGCTCACCTTATGAGCAGTAAGTAGATCCCTAGATTCTTGTACAGTTATCGTTGTTTCCTCGCTGAGTCGCCGCGAGCGGTCGGCGTTGGGAGTTTGGGCGGTTCCAACGCAGCCTGGTGCCACCATCAACGTGTTAGTCAAGCAAAGCGTCATTTCGAACAAAGTATATTTTACCCTCCGAGTCTGACCAACGTTAATATTTTTAACATTTATTTGATTTATCTGCGTGTTCACGACACCGCCACCGGAAAGTGCAGCAGCGGTGCAGTGTTCACGTGTGTTTAGATATTAAAATTTAAATTTCATTAATATAGATGAGGAATAAAATACTACTTGTTCATGAAAACACACGAATATCACGACATATAAAATCAAAAAGTGCTTCCTAGTTATCAAATGCGGCTTACAATATTGCAAAAATGTTCAACATAGTTTGTGTTGCGATTGGTTACTAACTGATATTTACTTTCAGGCTTGTACTCCGCCAAAAAAAATGAATAAGTACTTAATAACAAGATTACAGACTAAAGAGTTGTTAAGAGCACTGCCGTTTGATTTTATATTCCGTATATATTACATCTATAGGCACAATGAACATGTAACAGTAAGAGTAGTAATAAGAAGCTGGACGCGTACAAGGATTAGTTGTGTCATATTAAATTAGATAAATGATTAATGATTAATTTGTAAACTTGTAAAGTTTGACGCTAAATCATTGTGTAATACTGTGACCGATACGATTTGTTGTTACACAGACATCCTGTGATTTATAAAGATCTCAATTCTATGAAACCATATCTAAATAAATATTCAACACTTAAGAAAAAAATAGGGACATTCTGCACTTTTTTGCAAATACATTATAATATTATAATAATATGATAACATGTATGCATAGCGCTGTACGTTATATAATTAAAAATATGTTAATGTTAAGACCTTGGATTAATAAAATTGTTTAACTGTTTGTTTCCCGAATAAATACATAAAATATTATGCATAGAAACCAAATAATAAATCTTTTATATTAATAAACTATGACAATTTAACTCTAATGTCACATGTTTTAATCATCTAATATATAAAATTATCATGTCACAGTTTTCGTTGCCATACTCCTCCGAAACGGCTTGACCGATTTTGATGAAATTTTGTGTGCATATTGGGTAGGTCTGAGAATCGGCCAACATCTATTTTTCATAGCCCTAAATGGTGCAGCGGGAACGGGATCTAACGCCGATCGCGGGGCGGGAAAAAATTGGCGGTACGAAGTTCGCCGGGACAGCTAGTAATATATAAATCGAACTACGCGTCGAATAAAATTTTCATGTGATTGTGAACTGAAATTAAGTTTTTATTGTTACTACCCATAATCTCTTAATCTAGCGTTAATCCCAGTCGCATCCGTAGCTTTCACCTTCGAGTTCGGACTCTGGGGTTCCGTTTTTTCCAGTCTAAATGCGGCTTCGGATGAACTTCGATATATTCCGCGAATTGAAGCAATGCAGTTAGACCAGTTGTTGGACTTTTTAGAACTCCCATTACTCGTAATGACTGTTATAGAAGTTCGTATGGCAATCGGGACCGACAGTAAACGTGCTCCCCGAGCCACGACCAGACCAATGCAAATATCCATATTCATGCGTACAAATATTTGCACTGAGCAGGGATCGAACCCGCGCGTCCTGCGTAGCGATCGCATTCACTACCACCACGCCAGCCACACACCACAGTGTCTGTCTTAATGAGATATTACCCTTATTGAGATTGATGAAATGTTCATTTAAAAAAATTCTACTAGATTAGAAAACAGTTGCCTATAGCTAGTTTTAAGACACTTCAAAATGGATATATTACATAATTTTGTAGAAGGGATATTTTACATAAGTGACAGAAATATAATAATAAATATCTTTCTTTTTAGTGTTTATTACAAGCCAAGTTATTCGAAGCTATTTGAATCAAGTATATGTCATAGGTTATACGATAAGATAAGCTACAAGTTTGACCTGATAAACTCTGTGATGATAGCAGTTTTCTGAGAATATAGATCGTAAATACAGTTATATTATTGTTCAGGATCAGATTTTAGTGCCACTATTGAAGTAGGTACAATAATATAAGCACTTAACTATTGTTTTTATGTATCATCACGACTTAAATTGTAATGATAATGTAAGCTGTAATGGTCGCTTAATAATGTGATGTGACCTCACAGTATTCATAATTTATAATGTTATTTATTAGCTTCAGTCATGTTATAACTTTATTTTCCTGTACGTAAATATTATTACTTGTCACGTTTAATGCAAAATCATAATTATTGATGCTAATTCTGTTGTGTCAAAACTAACTAAAAAGGATACAAATGTTCAAAAGCCTTTTATCCCGGTTACTTATGGTTATAACCACCTACTTTTTTATGCCACTTGGTTGGCAGACAAGCACATGGCCCACCTGATGGAAAGTGGTTACCGTGGCCTTTGGACGTATGTGGCAACTAGTTGAATATGAAATTATCTATTATAACTTTGTATAAATAGTATTATAAGGTTGTATGTATTAATATTTGGTCATATGCCTAATGAGCTTGTTCCATTCAGTAAAAACGATTGTCATTGGGATACGACAATCGCTGAAGCCATTATCTCTGCATCTCCAAGTCAGATACGCACATTATTCGCTATCATAATTTCGACATGTTTTCCATCAAACCCATGTAACCTGTGGCACAAATACAAGGATAATATGTCAGAAGATATTTTACATCAAATTCGTGTCAGTTCCAGAAATCACGATATTGAGATGAATGAGGAGATACATAATCGTGCTTTACTCTTGATCGAAGATATGTGTTACCTCATGTGCGGTAATTTATTAATCAGGTTAGGAATGCCAGCACCATATCGTGAAATGAATGACGCATTTAATCGAGAATTGGAACGGGAACGTGAATATGATCACCAGGAATTAGATTTAGTAGTTCAAACGAAAGTACCCCTGTTGAATTACCAACAAAAGGAAGTTTATGATACTTTAATGAAGGCAATCGATGATGAAAATGGTGGTTTATATTTCCTAGATGCCCCTGGTGGAACTGGCAAGACATTCCTCATGTCATTAGTTTTAGCAACTGTTCGGGCGAGATCTAACATAGCAGTTGCAGTTGCTTCTTCTGGAATAGCAGCCACACTGTTAGAAGGATGCCGTACGGCTCATTCAGCATTCAAATTACCGTTAAATCTTCAAACTATTGAAGAACCAACGTGTAATATTGCAAAACACTCAGCAATGGGCAAAGTTTTAGCGGTATCGAAAATCATCATCTGGGACGAATGCACAATGGCGCATAAACGTGCATTAGAAGCACTTAACCGAACATTAAAAGATTTACGCAATGACTCGAGATGTTTTGGAGGAGCAATGATTTTACTGTCTGGCGATTTCCGCCAAACACTGCCAGTAATTCCAAGATCTACGGCTGCCGATGAAATAAACGCTTGCCTCAAATCGTCAAATCTATGGCGCTATGTGAAGAAACTGCAACTGACAACAAACATGAGAGTTACATTGCTTAATGATACATCTGCTGAAGATTTCTCGGAGCAATTGCTGACTATCGGTAATGGTCAAGTACCTGTCGATGAATCGAGCGGATTAATATCATTTCCAAATAATTTCTGTAATTTTGTCTCATCAAAAGACGAACTTATCAACAATGTATTTCCAGAAATTATTTCTAACTACAAAAATAATGAATGGTTGAGTGAGCGAGCAATTTTAGCGGCTAAGAATAAAGATGTAGATGACCTAAACTACATAATTCAAAACAAGATCATTGGAACAATGCATTCATTCAAATCTATTGACTGCGTCACAAATGAAGATGAAGCCACCAACTATCCAATTGAATTTTTAAACTCTTTGGACGTGCCTGGCTTACCACCGCACAATTTACGCCTAAAGGTTGGCTCCGTAGTAATCATGCTTCGAAATATAAACCAACCAAAACTGTGCAACGGTACGCGTTTGGTGGTTAGAAAATTGATGAACAATGTAATTTACGCTACGATAATGATAGGAAAATTCAAAGGTGAGGAAGTTCTCATTCCGAGGATACCGATGATCCCAACCGATATGCCGTTTGAATTTAAAAGACTTCAATTTCCGATACGTCTTGCATTTGCCATGACCATCAACAAATCACAAGGACAATCCTTAAAAGTTTGTGGTTTAAATCTAGAACATTCATGTTTTTCCCATGGTCAATTATACGTGGCATGTTCACGGGTCGGAAGACCATCTGCGTTGTTTGTTTTTGCGCCTGATAATAAATCAAAAAATGTCGTGTATCACAAGGTACTTAAATGAAGAGCAACCTATGTACTAAAATACAGAAATAATTATATGAATGATTAATGTAGGTATTTAATTTTTTTGTATTATTTCCAATTAAAAAAAAACTGCTTATTTATTGCCTTTAAGGCGGAACAAAGTTCGCCGGGTCAGCTAGTAAACAATAATATTACATTTGAAATAGATAGAACCTGTCATTTACATGAATAGTCACTGTGGTTTCGCGCTAATCTATATTAAATATTCTGGTGATATTAGAGAGTGCCGTATCACAGATTACCTAATAGTTGGCCGTATGCTTTAGCGCGATGAGAATTTGGACTCACTTAAAAATCCATAAGCTTGGCAGTGACAACCATTTCAAAGGAGAAAGTGTGAAGTACGAGTATTTAAACGATTGTATTAGGTCAATAGCGTTCATTTTGATGAGCTTAATTTTTTTTTAAATAGTAAAAAATACATTCAAACCGTTTAGACTAAGATTTGAGTTCTAGCAATATTTATGGCAGGAATGGGTATAATGTGTTATCACTATCAGTCATACAAAGGTAGTGTTAAAAAGTTGAAGTATTTATGTAACTGATAAAACTTGTGAACACAAATACAATTACTGGCCTGTGATAAGGAGTGGCTGTAAGTCTTCATGGTCAGATTGTTTCTAATATACCTTGATTTGCTGGCTTATAGTCAGACATTAACAGCCGGTTTTCAAAAGACTGATCAACGCTATAATTAACTAATTGGTTTGTAAATCTCTTGTTAAGTAGCAATTAGGTTGCTAGAAGCATGATTAAATAGTTTAATTTGATTATCGTATCAGTTAGCATAGCTGTTTAATTTAACTCGTGAATCGAATGTCAACCACGATTTTAAGCTTCCGAAACGCTTGTCAAGCCGTGATCATAGATTATTCGTGTGTCACATGGTTTGTCAACTAATCGAATTAACTATGAATTAAATTGATTTTTTACGTTAAACTACATTTTCTCTTATTATGGAATTTCAATCCATATTTATAATGCATTTTTATTTATAATACGTGTTTTTATATGTAAAAAATGTTTATTTTGGACATCTTGTAAAGTTATTTTTTCGCTTATAATTTTGTATCTGGAATTCTGGAATGAAACATGGTATGTATTCAGTAGCGAAGTGTGAATATTTTCAAAACGCAAGTCGGGAGTATAAAATGTAAACATCTCTACCACGGCTTGCCTTTGCAGGGTAAGCCGGCAGGAATCGTGTTGTAGGTACCCCTCACCACTCACGGCTTTCCTGTGTAGGGTAAGCCGGCAGGAATCGTGTTGTAGGGACTAATAAGAATGAACTAATGAACAACAATGAACAGTGTGGCCACAGTTCAAAACAAACCGCATGTCGAATGAAAATAATCATAGATTAGTTAATTTTGACCTGATCAACGTTTCAGAAACTCCAATTGATTTGAAATCCTTGTTAAATTAACAGCAGTGTTAGTTGATCAACGATTTGACAGGCTTTTCAGAAACCGGCGCGGTAAGAATCCGCCAACTTAATTAAAGCTAAGGTTCCCCATGGACCAGCTGTTTAATTAGACTAAACTAGACTAAATTAGTCTAATTTTAAGTATGTGAGTGATTGCCAAATCCAAATCCGTCAACTTAATTAAAGCTAAGGTTCCCCATGGACCAGCTGTTTAATTAGACTAAACTAGACTAAATTAGTCTAATTTTAAGTATGTGAGTGATTGCCAAATAAATTTCTTTCTTTCTTTTTTTCTTTCTTCTTTCTTTCTAAATTTAAATTTAATACTTCATTTGTACCTCACATGAATACGTACAGTACCTGGCGTTTGTACTTAATCTATTCCCGGGAGTGATTTAATATATACGTGGATACCTGAATACAACTATTTTTTTTGTCAAACTTTTTTTTTACTTTTTACATCCTAAATGTGTTTATTTGAGTAGGCATTGCTACGAACATAAACATTTCATTATAATGTGGACTAATAATATCAAATAACGGACACATAAAGTTGTTATATTAAAAGAACAGAGTGTTGGTGGAAAGAACGGGCAAAGCTGTGAGTCACGTGCTGCACACAAAGGTCTAATACATTTTATAAACAAGAGTAATTAACCCCTCGATAGCCTCTTTGTTAAAGATAAATCTCCTTGACTGTCGGTTGTTTTCGCGAGGTCACGCCCCTAAAATTTCGTGCAAACAAGTCCACATACTTAGTACAGAGGGACATAAATTGGTGTGAGTTGCAGGTAGCGAGTGTAGTAGTCTATATGAGTTGGAGATAAAGTGCTGGCTGTTAGTAATTATCCATTACAGCTTTTGACACAATGACCATTTGACGGCAACAAGCTTTTATTTTGAATGTTTGTAAATAGACCAAAAAAAAATGCCCGCTGAGTTTCTTGCCGGAGTCTTCTCAGGTCTGGGCTGCGTTTCGAACCGGTAGTCCATTTGCTAATAAACTAGTCTTTATGGTGACGTTTTGCAAGAGCCGATTTAATGGTCTATGCAGAATAAAAGATTTTTGATTTTGGCAACATGGCAGTAGAGAGGTTTTCGTTAATTGCAATGCCAGGTGAACCCGAGCTCAGCTTCTATTGCAGTTTCAATTATTGTGATTAGTAAATATATTTATGTTTGTTTTAATGTGTTTCAAGGCACATAGTTTATGTTATGTTTAGTTTTGGTTAATTAAGCATCGTATAGCATGGCAGTTACGATGATGGAGTAAGTATTAGAAAACTTACAGACTAAACTAAACTTACCAAACCAGGGCTGCGCAGCGCCTAAAACAGGTGTATAATCTTTTAGCTTTATTAGCTACTAGCTTTTGCCCGCGGCTCCGCCCGCGTGGATGTCGGTTATCGCGACAAAACATAGCCTATGTCCTTTCTCAGGGTCTAATCTACCCCTATACAAAATTTCATCAAAATCGGTTCAGTGGTTTAGGCGTGAAAGCGTAACATACAGACAGACAGACAGACAGACAGACAGACAGACAGACAGACAGACAGACAGACAGAGTTACTTTCGCATTTATAATATTAAGTATGGATGATTCATGTATTCAAATCCTACACAATGAAATTAGCTTGCCACGATTGCAGTAAGTGGAAAGATGTTGTCTCTGTCTCCCCCAATGGGCAAGTAGTACGGCTGTATGTACCTACTAATGAACTTTTGCGACGAATATTTGGTCCCGACAGTCAAAGTGTAATTTCGAGACTGGGCATTCACTAAAAACTTGAGATACACGAGGGGTTAACACATTAGACATTTAAGTACTTTTGTACAGACTTAAAGCAACAGTGGTGAAGAGTATGAACATTATAATATAATTCGTTGTATATTGCACAATTTTAGCTGTTTCGTGACAGATTTTTTACCTAAATTTTAATAGACATAAAACTTTAGGGCAAAATTAATTATAATGAATAATTACTTAATTAATTATGAAGGATATGCAGATGATTAAACAAATTTATTGACGGTGGCTATAGGGCTGTAATCACCATAATATTCAATGAGACCAAAAGAAAGCGTACTTGTAAGGACTTTTAATCCAAAGCATATTGAAATTGGGAACAATAAAATATACGAAGCTTTGAATAAGTTTGTACAGTTAGCGTCATAAATATCTTAACGACGAAGTCTCAAAATGATCTTAAAACTCTAAGAGCAAATCAAACTATTTAATTAATTTATATGGTAGGTTTTACTGTTTAAACTAAAGCTGTATACCAATGGTGGTCTAAAAACGAAATAAAAATCATTTTGAGTATTCTGTTCGTCAACATCTTTCTGATACTGACTGTACACGTATTTTTTTTTTACACAGGACACGTCAATTTGACTTCACCTCGTCTGTAATTTGTATAGGTACACAAAACAAATATTATACGTGTATCACTAGTGCTCAGACACTCGCAATTTGTGTTAACCTGAGATAGCCATCTAAGTGTGCGTGTCACCGCCATTAGAGACTTATGCAATTATAAAAATACTAAATTCATCACGTGCGTTTCCAACTCATGAAGTGTAAAATGACATGACGCATATATAATATTTGGTTTTTACACAAACATTATAACAACAACTATTTGGGTAAATCCTACTTTGACGTGAACTACTTTCTTTCTACTTTGATCCTTGTTAATTGCTTTTCCTTATCCCCATTGTATTGTTCAAGATTTCCATTAAGTCAATTTAGTTCATGCTAGCAAATTAAACCTGTATCATAAAAGACCAGCTTCTAACCATCTAGGTTAACGACCAAAGAGTTTACTTGGACAGGTGTTCTGACCAATTAACCTGCACAGGTCTTCGATTGTGAACCTCTTAAAAATTTTCTTCAACATACCTTAGAAATGTCGACTCCGGTGACTCCTTTCACCAGTTCCGGGATACATTGGACGATGTTGAGAACCTCGCCGGTGAGCTTGGCGGCTCCCACCTCTCCTCCGCCGCAAGACACCATGGTCACCTTCCTGGCTTGCGACAGTGGCGCGGCCACTTCAGCAGCCACCTAAGGCGAAGTAATTTTGTTGTTATTTTTTTTAATTAACTAATTTTTTTATCATACTACAGTATATCCTTAAATTATATACTGTATAGACCATAAACTTATTATAAATATAGTTTATGGTGCAGCCGTGAAACACGCATTTTGTATAAGTAAGTTGTCAATATTGTTCTTTAAACTGTCAATGTGTACGTGTCATTGGATGTATGTATATGGCAACTTATACAGTCATTTTTACGCAGCGTTGAAAGGACACTTGCTACGACTACGTATAGACTTTTTATTGTTAGAAAAGTGAGAAATCGGCATTCTTTAAAATTTTGCGCCCATATCTTTATGGTAACCGTGACTGACGGTTGAGGGGCACCCCCTACGGGTCTTGGAGAGCACGATAAGCCGTCAGTACGCTAAGAATGGTCACCTATCCTAAGACTGATCTGGCTAGTATTGAGCCTATCAAAGCGCTAACACATTCGGTGATTACTTGGTGACGAACCCCTTATTGCATACTACTTTACTATACGAAAGAGGGGATGTTTCTAAATAGGATCATAAAGGCAAATATTATATGCGATTTTTTTTAATATAATTTAAAAATTGGAATGACCCTTCACTTTAAATACTGGCAAATACCGTAACTAAGGTTAACTTAACGTTAACTGAGTACGTTTTAATGAAACGATGAGCTTTCGTTACGTTAATTGAAGATTTTGATCACTAAATTTGAAGAAAATAATATTAATAAATCCATCCTTACTAACTTTCACAATAATAATATTGGCAGAATTTATATGAAACTAAATGTTGCACGTTTGCAATTAGCTGCGGCTTCTTACCTATACGTATTTCCACGTTTCACGTGCACATCATGATTGCGAATATTAGTATATTGTGAGCGCGTCATTTTTGTCACGGCTGTACCGCAACGGCGTGTATGGTTTAGTACGGCTGCCGTGACAAATAAATTATAATAATCAGATTACATCACACCTGTTTGATAAAATATTACTCTCTACTGAAAGGAAGCTTGGCTTTGCACTATTATATTTCTCTTACCTATATACAGCAACCCGAAAATAATAATAATCGAGAAGCAAAGAGAAATAATAGCCACCTGATACGATACGATTTGCTTATGACCTCTTTCAAACCACCCCGCTTTCATACATTTACATTCCTCGTTCTATTAACTTACTTCACATGTCTTAGTGATTTCAAAGTCAATGTACGCAATATAATTTTGGGTGCGTTTCGTTATGAAATAGAACATGAAAGGACATAATATCTCTTTCCGTGGGTATCATACTTCGAGATTAACGTATAGATCCTTTTTCCGTTTAGTCAGACAATAGTTGACGTACATGTTCATCAAAAATATAGTTACAAAACTGAAATTATGTTAGTGTTAAATCTGTATATGAATTAAAGGCTAATCAAAGCTTCATTCACGCCTGTCACAAACAAAGTGTGCAATTTCTTATACATAACTCGATCAGATTAGGTGTAACGATTCAATTGCCAAACCGAACAAAATTTTGTCAAAGCGAGGATGATCCCCTTCTATAAATTATACTACTAGCATGGGGTACGAACGCAAAGAAATTATCTTAGATGGTACTAGTAGTTTCATTTTAAGAAATAATAAAGTTAAAGCACTTATTACCCCATTTAGAATCACGTAAATTATTTCAAAACCTTAAAACATGATAATGGAAGCATTTAAGCATATTAAAACTCGTTGGTAATATTAAAAATAAAGATTTCGTGACAAAAGTGATAATTTAGGAAACCGCCATCTAGCGACACCGTCCAAGTGGACCTATAACTATTCAAATTACTGCAGAATCAATATTTATGGTTTTATTCAATCATATTCAATAATATGTATAAGTAAGTGTATTTTTCAAAATTTTATAAGATAGTTTTTAATAGTAAAAATTAAAAAAGATTGCCAATGCATTGTCGCCATCTAGTAACAACGCTTTTTATTTATTTTTAAGCATCCACCTAACCTATAATAGTAACTGATTTGACTGTTAAATTATATGACGTCACTAAAACTTTTTTCATACAAGTTACCATAAAACTTATCGTTTTGACGTTTAGTAAGGAGTAGCTAATTTGACTAGTCAGTAGAATACCCAGAGGCGAAATAGCTTGTCGAGTAGAATACATAGAAGAAGTTATATTAATATAAGACAAAACGAACTCACCTTGGGCAATGTCTCGAGCATCATGTCCACCATTGCGGCAGATCCGTACTCTTGCCACGCTTCTGCTTTCTTGGTCATTTGTTCCGCATCAGCAACCGCCTTGGCTTTGATAGCGAACGCCTCCGCCTGCGTGCAATATAATTATATCAATATGCATAGTACACCATAACAATCCAATTAAAGGTGAAGCGTTCAAATTGCTTATGAAATACTAGCTGTTCTCGTTAACTCATGATTTCATTTCTGAACGCCACACCTATATTTTATATGTATGGGACTTTGGAAAATATTCACCCTGTTAGATGGTTGGGAGCTGTTAGTCTGAAGTGTAAAACTGTAATCCTGTATCTGAATGGAACATCACAATCGGGTTGATTGTGATGTTCCATTCAGATACATTTACCAACTGGTAGATGCCGTTATTTCAACATGAATATAATTCGACCGGGGTTAATATTTGATGCACCGGATCGTTAAAAATTTATCTTCGCGGATCCGGATCCGAATAAGTACGGTACAGATATTTAGTGTCAACATCCACGTATACTATTCTTATCCAAGCGTTTCAGTGACTCATTCCTATGCCGCACCATTAAGACCTGGAACTCCCTGCCAGCTCACGTATTTCCTTCTTCCTACAGTCCCGGGTCCTTTAAGCGGGGCGTGCCGTCAAGCTGAGGGCCACCACTGTAAACATAGTACATGTTTACGATGGTGACCGTCTTTCAGAGATTTTGCCTTAGCCTACCATCAGGCGAGGTGAAGTCAACTTGAAGGGTCCTTTATAAAAAAAAAACAGTTTACTAGATTGACACCACTTGACACATTGCGTGAAATTACATCTTCTTAATCGGCAGGTGTAGGTACTATTTTGCAGGTGAGGCTGGTGTGAGCCCTGAAGCTCTTATAAGCCCAATAGTATGGCCTCATTTTCCAAGGATATAAAAAATTTTTATTCTCGAGCAGATCCAGGGGGCAGGACGGATAGTGTCATTCTTTCCTAAACTGACGCCTGCTTACTCGATTGTGTAACTAGGACGAAATTTGTGATTGTGCAACAATGCAGTTCAATACAGGTGAAAAAGTGAGGGTGCTAATAGTCTCCGCCTACCTACCAAGCGAAAGAGACTACAAACCACCATCGCCAAGAAATGGAAGAAATAACAAAGAAATGAAATGGTAAGAACATTCCCATTATTCTAGGTTGCAACGATAAAGGTGACTTACTCTTGGATTTTATTAGTTCAGCAGGCTTTGACGTAATAAATGAGGGCAACACTCCAACATTCGTCACAAAAGACCGGAAAGATGTGCAGGACATCACCGTTGCCACAGACAGGATAAGCCAGCACATCACAGAGTGGAAAGTGGACGAAAGGGACTCAAAGTCAGATCACAGGCGGATAACCTTCAGTCTGGGAGACGAAATTTAGAAAATTATGACAAGGAATGCGAGGAAAACTGACTGGACCCACATTTGAACACCAAATAAAAAAGTGGACCCCAGCAGCCCGCAACACGATTAAGAACATCGCAGATATAGAAAGAGAAGCCTACCGACTGGACGAGGCTCTCAAGGAGGCATATCACGGGCATGCCCACTCAGGGAGATAACACCAGGAAAAGGCCAACCATGGTGGACAAAGCCACTTGAGAAAAAGAGGAAAAAGACCCGGCGAGCCCTCAGGACAGCCCTCAGAAAGGGCGACGAGGAAAGCTGGCTCGCTTACAGAACAGAAAGAAACGCTTTTAAAAAAGAATGCAGAAGGGAGAACAGGAAAAGCTGTAGAGCCTTCTTCGAAGGCGTCGAGAAGTACCCTGACGCAGCTAGACTCGCCAACATGTTCTTCAAAACCAATACCTGCAAACTAGGCAGCATCAAGAGAGGGAACGGAAAGGATACTGGAAATAATGTTGGATACACACTTTCCAGAATGCGTAGAATACACTAGCAACGAAGCGTCCGTCGACACAGAAAACCCGACGGACACTGAGGCAAAGACACTAATTACCAAAGAACACCTATAGTGGAACATACAATCATTCCAGCCGTACAAGGCGGCCGAACCGGATGGCATATTCCCGGGAATGCTCCAAAAAGCGATCAAGCACATTGAAGGCAAACAAACACAGATGGCACCATCTGTTACACAGACGGCTCTAGGAAAGAATCAACAAAGCTCTGCGGCTCTGGAGTGCACATCAAATGTGAAGACGGGACGGAGATAAACAGTTCAATACCACTGGGTAAGTTTGCAAGTGTATTTCAAGCAGAGATCTTTGCCATCATGGAGTGCGCGGATATGACAACACACCTGAACACAGGGAAGGTCACTATCTACAGCGACAGCCAAGCAGCGCTGAAGGCACTAGGCAAGGTAGAAACCTCCTCGGTAGTGGTACCCGGCCACGAAGGCAACACGGGTAACGAGGTAGCTGATGAACTGGAAAGGAAAGGAGCTGACGAAAACCAGGTGGGCCCTGAACCCAGGCTGCCAATTGCCCACAAAATCACTAAGGGAGTCATCAGCCGAAGCATAGTGGCAGAGACCAATAGAAGATGGAAATCATCGCCTGTCATGAGACAATCGAACATTTTCATAAAAAGCATAGATACAAAAAGAACAAGCACCCTGACGAAACTATCCAGGAAAACATGAGGCTTGTCATAGAAGTGATAACAGGACACTGCAGACTGAACAGACACCTGACACTAATAGGAGTAAAGAACGATCCCAGACGTCCGGAGTGCATGGACGCCGAGGAAACCAGCATCCACCTGCTGGCCGAATGCCCTATGTACTCGCTGAATAGATGGGAAATCATGGGAACAGACAGACTAGACCCAGAAGACATCGGAAATCTGAAGGTGGAACAGATCGTAAGTTTTTGCAAGGAAACAGGTAGGTTGGACGAAGCGCCGTGGTTGCCGGACATCCCACATCCCACCAAAGGAAATAGGGGAAATGGGTGAAATGGCCCTACGCAAGAGGGCGGATCACCCGTCCGGCCGCGGCGTCCCCTGCTGGCAGTAAGTAAAGTAAGTAAACTAGGTTGAAAGCTTCCAGCTTAAATCTAGTATTCGAGTCCTTAATGACTTGGATCCTGCTCTTTGCTTGGACTGCACATATCCTACAGGTTAATGCCTCAGGGGACTATTTTACCACTCTTCGTACTGTCTTTCAATGATGTGCTTGCAAAAACCGAAATCGGCAACTTATCACTGAGCTCGACCAGGACCTGGATCATATTTCCCTATGGGCTTCAAGAGTTTGGTTGAGTTCAATGTCAAGAAAACCCTATGCACATTTATACACTGTCCTGTATCAAGGTCAGGCCCCTTGACTTGATGGCTGGATATATACACGTTTATGTCTCACCTCTCCGCGCACTTTGACGGCTTCAGCCTCAGCTTCGGCTTCGAGTACAGTCTTCAACTTGTGAGCCTCAGCCAACTTCTCCAGTTTGAACTTCTCAGCTTCAGCAGGCCTGGGAACATTCAGAACGTTATATAAAAAAAGATAATATAAACATTACAACAGGTTGTGTTTTATTTGTACTATAAATATCATAACCTACAGTTAAAACGAGTGAAGAATGTTGTTTACTCGTTGCAATAGCATGGTTACACAGATGTTATAATAACAATTAAATGTCTGCTTCCTGCGCCGTTTTAGCAACATCCTAACATTATGTGAAACAATACAGGTATTCAAACTATAGCGGTCACTAACATTACTACTAGTCACAGAGGAACTGAAGTACTGGCGGTCAACGGTAAATACATCGATCTACCCTCTTTCATTATAATTATAATAGCTATTTTATTACAGATATTGGAAAACTTGTGGTCAGCAAGAAAAATGCATTTTCTTTGTGCCAATCGATCCTATTTCTTATGAGGATCCTGAGACTCGATTAGATAATTTAAGGTACGAGTACTAGAAAAGTCAGAAATCGCAAAAATGTATCCATACATTTTGTAAGGAAAATATAAACAACTAGCTTTTGCCCGCGGCTTCGCTGGCGTGGATGTCAGTTTATCGCGACCAAACATAGCCCTATGTCCTTTCTCACGGTCTAATCTACCCCTATACCAAATTTCATCAAAATCGCTTCAGTGGTTTAGGCGTGAATCCAGACAGACAGACAGACAGAGTTACTTTCGCATTTATAATGTTAGTATGGATGACCTCAAACACCGCCAAAAGATACTACTTATTACTGTAATCAAAATACTCTATCAAAACCAAGTAAAATATGAGTTCAATTACATTAATTGAAGTGAGAATCACGCTCCTTCTTCGAGCGCTTTGGCCGTTCCGTATTATAACAACGTTAATTCAAATCGATTTAGAAAGGAAAAAAGTCTTGATTGGTCCAGGCGGGATTTAAACTTGCGAGCCTTCTCTTATAGTGAGAATGCCTTTGACCAATAAGCTACCAGACCAGAGAAGAGACCAGAACATACCAAAAGCATTTGTTAGCTTTAAAAAATCATTCATTAACTAAAACGAGTAGGTACCTGCGAATTGTAGCCTCCAGCTCTTTTTCTCTTCTCTGCACTTCCCACTTCTGTACGTTGATTTCTTGGGTGCGTTCAACAACGGCGATTTGCATCTGTTCCTCCTTGATGCGCTGTTTAGTCTTTGCAGCTTGCAGTTCGTACGCCATTTCAGCCTCAGCCTAAAATCAACCATCGATCGTCATATATATACAAGTTCAAATAACGCTATACGTGTATTATGGCATCTTAATAAAAGTTATGATAATAGGTGTATTTTGGCTTTTTGCTTTTGGGGTTGGGAGGAGAATTACTGTAGACGGGTAATGTCAAAAATATATATTCTACTATTTTGAATGAATTTTACAGCATTAAGTATGTGGGTGCTAGCACCTCTGCCTAGCCCTTCGGGGAATACAGGCGTGAGTTTATGTTATGTTTATGTTTGTGTATGCTAACTATACAAATCGAATACATAAGGAAAAAGAATCTACTCAGGCGAGACTCGAACCCGCAGTCTTTCCCTTACAGGGGAATGCCTTGACCAATTCGGCTACCGAAACACGCCCGATGTGATTCAAATTTCCCATCTAAGACTGCGGGTTCGAGTCCCGCCCGAGATGATTCTTTTTCCCTATGTATTCGATTTGTATATGCTACTAATATTATAAACGCGAAGGTTTGTAAGTATGGATGGATGGATGTTTGTTACTCTTTCACGTCTAAACGGCTGGAGCGATTTTAATAAATTTTGGTATGTAGCTGACACACCCTGGATACAGACACGCTATATTTGTTCGCGATAACCGACATCCACGTAGGCGGAGCCGCGCGAGTTCGAACAAGTTCCTTGATTTGTGAATCAATTAATTACTATTGCCGTCGATTCAAATTCAATTCGTCGTCGATTCAATTCATTTTACCACATTTTACCAATTTTCTTGTTATCTGTAGATGACAAGAAAATTAGCACTGTGGTAATCGGTTGTGTAGCCGTGTTCAAAATTAAGATTAAAATGGTTTCAGCTCTCACCAAGCACTAAGAAGACCTATTCTTAAGAGGAGTGCCCTGAATCGACATTGAACAGAAAAATACACTCCGAGATTGTCAAGGTCACCACGTAATATCAAATATTAAACACGCGCCTGTTCGACGACGAGTTAGCTATCCCCAATTTAATCGTGTTGGATTTCAAATGATTTATGGGTGAAATATTTATCAGTATTGATTCGCTTTTATCTATCGACACTGACTAATTTCCAATAATTCGGATATTATGCATGAACGAAGTTACCGGTTAATAGATAATAAGTGGTACAATATCAAAATATTGTTATTTTCGCGCCTAGACCCTAATTACGATCATATAATAGGTTCCAGTAAATAATTTGGTCTTATAAAGTTACATAATATGTAGTTTCTTGTGCTATCACCGCAGCTAGATCAAGAACTACGGATGTCATCTAATCATTGCAAGTGGATCGATAAACTAAATGCTGATAAGCAACATACGAGAGCCGAAAGCGAAGATCGCACTCGCTCGGGTGGAAGATAAACTGCAACATTGCATTGAAACTTGAACTTGAAATGAGAACGTTGGATGACAACCGATGCATGCCTGTTTATCTTTGGATAGAGATCTGGAGAGTGGAAAGAAATGTGAAGGATATGTCTTTGATAGTTTCCTCAATACCGAGAACGAATACGAATACAATATCCTTAATTAGATTATTGCTGTCCAATATTGTCTACCCAATCCTCATATCATCATTGCGCTTTCTCATTCAGGCCCTCACCTCGGACATCAGTTAGCCCTGTGACAATGTGCTATGTACCTGGAGTACTACTAGGAGTTTTCGGGTTCGGGAGCGTTCCCCTCACACCTGGCACATTCTAAGGTAAAAATATAGGTACATACCTTTTTCGTGTGCACTTCCACGTCGTACGCCGCCTTCTTCAGTTCGAAATCTCGCTGTGCTTTCGCTATTTCGGTATCGTTGAGGAATCTGGCTGCCATTCGTTGTTCCTCGGCCATAGCTTCTTTTATCTTCGCCTCGGCTTGTGCCTCAGCTTCTCCAATGCGTGCATCGCGCTTCACCTCCGCCGTACGTGCCATACCAAGAGCTTTCAAGTAGCCCTGTATAAATAAATAAAAATAGGTACAATAAATTTTCTACTTTAATTGTTTTTAACAGATTCTGTAGCTTTTCGACCGGCATTGTCTTAGTTTCTTTCTATTAGTATCGACGACAAAATAACATCAAATGAATCGCGTTAGAATCCGTTAAAATTGTTTTATTTCAATGTGTAATATTCCTGTAAACTTTCGACATTATCATGAATGTGTGTTTTAGGTAATGTTCCGAAATTTCAATATAACGCTGATAAATAGATGAATTACGCTCAGAGTATCCGGTGAGAGTTTCATGAAAATGTTAAGGATTTCATAGGCATATATACTTTACGCAAGATAGCGTTAAAATTTCTTAAATTAAATTAAAGTTACCAACATAGCTCGCAGAATAAGTAAGCTGAAATGGCGAAGGACCGATGTCCATTCGAACAAAAGCGTCATAGAGTGAAGACCGCGAGAAGGCAAACGGAAGGTGAGAAACCCCTCAGCCAGATGGGCTGACCATGAAGACCTAAGATGAAGGCTTTTAATTGACGGCTTAACAAAGCCAACTCCTCACTCTCCTTCCTGATGTGGCAGATAATAAGCCAGGTAGGTATTGTACGACACATATTATTATTTGTGTTTATAGTTCTGTTATCATTGTTTATTATATGACGAAATCGGTATTCAATTCGGCTTTATGGCTTGAATGAGCCGTACTTTAATCCTTATCGATTTGCTTTCCACCCTGGTGATTTTTCGCCTCTGACATACATATATACTTAATACTACCGTCCAGGTTGTCAAGAAAGCACATGAAATCACTGAAGCAAAACAGAATCAAGTGCATGGTACGATATGGTAAATATTTATGGCGAATAACGTTTAAGAAGGCGAAGCGGATGAGTGGTGGAAAAATTGCTGTACACATGCAGTTTCTAGTATAGACGGTCGTGTTGCGTTTACAATTTTAATTGGTCCTATTTTTATGTAGGTATATGAATTTTGGAAAAGATGTCATAATTTCGGCATCTAGACAATGCCAGACACTAATAGCTAGTTAGTTTAAAATATAAAGCATGAGTAGATATACTTTAGTTAGGTAAATACATAAAGAATATTAACATCGAAACTGCGTCTTTTTCGCCAATAAAATTACTTGAATAAAAATCGAGACGTATTGTCATACGTAATATTAGCTTTTGAACATTGATGAACGTAATAAAGTGCCTCACATTTATCAATATATTGTTTGAGTTTCTATTTCTGTAATATCAGCTAACAAAAGGTCAAAGTTGAATTAAGCTAACGACACAACAGATTAAAAAGCAATCAAGTAGAATACCGGTTCGTCACTACGCTGCGCACTTGGGCAAATTAAGACAACTATCTTACTCTTAATTGATCTATCTAGAAACCAAGATACCCGCGAAACAGTATTACATTTAAGATAGAAATATTTACTTTGGGACTAACATCTCGCCAAGGTCACAATGATAAAGAGTGTCGAGACTCGAGAGTTAATAGTGAGAACAATGCGCGTCATGTAGGTAGAACGTAATAGATACACGTAAAGTGTAATGTAATCATTGAGATACCAATCTACTCAACAGTCATTGAGGATTATGATAATATATGATGAACAAATGGTAATATGAATTGAAAATAACTATAAAATGTTATTTTCGATACAAAATATTTGCGGACTAGATTTTGATATTTATTTTTTATTACAATACTAGCGAATAAAACGAGTAGTACTGACTTTTTCCTGTCAAAATATTTTCTCAATGTTTGTACCTATTGTGATACGAATAAATAATATGCTAGTAAGTACTCATCATGCATGAGCTTAACTTCAAGTTCTGTGGTATAGCTGAGACGTCTCTGGGGTGACACCAGGGGTGTGCATTGTATACTACTTGTCACGAGTGTAATCACAGCGACACTCCCTCTGTTATTTATTTACCTCCACATATTAACGAGTTACATTGGTCCCAAAGATCGTCATGAATATTTACAAACATTTACATTTCAATAGGGCTTTCAAACAATGTCATCTTACTTTTTCTCGACAGACTACCTGTGTGTGATCGTTTTATTTATGGATGAATGAGATGTAAATAAAATGTCGTATTCTCAGTAATTTCTATTATTATGCATTGTACCGCACTATTCAAAATAAATATTATTCAAAATCGAGTATAGTAAGCTTTAGGATTTTTTCGGGTATACATATAACGGTATTTTGCTACCTTACATTACGTTACGTTTCGTTATGGTATGTTATGTATTATGTTATCTTGAAATAATTTATTCCTAATTGATTTAAGTTAAAAAAATCCAAATCCATATTTTTTGTATTTTATTGTAGTGCGAAAATAAACAATTAAGCAGTAGAAATGCATGGGTAGCACGAATAGAATAAGCAAAACACATCATTTGTGTTCACAATAATCAAACAAAGTAGATAAAAAATCTTGTAAATCAAGAATAATGTGGTGATTGCACAGTGAAAGAACATTTTGCTTCGTGTGTAAAACATAGAACGACACAATGTTGAACTCGACATACCTTAGCTCCCTGAAGCCGTGTCGAAGAAAAAAAATGTTCTAGGTTGACACAGACTTCATAATTAAGTATAATGTGCTTAAGGATACATTTATGTAGTGTGCAAATTAAAAACCCTACTTAATTACTACGAAGAGTCTATACAATATACGGCTTTCTCTCTCTCTCTCTCACTCTATCGCTCATGAGACTGACAGTTTTAGACTGATAGCTTTATGGAGTAACCGATTATGTTTATAAAACTTTCAAACGATAGCTTCAGTTTTAACTATTCTAATAAGATATGAAGCTGTCAATGCCCTCAACAAAACCGAAGTATCTTAGATAGCGGCTGACTCTGTATTCCGAAGTGTCTTATTAAAAAGCCGGCTAATAGACATGGATCTTGTCTTGGGCAAATTTCTGTACAAAGAACTAATGATTTCTATGTATATATGTGTAGACTGGTTGGTTGGAACCAAAAGTATATGTGACCTAATCTGACCACTAACTTTTTGTAGCCGTCGTACAGAATACATTATAAAAAGGTGAGCTATGACTATACAGATAGATGTCAAAATTCATTAACTGTTTTTGCACTCCCATCTACATTCGAAATTCAAAATTCATTCCCCCACAGTCTTGTCATAAACAGTTTATCTAGTACATATACATAGAAGTCACTTTAAGAAACGAAATATTTACAAGGTGTTTTTTTTTACAATTTAAATAACTGATAGTGAGAGTGAATTATACTCGTAGAAGTGTACATACCTCTTCATCTCTGATATCTTTAAGCGTGTAAGACACAACTGTGATGCCCATATTGATAAGGTCACTCGAAGCCACCTCGAACACCTACAATGAGCAATTTAAAAATGAATGTTCATTAATTGTAACGATATGCCATTGTTTTGATTATATATTACAGGCAGTTCAATGATATATGAATATACTCACGCTTATTATGCCCCAAAGAGTTAGACAGAAGGACATTTAAGCTGTCATACATACATATACTTACGCGTCTGTTGCTCTTATAATATGTAATATTCATAATTTGTGGAATATTATCTGATAAAAGCTTCCTAAGTTCGTTAATATCACTGATAGTAACACCTTCAGTTAAATTGCTTGTGCGTCTCTCCGGTAGTGTAAAGGCGAGGGACCTCTCGAACGTAAGGTCGACTCCTTAACCACTAAGCAACCGACACTAATATAGATTTTATATCTATAGTTATATTGTATTATTGAATAATATTGTGTAAAAAGTTATGCAACAGAAGTACTTAATACATTCCAATTTGACATGAGGTTGTCTTATTTATTTTGGTGTACAAAGTTAATATATTCATATTTATTAAATCTGTTATGCACTCCTCATATGTATAATATTAACGGCATTCATTCACGTGGCTAACCTTTTTAGAAAACATTTTTCGATCTTTATATATTTCTTCAACAGTCATGGAGCCCATTATAGCACGCTGATGACCTTCCAGGGTCACCAGCGCTATATGTTGTATCTCATGCTCGCTCTTGCCCAGAAACTGTTCACAAGCAGATAACAGCATTTCTGCATTTTGTCCTTGTATCTTCACCTGTAATTAAATTAGACAAAAAATAATGAGACTAAAGTACAGTTTCAGGAGGCTCTAAGTTAGAAGTTAGTAAGATTTAAGTAAACAAAACAATAAAAATAACAAGGATTTGACAGAAATATTGGACGTTTGACCCCCCGAGTACGACAATAAGCGAGAGTAAACGAGAATAAAGTATGATTTATGCCATACAATACGGCAGTTATAACCTGGGAGTATTCAATCTAGAGAGAATAGATTACTTCGAGGCAAGCGTGCTTCACAGTCGGCCACATCATCACATACCATCAGGTGAGATTAGTGGTCAAAAACGAGCCCAATAGCTATTAAACAATTTGTTTGAACATTTTATTTACACCTTGATTTCAATTCACTCGCCTTTCCCGATAAATATTATTATTACATTATAATTTATGAGAATTTTGCGAGGTTACGTCAGGTGCGGCGGTGTAGCGATACACTGTAAAACGTAAACAATGAATATTTTTGTATTTATTTAATCGTTGTTTCCTGGATCGGCTTGTTTGGCCAAGCTGCCCCGTCCCAGCCCTAGATGCGACTACACAGTGTTTTAGGGAATCTGATTTTGTGACATTCCCTAAAGTGTTATTGGGTCTTTCCGATAAAGAATGCTAGTGCTTCTACACTCAATCTGAAAACGTGTCGTGCCGCCAGTCGTGCCGCCAGTCATCGCATGTTGATGCGAAGTAGTCGTCGTCCTATTGATTATTTAATTTCCCTATACGAAATATGACGATTTAATCGAAACTTAATAGCTATGTCACTGAAATTTTAATTATGATGGGCGTGGCGAACGAGACCGGACGTTTGACTCGATGCCATATGCTGTATTTCCCGTTGTTTGTATATACTTAAGGTGAATCATAAGGATACGCAAGTAAGTGGAATTTCAAAATAGGTACCTATTGTACCTATGTACTGTGTATGAGGTGATGAAGATTACGAGGCAAGTCAGGGTATGATTTGAGGGAGTAGAAGTTGAGTCGGGAAATATGCCCCGGATCTTCAAATTTTTGAAGGGAGGTTGGGGGGGACTAAAAATTGCTGCCCCTCATCTACTTTTAGGTCGGAAATCTCCTCAGATAACTTGGGGGTATACCCAGAGAATGTAAAGACATGAGCATACGGTGTGGCTTGTTATGCCTATAACAATTTCCCAAGGCACTACCAGTCTCTGGGTGATACAGCACCATCTCTGGTTTAGTGATAGCCCCCTTGGGTGTGGCACCCACGATGGTTGTGCCTGGCCGCGCATCGTGTTTGCAGCTTCAAGTAGGATAACCGGTATTTATTCAGGTTTGCGCCCCTGGAGGATGGAGGTGGCCGAGGACCTCCGACATCCTCACTCTCGGAAGATACTTGAGTCTCTCCCGGGCCCGCCCCTCTATCTCCTTCTCGAGCATTACCTGTTCGCAGAAGGAGGCGGTGGCTCCTTCCTAATTCGAAATAGGTGATTCCCGAAACTATTTCTCTCAAATTTGACCTGCACCAGCCGGTACAGCAGGCACTTGGTCGCCCAAGTTCTTCCTTCCACTCCACATTGATGTCTTGGTGGAGCCGGAACATTACGGCCTCGATTTCTCGAGGCTCGGGTTCAGGTCCCTGCTCCTGCGCCACCTTTCACCACTAATATATCAACTTGAGGACAAGATTTCGGAGATACTTCGGCCGTCGAGTACAAGCTTCAAATACCTATTTCATTTAGAGCTTGAGGCTGGTAGGAATGCCTTCCAATATGAGGCTGGATCCCTCAGGTGATAAAGACCCATGGAAGAGCAGAGTCTCGGTTTTATGCAGAGGCACCTCGAGACCTCGCCGCCGGATCAGCTCCGCGACTTGGGCAACCACACTCGTGGCCTTCAAGGTGCTGGTGCTACCCGCCTCACGAACACAACATGCACATAACACATGACGGTGGCACTGTTTGTGAGCTCATTGCGTAGCACCCAGTTGTATCCGATGTTCCACAGAAGATCCGGGCCCGCGGGGAATGAGATGACTCGGGGTATGAGGTGAGTCAGGCAACACGCATAGGTAAGGTACTCGCACAGCGGTCGCGCTCTTGAGCTCATTACCGCGACCGCTATATGAGCCTTCAATGGCTCCCTTGATTAAATTATAATTTCCAAGAAGTGATTTTTACACCCTAGGGCACTTTTTTAAATTAGCTTGACTACATACTGCTGTTATCAGCAAAGATAATTAACATGATGCTTATTTGCGCATACCAATATGCCCGATCAAACGTATGTCCGCAGATTAAACGATATAAAATTTGATAACGTAAGACCAATGTGTACTAGAATGTGATAACAAAAAGAAAAGGGTCTTCGCGTCATCGTTTCTGCATTGCACTGTCACAGAATAGATAATAGGCACTGTGTAATAATTAGGCATGAAAAACATCTAAAAAATATCTACAGATACCGGTCTGAACATATTTATTATTGGGGGCGGTTACATGATACGATTCCCCTTGGCTTTTACAACCATAGAACAGACGAGTGAGTTTAATTGTATTGGCATAAGAAATAAGGTTCGGATTAAGAGTAGTCTCCAGTGCCGGCACTACTACCTGTACTTACATGTTCATCATTTTGTGACGAATATAGTAACTTAATTTCATGATAAACAAAAATTGCAATTTATATGATCATTATGCCGTAATTTTCTATTGACGCACTCATTGTCACCATTGTACCTACCTACGCTTTATGGCTATTACTCGTTGTCTATTGTGTGGTTTTTACCTAAATAAACGCTATTTAGGTGCCTCGGATGTTGGATAAACGCAAAAATTCGACAAAGAGCGATGCAGTCAGCAGTCACCCGTTCATCGGTGCTGAATGTAGCAAGGTGTAGTTTGGGCGTAATCGTAGAACAACAAATTTGCTAGCACAATTTATATTCTTTCCATGACGCTGGGCTAGTGTTTCTAGAAAACTAAATTGCATCAAAAATGTTATGCCAAAAACGAAGTAAGCACGTGACATACATACAAGAATAACGAAACAATGAGATAAGTGTTTTGTTATTATATTCTCATTTCTAGATTACGATTTACGTCACCAGTTTTATTTTTGGCCCAAGCTAAAAAATGGAGACTAGTCTATTTCCGCCTACCAGACACGAGAAGAATTATTTTTTAGTCTTCCAAAGATTCAATGTGTGGACATCATGTCCAAAACGTAAAGGTAAGCTACGCATTTTCATGTTTGTGTAGGACTTAATTAAATCGTAAATTTTATCCTAGCTCTCTGTACACAAATAAGTTTTTTTTTATTAAAAATGTGCCCAGGAACTATGCTTGTGCGTGTTATACGGCTAATATTATCGTGATTCGCGCGATCCTGAGTAGGTAAAGTGTTACAATAAAAAACCCCCGTCACAAAAAACACCTCCAAAAAGTTGAAAATAAATGAATAAATTTTAATTCAAGGGTTGCCATGTCGGGGGACCTTACGATACAAAGGAGTACTTAACCAGTTAAGGTCCCCCGACATGGCAACCCTTGAATTCAAATTTATTCATTTATTTTCAACTTTTTGGAGGTGTTTTTTGTGACGGGGGTTTTTTAAATTTTTAATTTAATTTTTATTTTATACTTTTTAAATGGATCTACTAGTCAAGCTCTTTCATTTGATACCCATATTGAGGGAATTATAAAGAAATACGTATTCCAAAAGTTTGTGGCGGTGGCCATCTTGGACAGATTTTTTTCAAACATGGCTAAGAACACTCCCGACTAATATACCTTTCAAACAAAAAAAACTACATCCAAATCGGTTCATCCGTTTAGGTGCTACGATGCCACAGACACACACACACACACACACACACACACACACACACACACACACACACACGCACACACACACACATAGACACGTCAAACTTATAACACCCCGTCGTTTTTGCGTCGGGGGTTAAAAATGGTAGTGTGGTAAAGAATTAAGTAGCGATATATAATAGTTTAAATAACAATAAAAAATGATAATATTACCTGTGCTATACCAGTCACCGATATAGGTACACCTTGACTGGTGTAGACCGTAGGAGATTCCACTTGGAGAGTCATTGTGTTCAAAGAAATACGCTGCACAGTTTGGATGGCCGGCCAGACGAACGCCCGTCCACCTGGCACTAGCAATGGCTTCGAATAACAGCATCCTGTATAACGAAAATAAAATTATCAGTAACAACTGCACATCTAGTTAAGTATTGGTTAGTGGTTACAATCGCGTTAGGAGTTGATAACCTACCAGTTTAGAAAGTAAGCTGTACTAAATAATAACTTTGGAGTTGTGGCAACATTAGTAGTCTCAAATCGCGTTAGCCAAAAAATAAATAGAAGAACCTTTTGTGTATGTACTTTATTTAAATGGAAAAGACAATGCAAAACATAAAACAGGCTAGATCAATATGATAACATCCTGAAGCTGTAACATGGTAACATTTCTTATAAACCCAGTACGGTGCCTAGGTAGCTCAGTTGTTAACAGTAGGTATTCTCCTCAGAAAGAGACTGGTCGCTCAGCAAGTCCTGACCTGAATGTCGATATTTTCCGATTTAGGTTAAATTAAAACTTAGTAACATTTTAAATGGACCACTGAAAACGAAGCTAAATTAAAATAATGGCATACCTACCTACAAAGTAAAAATAACCGCGTATTGATAGGAGACTGCGCGTGGCAACCACGAAAAAATGTAAATATAAGCTTAATGGAAATGTAAGGAAGAGAAACTCGACTGAATTAATTTGTTTTGACCGGGAACTCACATAATTACATAGAATTGTAACATTGAAATTTTGACTAAGGTAAAAGCAGCTATTCCAACCAACTCCACATTTTATAAAACTAAAATTGACAATATAACAAAATAAGAGACTGTGACTAAAAAATGGCCTCGAATCGACAATTCCATATTTTTACATATTATAATGTCAGTATTTCATTAAAGAAACATTATGTAGCCTTGAAGACGAGTAGTTTGATAAAGGTAGTAGGTATATCTATATGAAAAACTAGCTGTGTACTGCTCACATGAAACAATTCAGTCCACTACCGAGCTCATTGAGCCACGCCTAAAGCGAACTATACATATAGTTCAGCTGCTGTGCTGGTCTGTAATTATTATACAAGGTCATACTCGAGTGTTACTCCGACAAGAGGGCACCCGTAAAATTATTGCGGCTGGCTTATATAATAAAAAAGATTGCAGTATCTGTCTTTTAAGCAAATGCATATGAATATGACATTTTTGAACTGTCTGTGGGACTTGGGTGATCTAACAAATGGCTGACTTGCAACCCCATGAGTTTAACGTCTCAAAGAGATTCATGATGTGAGACATAACATAAATACCGCTATGGTTGCCACAGTTCAGCACCGATACGAAGATCACAGAAATTATACTGAATCTTCATTGGCTTGGGAGCTGCCTGGTGAGGAATTACAGTTTCTAACAAAAATATTACGAATATAACCATAGATATATGTATGCTGCTAATTCTGTTGTTACATCTCTAAACTTAAAATTCTCTAAAATTTTCTAATTGCATCTGTTTCTTTCATTATCAGATAGAAAAGGACAGATGATTTATTTTAGTGAACACCTGTCAAATTAAGTCAGCGCCTTGACGGTACGCTTCAATTTTAGTCGACATCTACGAACATGCGACTTAACTTACAACGCACTAACAAGGCGCTGTTTTAATTTGATAAGTCTTAACTTGAATAAAATCATCTGTCCTTTTCTATCTGTTAGTGAAAGAAACAGATGCAATTAGATTTTTTTAGAGAAATTTAAGTTTAGAGATGTAACAACAGAATTGGGAGCAATAACTTAATAAGATAATACCATACATAGAAAATGTATACTTCATTCATTCAGCTAAATATTCCGCATTGATCCCGTGGCCGTGAGTCACGCTTGACCTCACACTACAATTTGTACATTACTTGTAGGCACTAACACTAATTACTCGTAAAATATGATTAGGGATTGCACCCGAGATTGCCTGGTTCTTGTGATCCCGGGATTTTTGACCTTTTATTCCGTCCCGGTTCTGACAACAATGTCCCGGGATTTTTCAGGACTGCCAGTACCGAAAATTTTTAAGATTTCATCACTTTTAATTTCAAAGATTCGCGAGACTTATCAACAAATAAAATCGGACAAACAAAACATTAATTTGATTGATTGATTTATCGAATCTGATGAAAAGAAAATTATAAAATTTATATCGTAAATTATCTTCATCATAGTCGTTCATTACAAATAGGTTTCTTAGAAGATTAGTAATGGTTGTGATGAAAATAGTTTACGTTTTAGTTTGCGATATAAATTGTAGAATTTTCTTTTACCTTTAAGACTGATTTTTAAATATTCAATAATTACTTCATAAAACGGGCTTTGTAGAAAATTAGCAGCGCATATGTTCATGATTGTTTACGTTGCAAAGGAGATGGGGATTTCTGGGCCAAAAGGTAATGAGTTGAAATATCAAGTTAAAAAAAAACAAATGATTAAAAAATAAAAAGACCCGACTGCCACTAAAAAGACCGAAATAAGTTTGATAGCAGGCGGTACCCATTAATTTTCTTTTGGTTTATGATTGGCAAATGGGTACCGCCTGCTATCAAACTTATTTCGGTCTTTTTAGTGGCAGTCGGGTCTTTTTATTTTTTAATCATTTGTTTTATTTTAAACTTTTTAGTTATGATATGACATGTACATCTTTTTGTAATCTCCTAATTTCCTTCACATCGTTTATACTTGAAATAAAACCTTATATCAATAAGAAAGAAAATTTGCGAGAATGATTGTTTTGTTAAACAACTTTAAATCGTTATATATCCTAAACTATTATTTAAAATGAAAAATGATAAAAGGAACTTAAAGATGATTTTAAAATACCTATTCAACGACCCCCCACTTGACATAGTTCATCAACTTTTTTTTTTTCATTTTGACAATATGGCGTCTGGTTGTCGCTGTGGTGTCACAGTAATCAACTGTCATGTCTTTAGTGACACTCGCAAGGTTAAGACGAATCGATTGACGCAAGAATTATCAAAATCGGCCTATGCATTTGGTCTCTAGAACGCCACATAGAAACAAACATACATACATACATAGACTGATAAACACACCCTCCTTTGCGTCGCACAGTCGGGTAAAAAGAAGTATATGTTTTATTTCAAAATATAAAAAACCAGCTCAACTCTAAATCTGGAAGACGAAAATTTCGACGACATAAATTTCTGAATTGAATTTCGTTGATCAATAAAATTAATTTATACTTCTTGTGTTTAGCAACTGTATTTTTAATCTGTTATTTGAGGGTGACAGCTGGCAGCTCTCTGACTTTCAGTTTCGTTTCAACTATATTTTGCAGTAATCGTGAGTTTTTTTATACAACTATACTATTCATATCATGTATTTATTCAATACAATACAATACTTTTACAATAAAAATAACAACAACAGAAATTACAGTTCAAAAACCCTTACTAAATATCCTATGACTCTGCTCTCAGATTGCCAAAATCTGAAGAATTTTCAGGGATGGGTTAGTAAAATATAAGATCTTAAGTGAGACCACTCTCATTTTCTTATATTTTGGCCCAAGATTGTATGACAGCGTGCCCATCTCCTTTGATTTACAGATAAAGTAAACTGATTTTATATGAAGACTTGATGACATTATTATTATTTTACATGGTTTTTCAGTTATGTTGGTCTAGAACCGACTAAACCCGCACACACTCGGGTCCTGAATCACGAGGTGTAAAGTGGCCCAGTTCTTTTCACCCCTGCAATTTGGGAAAAATTTATAATTTGGGAAATCTGGAAACAAACATAAATTTTCAAATTTCCCAGGACTGGCTGGTCTTGGAAATCTGTATTCCTCCTTACTCTCGGGAATTGCAAGCCCTAAATATGAGGCACGACTAATTTAGGGATGGGAAACGGATACAGGACACTATAAGTTCGATAAACAGTTAGTTTGCTAGAATTGGGCCCAACCAGAGCAGTTGATGGCCCACCAGGTAATAATTTGCCTTGGTCAGAATTTTCAATGTTTCATTATGGTGTTTTAATGTTTTGTTGAAGATGGATGACTAAGGCTCATCATCATCATTTATTAAAAAAAATCGTCAAATGGTTTTGTCTTATGATGTAATGTTTAATTAAATCATAGAACAAAAGTGACACATTTGAAGACAACATAGTCTGTAATTGCAATTGGAGCCTGAAGAGATGTTATTGATTGTTGCATGCAAACAACTTACAGTAAGGATTACATAACTATATGAAATAATTTAAGCCCGCATAGCATTTCGCTCAGCCTCATAATTTGCAATACAGGTAAATATTTTATAAAAACTACAGCACATAACACTTGATGAGCTAGTTATTATTTTCCTTATATTGGAACCTAGTCTTATGAAAGAATGTGCATAGAGTTGTACAGTCAGAAATAATAAGAGAATTGATATTTTAATGATTTCCATTATTTTTATTAATTCAATCTTCATATCTAAATAAGCCCACACTTCTCTTACTTTCCATATTTGATTTATGTTGGAGGAAAGAAGAATGCCTATGCCAATGGCCAAGCCTTGTTAGTTAATCAACAGGTATACAGGCTTGCAGGTATCACCTCTATTAACTTTGGCTCTGAAGAACTTGGTGGGCAACATACACCCTAAATGCTGCACCCTTTGTATCTAAATGTCTTCACTTTCTAATCTTACTGTGTAAGAATTTTTGTATTTCATCTAAATGGGCATCCCAGTATTTTAACTTGTGGATTACATTTTTGGGTTATTCCAATATTGGGACCAATATAGGTATTGCTTCTAATTGGTATTGGACATAGAGACATACACATCTATTACGTCATTTATGCAAGCAGTTTAGTAATAATAATAAGCACAAAATAAAAATACTCATTCGCACTGATCTAAAAGGAGAGACAAGTACTTACTGCTTTTTCAGTATTACAGTTGCTATGATGACTAATAGTCATGATAAATTATTTATTAGTCATCCTAGCAAAATTCAGTATTAAAGGGTGATAAATATAATCATAGATAAAAAGTGCAGTATTTTTTTAGGTAAGATGTGTCAAATTAATGTTGATACTGCAATTTATTAGTTAATCTTTTATGAGGCTTCTGTGTTTACTTGTGTACTACATAATCAATAAATTTTATTGTTTGTTATTATTTATTAGCTTGCATTTTCACAGATAGTGACTAACCGCAACCGGGCAACTGCATAATTTCAATTTAATGTATACATATAAAATTACTTGTTTCGACTGACTGACTGATTCATCAATGCAGAGCCTAAACCGATGGACCTACAAACTTGAAATTATGGCAGTAGATGTATTTTATGATGTAAGCATCCACTAAGAAGGGATTATTGGAAATTCTGCTACTAAAGGGGTAAAATAAGGGATGGAAGTTTGTACGAAAGTCCGTCATGTTTAGAGCTAGATGCATTAAATTTCATGGGGCTGTGTCTTCTAAGAAATAAATGAACATTGTGTATCAGCGTTTTAAAAAATTTTACTACTAAAAAAGTTCATCATTTTCATAGTTAGAAGCATGAAACTTTTTGAGCAATAAATGAACGAGTGTATTTCAAAATTTAACTAAAAGGTATGAGAGTAAAATAAGTGATAAACATTTGTATGAAAAGTTCGTCATTTCAAAGTTAGAAGCATGAAGCTTCATACACCTAGGTATGTCTTTTGGGAAATTTTGTCTCGATAACCGACATCCACGCGGGCGAAGCCGCGGGCAAAAGCCATTTAAGATAATTCATAAACATTAATTGATATCCTCTGTTAACCTTATATCAATATTTAAAATGAGAGGTAAAATTGTATTAGATTTTTAATTACCCGCATAACAAGCAAAGTATTAATAAAAACTAATTGGAATTCCCGTGGTGGAATTCTTCACTTTTGGTATAATTATTTACCTACAATAGAGACTAGGTTATAATGTAGACAATACGCCCAGTACTTGAGAAAAATTTAGAATCGCATAGCCATGTTAGACTTATCATTTGTAATTCAGAGTGAATCACGCGTATTTAATTATTTATTACAAACCGGGGGATGGAACATCTAAATACATAAATAACACTCAAACAAACTATTCTTCAGGAAAATTGTACGCGATAGTAAATAGTAGATAAAGTATTGACTTACCGGACACAACAAGAGCTTCATTAGGCCCGCACGTTACGAAACCCCAAGTCATATTTATAAGCTGAAAAGAAACTAACTTTTAACTAAACAAACTCAGTAAATCAATTAAATAAAACCATAAACTATTGAACTTGGTAACTATTTTATGTCAAATATCAACACAATCGGCTTCATGCGGAAATGGAAGGCGATATCATACATAAATAAACCATACCATACTAAATATTTCAATCCTAGTTTAGTTTAGTTGCCATAATAAAATATACAAAATTTATAACAAGAAGTGCAGTAAAACTTACTTTTTAAAACAAGTTCTAGATAAAGCATCTTTTTGATGTTTTTATATTCTATTCGATATAGTAAATTTATTTGAGTTTGAAATTCATCCTTTATTTATTAAACAAACAAGAGACTTCTAAAGTTGCTTGGTAGGATTAAGAGATGGCGACTCTTGTACCATTTGCCTTGCCACAAAATGTGAAATAAATCGGGGATTTTATAATTATAAACAGAATTTAATGCTGAACATTTTACTATTTTACACCAGGGTCGAGAAGAAAAGAATTCTTAATCCTAGATTTTACAGATAAATGAATGAATTGATTACCTACCTACTTATTTATGACTATTACTGTGCTATTACTAGTTAGTGGAAATGATAGTAGGTAAGTAACTAAGTGGGTAGGTTGGTAATAATTAGTGAACTGAGACCACTAAAATTCTCTTTTGTTAATTGCGGTATGGAAGATCGAGGAGAAGGGTAGAGTGCCTTCCAGCCACTGGCCAGTTTTATGATCTACTTGGTGAAAATATAAAAAAAGTCATGCTCATAGTGTTATATATATCACAGATAATTTAATATAGGTAGGTACCTACTCATCAATCATGAGTCATGACTAACTGCATGAGGTGTTCTCGTTGTTCAACCGAGTTTTATAATATTAATTCATCTACTTGTGGCCGGAAGCCCGAACCCGATATTGGACAGAAAAATATGTAAAAAGCTAAAATGTATGATTTGAGATTGACATGGTCACTTAAAATAATAATAGGTAGGTACGTACATACTTACGTAAAACACTCGACGGAATATTTACCATGTTTGTTAATTCTATCGAGTAGATAACTACCAATCCGATATTTCGGCGCTCGCTGTTACAAACGCCATGGATCACGATCACGAATAACCGTGGTAAATAAATAATACCTATATAAACTGACAGCCTCCGTGGCGTGGCGGCAGTGAACGCGACTGCCACGCAGGAGGCGCGGGTACGATTCCCGCTCAGTGCAAATATTTGTAAGCATTAATATGGCTATTTGCATTGGTCTGGGTGTTTCTATGTACCTATAGTATGTATGTATTTCTAAAAAAAAAGTACCTAAGTATGTTTATCCGCATTCTAGATTCCATAACACAAGCTAGTTAAGCTATGCTTACTATGGGTCTAGATAGCGTTGTGTGGGATGTTGTGGAATATTTAAACATGGTAAACCCGGCGAGTGTTTTACTATTAAAAAAATAAAAGTCAACAATATATATATAATCACACAAATTGTGAATATCAACCGAAAAGACTGGATTTCACCAACAATTGGAATTGCGATTAAGTTGAATTAAACTGCGACGTAACTTAGTAACGTGAATGAGAATAGAGAAAATGAGCTATGGTCGAAAGCCGAAAGACATGAAAAGTATACTTAATTAAAGTACTTATAGCTAAGCTACAACAGAGTACAGACAAGTAACTCCTCACTGCGTAGGTACTTACGCCGAAGGGAAGGCATCAGATCAAAGCATCAATATATGATGTAGTATCCCAGGGTTCATTCTCCCTCTCCTTCTATGATTTGTTGTCATTAATTTACATTTACGACCGCCGCCGCTGGAGCCAAGTGGGAGCGTCGTCCGTCAATCAGCTGGGGTACAACCTACCAAATTGCAGGTGACTTTGAATGTGGTCCCGATCTTGGTGCATTTACATAGATACCGTTGAATTCGCCGCAGTCATTGTCATTGTCCATTTAGTCCAGTCCAGTCCAACGTTGGTTTTTTACGGAATTGCACTTTGCAATCTTTTCATCCAAGTTTGGTTAATATCTAGTACTAGCTTTTGCCCGCGGCTTCGTCCGCGTGGATGTCAGTTATCGCGACCAAACATTGCCTATGTCCTTTCTCATGGTCTAATCTACCCCTATACCAAATTTCATGAAAATCTGTTCAGTGGTTTAGGCATGAAAGCGTAACATACAGACATACAGAGTTACTTTCGCATTTATAAAGTGGCGAAGGGTAAATTTTTTCAGAATTTTTCAATGCGACCCAGTGGGAAGCCGGAAGGAATCGGGATATAGTAATCTCTCGCCGTGCGTAACTATACATGTAACTACTTATTAAGTTACAGTTATGTCCAATAACACATCATATCATAATCAATTTAAACTGGTGCTAGGGGACCTAGGTAAAAATCAGGGATGTTATGGATATGCTGTTTCGACTCTGGATACGGATATGGATATAGGAATAAAATTATTTTGGTTTCGGATTCGGTTGCGGATATGTAATTATTTCGGACTATCCGCTACATTCGGATAGTTTCGGTTACGGATATTAGTCATGAAAGCAGCACTGAAAACCTGCTCACTTGGTAAACTGCCAGTACGTGAAGAGAGATAGTGACATGGTAACTACGTAGGTACTTGGTATAAATTCTCCACCATGCATGTAAACGGATCTTCAGTGAGTGACAGTCTTTTCTGTCTATTAAATAATAAATATTCCACAACATTCTACACAACGCTATCTTGACCCATGGTAAGCTTTTATAGCTTACCATGGGTCTAGAGGTCGTCTATTGTTTGTAATATATTTTTAACACCGAATTGATTGTACACATCATCAGCACAATCTATATAGTGCTCTTCCTGATTATTTATGCTTGATATGGTAGCTAAACTGACTAGTTATGAAAGAGGTTATGTTAAGATTCGAAATATCAATAGGTAGGTACCTACAAGATTCACCTAGCGCGCGAGCAGTGAATTAAAAACCTGTCGAAATATGTACCTATAGTTTTATTTATACTCCGCCTTGTTCGAAACTAAGTATCCAAAACTTGTGAAAAGGATACGGTTACGTATATATTTTATTTCGGAAACGTAGAGTACCTATCCGACAGTTTCGGTTACGATTACAGAGCTCGGAGCTCTGTAATCGTAACCGAAGCTCTGAGCTCCTCAACAACCCTGGTAAAATTGTATAATTATTGTACCCACCATTGTCAAAATCAGTCTTTAGTAGATTTGGCACAATTTGGCAACCATACCATTTAAAGTACAAAAGGCAAGGGTGGTTCCGTGTTTTGGCATTTAGGGTGGCTGATTGCCGTGAACAATTATACGGTGGTGTAAACAGTTAGAGATTTAGAAGGGAATGCATAGAGGATTAAAATGAAACCGATTTTAATGAGGATAAGATGAGATTGATGATAAATGTGCCTACCTACCTAACAGTTCATCATATTATTCGTTGAACAACTTCTATCTTCTACCATCTACTAATCTACTGCGAATACTAGATTGACTGTTACCTACGGAAAATATATATAAAATATAAATATAAATATTTTCCAACATTCTACACAACGCTATCTAGACCCATGGTAAGCATAGCTTAACTAGCTTGTGTTATGGAATCTAGAATGCTGATAAACATACCTACTTAAATACATTTTTTTTTTGTAAATACATATTATACATAGAAACACCCAGACCAATGCAAATAGCCATATTCATACAAATATTTGCACTGAGCGGGAATCGAACCCGCGCCCCCTGCGTGGAAGTCGCGTTCACTACCACCACGCCACGGAGGCTGTCTCCCGATCCGATCTATTGAACAGCAACGTTGAGCCACTTTTTGTTGTTATTAGGCAGTGGAAACTAAAACCCGACAACGACTGTCCCTCAGACTAAAAGAATAATTTAGTCTGAGGCCTACCCTTTATTCACATAAGAACATTTTTTCATGTTTAATACCTACTTTGATACCTTCTTTGATTTATTGGAAGTCGGGTTTAGTTTTCATTTCAAGCAATCGGATAGTAGGTAGTTACCTACCTATCTAGGTACTTAGTGCTTACGTATAGTACTTAATTATTATCTATTCTGTGGTAGGGACGGCAGGTAAGTAAATAGGTAGGTGCCTACTTATTACTTCTTATACAGACTGTTTTCACTTCCGTCGGCACTCCCAGACTGTCATTTTTTATCGTGCGGGAATACCCCTATAGGCCCCCCGAACAGTTATGTCGGACTTGAAATGAAACCGACTAAAACCACACTCTGTCTTGGGTCTTCAGATGGGACTGGAATGTAACTCTAGAATGTCGAAGAAAAGTTATCATTATTTCGCATGTAGCTATTTCATTTTATTCCACATTATTATGTTTCGTTCAGAGACACAAATAATATTTTTAATAGAGACATTGTACCTTCCTAGCTACTTTACTAGACAGTATCTGCACTGCCTACACAGCCCACTCTTTATTTAAATTACTACTTAATATGCCAACAGCCAATAAATCTGCTTGCTATATTACCTATCTACTTAAGCGAATTCTACCGTATTTTTTTTCAAGAGTGCTGTATTATAGTGTGGTATGGGAGTAGTCGGCATGTCCCTAAGGAAATCAATAGCTATGTTTACCCGAACACATACTCCTGCAAATACTTACCTAGTTATTATTTCAGTGAAAGACCCAGTTCACTTTCCAACCGTACTTACCTATTTGTAAATTCGCTGAATAGACCTCGGGCCATTATAGCTGTTTAAAAAAACAATTAAAAAACGCCCGTCACATAAAACACCTCAGAAAAGTTGAAAATAAATTGTGTTTGTCTTTTAACTTTTGATATTCCTAGTAATATTTTGATTCGACAGTTGTCATGTCGGGGGCCTCTAACTGGTTAAGCACTCCGTTACGAACGGAACGATTCAATGTCCCCCGACATGGCAACCGTTGAATCAAAATATTACTAGGTATATCAAAAGTTAAAAGGCAAACACAATTTATTTTCAACTTTTGGGAGGTGCTTTTTGTGACGGAGGTTTTTTAAATTTTTCATTTCATTATTATTTTATACCTTTTAAATTGATCTACTAGTCAAGCTCTTTCATTTGATACCCATATTGAGGGAATTATGAAGAAATGTGTATTCCGATTCCGACATGGCGGTGGCCATCTTGGACCGATTTTTTTCACACAGCTAAGAACACTACCGACTAATATACCTTTCAAACAAAAAAAACTACAGCCAAATCGGTTCATCCGTTTGGGTACGATGCCACAGACAGATACACACACAGACACGTCAAACTTATAACACCCCGTCATTTTTGCGTCGGGGGTTAATAATATAAAACTTCTAAACTCCTACTTATTAGGTTCTATTTTCACAATCGTCATTGTTTGTCCCAGTTGCATCCGAAGCTTGTACTTTGAAGCTGAGGATCGTTCTCTAGACTTTTACGAGTGTGACTCCCATCTGTCCCAGTCCCTCCTACCCTGAGAGGAATAACTGGGCCTTGTCCGTTAATCACAGGTGTGCCAGCAAGCATGTGGCTTTGGGCTTAAAGATCTTAGCTGGGCCCCATAATGCACAATACTGCAATTAAAATTCTTGTAATAGAAAAATGGGTATGTGTACCTACCCAGACTATTTTATTTATTCTGTGCCTATACTAGGACATTTTGTTTGTATTGTAACACTTTTTTTGTGAATAAAAAATAAGAACATAATTAAACCTGAGTCATCCATCAACTCGCGGGCAATAAACTTGCGGGAAACCGCGAGTTGGCAATTAAAACCTTTTCATAATTTATAGGATTTAATTTAATTTTGATTTTTATAATTTTTTTATAAACTTTATAACATTTATTAATTTTTCTAAACTAAAAATATATAATCTATACAAGTAAATAAATTTTTTGTTACAAGGTCGAGACGCCAGTCGGGTCCTCTCTCCCGAGTATGTGAGGATACCGAACCATTATAAATTCGAAATTCAAAAGTCATCCCCTCTCACTTCCGGGACCGTGACACATTTTTTATAATTTTAAACAGCTCATGTACAGTTGACAAATAGATACGGTTGTACTTTTTGCATATGTAAAGGTGCAAGCGTATCTATTTTTCCGACTGTACTTACAGAGAAATCAACGATGTACCAACGTGAGACCTCGTCGATTTAAAGTCTTAAGCGTCATTGACTGTATACTTATCTACCTTAAATAGCGTCTTGAATATATACCAAATACCCTTCTCTGAGTATATACGATTCAGAAGCTCTTTCATATTCATGTCTGGTTTACTGGCAATTATTGAAGAAAGCTCTGATTGTGAGAGTCCTAGAGTCTTCATTGACACTACGATCGGTCTACCAGTCCTTATTGCTGGTGGCACTGTTATGCCCTTCTTCAGTTGTATCATCAATGCATATCCTGATGCAGTTATGGGATGTATATTTTCTTCATTACCTGATTGGAATCCAGTTGCTTCACTCTTTGCACCCTCTGATGTTAAATAATCTGTCATAGGGAATGTGTATTCTGTGGGAGCTTCATCCGCGTAAACTTGAGACGCATGTGTAGCATCGGAAAAGTCGGGTAAAATTGTAATACTACCTTCAGGCGATGAGTATGTAAAGAATCTCTTACCGGATGTGTGATGTACACGATTACATAATAATAAATATAGCGGGTGCGAGCCGTCCGTGCGTCCCGCACTACCCTCTGAGCAGTCGTGGCGAGCGGACGTGTCGCAGGCGCATTGAATATAATATTTGTGTTATTTTGTTATCCTACCTAAACCACTTGTGTACGTGGGAGACGGCACAAACTGGCGACGAGGAAAAAGAACGTGAGTAAACAATGACAGTTTACACGACTAAAATATGTGAACCTGATGTTATCAGTATGGTTACGAAATTTTTAAATAAGACGAAAGGGTTGTTGTGTTACAGTAAATTGCAAATAAATAATAGCTTAAAATAATTACGTAATATTTTTAAAAGAAAAGGAAAAGGCTAATATTTTACAATTATAAAGTACCCACTTACCTAAATGTATTTACTAATCGTACCAATTACGGTTCTATTATGATATGATGAATAGTATGATCTAATTATGCTATTGACTGTAATAATATAGCATTTACTTGGTAAATATATCCGTATTGATAGCAAAAGGTTTGCCTGTGAACATAGTCGTGCAATTTATGCTATACATACCAATATAATTTGTTCCATTGGGGTATAGTCGGTGCAGCCATCAATTAGCTTGCTGATTACTGACCTTAATAAGAAAAATACCTTTAAATAATAATAACCTTTCGTTGTGAAATTTTCCAATTTGTTATCAAACAACATTTTACTTAAAGTGACGTCCTATTTTAATTTGTCCTCATAAATTTATCTTAACCTGATTTTACGCGACAAGTAAATAGTACACACCTACACTAAGAAGTAGGTAAACTATGCAGTAATTAAGGACGTACCTACACAGGTACGTAGTACCTATTTTACTGTCAAATTGTACAAGCTATTGGCATGTACCGATTATACATCCAACAAGATGTGCCTGTATGTATTAGCCTAGTCGGGATAGCAATCCGACCGAGTAAGTACACCGTACAACAAACGAGTGAAAACTCGTCAAGTTTACGTAAACTGCCATTCGATTTTTATATGTTCTAAATGTCAGTTTATGCTATTAGTAGGTCGTTCCAAATTTCTACTGAGATTGCTTCCAAAACAAGCAAAAGTGAGTCTGTAAAATGCGATTCACACTTAAATATCCAAACATACAAGTTCTATTGGGTTTTATTTATTGATGCACCTTAAAATAATAACTTTACCTACAGCCGGATATATAAATAGTAAATCCACATTTTAAATAAATAAATAAAATGTTTAACAGTTATACCAGTACAGATAAAAAAATAAAAAATCTACCTACCGCATTTTATGTACTTACAGATCGTCCCATAATGTCGTCTCAGCTAACGGCTATGGATAATTTCGACTGTGAAGGCGATTCAAGTTCACTAGGCCATCGTTGGGAGAAGTGGAAACGCGCCCTAGACATTTACCTTCTAGCTGCTGGCATAGATAAACCTTTAAAAAAACGAGCCGTTCTTCTGCATACTGCCGGCCTCGCGTTTCAGGAAATTTATTACAATCTTCCCGGCGCGCATGTAGAAGAGACAGAATCTAACGACGTTTTCAAAATTGCTATCGAAAAACTTGACGCGTACTTTTCGCCCAAACAGAGTTTTCTGTATGAGAGACACATTTTTAGACTATTAAAACAGGAACCAGGCGAAAAATTCGAAAAGTTCCTGGTCAGGTTACGTAACCAAAGCAATAAGTGCAATTTTGCGAGCAAAGACGACGATCTCATAGACCAAATAGTGGAGAAATGTAGCTCATCTGATCTTAGGAAAAAAATCCTAAAGTTAGGAGACTCGGTTACTATAGACCAAATTGTTTTGGAAGCAAACTCGATTGAGACTGTCGAAAGACAGTTCCAAGGATTTCAAGGAAATCCCAGCCTCGATGTTAATAAAATTGGAACAAGACCAAAAAATATGAGTATTCGGTGTACTAGATGTGGAAGTCCATATCATGACGGCAATAGTGATCAATGTATGGCAAAGGATAAAATCTGTACGAAGTGTGGGTATAAGGGCCACTTCAGAAATCAATGTCGCACCAGACAAATAAAACGAAAGGCAATGCCGGATGCTCATAAATCACATAATGCTAAAAAATCTAAACTAAGTGATCCTTCACCTAGAGTATTGAACGAAAACACTACAACTACCTCACACACTAAGGAACAAACAAAATCAATTCCACCAAATATCAACTATGTGTTTCATATAGACGACGATGCGGAAATAACGTGTCAAGTCGGGGGTGTCAAAGTAAAAATGCTCATAGAGTCGGGTAGTAAGACTAATATAATCGACGATAAAACTTGGGAATATTTAAAATCAAACGCGGTTGGTGCAGTAAACCAGCAGAAAGGTTCCGATCAAGTTTTTATGGCATATGGTTCCAAAGACCCGTTAGAGGTGGTAGGTTCATTTGAATCTACAATCGCAATAGGACCCGAAAAACAATCTGCCAAATTTTACGTCATCAAAAATGGTACTCGAAATTTGTTGGGTAAAGAAACTGCCATGAGACTTAACGTATTAAAATTAGGGGTGAGTATAAATTCTTTAGACACAGAGACCGACATATTTCCAAAATTTAAAGACGTTCAGCTTGATATCGCGATAGACAAATCGGTAACCCCAATTTGTCAGCCATACAGGAGGGTACCCATCCCACTTGAAAATAAAATCAATGATAAAATCGATAAATTAGTAAAACAAGATATCATTGAGCCTGTCGATAAAGCTTCTAGCTGGGTTTCTCCACTTGTACCAATTTTAAAAGCTGATGGCGATGTAAGGCTTTGCGTTGACATGAGATGTGCCAACAAGGCAATTCTACGGGAGAATCATCCTTTACCTACAATGACACAACTCCTTCCAAAATTGCACAAAGCTTGTGTATTTTCTAAGCTGGATATAAAAGACGCATTCCATCAAGTGGAAATAAAGGAAGGATGTCGGGACATAACAACCTTTATTACCTGTAAAGGGTTGTTTCGCTATAAGCGATTAATGTTTGGGATATCGTGTGCACCAGAACATTTCCAAAAAATTTTAGAAAGGATGCTTCTCCCTTGCGAAGGTGTCATAAACTTTATTGACGATATCATCGTGTTTGGAAGCAGCGAGGAACAGCATAACGCTAGATTGCAAAAGGTAATGCACACATTAAAACAAAATGGTGTACTATTGAATAAAAGTAAATGCATGTTCAATAAGTCTAAAATTGAATTTCTTGGCCATGAACTATCTTCAGAAGGTATTAAACCTCTGAACAAATATGTGAAAACTATAGCATCTTTCAGAGAACCAAAGTCAGTGGAGGAAGTTCAGAGCTTCCTGGGACTTGTTAATTACATCGGAAAATGGATCCCGGACTTAGCCACTGTTACTGAACCAATTCGCGAAATTTTGAGACACAAGCTTTCCAAACACGCTGATATTACTGAACTCTGGAAAGATAGACAAGCAAATGCGTTTGCTGAATTAAAAAGAAGTTTGAGTAACCTGCGCACCCTAGGATTTTACGACCCTCATGATAAAACGCAAGTGATCGCAGATGCCAGCCCTGTAGGGTTGGGAGCAGTCCTCATTCAATATGACATGCATGGGCCACGAGTTATCGCTTATGGTCACAAGAGTCTCAGTGATGTCGAAAAGCGATATTGCCAGACCGAAAAGGAGGCTTTAGCATTGGTTTGGGCCATAGAACATTTTAACATGTACCTCTATGGTTTAAAAGAGTTTGAATTGGTCACCGACCACAAGCCTAAAAACTAACCTAAAAACTAACCTAAAAAGCCTAACCTAAAAACTAACCTAAAAAGTCGATGGCTACATCGACCCATGTCGATGTAGCCATCGACTTTTTAGGTCCACTTCCGAGTGGGCACCATCTGTTTGTTATAATTGATTACTTTAGTCGATACAAAGAGATCAAAGTCATGAAGTCAATAACGTCACAAGAAACAATTGGTGTATTAAAAGAAATCTTTTCAAGAGTAAGTGTACCCGTTAGCATGACATCTGATAATGGACGGCAGTTCACTAGCGAGGAGTTTAAGTCCTTCTGCTCAGAATTTGGCATTAAGCTTTATCATTCTATACCGTATTGGCCACAACAGAATGGCGAAGTGGAAAGACAAAATCGAGACATAATTAAGCGTCTTAAAATAAGCCAATGCCAGAGATCTGATTGGAAGGATGATCTCTTAAGCTATCTTATGATGTACAATAGTACACCGCATAGTACAACCGGAAAGACACCATCGGAGCTGTTTTTCAACCGTCAGTTTAGAGATAAAATCCCTTCTGTTGTAGATGTCGAAAATAGGCAAGTAAATTTAGAAGTTTATGATAGAGACAAAATGATGAAAGAAAAGGGGAAGATTAGAGAGGACAGGAAAAGAAAAGCACGAAACAACGACATAAGTATTGGAGAAAAGGTTTATGTAAAAAAAATTATTAAAGAAAACAAATTGACGCCAAATTTCAACCCTACACCTCATACCGTGATTAGTGCAAACGGAGGAGATATAAATATCAGAAATGATGAGACTGGACAAGAACTGAGAAGAAATATAATACATCTGAAAAGGGTACAAGGTCAATGGAAGATACATAATCAGGAGGAAGATGAAAATGATGAATCTAAACACAGTTCAGGAATGGAAACAGATGTAGAAGAATAGAACTACATAAGCGTCTAATCCATTACTTCTGTTTGTTTAGTAAGAACTTTAACCTATCAGATTTTGTTATTATGTTGATTAAATTTAAATGCATTCATATATGTAGTATTGTTACTAATTGCGCTATTAAAGTTTAGGATACTCATGATTTGTAACTAGGTATAAATCTTAACTCAAAGTGTGAGTTTGTGATTAGTAAATAATCGTCTCAGTCATTTCAAAATTTATTGAAAAGGAGAGATGTGATGTACACGATTACATAATAATAAATATAGCGGGTGCGAGCCGTCCGTGCGTCCCGCACTACCCTCTGAGCAGTCGTGGCGAGCGGACGTGTCGCAGGCGCATTGAATATAATATTTGTGTTATTTTGTTATCCTACCTAAACCACTTGTGTACGTGGGAGACGGCACAGGATGTATGATAGATCCAATCCATTAGCTCCTTGAACCTCACATGCTCATATGTCGGGATTCTAATACTGAATGAAGGTTTAGGGGCTTGATAGCTCGACATGACTTTAGTTGTTTTGAACAGTTGCCAGATTCCGTCAATTTTAGAGTCAGGATTTTTAACCTCGTCTCTTGGACTTATGACACTAGGATCTTTGATTCACTGATTCTTCTTCTTCTTGGTCTAGGTATTTATACTTCTTCCGGTAATATATTAATTATTATCCAATTAAAATATCTCTGACTTTTTAAATTACTGCACAGATTTTAAGAATCGTTTTCTGTTGTTGAATCTGTAATGAAAATGAACTGATCATTCTATCAAAGTCACGTGAAATTAATTTTACCTATCCATTTGCTAATGTCTCGTGTAAGCTTCTCTTTTGTTGTCTGTTTTGTGACAAGTGAAGATAAAAGTTTAAAACTAAAACCCGACTACCGAAAAATCATGCTTTAAAAAGTAACAAATAAGAAAATATCAAGGATAGCCGTGGTCGTATGCCACTTACAAAACAATACACTGTAGGGAAAAGTGGCATACGACCACGGCTATCCTTGATATTTTCTTATTTGTTACTTTTTAAAGCATGATTTTTCGGTAGTCGGGTTTTAGTTTTAAACTTTATTTTTTATTTATATTACTTTGGGGCTAATAATTTATACATATTTGAAATATGCTTATTAAGCCCTTTCATTTGATGCCAAACACGGCATATTTATCTCAAATTTATTTTTTAACACAGTACCTTAAGAGCGCTAGAGGGCGCGACACTAGATTGAATGACACGTCTTATAGCCTATAACCATCGGACGATAAAGCCGCATGTAACGATACCTCATTTGTCCAGTTCTAATAAGTAGTTGAGGAGCTATGAGGGAACAAATGAACATACATACATACATACATACATACATACATAGCCTGTCAAAATCATAACCCTCCTTTTGGCTTCGCCGTAGTCGGGTAAAAACTGAAATAGTTATATTACCTAAGTGCTGAGACACCAAACTCATTTGAAGAAGTAATAAGTCATTCAGATGGAATGATGCTATTAATGAAGAGTTCCAGGCCATAATTTTATACTTCTATGTACCTACGTAAGAATATAACTATTTTGGTTAGTACTGGGAAAAGTTAATAGATACCAAATTTTGATCTCAATCGGTTGAGGTTAACTGCTCTTAAATTCAGTAGAAACCTTTGTCTCGATCACATACTTTTTCGCTGAAATCCCCAAGATATCCCTCGCGCCAGTCAACCGAATAAAAGGGCATACCTACTGTCTTCGGAGTCTAATACCTATAGGTAAGGTGGCCATTAGTATTAAGGCATTTCCCTCGTAGCCCGGGTACATGCAAACTCCAGCAACGTATATACAGAAAGTTCAGTAACAAATTGTAAAAAATGTAAACATTATGCATTTTTCGCTTTTACAAATATTGTTTTATGTTTAGTTTTAGTGTAGCAAAACAAAAAATGCAAATACGAAACGCTTACCTACTCGTCAAGTTGTTGATCACGTCACTTTATCGGTTATCCATTATTGTTCTATCCAGTGCTGGGTAAACAAAAATATGATTCTGACTTAAAATAGAAAGAATAACCTGGTACAATGTGTCAGCTGTTTCATTAAAATAACACTTAATTAATAAACATGTACTTTCACCAGAAGAAGTAGCTGGTATAACATTCAACCTTTACAATAAAGTAATAATAAAATAACAGGGTATTTATTATAAAGTAAAATAATATTTACGGTAGGTACACAAAAAAAAATTACCTCCCTCCTTTCCTGCGCGAACAGACACTGCAAACTTATTATACGGTCATATAAAGTAGATACATAATGTACCTAGTTCCATTATTAATGTGTGTATGGGGACCCGTAAGGGTGTAATAAACTAGTTGTGTCTTGGAGATATAAAAATATGGAGCTTGAGTTATGTTAATAAAATAACAATATTGAACCCATTTGCTCAGACTCAAAGAATAACAGACGGAACGTATAGAACCAGCAAGTGAAGCCGCAGAAAGGAATATTAGGTAGTGCCATATCGCTCACACTCGTGCGTGCTCACAAAGAGTGCGAACAAGATAACACTATTTTAGTATTCCTTTTTGTGGCCTCACTTGTTAGTTCTATATGTTCCGTCTATGTTATTTTTTTAGTCTGAGCCCATTTGATACTTTTGACCAAAAGTCGTGATAACCGACATCCACGCGGGTAAAGCCAGAGGCATCAAAATATATTAGTATTGTTAGTTTTTATTGTTACTATGATTGGATATGGCAGGAAGGATTCTACGCGCATAACAACAGCACATAATTGACACTTGTCTACACTATTTAATAAATTTATAGTATTTACTAAGTTAATTTAACCATAACGTTATCTATAGGTATAAAAATAAAATAAAATTGAAGTGTCTGCTTTTTAATGTTAAAATAACATCTGTTTCATCAATGCATATCGTGTATGTACCTACTTACGCCTACGTATAACAAAAGAATATTTTTTATTTATACTTTATTATACACTTAGGTAAATGACATTTTAACAAAGAAAATAAATATTTTTAATACAAAGGCGAGCTTAACTCAAGCTTGAATTCTCTTCCACCAAACCTGGGAGTGCACAGAGGAATTACAATACAATGAGAGGCAGTCTTTATATATATTTTCCTTTTTGTCTTTTTAATACCGTAGACAAGCACACGGCCCACCTGGTGGCAAGTGGTTACCGTGGCCTATGGGCGTAGGCGTACCTATACAATATCAGAGGCGTCGCACTTGTGCTGCCAACCCTGAAGAAACCTTCTAAAGCCCTTTTTGGAGAACCCCAAATTATAGTTGCTTGGCAAAACCATAGCAGGGAATTGGGGCCCAGATGATGATGATGATGATGTTATTTTAGTAAAATAGATACTAATAAAAAATGAGCTTTTATTGAACTCAAGTAGGTATATATTAGACACTAGCTGTTACCCGCGACTTCGTCCGCGTTTAGTTCGGAATAGCTCAAACTCATTATTAAACATGGTGGAAGATTTTCATCCCAACTGGAACGGAAGTACTGGAAATAATAAAATGAATTTACGCAAAGGAAACATTTGTTTATTTAAAAAAAGAAACAAACTGTATTCAAATCATTTCGAAAACTCGCTTGACATCTTCCACCTTGTATTTTTAAATTAAATATTATGAAGACAGTCTTTTGAGTGACTGACTTATAAATACAGGGCTAAACTACTGAAAACTACGAAAATTGACAGACTTCTTCTATTGGCTTGGCAAATATTGCGGAAGGATTTTGAAAAATTCAACATTTTGTTGACGAAATCATTATCAAGTATGTGATGAACATTGTTATATTTGGACTTGGTAATGTTCACCAGTTTTAATAGTTTAAATATTCTTCCTTCCTCCCAAATTCATAAAACATGCTGCCGCCACTTACGAACTGAACAAATTAAAATAAGTACATCAAGTATCACACAAAATAGTTTCAAGAAAACCCGGTGCCTTGCACGCCCTGAACAGTGAGCAGTGGTTCTCTTCTTTGCCGAGCCAATGGTGGGTAGTTCCAGTTTTATGATAAATTCCTTCGACCGCAGTCACATCGTTGTTCATTGCTTTACACACAGGTAGAGAAGAGGGGCACAGTAGGCAAGAGAGCAAATACAGCATTGACTTGGATGGGGTCATATAGCCTCATTTTGCTATTATATTCCTTGTATTGGTAAGCTTGTTTCCAGCAGATGATGTAGATACTTCCAAATTGATACTGGAGTTGATGTCCACTGTCGGACTTTTTTGGTCTGATGAAATATAACGAAACTGAGTGTTTCTCTGCCCACATTCAGTCTCTTTTATATAATAGTAGTAGCGGTATCTTTTATATACCTAATACATAGGTTGGCTTCTCCTGGCGTACTTTTAACATTTCTGGGATAGATTTATCTACGTATTTACTATTAGATACCTACTTATTAGACGGAATCGATAATATCGCAGCGGCGTGCGTTGGTAGTCATCAGGTCACTAACATTGTATAATGTCTGCAGTTGCATAAAGACGTTGTCTCTCTGGCTGTATTTTACCATTTCCACCGCACCACGGCGAGTGAAAGAGCCTATTAGGAGTCTTTCAACTAATCTCTCCTTCCTTCCGTCAGTCACATACGGTAGAAATAATGCCACCTCGAACCAAGCTGTTCGGAACTTCATTTCTTTATCAGACGGTTAAGAACTGTATTGCTCTGCCCACACATGTGTTTTCTTCTTTTTAAGATCCGATTTTTTTTTATATAGGACACGTCAATTTAACTTCACCTCGACCGATGTTAAGCTAAAGGCAATTTTGAATAGCTCATCAGAACATTCACCATGGTAGAGACGGTAATACGATAGGGACAACTATCTCCTAGAATACTTAATGTGCTTCAGAGAAGGTGCAACGATTTACTTCCTCCATGAGCGCGGCTTTGATGGTGATAGCTTAGGCTACCCATCACCCTAGCCGAAGCAATCCCTGCTCTTCACGTTGAGACCGCCTATTTATGATAGGTAACCAAGGCAGGTATACTGGGGTACCTAACCCCAGAATACCCCCAATGCCCCATTCCTCTGTTAAATTTTAATCGGTTTGATTCCAATATTGCGCTTGCCCCGATGTGATGGAATCTCCGAAATGAAGAATTTTGTATAGGTAGATCTAAGAATATTATATAATAAGTTCTACTATTACTGTCACACAGCCTAGTTTTATGTACTACCTATAGAATACTAAGCATAGAATTTATATTTTACTTCAAATAAAACTATAAATGCAATAAAATACAACAAATACACAATAAAATAAAAAAGTTAAACAAAAGTAAATAAAAAACCATAAAAAAAGAAAAATTATCTTAAATGGATTCGAACGCGACTCAACTAAGTTATAAATCCACCGCAGACGTACTGAGCCACAGTTACCATGAAATCGTAGTGTGAAATAGACATTTACATATTATGTCATAAAAACATTCTGCCCCATTCCTTATTATAATAGCGTGATGATATTAATTATGAAAGCCAGGAGTCTTTTTACCGAACCAGCTGCTTACTAATTTGTTGGATTCGAGAGAAAATCGTTCGAGAATAATGTGAATTCTATCGAGACACCTGATGTGCCGAAGATTCTGCAGTAACCTGACCTGACTTGGCTGAGATGTAGAACTCTGGCCTCTCGAAGTTCTTCAGATTCCTATGACCGAAATAATATCTTCTTGTAAGCATTGTTCCTTCTTTATTGGTTCGATCTATTCACACAATCACAATTTTTTAGCCGTGATATGCTATTATTGACATAACTTTTTTGTTTATGAACCGATTTCAATAAAACAAACACTAAATGTTAAGTGAAGCCTACCACCATATATTAGTGAAAACCGCAACCAAATCCGTTCAGCCGATTCTGAGATTAGCGTGCACAAACTCACAGACAAACAGAGAAACAGAGAAACAGAGAAACAGAGAAACAGAGAAACAGATAAACAGACAAACAGACAAAAATTCCAAAAAACGTTGATTTGGCTTCTATTACGTTTATAAAGTCCCCCTATAGCAATTTTTCTCATTTCCTTTCCATGTACAGACATCGATCGTTTACAGATTTATTATATGTATAGATGAGTGAAATATTTTGCCTAGTGAGGGTAATTCAAAGGATAAAGTAACAATTCTGAATCGCACTAACGAAGTTTTGTTCAGTTTTCCAATGTCTACGCGAAATTTGTAAGTAGTATCGGGAGGTCCGTAGCTACTGCGTCGGCCGATGTAAATACTAAACCGGTATAATTCCTCATCTCAGTTATTATATATTCAAAGTTCAAACTATATGAACGTTTAAATTCGTATATATTCAAGGAATACTTATATACAAAGGGACTTTGTCTCTACCCCACGCCAGTAGCTGATTTGACCTACCCTTTTTGTGAATAGAATTGTAAAAGGACTATTGGTGCTTTTACTTATTTATAGGTACAGTCGCGGACAAAAAATGTTTACAACCATACATTTCGGTCGCAAGTTCTCCATGGCTATTTCATGCTTATTAACAAGATTTCTTAACAATTACATGACAATATGAACTAACTACTACTGAGGTTTCATATGTAGAAAACCTTCTTTGAAAAAGCTAATATTTTCGTTTTTTAAATATGAATATTTATTTGCTATTTGGCCCAACAATTGATTGCACCCCGCTAGATGGTAAAAAAATGGGGTGCTGTCCAGAGTATACGGTCCACCATTCCAGGTGCTGTCGACCTTAAGATGGTGGTCGCGAGCTTGAATTTGAATATGAAGAAATAATAAAGTAGAAACTTGAAAAATCGTTATTTAATAAGTACATAGAATAACCTCCCTCCGCAAAACGGCACGTAGTCTGTCTCGAATAGATGCAACAAGACGTGCACGTGCACCTAGATCGGTCCCGAAGTGGTATCGAAGTGCATCTGGGTTTCTTTCATTTTGGCTGGCCCAGCGTTGAACCACAAGCCCGTTAATAATTAAACTTTCTATAGGGCCTTCTTAATGGATTCTTCTGCATCAGAACTATTTTTATTTCGCTAAGAAAAAAAATGCTCTTGTCCATTTGACGATCAAACAATCAATTTTGATAAATGACATTTCAAAATTAAGAAATGAGTGCCAATAATAAAAAGTGATTAATAAATTCTCTCGATGCGTAATTTTCGTTCAGGAGCAAAATGTCCAATTCTCAAAATGTCCAACGGTGTCAAAATGTCCAAATCCCAAAATGTCCAATTATTTTGAATAATGACGTTTGGAAGGTAATAAGTAACTTGATATAGCATTTTAGACTTTAATAAAAAAAGTGTGATATGACTCCCAATTTGAAAACAATTAAACATTTTTTGTATAGGTATAAATTGTTGATATGGGCCTCGGATGGCCGGGATTAACCATAATTAATTTATTTATTATAAAGAAGCATTTGGCTTTGCAATTAATTACCCTATTCGTCAATAAGTATAGGTGAGTTGAAACCATACAATTCCCCTGAACAGCGACTTTAAATTAAAAACAAAACCGCGCTAAAAATGAACGGTTCGTTTAGGTCGTTTTACGGTGTGAATAATGTGAACGTCAATTCTGTGAATAACAGAATTGACGTTCACATTTCCACCTTGTGCACGGTATACCTGTCGTTTCATTTGAATTTCCACCGTTATATTTCAAACGTTAGTCGCTCCCGTAAAAGGCTTTAAAGGGATTTATCCTATTGCTCGGTGAATGTATTATTATATCCTACTAATCTTTCATTATAAATCAAAGCTACTAATATTATAAACATGACAATTTGTAAGTATGGATGTATGTTTGTTACTCTTTCACGTAAAAACTACTGAATGAATGTTAATGAAATTTGGCATGGAGTTAGCTGACACCCTGAATTAACACATGGGCTATGTTTGGTATAACTGACATCGACGCGGGTGGAGCCGCAGGTAAAAGTTAGTTTAGTTATAAAACACTAGCTTTTGCCCACGGCTCCGCCCGCGTGGATGTCGGTTATCGCGACCAAACATAGCCTATGTCCTTTCTCATGGTCTAAGCTACCCCTATACCAAATTTCATCAAAGTCGGTTCAGTGGTTGAGGCGTGAAAGCGTAACACATACAGACAGACAGACAGAGTTACTTTCGCATTTATAATATTAGTATGGATATAAACCAGTCAGAAGTGTTGAAAGTTTTTAAATTATTTGCAACATTTTATTTCAACCAAATATTCTTCCACCGTATGCTACTATTAGAGTTCCATAATTCTATCCCTTATAGTTCCGGCATGTTCATTTGTCGGTCTGGCTGCAATTTTGCTTAGCGGCAGCTGTCATTTGGCATGAATATATTAATAACTAGCTTTTGCCGGCGGCTCCGCCCGCGTGGATGTCAGTCATTGCGACCAAACAAAGCCTATGTCCTTTCTCCAGGTCTAATCTACCGCTATACCAAATTTCATTAAAATCGGTTCAGTAGTTTAGGTGTGAAAACGTAACATACAGACAGACAGACAGTCAGACAGTCTTACTTTCGCATTTATATGACTATAAAATATATAACTATAATACATGAGTCACGTCCATTGAAAAATACTGAAATATTTTTCGACGAATATTAGTGACCGAAATTACTCATACTCTCGGTAACCCTTCTACGCTTCCGCGGTTCCAGCTAAGCTTGCTTGTGTAAGGATTGTGTTTATTGTGTAAGTAAGTAGGTGTAAAATTTAAATTTTAGGATATATTATGAAGTATACTATACAAACTAACTTATAAAATTTATTTGGAGAAGCAAAACATCCCTGAAATAAATAACACGAGACCCTAGAATGTATGTGGCCCAACACGAACTGGGCTGATTGTATTTACTGACGACTGTCAGCACAGTCTAGCGACTCATACTTCATCAGTGGGTACGAAATATTTTGAAACGGTAAGCCGATAAAGCTTGAAGCAGTTTATAAGCTAAAATCCACTGTCATTTATTGCAAGTGTGTTCTGTTAATGGTTTTAAAGGTTAAAATGGTAATACTCGTAATACCTGCTACGTGGTTTAAATAAAGCTTCATCAGCACCTACACTATTTCTACCACGGACCGCCTGCTCATTTTATATCTAATTGCGGATTTAGTTGACAACACCAAAGAATTCTATTGTATATAAGCATGCATTTTTATTTTACAAATGAAGCTTCTTTATATTTTAAAAGGCTAAGGCCCGTATTCTAGAATTACACAGCCTGGATCGCGATTTATCTGAGGACAGATTGTATAGACTGATTTATAGATTTGACTTATTGCCTATACAGTCTGTCCTCAGATAAAGCGAGATTCAGGCTGAGTGTCATTCTGGACATCTAAGATTTGTAAATCCAGACCTCTATGCTGACATTAAAGGTGTTGAAACAAAAAACTAGTTACATTAAATTGAAATTGTGCCATATTTAATTTAAGTAATTATTAATTCAACATTTGGATCTGTAGAGAACCGCAGCAAACTAATTCAAAATAATCGCAAAGACGTAAGTAACTACATGCACACCGTAGCGAATAAGGTATCAGAATAGAATGCTAAAAAGATATGTACTTAGGTAAAAACCAGATGTTACCAAAACCAAAAATATTTTATTTAAAAATAAGAAATCAGAAAGATATTGACGAACAAAGTGCCCAAAAGGATCTTTATTTCTCTTTTTACCCTCTTCCAGTTGGCTGATTGTCCTGATTTTTGGTAGATACCTTAGTTCGGACATTATTACTATTTAAATCAATAAAGCGGTTAGATTTGCTCTTAATACGAGAGTTTTAGGAACATTTTGAGACTTCATCGTCTAGATTTTTCAAAATATTTTTTCGTAGCATCTGGTTTTTTTCAGTCTCTTTTAGATGAATATTTTAGTGGTACTGACTAATTTTGTAATCCATAACTAAGGGGCCAATGTCCTCTCGTCTTGCATAGGGGGGCAGGAGTCAGGGTGGCTTTGTAAATTGCAACAGCTGCCGACCACTTGTGGCAATTTGTGCCTGTCAATCCTCATCCCCACTGCTATGAATACCTTCACTAACGGCTCTCAAAACTAGCCCTTGTCCGGCCCGTCACAAACCTTAATTGACACCGAGATGATTTAATTGATAAATGGTGTTAGAGTTAGTGCCTTCAATTTGTTTATTATTGCTGCACATTTTAAGTGTGCGTCAACTGTGCAACATTTGACGAAGGCTTGAAATAGATTTGTGTCTGGCCATTGCTTTGTTTTGACTAGAGTCTGAACTGTCTATTGTTTTATGATTGCGTTTGGGTAGTACAGTCAGCGTCAAAATGATCTTGACTACAAATGCTTTTTATTTATTCCACTTAAGTGGCTTTTATTTTTCGTGCGGAAATCCCCACGGATACCCCCCTGCCGGAGCCGGAAGAATTACTCAAACCGACTAAAACCGCACGCCGACTGTGGGTCGTGGTGCTAGGCCGGAGGTGAGGTTGTCATCGACATATCTCTCGCACCACGGCTGACCCAGGGCCATCCCTTACGGTCTAGCCCTCCTCGGGAGGGGGGACAACGGGGCCCCGATCCACTTAGGTGGCAGACAAGCACACGGCCCACCTGATGTAAAGTGGTTACCGCGGCCTATGGACGTATGCAACACCAGGGGCGTTACACTCGTGCTGCCATTCTCAAAATGTCTCAAAGTCTCAAAATAATCTTAAAACCAAGGTAATAAGAGCAAATCAAACTGTTTTGTTGATTTAAATTGTATGATTATCCGAAGTAAAGGTGTCAGAACAAAATATCAGAACAATCAGTCAACAGGAAGGGGATAAAACTAAGGCCTTGAGATCGTTTTAAATACTTTATTCGTCAAGATCGATCTGATGCTGATTGTACCTACTATTAATTATTCTGCGGTTTGGGGTTCACTCAATCTGTCGGGGCAACTAACCTGCAAAGCGGTACATCTGCTAATTGACAGAAATAGGGTCTGTCGATTTGCGGTTGGGATTGTTAGACGGACGATACCAGTAACAAAGCTAAGATAATCATAATATGGTATTTTTTACTGGTAGGTAAGTCAAATAAGATCACAACCTCTCTAAGGGTCAGTATTCACCGTGATCTATGATCATATGCAGCACCAGTGGCGTCAGTAGCACGTTACCTTCGTCATACCTTCCCACGTCCCTTCTATAAATAGAAACCTCGTTATACGTCACCTACGTGTAACCTCTGACATAGCGAAAAATAATTGCTGTTTTAGAACAACACCGATGTCAAAAAACAAAAGGGAAAAATACTGTAACCTATTCTGAACTCAACGCAATATATAAGAATCCATACTTAAAACAACGAAAATAGATAGTTACCTAGTGAATCTACATACTTTTGTGCACACCATTTTACGCTGTAGTGTTAGTTAACTTACGTATATTAGCAGGCAACATCTAGTATATAAGATTTAGAAAAACGACTTCATCAGCGACAAGGCCACAATATTCGGACAGCCGATGTGCAGTATAAAAAATAATGTTCAGAATTATTAATGGCGAGACGCCAGTGTCAAGTTTTATAAACATCTAATTAAAACTACAATAAATTTAAAGCTCAAGCTACACAGGCCATCAGCAGCAGCAGATATATTATTATAAAATATATCCCTCCACTCCACAAATGTGCAGGCATTGTTAGACGCTCAGCTAGATTTTGTAACAAGATATTTTTATCAGGCGATGCTTTTTTTTTAGGTACTAGTAGCGCATCCCTTTCGTATTAAAATAACACACTATTTGGGAGAGGTTTGGGGGTAGGGTTTTATTTAACTTCTTCACCTCGCCTGATGGTAAGCTAAAGGCAAAGTCTCGGCAAGAGGGTCACCATCGTAAACATGTACCATGTTTACAATGGTGAGTCAGCTTGACGGCCTCATCAGATGCTTATTCACGCCCCACTTAAAGGACCCAGGACTGTAGGAAGAAATGGTAATCAGTAAGTTACCACTTTGCAAGATTTGCAGGGTTAGACAATCCTATCCAGGCAGACGTATGATGACCACTCTTACCTCAGTGAGACCCCTCTGTATCTCGGAGGGTACGTTAAGGTATCACCCCAGTTGCCATACGAGCCTCAATGGCATTCATTAAAGTTTGAGTGCAAGTCCGATTTGGTCTCACTATAGTGGATGAATAACAGAATTAAGAAGGCTTAGAGGATGATAACATAATGCATCGTGTGGGTCCAGTTGACGGTTGTATGTGGTTTATTATATTCGGGCCAAGGGAACCTCATCTGCAAGTACATGATGATGTTGACTGCCGTTTGATCTCCCAACCTCGAGAGTAAAAGCTAAGCCGTGAATCAGCTGTTATGGCATCGTAAGTTGAGGTTTTTGTGTGCTATGCGGCAGATACGTTTTGGTGAAAGATCCTATTTTCTATTATAATAATTATAAATAAAACGTATAATATCAAGAACTATTGGTTCCTAAATTCCTAAATTATTTTTGTTTTGAATAATCCATTTGTAAGGTTATACCGGAATATTCAAACCAAAAATATTTTTTCAATTCGATCTAATATTTCCAACGGCAATGGACACTGATTGTGTGGATTATCGAGACTTCACACGCGTTCGCTGGATTCGATATTTTTATGAACTTTGAATGCCTGTAAAATCATAATTAAGAACTCGCTAACTTAAGAACTCGCTACTTTTTATATTATAATATAAAATGTCTAAAATAACCTATATATAATATAATAGCCTAGTGGTATGGGTAATGGACTGCTGAGACGAGATCTCGGGTTCGATCCCAGGTTTACCATGGCACACACCAATGACTTGTCGATGCTTTTCGAAGTTATGTGTGTATTTATCGCAGGTTTATAAGTGCCCGGTTAATGGCAATAGGCTCGCCACCTATTACATTGGGACCTAAACATAAACTGGCGAAATGTGGGTGCTTGCACCTCTGCCTACCCCTTCGGGGAATACAGGCGTGAGTTTATGTTATGTTATGTTATGTTATGTAAAATAAAATTAATTATTAATAAAAATTAAATTAATAATTTACAAAAATGCCTCCAAAAAGCCGAAAATAAATTGTACTTGTTAGCCCTTTAACTTTGATATATATACCTATACCCCTAGTTACAATATTTTGACTCAAGCGTTGTCATGTCGGGGGACCTTGGATCGTACCGGTAATTATGACGGAGTGGTTTACCAGCAAGGGTTTACCTACTTCTTAAATTAATCTACTGACCAAGCCCTATGATTTGTTATATTTTCAACTTTTTGGAGGCATTTTATGTGACGGGGGTTTTCTAAATATTTAATTTAATTTTTATTTTATACTTTTTAAATTGATCTAGAGACCAAGCCCTTGATTTGATACCCATATTGAGGGAGTTGTAAAAAATATGTCTTGTGGCGGTGGCTATCTTGGACGGATTTTCATACAACATAGCTAAGAACACTCCGGACTAATATACCTTTCAAACAAAAAAAACTACATCGAAATCGGTTCATCCGTTTGGGTGCTACGATGCCTCAGACATAGAACACACACACATACACCTAACACCCCGTCGTTTTTGTGCGGGTTAAAAAATAAGAAACCCTACTTGAATCAAGTTTGAAAGTGGTACCCATTATTTTTTCTCGGTTTATGGCTGGCAAATGGATACCTATTTCCCATTGCCTGTTATCAAACTTGTATCGAACTTTTGGATAGCAGTAGGGCTTTTTATTTTTAGTGTATGCGTATTAGCAGTTCCAGGGTTTGTGCCACGACCCACGGTTTAAAAATAATGCTATAACAGTATAATTCATATCCTCACCCTAACTGCTCTAAGACTAGTAGTGATAATTATGTCTACGCAGTACTCGTGTTACGTCACATCAGTCTATTACCGAGAACCTGAGCTATAAAGGATATTCTTAGAATCCACGTTAGACCTTGACACCTATGGCCTCACCTTGGAGTGCAGGGCGCCGCTCCCCTTCAGCCTTGACCCCTTCCAGTTCAGAGAAAGCCGTGTCGGATTGCGTAGTACCACCGCATCGGGTCTTATAGTTTCTCTAGGTAATCTAACTTAATAATGTAAGCTACATCTGTATTTTTTTCTTCTTCTTCTTCTCGTGCGGTATACATGCAGTGATTACACTATTAAAAGATCCTTTTTTTGTGGATATATCCAATACATCGATATAGCCTAAATATGGTAAACTAAAGGTGAGGTCTCAGGAATGAGGATCACCATTACAGATACCAATACAAAGTAGGCCCTAGAACGGCGGCGGGCAGAGCTTTATTTGCCTTCCTATAAGCTCGAGTCCATTCATGCAATACTCACACCTTCTTCACTGCGGGAATGCAAGAAGGAGCGGCAATAGCCTGCTACTTTCGTCTGCTTCTGATCTTGATCAGTTCACCTTACTCTGACATTAAAAACCTTTTAAGCACACCCGATGGATTCAAATGTTTTCCACCAAATTATCGAAATGTTTATTTTTCAATGTTAACTGTTGTCATCACATTTCACGAGTATTTTCTAGTTTTATTAATCCTTTCATGCAAACCCATGATTTTGAAGTGTTTAAAAAATATACAAAAGTACCGGTCAAATTTAATAATGTGTTGCACCCCTGTTAGTTAAAGCGCGCAATTATTCAAATGAGGCAAGCACCAGCTCTTATTGCACTTTTGCTAGAATTTCCCTAGAAATCCTGTCAGAGCCAAAGAAATGCGATGAAGAAATGGAAAATCATCCTTTGACACTACGACAGCACACTTTATAAGTTTGCGAACTCTAACACCTGGTTTGCAGTTTGCACTTGCATTTTCAATCAAAACATAACGAACAGTCATTTCTTCTCGAAAACTATAACTTTCGCCTTGCCTGCATTCACTTTCATGCCTCTCGCTTTTGCAGCCTCCGCCGACGATGCACTAATGGCTTGCTCATCACCGTGTAATAAGCAATTAATTTTCAGCCCTCGCCTATCCTGAATAGCATGCATGCAATTTATCTATGAAACCGTTAAATAATGTGGCTACTATCCTTGCCAAAGCATCACTCTAAGGCTCCTCCCTTATATAACCTGATAACTAAGCTTTAGAGGCACCCTAGGATGCCTTGAGACCGTAGGAAGTATTATTAGTTATAAGTATTTGGTTTATTTATATTGTTAAGCAATACTTCCCACGTCAATCTTGGGATGGATAGCCGCACTTAATACAGTGATACAGATATCACTCCGTGGCATACATACATAGGAACTTCTGTAGCTTTAAAAGTCTGAACCATCACAGAACTTCGCTATCACCAGTGGGTTGAAGGCAGATGGCATTCGCTTTACGGCAAATATCCACTTCTGCTGTTTCGTAGTTAGACTGAAAGCCAAAGGTTTGGATAAAGGCTCAGAGCTCATACTAAGCTTGCCATCTCATGATAAGCTGGCAAAATCATCAATATACCATCCATATACTCACGTCTGTAAATCCCATAAGGGGAAGGTAGAGGTGTGCTAGCACCCATGTTTTGCCAACTATGACTCTCATGACGTAATAGAGTGTTAAGCCTATTGCCGTCTAACAGGCCTTTTGTCTTAGGCTGTATGTTTGCTGTTGGATGGAGAACAGCGCTATCCCTTAGTCGCCTTTAGACACCCACAGGAGGAGCTGGAGTGGTCCTATTCTACTCCACCGGGAACCAACACGGCGATAATCTAGTAAATCAGTTTATATACAAATACGAAATGACTTCGCGTAGTGCTACGACGCAACGTCTTTTCGCGATACGACTATGAGCTACGTAAAAAGACAGAACACCGCTACGTGGCGTCTTTTACGTGGAAGGTACTACGAACTATCCGCACTACACCTTCATTTCAAATTAACTACCAGACATGAAATAACGAAATATGATGATACGACGACATAACTCATTATTTCATACAAGCTGTTAGAGAGCTTAGCGTTTTGATGTTTAATAAAAAAAAAAATTGGGTTAATAGCCAATTCAATTTTTCTCTAGGGTGCTCTATCGTTTGAGTTTAAAGGGGTTAAACAGTTTTTTAAACTCGGTCACGATTCTATTTTCAGATACTCCATGATTCATACGAATCTACGATCTATAAATAAATCATAGTCGCCTGAAGTAAAGCGTAGGGCAAATCTCCTTGAGACAACAATCTTATGTAAAAACGGCTTTTTTCTTTTTACGATAATTACCTCAAAAGGAAAATACAGAACCTTTGTAGAATCACATAGTTGGTTATCTATCGGTCTGTCAGTCTGTCTATCAACTTTTTCTCAGTAACATATGTTGGTACATCATCATCATCTGAGCGCGCATCCTAGGCTTTCACCCCAGACTGGCCTGCGGGTGACCGGTGGAGCCGCCTGTCACCCTAGCAGAAGCAGGCCGCGGCGGCGGCGCAAAGTGCGCCTCCCCGTAACCGGGGCTAAATGGGGACACTGTGGTCCCCACAACCCGTAGGGGGCCACCTCGAAAGAGATGGTCCTGGGTCTGCCGGGGTGCGAGAGATATGCTTTTGGCAATCTCACCTCCGGCAACTAAGGACCCAAGACGCCTTGCGTTTAGTCGGTTCGAGTCCGACATAACCACCTCCACCGGCTCCGTGGGGGTGTATCCGTGAGGATTTATCGCACGATAAAAAAAAGGCTTTCACCCCAGAGCCGGCAGGCTGCTTTTAGTAAGTAGAAATATTTCGCCTTATGATTTAACTTATTATCTCTTATGATAGAGACTGCCGTCTAAATAGTTCTATGTGAAATTTCTAAATGTGGATTGTAGCATCCACGTTTGAAGAAGCGTGTCGTGCAAGATAAACCCAACTATTATTCCTCTTCTCACAGTTCACTGCATTAAATCAAAATGAATTCGCATTGTCGACAAATCCGCGCGACTGTGGAGATTTGAGATAGACAGTCCACGAATCGCGATGTTTCGGGAATACTAATGGCGATTTGTGAGAGAAACTTAGTATCTACTTTGTACTACCTTCATATCTTAAATTCTTTCTAGGCAAACGTGTTTCATTGCATAGGTACCACACCGTTTACCAGCATGTAAAATTGAGATATAACGTGTGTATATCAAAGATTAAAAAAAATGAATTCAATAATGAAAATCAGACACAGAGAAAAATAAAAGCAAATCTTTTTAGACATTTAATACAAAAGACAAAAACGCGCGTTGATATTTTCTGAAGGTAAATGTTCAATTGGTCAGAAAAAGTACTAAAATAAAGTACTAATGTCGTTAATATATATTATGTGTGCCTATAATATTTGAGTTTAATTAATTCCTCTTGATCCGATGATAGGATTCATGAAATATTTAGGAATTAAATTTTGATAAAAATGGAACCACTCGTGAAGTACCTAATAGCTTCCAATAAAAAAAAGTAACAGTGCGATAAAATATTTCCCTTCCAAATTGGAAACCTCCCCTTTTTATAAAGTTCATTAAAATTCATACATTCTTATTGATACTACCTACTTAAATAATACTATTATTATTTTTACGATTCGACCTAAGAATACATTTACAAAGCTTAACTAGCTTAAACTATCCTTTTCTTGAGATTACAAAATTACATACAAAAATTATACTTATTAATGGTGAAACGATTTGATTGGATCCGTTAAACAAAACGTTGAAAACCTTCAAAATACTGGAAACCGGTCTGACGTTTCTACCTATTTACCTTGACGTGCTGTGCGGAGAACATACCAACGTGTACCGTGACGCGTCACCATTTTGGAGTTCCAGTAAATTTATTTAAATATTGTTTTTTAGGTTCTTCAATAACGACAATAGACCGTAGTTTTTGCTACTGCATTAAATATTTATTTATTTATATTACATACTCGCCCGTATATTTTTTTTGCTACCCTACTTAATCTTCTTCTTCTTCTCGTTAAAGTAAAAAAAAATGGTGAATCATTTGATACAACAAATGATTCACCAAAATGTTTACTTAGGAAATTTTATTTTTGTATTTATTATTTATACAGTTAATATATGTATATAACTATATAGCTAGTGTGTAATAATATTTTTCGTAAGAAAACGCATTGAATAAAACATCCAGGTCGAAAGATCAGTTTGATAACAGGGTTATAAATAAAGAAGCTATTTTTTTTTAAAGCCGCTCCTTGAGTAAAAATCCGTTTTCTTACTGGCGTAAGATGATAAATTTTCGCAGTGAGCTCTTAATAATTATCAAGCGTGCGAATCGATGTGAATCGTCGCGGAGGGAGCTTGAAGACGTAAAGGGGCCGCATTTTGCGGTGCGGGGCGGCGAGGGACGCCGCGGTACCGCGCAAGTCGCCGCTCGTATCGACCGCCCCGGATGTGCATTGCAATGCCGCCGGAGAGATCAGGCGACCCACCTACTCGCGGAACACTACGACACCGTTCCGATCGAACATTCAAAGCCGATACGTATGCGGCGTGCCGGCGGGTGGCGGCTGTCCCGGCCCCGGCTGTCCCGTCAGTCAGCGGTACCTTTTGCTTCATCTGTGGTGCGACGCGCGCCGTCTCACGTTTTCATCGCATCGTACGCGGTCAATCGCATTCTTAACTGTTAGGTACTATTTTCCCAACGTCTGTCTAGTTAACCTATGAACTTGGAGAACAATTTTCCCGCGATTATATCTACATTCTACAGACTGATTCACTTTTATTTCTCGTAATTAATTAAGTACCTAGGTAGGTTCTCGTTCTTAGTGCCTACTTAGTACTTACTAAGTAGGTAGTTAGGGTTAACTCTACTTGGGTTCAGGTATAATATAATTACTTACTTTATATCTATCTTCAATATATACTACACACTTATTACCTACCTACTTAAATAATTTGTTCCGACAACTGATTGACCGACTGACTGAATAATTCAACGATGCAGACACCGTAGGGGATACAGACTTGAAACCTTTAGCACAGTATTATTCTGTGCTAAAGGTTTCAAGGTTTATCTATTATAGATAATAGTACCAGCGTACCTTTAGTAAACAATATTATATCAATACTTGAAACCTTTATGAAATATTTTATTCAACCCTAAAAAAAATTGACGATGAACCGCGATTTTCAAAATAAAAATCGCAAATATATTCTTATAAGTAATGAAATATAATGAATTTCATAGTTATAGAGTTCATATTTTTTTAATATTCTGTTACCTCCCCCAATGGAATTACAGAAATATCTACAAACATTACGTAAATTTTAATGAAATTTTAAAGCATTTTATATACAAATTGATTAACTTCGTGAGGTTCTTAAGAGTGTAGATAGATGGCTCCACCGTTGTCCTAAAGATGGATTTTGAATTGGGTAGCTCAGTGGTCAGAACATTCATTCTCCCTGTAAAACGCGGGTTTACGGGTGGATAGCAGTTATTCATTTTTCTTATCTTAGTCGCTTACCAAGTTAAATTCATGGCTTAAATTGCAATAATTGCTGAAATCATTCAGTTCGATAATGAAATAGATTCTCAGATTTTTAGATTATTTAGTTGGTTCCGTGGCGGGAATAATGTTGGAACTATACTCGTAGATATTTATTATCTGGTATTATCTGCTCTGTGGTCAAAACTCTGGCATTGAGCTTCATCTATTTCCGATAGTGGCCGGTCAATGACATTGATCCGGAACTACAGTTGAACGATTAGATGGGGTGCAGCGTTTAACAATTACCACCCATATATAATTCTGTAGATACAAATAATTTTCTATTCCAATCCAATACCATATTAAATATGGTATTGGATTTCTAATGCATATTTATTTTGGTTTGTTTTAAGCGGTAATCTGAAGAGTCACGTAGTATTAGCTTCAGAAAAATGTTGACGTACAAAGTATTCAAAATGATCTTAATTTCTTATTTTTAACCCCTACCTGTTGACTGATTGTTCTGATATTCACCTTTAGTTTGGGCAATAATACCATTTTATCAATAAAACAGGTTGATTGGCTCATAATACGAGAATTTTAAGATCAATTTGAGAATTCGTCGTCAAGATATTTAAGACGCTGAAAAAACGTCTTCAAAAGTATTCTTCATTGATGGAAACCTACGTCACAGCATTACCACATTATATCGGGTTCGTTAGACTGTGATATTACTATCTATAAGCTTCTACGTTATCAGTGATAGAGACTATTTTTAAACACGTTTTATTAGCTTTGTAGTAATCTAGCAGGGATATTATCAACCTGTTTCCGGTAAAAATATTATTTGCCTTCACTATCCTACTTGATCAGGGATCAGTTGTGTCAGGGATTGTAGCGGATAGCAACACTTTTTTATTTAATTTTAATCCTTACCTTTTTATTTTGTGCTAGCAACACAAACGATCTCTTGCCTATATGCCTCAAAATTGTACGGTCCACGATTTTGTTCCCAAGCGCTCCAAGACCAAAATTAAATATTATTATTATTTTATAAAATCGTTCTCAAGAGCTCCAATGATATGTTGCGCTGACCCCAAGTAATTAGGACGAAGTGAAGTAGAGTTAAAGGCTACTTTTTAAATGCCTGGCCTACAACTTGAACAGATAATATATAACATCACACATAACACGTGAACAGATAATCAAGCTGCAGCAAATATTAATGAAAATCCCAAATTTGCGTTGAAAACTGCATTAGCTTACGGTACAGGAAGTACTTTTATCATTTAGAGTTAATAAACTTCCTCTCCAGCCCGTAGAATAAGTTATTAGGTACCTCAAGCCACAAAAGCTAAGCCGCGGGCGACAGCTCTCTATATAAGAGCATAGCTTATCTCATAATAACTCCATTCGATGCTTGAAGACTCGGCTAGACGGCAAAGTTTATTTTACCCTGTTTGTTACAAACTGTATTCGAAGTTCGATTATTACTACCGTTATACCGAAAACCTTATGCACATTTCAATAAACTTACGTCATTATATACCAAAAAAATAATGCCTTTAAACAATTCCTATACAAAAATTCCGAACAATAGGAAAGCTATTTAGGCAGGTAAGTATTAGATTAGGCGGGTTCACTGCCTCACTGCCTCTATAGCGGGATATACGCATCCCAGATTGCACAAGGCATGGCTGTCGTCGCTTCGCAGGCCGTAGGCTTGGAATGTGCAGTAGCATCCATAGTTCATTGTAATAAGAATTTGGCGCGTAAAAAGCTGACCACTCTTCTGAGAAAGAGTCAACATGAAAGGTTTGGACGATTTGGAATGAGCTTCTTTGTTGAATTTTGTGCGTGAAATTAAGCTTAGTTATATTTTACAGTTTAATAGTAACTTTGTTTACTATAGTTTTAATAATATAATATGTGAAGCGTCTTATGTTGATATTTATAATAGTAAACGATACCAGCTTACACCATACCTACTTTGAATTGCGCTTATTACCTAGGTACCTTACTTTAGTAAATTTAATAAGCAGTAAGATTACAAATAACAATGATAGTAACAACTAACAACACAAATATTTTCTACGGTTCATTACCCCATACAGAAACTTGTGCAGATTAAGAATATAATTGTAAATTTTATGTTTATGAAGCTGAATCCTAACAGTTCTTACGTTAGCGTTAGTTTAAACCGCAAACGTAGTAGTTACGTCATACGCTACCTGATTAGCGAGTTGAAGTGCGGTGCTATTAGATATTCAACCATATTGCTGTAGTGCTAGATGGCATTTAAGAGTGACTCCGACTAACGCATTCAGAGTTCTGAGAGGTATTGTTTGTAAATTGATATTTGTGGTTTAGTAGCAATAGAAATATTTGTAATGAGTAATGACTTAGATTAACTATGGCCTACAATGTTTATGTATTATATTATACGGCTCCTAAGATTATTTATTATATGACTTCTACTTAGTTGAGATTCTGCCCGTTATCATGACCGTTATATTTTTTTATTCTATCAAAACAGTTATTGATATGAACGCTTATAGGATTATAGGGAATAATTAGGTGATTATTGTATGATAATCCCCTAAAGTTAATTCTAACAATATCCTCTTCAAAGCACCTACAGGACAAACGTTATCGACATTGGTATTTGTTGACAATTGTGTGAGAATATCGCCCATAGAATTCGTAATACCAACAAGGCGAGTAGGCGAGCCGGCTGTATAGTTTAGTAGTCGAGGAGCGCGCTCGTCGGCGCGGCAGGCGGCGCGGGCGCGTTTCTTTTTTGTCCCCCGCGGATTCCATTGCCCCATGTCCAACCTGTAAGTCCGGCAGTTTGCCGAGCGTTGACCGCGCGCCTTGCCACGAAGCGCAAAGCCGTCGAACAACCTACGTTGGACGCTTTCAATGACTCCCGTAAACTTATAAACTTGGAAAACATATTGAATCGTTGTCTCGTATTTCCGCGTAAATACCATCAAACTGTACGAAAGGCTTTTAACATTTCATTATTAGTAGCATCACCTTCAAGACACAGTCGGCTACAAAGTAAAAGGCAAAGTTATGTTACCTTGGTTGGCACTCATACTAAGTATTTCATTTTATATATTTTTGTTTAAATAAAGTAGGTAATGTATGTATTAAAATTGTTAATTATTTAAATTGCTCTCACGAGCACACACCGTATAATAACGATGCTGCCAGCAGTCGATACCGAATATCCTTGTTGTAACGTTGAACATGTTATTATTATTCGTTTAATAGACACGGCCAGGCATAATAACTTGAGAAACCCTTGTTTTTCATAGTTTAACTACTAGTATTCCCGTTAACCGCTCCAGAATAGCTCAATTGCTTGAGTTAGAACTTAGGAATAGATTCTCGTCAGTAGGGTAATGGTCAGATTTCGCACTCTAGACATCTCGATCGTTAGACCTCCTAAACACTAAGTTGCCTGAAAATAATGTAAACTGTACTCTCGCACGGAGGGATGGAATAAGCTAATCCCATCACGAACAAAGTAACGTGTTAAGTTATTGTTTATGGTTGCTTGTAAATTAAAAAATAAACAGTTTAACAGCTTTAGTTTTTAGTAATTCAAATACCGTTGTCTCACAAGTACTTACTAGTGTACGTTGACCCTTTAAGTTTCCTGGGTAATAACCTTTTCAAGCCAACGCAAGAATTTGTCGCAATATCCCTGGGCTATAATTCTAACTGTAATTTCTGCAGATACTTAGTAATAATGATAAAATATGCCTAATAATAATAACTGGCGATTCGTCATCGCCTTTCTACGGGCAAATTCGGAAAATAAAATCCTAGGACTCGATTACTGGGCCACTTCCCACTGAGATCGAAAAATAAAGATTTCCATAAAAATGTTCCCTTATTTGAGGAAATTTCCAAAATTCATCCTTATTAAAAGTTCATGGTGTAAAGAACATTAAATTGTAGGTAATATTTCATATTATATCTGCACTAGTTAGATTCTGGCTTGTTGAAGAATAAGTCAGTCGCGACAAGTAATTATTATGGACAATTGGTAGATGAACGTCCCTATCCACAGATTCTTCTTAATTCTTCACAGAGTGATGGTGGTCTTCACTGGCTAGTGGGAAATCTCAGTCAGAGAAAGGCAGCCAGATTACAGGCCGGTGTTCAGACTCGTGAGTCACGTCAGAACTACTTATCGCGAATTTGACACGTAGTACTTCTTTTTTTTACAGCACCATACTTGGAATTCTTTAAAACACGTGTTTCCGTTTTCCTGCCAACCCGGGTGCTTTATGCGGGCTGATTCACCAACAAGTTACTTACTACTTATTAGAAGTTATTAGATTTTTGGTAGGTATTTTAAAGAACATTATAGGAATACTGACAACGCTGTCTACCTACAAAATATTGTCGGAATTTCATGCGAATGTTACATTAAAAGTGAATCTAATGTACAGTCAGCAGCAGATCAATCTTGATGAACAAAGTGCTCTTAATTCCTTGGTATTCCCCCCTTTCTTTTGACGGATTGTTCTGATATTTGGTGCACACGTTTAGTTCGGATAATAATATTATAATTTAAATCAATAATTTGATTTGTTCTAGTTTTTAGATCACTTTGGGACTTTGTAGTCAAGATATTTCTTACGCTGACTGTACCTACCACCAATGGAATGCAGTCATCCAATTAATGAAACTCAAGAAATGGCAAAATCTGTGAATAGTAATATAGCAAGACTTCACGGCGCTGTTGTGGTTGTGACTGTTGTGAGGTTATTTGGCGTAAATGTGATAACCACCATCTTCATAGTCTCGCTCCCTATGATCATAGCTATTGATATTATAGCAATAGAGCATTGAATTGCTGCACCGAAGTCAACGGATATGATTCCCACTACATAACTGCGAATATTTAAAATGCAGAAATCTGGGTACATTGGCCAAGGTATTTCTACGCATTTACTAGCATGTCATGGCAGTTTACATATTACACTATTATCTATTCTGTGATATTACATGACGTCATCTGCGCCTATTCAAAGCGTAGCTTGTAATATGAGTTCTAAATTGAGAATAAACTTTGGTACATATATCAGTTAAACCCATTAAAAAAATGTACATAAATTCTGATCGATGCAAGACATTTTCACACCTACGAATATTTGAATTAAACGAGAATCGAACCAATTGTCTATGTACATAGTAATCTCTTTAACCATGCCGTACCATACATATTTAATTGAATTTGTACTTTCTGTACTTTTTCTTATTAACTTGAACACTACGCTAAATTTCACGCAGTGCGCTCAATATTCTTAAAAAGGCATCGGAAGGTTTCGCTTCAGGAATTTTTAATATAAGTAGATTTCACTTTTTGCAATTCTGGACTCGATTAACTGAATCAATTGTGTTTAAGAGCCACCATAATCATCACATCGTTATACCCGGTTACATACATCTATCGTGAACTACGGAGCCCGGGTCAGCTGTCCCCACTCATTCTCTTGATTTGATTATATCGCGTTTTGCGTTAGGGCCTCATTCGTCAAACAGATCCAATCGGCACTCATTTAGCATATTTTACAATGCGTCATAAATTAATGACCACAACCACCACTGTTTGCTCCCGGTTGACACGCCGCGCGCCGGGTCGGATAATCCGCATAACAGAGTTTAGGGTAACTGATCTTCACCGCAGCTAGTTAGATAAGCTTTCGCCATTTATATTATATTTATTTTATTCCTATTCAATAAATCTGCTACAAACAAAATGTGTACTGAACGGTTGTAGGTAGTTTATTTAGAACGAACTTCACGCAATTCGTCTAGCAATATTCTCGTTCAAATATTTGATAAAAGCACTCATGTGTAGTTTTGCTTTGAAAGTTCAAATGCGCAAGAACTAGGAGTGCACCAAATTCAATAAACACAGTTTCGCTCGCAAAGATTCATTAGTTAGTTGTTCTATAGGTTAGGTACCTATATTTCCAAGCCCCTCAGGCTACCTGAGAGGGTTCTTTAGAGCTTGTTTCAAACGAAACTTTCAGAAATTGTAGAAGACGAGTAAGCGGAATAGTGTTTGCGTTTAAGTCGGTGATGTGATAATAATTGCGAACAGATGAAACTGAAAAAAGTTTTATGGTAACATTATACATTTCAAAAATATTCTATACGGCGCTATCTAGACACCATACCTTCCACACGTTTCCACACGTTTAAAATGCTACTTAGCTACTAATCGAAGGGTGTATCTATAGTGCACTACAGTGGAGCAGGGTGAAATTTTTGAATCGGGAAGCCGGTGGGAAAACGTTCTGTTATAGCAATTTTATATGGAATTTTCCACGGGGTCAAATTGAGGGGGTGCCTATAACGGCTTGCTCTACAAAGAGAATTTGTAGAGCAATCCGTTATAGGGACCCCAATACCATGGGTGCACTACAAACAAAGGAGTTCAGGACCAAGCTAACATCACAACCCTGAGATGAAAGCATGGGCCAAAGCCTCGCTCGTTCTTCAACCAGCAGGAGTTCACCTCAGATTAAAGAATAACTAACTTCTTTCAGTCTGAGGTGTTTACAAGCTTGCAGCTGAGGTTGACCTGCCCCACCCTACACACCCTCTTCGCCATTCAACGATCAAAGTCAAACGAGATATATGAATATATCGCGATAAAATTAGTTGAAAATAGTTTTTTAGTTTATTGATTCTCATTAAGTTCATCACATTATATCACACTTTATTTATTTATATTATATCAAACGAGATATATGAATATATCGCGATAAAATTAGTTGAGAATAGTTTTTTAGTTCATTGATTCTCATTAAGTTCGTCACATCATATCACACTTTATATTTAAGCAGCGATTTGGCATCTTATACCAACCAATACCTACTAGCACTACTAGGTAACAAGATAAGGCTACCCTAGGGCACTGACTGACCTCCGTCCCCCATGAGCGCGGGCCTGGGGGTGACGGGTGAAGCCGCCTGTCACCCCAGCAGAAGCAGGCCACGGCGTCGGCGCGCTGAGAAGCGCGCCTCCCCATTCCGGGGGCGAGTCGGGGACACCGTTGTCCCCCCTCCCGAGGAGGGCTAAACCATAAGTGATGGCCCTGGGTCCGCCGGGGTGCGAGGGATATGTCGATGACAACCTCACCTCCGGCCTAGCACCACGACCCACAGTCGGCGTGCGGTTTTAGTCGGTTCGAGTCCGACATAACCTCCCCTTCCGGCTCCGGCAGGGGGGTATCCGAGGGGATTTCCGCACGGAAAAAAAAAAAAAAAGATAAAGCTACCCTATTCTTGATATTTTTCCATTGACAATGACAACCTTGCTCAGGATATCCACTTGCATGACGTTATTGTAGTCAAAGTAACGTTAATGCTTTAATATTGGGACAAATTCAGATATTCCTTCAACACAAAGGTAGGCTATTATACAATATATTATACGAATACTTACATAAAAAAGCCCAATGAAAACTAAAATATCGGTCGAGAACTGGAGATCAGACAGATACAGTTCATTGGGTATGAATCTATGAATTATTTACTCATAGTAAGTATCATTCCTGTGGAAATTACCATTAAAAAGCTTTTAACAAACCATTCAAACACAAATGAATAATGATTTCATTTTATTTTGATCAATTAATATTATTGTTAGAGTGATCGTATTGACTCATAGCCGTAGCACTGTACTGTAACACTCAGTCTCCTGTAACCCCGCTGGTTGAACCAAGAGGTAGGTACTGTTTCATATCTACAAAGTAGCTATGTACCTATTGCCTATATACTTAACAAAGTTAATGACTTCTATGTACTTACCTACTAGTACCTACGTCTAAGGAACACTGAAGCGTTGAAGCGTCCGTAGCTAGTAGTTACGGAGCCGGCTCTACGATCGACAATGAACCCACTAGACCCGACGTGAACCCACTCCTAACACAAGTGACATAGCTGGAGGGGTTCAAGGAGGTTAGTAATTCCAAATTCAAACTTCATTCCCTTCTCACCCATTAATCGCATCACAATTTTAATTCAAAATTACTTGAAAGTAGATAATAAGTTATACATATACATTTTTGTTCCCGTTGTTTGTGAGCCTAGAACTTCTAAACTACGAGACGGGTTTTGATGTGGTTTTCATTGTCACTTACCTAATGACAACTGAAGAAGAATCATTAGGTAATTAAGGCACCCGTTTGGTCGCTAGTTTGTATACAGCTAGGTAGGTATTACTTGCCTGGGTTTTAGAATGGCCTTCTATCTTTTTTTATTTTACTTTAATACCTAACAATCAATAACCGTTATTATGTTATGTAGGTGGGTAACAGTGCGAGTGTGTGAAATTGCGATGAGGTCATGACGTGTACGACTAATGAAAGCCGCTTGTTGTTCAAACAAACTTACTCAGCCATCAAAATAAATGGTGTACAATATACCAAGCTGCCATTAATTTAAGTATGTAACAATGACTTCCTAAGTACCTACTCTTTTTCTAAAATGCAGATTTTTTGTAGATTTTCTCATTCACGGTTATTACCTTCACAATTTAAAATATCCATACTATTATTTTATTACAAATGCCAAAGTAACTTTGTCTGGCTGTCTGTCTGTTACGCTTTCACGTCTAAACCGCTTAACCGATTGTGATGAAACTTGGTAAAGATATAGATTAGACCTCGGGAAATGGTTGGGAAAAAAAAAAATTCTATTAGTGATTACAATTTTTACAACATTTTTTTAATTCGGCTTCGTCACCACGTTTTCGCACCAATTTCATTGGATTACGAATGCATTTACATTGTTAATATATACAAAGAAAAAAATAGTGTCGGTTTGTTACGTTACTGACAGCTTTTTAGTAAATGCGTACCTACAGGCATATATTTTGTATACTCGTAAACTATATCTAAAACCAAAGGCAATTAAAAAAATGCCTGTCTGTTTGTTATGGGTAATTTTAGTAGTGGCTGCGTCAATTTTGATGAGATTTTCATTATAGATAACTAGTGTTCTATGGCGCAACTTATACCTATTTGCAGAAAAAGTAATAGGGTTTCGCGTAAACAGATTTAAAGCCCAGGTCTCGGGCACCGCTAGTAAATAGTAAAACATGAAAGAGATTGAAACTGAAAGTTACGCTGGGTAGATTCGAATTCAGACATGATTTCTTATGCATCAATTTTTTACAAATACGGTGGTTCTTTCTATGATGAGGTACTTTAAATAATAATTTACTGTGCACTATAATAATAATTATTAACATTTCCTCGTGATAAGATTATAAAGGAGTAATCAGGAGATATAGCATACAGAGGCGGGAATGAGACGGCGAGTGGACGCGGCAGTTGCGCGCGAGCCGTTCATTGATGCGCAGGCGCCGCGGAGGCGCGGGGGGCGGGGGAGAGGAATGCGGTCGCGGCGAGCAATGACCGCGCCAGGGTCGCTTCCTTTACGAGAAGCGCGGGCCGTCGTACTACAACCGATCCCCCCCACCTGCCCGATACGGGCCGTACTACATGGTATGGTCCTCACGGCAGCGACGCGCGCTTTTCGACCCGTAGTCCGTTACAAAAATTAAGTGCGCCGCATTCCGCGACCGTTTTGTTGTCTCTTTCACTCTTTAGGCGTTTATTATCTTCCTTTCTCTTCGTGGGTGATAGCTTCGTCCTCGAAGCGTCGTTCGGTGTTCGAAGTGAGGCGTAGGGCGCGAAACTTACTTCTCACCAAGTGTTCTCTGCCTCGCCGTTATTAGGTAGCTTACATTGATGTGCTTATTGTGCTTGTTTTCTTTGCGAGAAAACGGAAATATTTTATGCACTTGATACCTACCTATTACTTTTTATTGTTTAGAATGCATATTAGGAGTAGCAAGTAAATTATGTTTAACGCATCAAATGCCATTAAGAAGGTACCTTTTTATGGGAATGAAGCTTTTGTTTGAAGAATAGAATAGATAGGTATAGTTACTTATAAATAGATAACGTTTTTTCGTGCAGAAATATCCATGGACACCTCCCACCGTTCAGCGGCCGGATTGCCAAAAGCATATCTCTCGCACCCCGGCAGACCCAGGACCATCTCTTTCGAGATGGTCCCCTTCGGGTTGTGGGGACCTCGGTGTCCCCAACTAGCCCCGGGTGCGGGGAGGCGCACTTTGCGGCGCCGCCGCGGCCTGCTTCTGCTAGGGTGACAGGCGGCTCCACCCCCAGACCAGCGCTCATGGAGGACGGAGGTCGTTCTGCCACCTCCGACGTCTGGTTCGCCTTCGCTCTTCGCGGGCTTCCCGGGAGTCTAGTCCGGACCCGACCGGCCGCCTCCGTCTCGAGCATTACTTGTTCGCAGAAGGAGGCAGCGCACCCCAAGCGTTCGCGCATCGTACCATCGCTGTGAGCAATGTGGCGAGTGTGAGGACTCCCACCCCCAGAGCCGCCACTAGGACCCGCCTCGGCGTGTCCCACGCCGGGCACTCGGTCAGGTGTGCAGCTCTGTGTCTCCGCTCGCATCACAGTGATGGCACTCGGACGTTGGCTCCTTCCGCATCCGACACAGGTAACTCCCGAAACACCTGTGTCCGGTAATCACCTGCGTCAGCCGGTACGCGTACGAGAGGCTGACATGTGGTCTCTCTAGCCATTCCTCCATGATGGATCTTACCGCCGCTATTACGGGGGCGGTAATGTTGGGTACGTCGAGCCACACGCCAAATACCGTGGAGTAAGGTGGCCCAATAAGATAATTATCCTCGCACCCCGACTGACGCTGGGCCCTCTGCAGATGAATTGTAACGGTGGGGTAAGGTTGTTCTAAAGGAGATTGCCCACTTTTCAATGGACCGCCGTTTCATAACAAATAATTTTGTATGACGGTGAAACTCGGATATTAAATTGGATTGATATCGTACTTTCATAGGAAATAAAAAATATTCTGTTATTTTGTGGGGTTTTCTCTCATTCTTCGTTTTGCTGTTCAAATTAGGGTTAAGTTTTGAAGCAAATGTCCATCAATCCGTCAAATCAATTTTGTCCAGATTGCTAGTCGTTACATGGATGAACAGGGAATTAATTTAAATAAGATAGAAGTAATAGTTCCACCACATGAGTAGATCTACTCATGTGGTTCCACACACTTATAAATAACCCTGATACCTATACACCAATGTTTATATTATAACTCTATTTAATGTATGGTCGCCACCGTTCATATAGTTATGATAAATCTTTGTCAACCTATAGCTTGCACTTGCGTGAAAGTCATAGACATAATTTGGACCCGGTAGGTGGCACTGCAATCGTGTTATAGGACTGTGCCGAGCGAAGTCGGGGTGGGTCAGCTAGTTACTTACCTACTAGGTTATGCTAAATGTACCTACAGGTTTGTATAGGAAGTAGAAATGAAATTGCTAGAATATTTTAAACAAGTTTTATTAATCTATGATCTCATCATCCTCATATTCATGAAATATGTTGAGCAAAAATGCAGCTGGCGGTTGAACGGATCCAAATCGAGCCCAACTTAGGCACCACAATATAGTCATAATGTGGGCACAGCACAAGTCCTCAAAAAGGTTCTAGAATGTGCAGTAATCCCAAGACTCGACTGTACACGTACTCAATACAATAATCAATAATATGCTATTAACACAACACTCAACATGATACTCAATAATAACATCCACCCATCCATGTACTCCCATCTGTAAATCCCCGAAGCGGTAGGCAGAGGTGTATTAGCACCCACGTTTCGCCAATTATGATATTGCCGCCCAGCGGCTCCTTTTTCTTGAGCTGTATGTTTTTGATCCAATCAATAACACTATCAATAAAAAGTGAAGACAAAACCGCACATTCGTTACTAAAAAGACGTTTTGTTTGAAAGGAGCTCTATCATGACCATAGACATGACACGACAGTTTTCAACTTTTAACAGTTTGTATTTCTTAAGAGCTAGTTTTTATAATTTTTCACAAATTCACAAACGGCATGGTCTCGCATCTTACAACAAAATAGCTCTAAACCTACCCTCATTGTCATAATCTCATAGATAAATTTTGATTTAGATAGCATACTTCATGATTCGAAACGCTAAAGACATTGTATTTTGTCAGTTAAAATAATTCCCATTTACTGATTTTCTTATTTATAAAATCTTTGATAAACGTGCTAAAAAGTCCCTGATAAAATTATTTTTTATCGTCAGTATTTACATGGGTAGGTAACTACTTCCATCTCAACAATATTATTCCTACTCCATTTGAAACTATCTATGTTATGTGCATTTGAGTAAGAAGACAATTATAATCGATTACACCACTAATTATACCAAAGTTTAAACCCCACATACGATTTTGTTTGAGTGAATTAAAAGATTGTTAAAAAAATATTTCATGATTTATCAAGAGTTACTTATGTAGCCATACACTTTTTATTTAGGTTTTTCAAAAACGAAACGAACATTGGCATTCTCCTTTTAAAAACTGAAATAAAAATACCCTAAGTTCCAAGTATTGTCTTCTAGCTCATTCCCCTTTGTTATTTACTTAACGCCGAAAAGAGCTATACCAAATATATTTTCCGTCGTTAATCTAAACGAAAACTCAATTCAAAACTCAGTAGATACGATGTGACAAGCAGACGGCTAGAGGGCATGTCACAACGTATCTCAGTAAACATTCGAACTCAAACGGGCGGTATCGAGAATCGTGCTCACGCATTTTGTGTTCGCTGAATAATAACGTGGGCCGTAAACGACATCTGCATAATTAAGTTGGCGCTTCAATTAGTTCTAGACTGAATCTGCTAAGTATTTTTGGAACTTCAGATTATACCTACCTTATAATAAGAGGCAGTAACAACTCAGTATATTGACTTGAATGATAGGTTTAGAGAGCGGGAGACCTATCTATAGATACACCACACGTGTGGGTTTGAAGGAAAAAAAAAATTGACTTTCAGTTCTAAGTATGGGGACCCCTAAAATTTATTGCTTTTTCTATTTTTGCGTGAAATTCTTAATGCGGTTCACAGAATACATCTACTTACCAAGTTTCAACAAAATACGCCTTATAGTTTCGGAGAAAAGTGGCTGTGACATACGGGCGGACAGACGGACAGAGAGAGAGAGAGAGACATGACGAATCTAGGGTTCCGTTTTAGCCATTTGGCTACGAAACCCTAAAATCCAATATCAGCCCCGTATGTACTGAATCCAATTTAGTCAAATTCGGGACAAAGATCTCGTTACTGTAAAGTATTCACATACCTACATTGCTCTTGTCAAACCACTAGCGAGAGGAACGGCCGCATCCTATGTTTTTCAAAATATAAAGTGCAAAACACAATTAATTCATGGGCAGCATTGACCACCTGTTTATTTCTAAGGGTTTGCGTTGCGTCATGAGTGTGCTCGCATGCTTGCGCATGTATAGTGCAAATAATACTGAGCTAATTTCGTGCAAATAATTTGTTTAAAATCGAGCAAATGGCATCAATACGATTTGCACGAAGTAACCTATGACGCGGTACACGGAGGAGAGGGGCTGTGCAGGAGTGCATTACGCCCATGTTACGCCAGACCTATCTCTATGAAGCTGTACCTAACGTTAGTCATTCGTAATCGTAATGTACATATTTGCAGAAGAACAGTAAAGTGTAGTCACCTATGTTAAGGAGTAGTTGCTGTATTTCACACGGCGTTTACTGCTCGAGACCTTACCTCAGTTACCGCCTCTCTCTATTGTCTCCCATATGCCTGGTTAGTATATTTTGATGTACTCGTACCTATACAAGCTGGAAGAATTTCGTGCCCCCTGGAGGGGAAGTACTCGAAATACAGAAGATAGAGAATTTCACAGAAAAAAAACATTCCTTTATTTGTAAAATGAACATAACTGCATTCAACGATTTTCAAAAATGAATTCTGCTAAAATTATCCACAATTAAAAATAATTGTTTTCGAAATGTATACCACTCTTTGGAAGTTCGACAAAGTATTAGCGTTTTTACCAATGCGCTATTCATCTATTTTGTCCACACGCGCCTCTTTATTCCCGAACTATGACACAAATATTATTCGTTTTGCTCTATTCTACTTTAATCCACCAAACAAATCCATCGATGGATTTGTTTCCACTATTTTTTCCACTCTGATCCATCGATGGATTGTTTCCAAACTTTTGTCCACTCTGATCCATCGCTGGGTTTTAATCATTGATAAGTAATTTAAAATAATTACCAAGACTGTTTTTTGTTTGTTTGGCTACATATTTCATTTATGTATTATATAATTTCTTTCGTACAAATAATTAGAGCGGTATATAAAAGGCTGTGAAAAATAATCCATCGCGGCGATGGGTTAGAACGGAATATAAAATGCAGTGGAATATAATCCATCGCGGCGATGGATTAGAGTGGAACAAAAAGTGGAAACAAATCCATGAATGGATTTGTTTAGTGGATTAAAGTGGAATAGAGCTTCGTTTTGAATTCTAGCCATTAAGAGGAATAAAAATGATAAATCTGGTTTTCAGGCGTATGTTTAGAGACCAACTCCTTTTTTATTTGTAGACGTATTTGAAAACTGTTTACACTGTTTTATTTGTTGGTTTCTTGTCTACATTTGGTACATTTTTAGTTATTCTCACTTTATAATTACTATATGAAAATCATTCCCAAAGCAAAAAGGTCCCTCAAAAGAAAACTGGCAACTACTTCTAAACAGAAGTGAATTTTTACGTAATTTTTTAACTAAAAGAAAGACAAAGATCTGGATTATAAGTGGTACATTTTTCCGTTCAATACATTGACTTTTGAAGTCACAGGCCACGTTTTTGTTACGTTCTCGAGAGTTTGGCTTAGCGGGTGCCTATGCGGGGGCCGGGCGGCAGTGCCGTGATGGCTGTTGGACGGGGAGGTTGTGCTTCACGTTTTCGCAACTTTGACAGCAACACAATTCAAGACTAATGCATAAGTGGACAGATAAGACACTTCTATGAGACGCCGAAAGTAAATTCAGTAAAAAAGCTAAAGCTTTAAACTCTCAAGAAATACATGAAAATGTTGTGTTGATTATTTTATTCACACACTTTATTTATTATCAGCTGTTGCTCACGGCTCCAGCCACGTAGATTTTGGATGCCGTTCTGGATGGTGATCCTCACTCGTAGTGTAATGATATAAAACCTATGACACTGATAAATAGTGTGGGTTTCTATTGGTGAAATAATTCTTAGAATTGGTTCTGTAGATCCAGAGATTAACCTCTATAACGTCACAAACTACGTCTGTATAATAATATAATTGTATATTAGAATACTATACATACCTATAGCTACATATATAAATATATAATATTATAAAACCATGATCACTACATATAATCTCTAGTATAAAATAATTCACTTCCCGCTGTCTGTCTGTCTCTATGTATGCTTAGATTTTTAAAATCACGCGACGGATTTTGAAGCGCTTTTCTTTAATAGATAGTATCATTCAAGAAGTACCTAGGTTTATATGTACAATACAATCTATATAATATAAAAATGAATCCCTATTTCCCAATAGGGATTCATTTTTGGCTGGACTGGCTGAGGCTGGACCAATTTCGCTTTTTTCTTTTTTGTTGTGTTTGTTATTGTCTTGTGAAGGTTTTTATGAAAGAAAAAGTAAAAAATATGCGCGGAAAATAGAAACATTTAAGAATACTTAACCATTATATGAAATATCTGACCCGAAAGACGTTGTTATGTCCTATTGGTGTCAGGATCTCCGTGGGCGTATGGAGTCCCTGTCGTAATGCTTTCTGTTCTCAAAATAATTAGGACAACTTAATACAGCCAATTGAGGTAAATTCTAATTTTTAAGGTGAAATGAAGTTTGCCGAGTCAGTTAGTGTATAATATAAGAGGTTTTAATGTGATGTCATTTAGATATACACATGTTTTGGGCTTACGTAGCAAACGATGGCATTGTGAGAATGTGTAATGTGTGTGAATTGTTATGCCTATAGCATACTTATAGCTTTCATATTCACCTACCTCAATGTATCTATGCAATAAACACCCTAACCAATGGAAATATATATTCATGACTTAGATTATTAATAATCTAAGATTCATGTAATATGTATATATAAGTGCTGAGTGGGCATCAAACCCACAATCTCTGAATGCTCTACCGCTACGCCATAGAATTTGAACCTTTTGAAATTGAATTTGTCTGTTTGTTCACAATGGACACAAACGCTACTTAGAACACGGATTTTATATGGTATTTTTATTTAAAAGGTTTTGGTAGAATGGTACCAGAGATAAAACCAAAGTCGCGATAACAGACATCCATATGAGCGGAGCCGCCGACCTTAGCTATAATAAAGAATCAAGAATCAATCAACATCGATATCAAAAAAATACCAAATCAGTTAGGTACGTGAAGTTAGGCAGAATATGATGTGTCCACTCTGTACCCTTTTTATCGACATCTTTTCCCATATTTTTATATTATAATCACTTTTAGTGACATGAGTGCGGGGTGGTGCGGGGCTGCGATTATTACGTTCGTAGACTCCACCCATTCGCTCTAAGGCATCGTCTCTAGTAAGGACCTTAAAGTTTACAGGTAAGTACCTACAAAGATGTCATCTAATACCGCACATTGTGACGTCGGAGGATTCGGAGGGAGCCGAATTTCAGCAATCCATTCAACTACCTACGCTAAAACTGAGCTCTTTGGCAAAGCGAGTAGGTATGTACTAAAACGTATTTAAATCTATGTCTTTTTCATATACCTACATAACTCATTTCATCTGTGTTTTTTTTTACTGGTACTGGTCTGAATGAATACCGTTTGATATCCCAACCCCCCCGAGGGAAGCCTGCGCTAGAGCCAAGACCAACAATCTTAGGTGTACCGCCTTTTACGCAAGGTTGGCCCAGGCCCTGAACAACTTCGCCCTGAAGAACACATGGTTTTCATGTGATATGTCTGCTTACACACACTTACAACATTATATTATTTTACATACACACATATAATCACGCTTTTATCCCCGGAGCCTTAGGCAGAGGTGAATTAACATCCTCATTGTATCAATCATTGGATTCGGTCCCAAGCCAGGAATGCCCTCCGAGCGGAGATCAAGCGGTCCAAGGCAGCTTCCTATAGGGAGCTGCTGGAGACACTGGAGCGGGACCCATGGGGGCGGCCTTACCGCTTGGTAAGAGGAAAGCTGCGCCCCCGGGCCCCTCCCCTGACCCAGGTTCTCGAGCCGGCTCTGCTTGGAGGAGTGGTGGAATCCCTGTTCCCGGCGCGGGCGGAACACGTTCCGCCGCAGATGACTCCGCCACCTCGGTCGCCTGATGCGCCCGGCGTGGTTATTGACGACGACGTGCCCGAGGTCACTTGGGTAGAACTAGAGCTGGCGGTGCGACGGCTTAGAGCCAAGAAGAACACCGCCCCGGGACCTGACGGCATTCCAGGCCTAGCTCTAGGAGAAGACGGTCTCGAACCCCGACTGCGAGGGTTCCTCAGCGCATGCTTGGAGCGGGGCCAGTTTCCGAAGATGTGGAAGACGGGGAAACTGGTCCTCATCCGCAAGGACGGACGCCCGGCGGACAAGCCGTGCGGGTACCGGCCCATAGTGTTGCTCGACGAGGTCGGCAAGCTCTTCGAAAGAGTGATTGCCAAGCGCCTCGTCGAGCACCTCTCTAGATTGGGGCCGGACCTAGCGGACACGCAGTACGGCTTCCGCCGGTGGCGTTCCACTGTGGATGCCATCATGCGCGTGAGGACTCTGGCGGAGGATGCGGTTGCCCGGGGCGAGGTGATGTTGGCGGTGTCCTTGGACATCTCCAACGCGTTCAACACCTTGCCCTGGAGTTGCATCAGGGAGGCGCTCGTGTACCACGATGTGCCTCTCTACCTCCGCCGCATAGTCGGGGCGTACCTGACGGAGAGGGCCGTCATCTACCCAAGTGCGACCGGCGTCGGTAGGCGTGAGATGTCGTGCGGTTTCCCACAGGGATCGGTCCTGGGGCCGCTCCTGTGGAACATCGGATACGACTGGGTGCTTCGCGGTGAGCTCGCGTTCGGTGCCACCGTCACGTGCTACGTGGACGACACGCTAGTAACGGTGAGTGGCGCTACACACCGCGAGGCGACCCAGAGGGCCACGACCGCTGTTGCTCAAGTCGTGGATCGGATCCGGCGGCTGGGTCTCGAGGTGGTTCTGCACAAATCCGAGGCCTTGTTCTTTCATGGTCCTCGGCGCAGGCCACCCCTGGGATCCAGCTTGACAGTAGGAGGTACTCCCATCGACATCGGCTTGATGGTTGAAATACCTGGGGCTCGTACTCGACGGTCGGTGGGACTTCGGAAAGCACTTCCGAAGTCTGCGCCCCAAACTGTTGGTGTCAGCTAACGCGCTGATGCGGCTGCTGCCCAACTTGAGGGGCCCAGAGGACTCCTGCAGGAGACTCTACGCGGGTGTCGTGCGGTCCATGGCCCTGTACGGGTGCCCCGTGTGGGCGGACGCCTTGCAGGCCAGGTTCGTGCAACTGCTGCATGCGCCGCAGCAGACGATGGCCTGCAGGGCCATTAGGGGGTACCGCACGATATCCTTTGAAGCGGCGAGTCTCCTAGCCGGATCGCCACCGTGGATCCTGGAAGCGAGATCCCTTGCGGCACTGTATCGGTTCCGTAACGAGGCGCGGGAGCGGGGATACGATCCCGAGCCCGAAGACATTCGGGCCGAGAGGTCCCGGCTCCACGGGATCATGGTGGCGGAGTGGGAGCGACGACTTGAGCAACGACGCATTCATTCGCAAACGGCGCACTAATTGACCTCCGTCCCCCATGAGCGCGGGCCTGGGGGTGACGGGTGGAGCCGCCTGTCACCCCAGCAGAAGCAGGCCACGGCGGCGGCGCGCTAAATAGCGCGCCTCCCCATTCCGGGGGCGAGTTGGGGACACCGTTGTCCCCCCTCCTGAGGAGGGCCAGACCGTAAGGGATGGCCCTGGGTCAGCCGCGGTGCGAGGGATATGTCTATGACAACCTCACCTCCGGCCTAGCACCAAGACCCACAGTCGGCGTGCGGTTTTAGTCGGTTCGAGTCCGACATAACCTCCCCTTCCGGCTCCGGCAGGGGGGTAACTGAGGGGATTTCCGCACGAAAAAAAAAAAAAAAAAAAAGGTCCCACGTAATAGCGGGCAACCGTGCATCCGAGGCTGAGTCAGGGCTGTATATATCTATCTGATGTTAAACTGCCCTGTCCCTTAGTCGCCTTCTAGGACACCGCATGGGGAGAGATGGGGTGCACCAGATTCTACTCTGCCAGAAAAACCACGCGGCTATATTTTTTATGTTATGTAAAGTCTAGAGTCACGCTTACGATTGGTCTGATATCTTAACTACATAGTACAGTCAGCATCAGGAAGATGTTGACAAACAAAGTATTCAAAATGACCTTAATTTCGTTTTTTGGACCCCCTTAAAGTTGACCGATTGTTCTGATATTTGGAACACACCTTTACTTCGTACAAGAATACCATTTAAATCAATAAAACAGTTTGATTTGCTCATAATACGAGAGTTTTAAGATCATTTAGAGACTTCGTTGTCAAGATATTTATGACGCTGACTGTACCTAATATGAATTTGTTTTTTACTCAACCGCGCAATTTTTGCTCACGGGTAAAGTGTGACCAGGAATACGTTAGGAGAATATGTTATAATGGGTTGCGGAAACTGAATTAGTATTCCCCGCGTGCGAAGACACGGACATAGGCTAGTCTCCCGATAAATATTGAAAGGGCACGTACGACTTGATCCCAAACGGTTCAAGTATTTGTTATATTATGTACTTACAAAAACGGGCATACACCCATACAAGAGGTTCGTGGCTAAGTGGTAACCGTTGCTCAATTAAGCAATAGTTACCAAGGCAATCTTAGGATATGTGAAGGTGGACCTCAGAGCCTCGACCCAGGTCAAGATACCACATCAAGATACCACGGGTACCTTTTGGCTCATGTCTGCTGACTGAAGTCAGCAGACATGAGCCAAAAGGTACCCGTGGGGCCCTATTACTCTGTTATACTTAAAAAAGTTGCTGTACTTAAACGGATATTCCTTGATGAAATCCAGCCTTTACTCGAAAAAAGTCGGACATCTCAAACATTTATTTTATTATTTTGACGCCATCTGTGGCGTAGCGGTAGAGCATTTATTGCTACGTTGAAGGTCACGGGTTCGACTCCCGCTCAGTGCAAATATTTCACTGCACGAATATGTATATATATTCGTATTGTGTCACTTTGTATAATAATTATGACAGCATTAAAAAATAAAATTTATCTAAGTATGTTATCCGCATTCCGCATACTATGCTTACTTTTGGTGTAGAATGTAGTATACAGGGCGTCCCAAAAGTCGACGTCAAGCCGAAGTCGCATGATAGGTAAGGTCATAACTGTTATCAGAAAAATATAAAAAAAAAATTATGTCTTCTATTTTTAAAACTATTGCAGAAAAAAAAATCGGGAAAATGTACCACCCTGTAACAGTTTTAACTTTCCTGTTGCTACAAACCTTTACTTTTTGCCATTTTTTTTACTTATTCCATCCTGAATAGTGCTTCTGTAATTTGTAACCTTAAAATCTGAGTTAACTACTTCAGCTTGAAAGAAGATGTCATGTTTTGCAGAACCAAGTTTTGAAAATCAGTTTTTCGCCCTACTTTAACTGACGGTTCTGAAAAAATATTATACCACTTAAGACTGGCAAGTAACTTTAAAAGTTAGCGCATTTAATAAGGATTCTAAAAAGGTATAACACTTATTACATTATTTCTTAGATCGGGTATAAAAAAAAGGTTTTTAAAGGAAAGTCGGTTTTGAATAATTTCTTTGACTTTACTAAACGTCTTTCTTGTGAACTCAAAGCGTTTCTTAAGACCTCAAATTTCAAATTCTCGTTTGAGGGTGAATTTCAACAGGTCCGTTAAAATCTTCATTTCCGTGGATTTTTTTACCTTAAGTGTTATAATAAAAAAAAATCGCGTTAATTAAAGGTTTTGATATTATATGTATTCTCGCTTAATATCTAGCAGATAACTAAAAAGACTAACGAGATATACAAGATTAAAAATTACATGCCACGGCGATGAAACATGTGTGTACGGCAATGAAACAAGCGTCCATGGCAATGAAAGAATTATGCCAAGGGAATGAAAGAATCAATCACAGAAATGAAAATCCATATAAAACATAATACTTTATATACCTACTTACATACAATAAATACTACGTTAAGAATCTGCAAAAGGAGTAGGTACAATTAAACAAATATAATAGAATCAAAGAATTGTCCAATCATTTATTTAAATTCTTTCACACAAAAAAGAAATTAACAATACACTAATATGAATAAAACAAATAATATGGTATACTTTTGTTAATTATGCAAAAGTAAATGCAAACAACATACATAGTACACCACAAGTTTTTAATTTACGCATCAATATTTAATGTGAAGCGAAACCAAAACTATTTTTATAAAATCAAAAGATAAAATAGTCACTACCCACATCGGTTATGGGTCTTCTTCATAGTCTTGACAGAATAAACAAACCATTATTAAAATCAAACTATTTATAATTGATTGTACAGTAAAAAACTCATCAAATCTTTCATCGTATTGCAGAAAGTTTTCGAATCCTCTAATGTCAGTATTTGGTGCTACCTATAATGTAATGATAATCATACTATGGCGATGAAAACATAAGTCACGGAAATGAAACATCAGGCCACAGCAATGAAACTAAATCGTTTTACAATGCATGGCAATGATTTTTTTATCATTGCCGTGTTTTTTTTTTCATTGCCATAGCAAATTTTGACCACGGAAACTACGGCAATGAAAGCACGGCAATGAAAAACAAGACAAAAATATAAGATAACAAAAAATCTAATAATTATTCGAAGTATTAATCACTTCACAAAAATAAACAAGAGAAATGGCGTTCTATTCAATGTTTAATCAAGAGGATAACTTATTAAAATAGAAAGTTATACCTATCCACGGCGATGAAAGAAAAAATGTCCAGTAACATAAAAATGGTATACTTACATCTATGGTGCCAAAACGCAGGTACGTGTGTACGGTCTTCCGCGTCGAGCACTTAGGCGGCACCAATATGCAACGTTTAGCGCAAATAAGGGAGGACGCAAGTCGTTAGATAAGACAATATTCTAAAATATGTTTAGAACACGGCGATGACAGGCAGTTCTGGGACAAATGTATTTTTTTTAACCATTCGTTGTATTGTTTAAATATTTGAATAAATGTATTTCCTGACAATACTTTAACTATTCACGTATCAACTAAAAATAGGTATCAATAAAAATAACCAATAGATTTTTATCAATGAGGTATCACGACACAGTAGGTGACGTGTGGACAAACACGGCAATGAAAGATTTCGGTGTATTTTGTTTTTTTTTTGGAGTACCTATAATCCTATTTAATAGAATATTTAGTGCCCCACATAGATCACTATTTCACCTATCTAGCAAAAAATGTTAGAGCATTATAACTATGATTTTTAGTACCGATTTCATCGATGCCACGCAATTCTTGGTCCCGGGAAATTCACCCTTGAACGAGTCATTCCATAAAGGGTAAGAGAGAAAGATAGATACGCTTATGAGTCACAGAAGCAAATAAGGATCCTAGTAGTATAAAATAAAAAAAATCAGTTCCGTCTCAATGGTAACATTTATTTACAAAAGATATTCAAACTGTTTTCCTTCAGTTGCAATACAAGCACGACATCTCCTTAAAAAAGATCTTGATATAAGACGGGCGAATCTTCCATTATTGACCAAATCGACTGCCTCCGTAATTCTCTCTCGGAGCTCAGCTACTAGGTGTATTCAAAATCAATCGAAAATGTAGCTGAGCTGTGTCAATAATGGAAGATTCGTCCGTCTTATATCAAGATCTTTTTTAAGGAGATGTCGTGCTTGTATTGCAACTGAAGGAAAACAGTTTGAACATCTTTTGTAAATAAATGTTACCATTGAAACGGAACAGATTTTTTTTTATTTTATACTATTAGGATCCTTATTTGCTTCTGTGACTCATAAGCGTATCTATCTTTCTCTCTTACCCTTTATGGAATGACTCGTTCAAACGAGAATTTGAAATTTGAGGTCTTAAGAAACGCTTTGAGTTCACTAGAAAGACGTTTAGTAAAGTCAAAGAAATTATTCAAAACCGACTTTCCTTTAAAACATTTTTTTTATACCCGATCTAAGAAATAATGTAATAAGTGTTATACCTTTTTAGAATCCTTATTAAATGCGCTAACTTTTAAAGTTACTTGCCAGACTTAAGTGGTATTTTTTTTTTCAGGACCGTCAGTTAAAGTGGGGCGAAAAACTGATTTTCAAAACTTGGTTCTGCAAAACATGACATCTTCTTTCAAGCTGGAGTAGTTAGCTCAGATTTTAAGGTTACAAATTACAGAAGCACTATTCAGGATGGAATAAGTAAAAAAAAATGGCAAAAAGTAGAGGTTTGTAGCAACAGGAAAGTTAAAACTGTTACAGGGTGGTACATTTGCCCGATTTTTTTTTTCTGCAATAATTTTAAAAATAGAAGACATATATTTTTCTGATAACAGTTATGACCTTACCTATCATGCGACTTCGGCATGACGTCGACTTTTGGGACGCCCTGTATATAGTACTAGCTTTTGCCCGCGGCTCCGCCCGCGTGGAAGTCGGTTATCGCGACCAAACATAGCCTATGTCCTTTCTCATGGTCTAATCTGCCCCTATACCAAATTACATCGAAATCGGTTCAGTGGTTAAGGCGTGAAAGCGTAACATACAGATAGACAGACAGACAGACAGACAGACAGAGTTACTTTCGCATTTATCATATTACTATGGATTGTAAAAATTTATTAGATCTTAGACTGAGTTTTTATTAAATTGGCTAAATTATATCAGAAAAATGTACCATAAAATAAATAATACTAAATTAAATGTAAAACAAGAAACTGTAATTAGATAGGTACAGTCAGCGTCAAAAATATCTTGACGACAAAGTCTCAAAATGATTTTAAAACTCTCGTATTCAGAGCAAATCAAACTGTTTTATTGATTTAAATTGTATTATTGTCTAAACTAAAGGTGTACCTATACTAAATAGCAGAACAATCAGTCGACAGGAAGGGGTAAAAAAGAAATTAAGATCATTTTGAGTACTTGATGCGTCAAGATCTTTCTATTGCTGACTGTCCCTACTAAAATAAATAAATAAAATATTTACATATAAAATGCGTCGTGAAATTCCTCCGCATCGTCACCGACCGGTAACGTTCCCAGAAGGCTGGCAGCATTGCCACGTTGAATGGCAATTTTATTAGTTTATATTAAATAATCATTAGGTTTCTATTAGATTCAGAAGCTCCTCATTCTGCAAGCCTAAATATAACTCTCTAACTCTCATCATAGTGTATAGAGTTTTTTTTTTTTTTTCGTGCGGAAATCCCCTCGGATACCCCCCCTGCCGGAGCCGGAAGGGGAGGTTATGTCGGACTCGAACCGACTAAAACCGCACGCCGACTGTGGGTCTTGGTGCTAGGCCGGAGGTGAGGTTGTCAAAGACATATCCCTCGCACCCCGGCTGACCCAGGGCCATCCCTTACGGTCTGGCCCTCCTCAGGAGGGGGGACAACGGTGTCCCCAACTCGCCCCCGGAATGGGGAGTGTATAGAGTTGTGTGTAAATTCTACTCAATACCTTAACATTTGCAAGAATGTCATAATGTCAAGTTATCGGTTAACTGCAATAGGTTAATAACGAGATGCTACAAACGCGGCCAAGCTTCAGGAATAGCCTGTGAATATTTTTGCACCGGCGGCGGCGGAGCCTTGCCCGACTTGCCCAACGGCATTCCCGACCGCGCGCTGCCACGCCACGCAGCTGCCTACAATTATTTACTAGCTTTTGCGTTTTTGAAACACTATAATATGAGTAATTAAAAATTATTGTTATAGTATCAGAGAAGTAGCTTCTCTTACCACTTTTTACTATAGACAGAGTCGATTTTTTTAACCGCATCCAGAGGTAAAGTATAAATACCCACAATGAAGGTACCAAAAATATTGTCCTTAAGAAACATCTTAAAAATAAACAGTTCAAAGATTTTCGAAAACTTGCTTGAAAGAACGCTCGGCAATCGAACCCGTTGACTTCCAGAAAATTACATTCTGTACTTTTATGTCAACAAGCGGTGAATATTGTGATATAGTCAATTTACTTTCAGTACTTCAGGTACTTTCATTACGGGTGCGGTTAAAACATACCGCCGTACCAACTGTAATTGTAGTGGAAAAGAAATCGGATTTTTTATATCTATCCGAAAATAGCAGTAAAGTATTTTGATACTTTTACATGCCTACTTCCCGGGGTTATATAGGTACATAAGTATAGTCACGCCTCGCATCCTCACGCCCTATTGGGGTAGGCAGAAACCACATGTTCTGATTTTAACTTGCTACGATTTTGGCATTCGGTTTTCACTTCTTGTACCTAGTAACTTTTGTCACTCTTCATAAAAAATCTTATCTTTTTTCACGTTCATAATTAAATTCATACGAGACTTCTTGACATTTTTTTCTGTTACCATTAAAAAAAAAGTCTGTTTCATCAATTTCGTACCTTCGAATCATCCCATACACTACATCTTCTACCACAGCATAACATTCCTTTAACACGCCGCTGTATACGATCTTCACGTAAATGCGTTGCATACAAGTCTTCCTTACGTGGTACGTCTACCTACCCAATATTTCTTGCATTGCCCTTTCCTTTTTTAATCATTGTTTTTACGATTTATTTGTCTGTTCATAGATCTAAGATCCAGGGCTCCATTTTCTCGTAAGCAACTCGTAAGTAATAACAAAATGTCTCTCCAAATACCAATTCCTTGATTGAAGAAAAATAAACTGGTACCTATCTATATATTGTATTGAAAGAACAAACTTTAATCCCATATATGTAAAGGTACCTCAACCAGTGATATATGTAGGAGCGAATAAGCTCAATAGCGAGAGAGGGACGGACAAATCGAGCGTGGGAACAACTCAACTGACGGAGTGTAACTGCATTTGAGCCTGAGGTGATTCAGACAACAAGTTGGTGGAAAAAAGTTGCCCATGTAGGCACTCAGTCATGCTTTACGAAAACCTCGTAAAAGTAACGGGCCTTCTTTATGTGCAAAATATACAGTAGAAAGTTATAAAAAAAATGTCCGAAGCAACAAAGTATCACTCGCATTTCCATTGAGGCAATGTGTTTGTTTCATGAAAATGTACAGTCAACTACAGAAGTCACTTATCACTAGAATATTTTTCTACCACTCAGGTGGCAGAATATTCGCAAACCTTACATGGAAGTACAGTCGCTCTCAGAAATTACTGAACACTAAGATTTATAAATAAATTGATATAGTTTTTATAGATTTTCGTAATCTTAAGGCGACAAATTGGACATTTTAAATTTTCTTGACGACATCTACCATCTACGGTCTGGTCTAAATGGTCTGTAACTTGGAAATTTGGTTAAGTTAATAATATCTATATGTGTAATAAATACTAGTCTTTAGTCTTAGTCTTTATACTTCTTCTTCTTCTTAGTGTTAATCCCAGTCGCATCCGAAGCTCTTTATACATAGGTACCTCCTACTTATATGCTAATACCGATGGCGACAGCCACCAGTGCTGTTGATATAATAAGTATAAGTAGTGATACCCCGAGGATTAAGTTAATATATTTCGTGTTTTATTTAGTAGTATGTAGCTTGGTATCGTCATCATGCAAGTGTAGTTGGCATGAGTTCCGAAGTTCTCAGTGGGACCGAAAATACAGTCACTCTATAAACCGAATATAATTCCAAAAACTGTCTTTTTATGAATTCTAAGATTCGACCTAACCTGATACATAGTTAACATTTGGCTTGAGCGTGAAGGAACACCGAAAGCACTTAAAGATGTTTAAGACTAATTTGTTCTGGCTGCATTATTCCTGGAAGCACTCTATCTTTAGCAGTTGCTCAGCGTCTGTGGTTGTCGATATCTGTTTTATAAATTTCATGTCGTGTATTTGGTATAAAAATGGTAATACAATGGAATAATATTATTAAAATTATCGATTGTGGCGCTGACATTCTCTTAAGGCTGGTCAGATCAGGTGGCAGTCGCTTCCGTGATAACCGAATAAGTACCTAAGTAAGTAAAATCACTGTCGAAGGACCGGCCGTTGGAGCAGACGAGTCCTAGAGTGGAAACCGCGAGAAGGCAAATGCAAGGTAGGACACCTCTAGCCAGATGGACTGACGACCTGAAAAAGGCGGCTGGGACAGACTGGATGCGGAAGGCGGAGGATCGGGTGAAATGGCGCACATTGGGAGGGCCCATGTCCAGCAGTGGACCGCGGTGGGGATGGTTGATTGATTGAAGGAAAATCAAAAGGAGGCGAAACATCTGGCATCTAAGTGGGAACCTCGAATTCAAACGGGAACGGGTTAAAGAGGTATTTCTATATTTAAGTACATTAGACATCATTGTTAGCAACCTGCACCCCTTAGTAGTTCAAAAGAGTTCATGCTCAGAATAGTCTAATAGTCGTCTAGTCGGTCAGTGTTACTCTGGGTCTCTTGATTCAATTTATTTTTATCTAATAGAGACCCGCAAAGAATGTTCTCAAGGTGCATACTACAATAGGTACGGATTTCAATACTGTCTGCCCAATTATAGTCATTGTAAAAATTGTCCCCTACTACTAGTTCACGGGCGCAAACATTGCAGACTCTTAGTCTTTGTTAGCGATCATTAATGGATCAATGGATACACCTAGTGAATATAATTGGTGTACGCAGAATCAGATTATACTCCCGTATCGCTGAAATCATAAAGTAATTATTGCTGTTGGTAAGTATTTTCAATGAAGGTTCCCTTGAAATTTCGGCAACCAGGGTAGGGAGCCCAAAGTAAATAAATTGAAATTGTGTCTTTTCTGAATGTGACTTCTTCCTAAGTATATGATATCTCAAATAATATTAGCTTTTTTGCTGTCGCTGTTGAGAAAAGTTAATCAGTTTTCTTTGCGTATTTTCTTTTGGTGCATGTGCGTGTGTCTAATGCTTCATCATTATATTTTTACGTAGGAATACCTATATTGATGAAAGTAGATATATTCACTACATAGGTAGGTATGTCCGTTGTCCGTCAATCAGCAACTGCACCGGCTTACAGGTGACGCTTGGGCTCTGAAGATCTTGGTGGTGCTCCATAGAACATCATGTCTTTCAGGACATTATTGTGTACACGTAACTTTTAATCAGCTTATACTTAGTATAAGCAATAGTGCCATAAAATGTTAAAGATAGAATAATAAAACACTTTGTATATAACAATCGCTTCGTATTTTATGCAAATAAATAACACAAATCTTGAAAGAATTTTATTGAAAAGGTAAGAGATCCGCGCGTGGGCCATTTTGTTACAATAGCAGACTTAAGCATTGGAAATGAGCAGAATAATACGAATTAAATACGAGTATATAACAGTCAATGCCTAAGATGTCCCTTTGTCGTCTCGTAGCGGGAAAATGGCTGAATAAAATACAATGCCGACTCGACCAACCCGACCTTCGCCTTGAATAAAGTTTTATAGGTATAAACGCAGAAATTCGTTTCACAGTCCTCAGAGGATAAAGTTGAGCAATTATATTTCATGTTTTGTTTATTATTGTGACGACGCCGTTTATACGGCAGCTATGAATGTTTTGAAAGTGTACATTTAAACGACATAGGGTGGCTCTTTGAGGTCTAAGGCAACCTCCAAATTGATGAATGAGGTCCTGATGTAGGTAGAATTTTCGTCTTTTAGTTGGTAGGCAATAAAATTATTAGTTCACATAAGAACTGGAATACCAAAAGTGGTGTCCAGACTCCGAGCATCTGCAGTAACCATGATGATGATAATAATATAAGCAAGAATTATTCCATAAGGTTCTTCTTACCATACATAATCCGAAATGAGTAGCAACTGAATAACCCCGAAAGTGCTATAGGATAGGTATATTATGTGTGTACGGTGTGGGGTCCCCACTTGGTACTCCTCGCGAGAATGTCGGTTAGACAGACAGTAATCACTTTCGGAAAAATCAAGATACGTCACTACAAGATCAAGAATAGTAAGGTTTACAGTCGACAAAGAAAATACCTACGGTTGCACTTTTTTAAATGTTCAACCGTTTATGTAAAGGTTCAACCGCATCTCTTTTGTCGACTGTGCCTCGATCACCCAAAGTGCAAGCTGCGAGTGCAGTTGCAATCGCGATTGAGACTCGGATGAAGAATTAAACGAAGTTGAATGAAAGTACTGACGGAGACAAATATTGCTTTGTAGGCGACAATATCAATTTCGTTGCAAAACGTGATACCGCGACGACAGCTCGCATTTCCGCGAGAAGGGCTAAGCCGGTCGTCAGCCTTGTATCTGGATGCCGACGCAAACACCAGTTCACTGTAAACCGGACCGTATAGACGGTTCTCTCGTGTAAGTGCTTAGCCGCATAAAAGCTGTCACAGTAGAACAGCTTATCGCATTTATTACGACAGGGAATAAAGCTGTGATATCAAAGCCTACTTAAACGAAGTTATTTTCTCAATTCAATGTTTATAAGACAAACCATGTAGTGTAAACACCTTTCCACTTGCAGCTGTGATCCTACCATAGGCTTTTTGTTGCTTCTACTTTCAAAGTTATTTTCATACATGCAGGGAGGTTGCGAGTACCTAGGTATTCTTCACCTGGTCTTCGATCGTATTAAAATACCAACGTACGCTTTTTAGTTTTCTTTAATTCATCTTCTCTCACAATAAAAGCATACTAAAAATGCAATGTGTGATTTGCAATTGCACATCATTCTCAGGGAAGATTGAGTTACTTGTACTAAATTTCATGTGTGTTTTTACGGAGCTTACTCAACCAATTTCATCATTGCATCACATAAAAAATTATAAACTCTTAAGTGGTTTTATTTAACTGCCCAGCTCTGAGAGTAGCCTGGGTCCGTTTTTTTTATAATTGAAATGAAATCCCGCGTTTTGTAAACTAGGCGTTACCTACTCAATTAGACCCTGTTATCGGTCCAAAAATTATTATTATTGGTTCAAAATTGCCTGAAGAAAGCATATAGAATTAGAAATCAGCAGTACCGTCTATTGCCCCAGGACGAGAAAGACCCCAAATCACATGGATGTTTAGTAAATAAGAACCTCAGAGAAGCCCAAGTCAACAGAAAGACAACCCAGGACCGAGCTGCCTAGAGGAATATGATACGGAGGGACGACCCCAAACAAGGCAGTGCGGCATGTTGCTATTAGCTGGACATTTTCCTGACTATATTCCTTCATAGTGTCGGAAAAATTCACACAGCCCCATGGCGTAGCGGTAGTGAAAGTAGCCGCTACGCAGGAGGCGGCGGTTCGACCCCGCTCAGTGCAAATATTTGTATGCATGAATATGGGTATTTGCATTAGTCTGGTCGTGCTTCGAAGAGCACGTTAAGCCGTCGGTCCCGTTTGCCATACGAACATCAATGACAGTCGTTACGGGTAGTTGGAACCCTCAAAAGTCCAACAACTGGTCTAGCTGCAGTGCTTCGATATCGAATTTGAGTTGTAGTGGTCAGGTGGCAATCACTTCATGAAATATATCGAAGTTCATCCAAATCCGCAGTTAGACTGGTAAAGCGGACCCCAGACCCCAATTTGATAGATTCGGATGCAATTGAGATTAACGCTAGGATGAAGAAGTGTCTGAGAAATTCCATTAGGTAATGTGTTACCTATTCCGTCTTCTTAAACATTTTACACTTAAGTAATAGGTACATTTAAAAAAAAAATAGGTATTTTATCTGAAAATCTTATTACAGACAACCATATAGATTAGGATAGCAAGTAGGCACAAATTAATGTTCAAAAAACTTATTTTCTTTGTCTATGGAAGGCAGTGGAAGGGAACAGTGATTGGGCCGAATTTTAGTCTTTGTTCAACTATGTTAACTATTGGTATAAATTATTGTTTAAATAAAGTGAGACCAATACGTACCTATATGAGAACAAATTTACATTTTCCAGATACCAAGCGAAAATTCCAAGTAGTAGCTACCTCTCTACCTGCCTTCCTTAAGTTGTTTCCAAGTTAATTTAGTAAGGTAGTTTAAATAACACCAAAAAAATCGCTATATAATCGTTAAAATATACGTTTTGCAATATTACATCAGAATTTTGTCTACATCGTATAATTATGCAGGTCAAATATCTAGTTGGAATGCAGTTAATTAACACAGCGTTTATGTTACGTATTAATTAGCTAAGCAAAACCATCGCGTAGAATCATTTAAATAATTAGAATTTATAATACATTGGTAGGTAGGTAGGTAGTTCTCAGTATGCAGACGAACTGTTTTATTTTTATCCAATTTCAACATCAATATTAAACACTGTCTTGCACCTGCACTTGATAGGCTTCGACGACAATTATTTAAACTTTATGAAGGTATCAGAGGGTTCAATGAGAATCGCAATAAAATTCTCATGCTGATACCAACTAAACGTACACCAACAAACGGGCTGTCTGCTTATTTACCGCAATTCATAAATTGCGGTATCTGACCACAATAGTTATTGAACCTGCCGCTTTAATAAATCTTTCGTCGCATAAGGTCAGCTCTTAAACTGGCTTTGAAAATGCTGCTCAAATTATAATAATTTACTTGAATAATTAATTGCCATGTGATGTGACCATTTGACAAAGCGCGCTTATATAATTCAATCAATTTGACGTTTTGAGTTTTGAAATATTATCTACAAAATAATTGTATTATTTATTCAATCATTTGATGACATTCGAAAATTGATTGATGGTAATCAATGAAGTATAATATTTTAAAGTTGATGATTATTTAAATCGAACATTTTTGCCAGTTATCTGGTTTTTAACACTACTTGAACCTACATAAATAGTGCGTGTGCCTACCTATATTATATATTATGTAGATTATAAAGAAACCGAAACAATAAAGAGCTCGAATATAACGTTAAGTTATCTGTTATTGTAAAACGACAGCAACACCACGCCAAGTTTGACATAAAGCTTAAAGAGTGCTAGTACACGACAATATGAAGGCGGTTGACCTTGTTGGGTGTTTACATCGGCGCAGATCGGTCGCGGGCGCGTCAGGGGCAACCGGGGCAGTCAGGGCCGCGCATTGCACCGCGCGGTCACAAACAAGCGAACAACCTACATACGCATAACTACGCCGATGTTAATGCACTTCTCTCTACATAGTGGCTCGAGTATGCAGGACGCCCGCCGGCTGTGTCCGGTTAGGCGCGTCGCGTTCTTATCCAAGGATGCCACTGAACTCCTTGCGTGCCCATTGTCACTTGAGACTTGAGACTCGAGTCTCACCACATATTGTTAACTACATACGAGTAGTTTATTTTTAATTAGTATTTTAATTGTAATAGAGCAATTTTTTTGTCTGAGAGCGTAATAGGACATATTTTCTTGGAAAATATAGCATTCAGTTGCATTTGGAATGTAGAATCATCACAAATGTAAGTACTTACTCTTTACACAGCTAGGTCAGCGGTAGAATTTAATAAAAATGTTTTTATGTATTTGTGTAGGTATGTTCCATTTCTATGGCGAGAATGTTTTAAAATTTAAAGCATACAAATATATTACCAATTAAAAGTACCTACAGTGGAATCTACAATTAAATAATTTTAATAAAAATTAGATGCAACATACATCAAAAATATATTTATTTTATTGGGTTTCTGGTTTTGTCTGTGCCTTATTTCTACAACAAAGCACAGCGTTATCTAGACCCACAGTGTTAGCTTAACTAGCTTCTGTTAAGTAGATAAACATAAACTATGTTTATCAGACACTTTTGTAAATGTATACATATTATACATATAATAATCTTGTTTTCACCTCTATGAGTAACAAATTAAACATATTAAGTAGGTTAATATTGAGAGTTCTAACTCACTTCGTTCGTTGAACTCTCAATATTACAAATGATCCAGAACTCTCAATGCCTTATTGCGATTGAGAGTTTTAACTCACTTCGTTCGTTGAACTCTCAATATTACAAATGATCCAGAACTCTCAATGCGTTATTGCGATTGAGAGTTTTAACTCACTTCGTTCGTTGAACTCTCAATATTACAAATGATCCAGAACTCTCAATGCGTTATTGCGATTGAGAGTTTTAACTCACTTCGTTCGTCGAACTCTCAATATTACTAATGATCCCAATGCGTTATTGCGATTCAGAGTTTTAACTCACTTTGTTCAGTATCGTTAATATAATATAACCCAAGCTATTTAAAAAAATATTTTCAATGTACAGACACAGTATACTATAGCCCATAAAACGTTGAACGGAAAGCATTTAGCGTTGAACGTAAACCCATAAAGCGTTGAACGGAAAGCATTTAGCGTTGAACGACTTCGTTCGTGAGTGAGTGAATACCCAGTAACACAATAAATTATTATAAAAGTTCGTTGTTTCATGGAACTCTTTTATTATTTAAACTTTATTCAATTATCAAAGTTATCAAAGCATTTTCAAGAAAGTTAAAGCCAAGGTTATCATGACGATGAAAAGTGGAGATCGAGTGCTGATAATAGTAGTGGAAAAGCGATTATGTGGACTCCATATTGTAAAAATTATAAATCAGGAAAATTTTAGCGCTATATTAATACCCAGTCATAAAAAAAAAAATAGATTCCCTAGAATCTGTTATGAAGGACTAACGTTATGGGCTCGAATAATTAGAATCGATAATAATTTAATAGATTTATCAGAAGACATTTAAGTAATCACTATGATATTATAAAAGTTAATGTATCTTACGATTATATCATTATTAAACTAGCCGATGACCGATAGCAACTCATAACAAGATACATCATGAAATTTGTAAAACAGCCATGTTCATTACAATTAGATGAAATCTGTGCAAACTCTGTAAGAACGATTTCTCGTCATGGAAATCTTTTACCGAATACAATTCGCTGTATAATTTCAGGACCTTCTAATTGTGGTAAAACGAATTTAATGATAGGTCTCCTTTTGCATCAAAATGGATTAAGGTTTCGAAATGTGTACTTGTACTCCAAAACTCTTTATCAACCGAAGTATATATTTTTGCAAAATGTGTTTGAAAAAGTACCTCAAGTGTATTTTAGGAAATATCATGATAATGATGAAGTTCTCAGCCCCCAAGAAGCTAAAACAAATTCTATTATAATATTTGATGACGTTTCTTGCGAAAACCAGAATAATATTCGAGATTACTTTGCAATGGGCAGGCATAAAGATATTGATAGTTTTTATCTGAATCAAACCTACAGCAAGATCCCTAAGCAATTAATACGAGACAATGCTAATTTTATAATTCTGTTCAAGCAAGATATTATCAATTTGCGTCATGTCTATGATGAACATGTTAATACAGATATGAGTTGGCTTCAATTTCAAGATATGTGTACAAAGGTATGGAATAAACCTTTCAATTATATAGTTATAAATAAAGACTGTGAAAAAAATGAGGGACGTTATAGAATGAAATTTGACACATTTATAATCTTAGATTAATATACAACATAAATACAAACACTTCCTTAAATAAATTCATTAAACCTTTTAACGCGACTTAAGAAAGTTCTAACATGAATAAAGAACAAGAACTGAAAAAACAAATAATTAAATCAGCTGAATCGGTGAGAAAGAAAATTAAAATGATGCGAGACAATGAATCTACTAATAATATGTTCATGGAATCTGTTTTAAAACCTATAATCGAACCTTTAAATATAATTACAAATAAAAATTCCAAATTAAACGAAAATTATGAAACTCCCAAACAGATTAAACAAATAAAAAAACGAAAATATGATGATATATCTATAGACACCGTCAACAAACTAAAACTAAGTCCTAATGATTCACACGCTGTTTTAAATAATGATTACCCGGAAGAAAATGATAGTAATGTTAGTAGTGAATCTAGTAAAAATGATATACCTGATAATATAAGCACAACATCTTTTGAAACACCGGTTAATGAAAGTCCTCATACTTCGTGGTCAGCACCCATAGTCTCCAATGAAAATATACCTTTTGGTGTAAGAAGTGAAAGAGGAAATCTTTTTATGGGGTCTTCTGAGATAACTATTTCTAAAGACAGTATCATTGTAGCTGGACGTCTATATAGCAAAACAGTGGGTTTAATGGAATTACTGATGAAGAAAACACCTGATACAACACTAGTAACTGAAGGCGATACAATAAATTATAAAACTATGTTGATAGATACAAACGCTCATAGGCGAGATTTTGATCCTTCTAAACCTATCAAAAGTAATAAAGGTTTAAAATATACTCAAATAATAAAACCACTCTTTAATAAAAATGATGAAAGTTCAAGGATTGAAAATTTAAATGTTCATGGAGCAGGTATGCCTTTTCTAGTAAAAAAGCTAAAAAAAAATACTGATTATATATACTGGGATGATCCGAATGAACTAGTTGAACGGTTAAAGATATTATGGGCATCACGAGACGCAGGTAATACTGGAGTAAATAACGAAATTATTTCAATTATTGAAGAGTTACGAGAGAGTGGTATTATTAACAACCGTGAAGCAGCCAGCGTTCTATAGGAGATAATAATAAATAATGTTTCACTCATGTAAATTTACTAGTCCTATTTCATACTTACTACAGAACGGTTCCTTTAGAAATGAATATTGATAAATTCGGTCATCACATTCACAAACGTTTGCGTAGAACCGAAATATACTTTGATCCACATGAAGCATTGGTGAAATCAGAAAACGGAGACTTTGATTTGCACTTAGTTAGATTAAGAGGTGTGAAATTCCCTACATCACCAGATGATGTTGTTAATAAAGAGTACGTTGATAAATTATTAGATTCTAACCACAACATTGTAAAAAAAGTACTATTGAAGTCAGAAAATGGTGATTTTAATTTAAACTCAGCAAGATTGAAGGGTATTAATTACCCTACAGACGCAGATGATGCAGTGAATAAAGAATACGTTGATACTCTGACGAGTGAATTCAGTAAAAATATTTTATCTACCATAAAGGAATATTTAGATCAATATTATACAAAAACAGAAGTTAATAATATAATTTCGTTAAAACTTGTGGAGAAACAATGAGTAAACAACAGGTTGTTGATGAACTTCATAGAGCAGCAAGAAGAAATTTTTCACGTCGACGTGTAATATTAAAAGATGTAGATGATTTATGGCAAGCGGATTTGATTGATATGCAAAGTCATGCAAAAGATAATAATAGTTTTAAATACATTTTTGTTATTATAGACACTTTCTCAAAGTATGTTTGGACAATACCAGTTAAAACCAAATGTAAATCTGAAATAACGAAGGCTTTTCACAGTTTACTAGTAAAATCAGGTCGATCTCCTAGGAATTTGCAAACTGATTTAGGTAAAGAATTTTATAACAACGAATTCCATAAATTAATGAGTTCGTCGCAAATAAATCATTACTCTACACATTCGGTTAAAAAAGCGTCTATTGTAGAAAGAGTGATTAGAACTCTCAAAAGCAAACTGTACAAATATTTTAGTTTTATCGGTAATTATAAATGGTTTGGTCAACCTTTGTATAATATAGTTCATGATTACAATAATACTGTACATCGAATCACAAAATACAAACCGAAAGACGTTAGTTCCAAAAATAAAATAAACGTTTTAATTAACATTACAGAGTCTTATAAAAAGCAACCTCTAGTAAAAAAACATAAATTTAATACAGGTGATCACGTTCGAATTAGCAAATATAAAGGCCAGTTTCAAAAAGGATACACTCCTAATTGGTCAACTGAAATATTCAAAGTTGTTAAAATAAATGAGACCAATCCGATTACTTATGAAATAGAAGATCAACGAAAGCAACCAATTTTGGGTTCCTTTTATGAACAAGAACTGCAGAAAACAAAACATTCGGATATATACTTAATTGAGAAAGTATTAAAGAGAAAAGGTAATAAACTATTAGTTAAATGGTTAGGTTTTAGTGAAAATGAAAATAGTTGGATAAACAAAAATGAGGTTGTGTGATTACAGTATATATGTTTTGTATTTTCATAATATCACTCATTATACAGAAAGAAATGCATGGAGGAGGACTAGTAAATAGTATAATAAATAATTTGCCTTTTGAAGCACATTTACCTGGTTACAACTATTGTGGTCCAGGAACGAAACTACGTGAACGATTATTACGAGGTGACAAAGGAGTAAATGCTCTAGATGAAGCCTGTAAACATCACGATATAGCGTATTCAAATTATTCTGATTTAAATAAACGTCACAAAGCAGATCAACGTTTGCTTACTATGGCGAAGCGTCGTTTGAAATCTAAAACGGCGAGTAAGGGTGAAAAAATGGCCTCTTGGTTAGTTAGTAAAGTAATGAAAGCTAAACTAAAGTCAGGAGCTGGTATTAAAACGTTTAAAACACTTGTTTCTAAAATTCGATCAAAAATAAAAAAGACTAAGTCCAAAAATAATAAATCAACAATAAAACAAGCGTATTTAGCTGCAAAGAATTTGTTTTCTTGCAATGGTAAAATTCAGATTCCTCGGGTTATTCCTCTACCAAAAACTGGAGGTATTTTGCCGTTAATTCCTATATTCGCGGGGTTGTCCGCCTTAGGGGCGCTAGCTGGAGGTGCAGCAGGTATTGCAAAGACGGTTAATGAGTATAAGACAGCTCAACAAGGATTACGTGAATCTGAACGACACAACAAAACCATTGAATCTATTGCATTAGGTAGAGGTTTATATGTTAAACCGTATAAAAAGGGTAATGGTTTATTTATATTACCGTCAAAAAACTAGCTTTAAACCTACCTAATCGTGCTTTAACCAACATTGATATACTGAACAATGCGAGGAATATTCCATATTTTCGAGGAGTTTTTATGAGAGATGAACTACCGAGATACGCGAAACGCATTGAATGCGGTATTATTAATTTAGATAATTCTATTAATGATGGTACACATTGGGTAGCATATATAAAAGTAAATAATTATTGTGAATATTTCGATAGTTTTGGGGATTTGAAACCCCCTTTAGAATTAATACGTTATCTAAAGACGAGAGATATTTTTTATAATTATAATAGATATCAACAATTTAATTCAATAAACTGTGGTCATTTATGTTTAGAATACTTGAATTGTTTCTGGAATAAATACTATATATGATATTGCATTGTTTAAGTTGTATCATTTGCACAATGTCTTTTACCTTGTCTATAACTGGTAATACATCTATGTTATCCACGTATTATTCTCCTGCGCTACAACTTGAAGGAGAATATGAGTGTGCACTTATTTATTTCTCTACCTTTAATTCAATTCCAAATATTGATAATCGGAATAATAAGTTTTATTATGGGCAAAATGAAATTATTGAATTACCCGAGGGTGCTTATGAACTTCAAGATATAAATGATTATATAAAAAGTAACATTAAAGATGTATCATTTAAATTGGATTGCAACAATAATACGTTGAAAACATCTGTCTTTTGCACAAAAGATATTCATTTTGAAAATAGTAATTCGCTGGGGGGATTATTAGGGTTTGGTGAACAGATTTTGGAAGCCAATATAAAACACGTATCTCAACTTCCAGTAAACATTTTAGCAACAACCGTGGTCAGAATCGAATGTGACATAGTCACAGGATCGTTTATCAACGGCAAACCTTGCCATATTATTCACGAATTTGCTCCAAATGTACCACCTGGTTATCGGATCGTAGAAGTTCCGAAGAACATAATTTACTTTCCTATCAATCAAAATGCTCTCAATAGTGTTCACATTCGTTTATTGGATATAAACAATAATTTAGTAAATTTACGAGGTGAGGAAGTACAGCTGTATTTACATCTTAGAAAAAAATGATACTCTTCGATAAAATAAATAAATATGTAACTCCCCAAACTAAAATTGGTAGTTTATATCGAGCTGTCTCCAAGAGAACATTTAAAAACAAACGAAAATTATCTCTAGAAAATAAAAAATTTCTACAATTTATTGGATTACTAAAATGAGCATGTTAGATATATTATCATTACCTACGAACGACAACACTATAGATGGAGTTGAATTTCATTCATATAAACCATACGTAACTACCTTTAATAGGAATGATGAGATTCGTATACCGATTAATCAACAAGATTTATACGTACTCCCATCAGCGAGTACCTTATATTTAGAAGGAACTGTGATTGTAAAGAAAGGGGACGGAAGCAGAGCCACATCCGTTCATTTTACAAATAACTTCTTACTTTACTTCTTTCAAGATATGCGATATGAACTGAATGGAATAGAAATCGATAAAGTTAAAAATGCTGGGATCACTACAACAATGAAATCATTATTAAGTATGAATGAAAGTGATGCGAAAATATCTAAGGCTTGGGGTTGGGATATCGATGGTGTTAAAAATGTAGATGAAGGACATTTTTCAGCCTCTATTCCTCTCAATACTATTTTTGGATTTGCTGAAGACTATAAAAAGGTTATAATAAACTGCAAACACGAATTAATCTTGTTACGAAGTAATACTAATCTCAACTCTTTAAAACTAAGTACAGGCGAAATTGTAGAAGATATAATAATTAAACAAATTATATGGCGTGTACCGCATGTAAAAGTTTCTGATAAAGCAAAGCTTCATTTCCTTAAAGTTTTAGATAAAGATAGATCTTTACAATTAGCGTTTAGAAATTGGGATCTATATGAATATCCTCTGTTACCTAAAACTACAAAACACACGTGGTCTGTTAAAACTTCATCCCAAATTGAAAAGCCTAGATATGTAATTATAGGTTTACAAACAAATAGAAAAAATAATTCAAGTGCAGACATGTCTCGCTTTGATCACTGCAATTTACGCGAGGTCAAAGTTTATCTCAATTCTACATATTATCCTTATGAAAATTTAAACGCAAACTTTTCTAATAACAATATAGCTATAATATATGAGCAATACGTTAAATTTCAACAGTCTTACTATGGAAGTCGAGCAGAACCGTTAATGTCTCCAAAAGAATTTAAGGATATCGCTCCCCTATTTGTTATTGATTGCTGTAGACAGGTAGATAACTTAAAAACAGGTCCTGTTGTTGATGTACGTGTTGAAATTGAAAGTGAGCAAGAAATACCTGATCAGACTTCAGGATACTGCCTTATTCTCAACGACTGTATCGTGGAATATAAACCACTAAGCAATATTGTTAAGAAAATATCATGAATACAAATATCATTATTGTTGATTTACAAGGATTTAAAGCTCAAAATAACAATTTTATCATTAAGGAGTTGGCTTTAGCTACAGAGTATTATACTCAAACTTTTCTAATTAAACCACCATATTCATTTAATTATTTATCACAAGAAGAAAAAAAGCAAACGAGATGGTTAGAACGTAATCGAGGGTTATATTGGAGTGAAGGCTACATAGACCATAGAGAATTTAAACGTATCATTATACCTTATTTAGAAAATAAAACTATAATTGTGAAAGGTTTAGAAAAAATGAAATGGGTTAAGGAATTATGTTCAAATAGTACCCCAGTTAATATAGAAGATAAGGGATCCTGTAATTTACAGTCCTTGATTAAAATGTATAGCAAAAATAAGAATTTTAACTGTATCAATCACAAGAAGCATTGTGCTTTAGCAAATGTTATTTGTATAAAAAAATGGTATGTGGATAATCGTGTAAATTTTTCTGATATATATTTTAATAAAACAAAGTTTAAATCTTACATTGATTTTTATTTTTCAATAACACCTCTAATATACATTATCACATAATACTTGGTATGACATATTTTTACACAATAATAGACTACATTTAGTAAATAATTTTAAAATATATTTATCAAATATTAATTTCAATACAAATGTCATACAAATATTTACAAACTTACACTACACCTATATTATACATTTATAATCTAGTTAGGAAGATTTCAAAACAAGAACTATTATTAATAAATATTAGGGAAAGAATAGCCGCATAATTTTTTTGATATATTATGTATTAATTTTTCGGTTTGATCTGAAATTTCGTCAACCGGATCTTTTACAATGTATTGTGCCTTTATTATCTCCTCGTTATAATCTTCACTCTCACTTGATCCCCTCAGCTCCTTAATCACAATTTTGATCAAACGCCGTCCTTTAGTCGGTTCACTGTTTATGACGTATGAAGGTTGAGCATGACTATGTTTCTTTAAGATTTTACTCACTATTTTTGATTTTGAGTTACGCGTAGATTTTTTTCTTCCGACATCCTTTTTAGGTTTTCGACATGCATTTTGAGCTGCGATCCATAATCGTTCATTTTCTTCCTCAAATGCATATGGATCTTGCGCATTTGGAAGCGATTCTGGTGAATACAATCCACTTTGCACATCGTTTCTTTCTTCAGTTTCTTCCGTGGTTTCTACCGCAAATAAATTTACGTTTGGGATCTGAAACAATAAATAGATTTTCATTAGTACATGTTACATTTTATCTAACACAATATTGTATAAGTTTATCAAATAAATATCTTACCATGTTGTATGTCGATGTGTAAACTAATTGATAAATTTAAAGTAGCACGTATTATGTACTAGTGAACCACTTCGTGAGTGATAAATGCAGAATGAAGTAATGAATTTAGTAAATTAATAACGCTATTATATAGCAACTGTGTCTGAAATTTGATACTATTTCATCAGTTATGCACACCATTGTTCATATTGCTTTAAACAACAAAATACGTTAAACAAGTAGGAACATGAAAATCGCATCTTGTTGAAACACGCATTTTGAATAGCTAAACAAAAAAATCTAAGAAAGGTTCCTAATGTAACTGTTATAGAACAGGTTAGGACATGAAAATGATGACAAGCCTGATTAGTTTCAGTTTTCATTTTAATAATATGTGTGTCGCAAATTTTCAAATCCTATCATGTTGAAACACGTATTTATATTAGCTAAGCATCATGAATAGCTAAGCAAAAAATTTCTATGAAGGGTTATCGTCTCTACTGCATCGGTTATAGAACAGGTTGAGACATGAAAATTTTAACTAGTCTGATTTCAGTTTCAGTTTACCCTTTACTTATGTGTCTCGCCAAGCTTCTCAATTATGTCAATAGTTTAGGATGTTAATTCAAACGAAACGAAATTATGATTACATATGTATTTATTTGTAAAATAAGAGAAAAGACAAACATTTTTAAAAGATAAAAACTTAAACATAGATACATCGCAATATCGTACTTATCCTATTTATATCAATGCAAATATATTAACAAGATAATAGAAAACTTAAACATGCACAACCATCATAAATTTCAATTAAACACTATCAACCTAAAATTGAGCAATTGCCCCAAGAAAGAGTGTGAATGTTGTCCTTTAATATATAACGCTTATCGTCATTGGATGATAATACAACTTTGTTGACACTATGTGTTACTAACTCGTGTTTCAAAGATTTAAATAATAAATTTTGTTTACGAGTTATTTCATTATTGGTTAGCGTTTCTTTATAATCTGATTTTTGTAAGTCTCTCACAACGCATTTCTTAACACCTTTAGCTTTTTTCAAAGTACATTGCTCAGATTGTATACAATATAATTTGGGACGTAGGCCAATGAATTCCCTTATTATTTTACCTCCCATTTCGTCTTTGAATAGACCTGGCACCTTTTTATTCAAAATTGGCAAACTATAGGGATTACTTGTACTATAATTACTAGTATCAAAATAACTTAGAAAGTAGTTTTTGATATCATTGTAAAAGTCGTTAGTTTCAATTTTATAAATAAAGCTGTCTGTATCCGTATAGCATAATTTGATAAGTTCTCTGTAATGTGGACGCATAATAGAGTAGTGAAAATCGTACATATATTTTTTTGATAGTTCTAACACAGAGAAACCTATATATATGGGTTTATCCAAAACAATTTTTTCGAGTTTCATTTGAATAGCAACTAAGTTCTCAGAAAATATAGAGGCACTATGAAAGTTAGGTCTAGCAATCAAGGTATCGGCACTTAATCTCTTTTTCGTTTTATTATCACTATCGCTCCACTGATTCAATAAGTGAACTTTTACTCGATTTTCACTGTTTTCTAGCGTTTTACCAAATATACTGTTATTAAGCAATTTAAAAAAATCTTGCTCAAATTCGGTCTTTGCTTTTTGTCTAAGCTCGGTATTAAGGTCTATATATTTTTTTAAGAAAGCCTTCTGTTTAAAAGTTATAACGCGATGCACTTTGTTTAGTATTAAACCATGCTTAATACAATTTTTCAAATGTACATAATGTATTACGTATTTATATTTATCATATAAAGTTGTGACAAGTTTAGATGTCTTGCCTCCAGGAGGCACACCTTTCTCGGGACAAAATGGCAAGTCATTATGAAGATGGTGTAAATATTTAGGATAAAGTAAATCTACTTCTAATATGAACCCATAATCTGCATCATCTTTTATATTCGTGATGTCCAGATTTTCTATCTCATTTTTATCAAGAAACCTAAAGTTTGATAAAGGTAAAGGTTGACACATGGCATATCCATATAAATTGTTGCAATCAAAGTATACAATAAATATATCATCTTGTTGAGGGTCATAACCTTCCATATATTTGTTATTACTTTTTACATAACGATGAGAACTCATACAAAGACCTCCTCTTATACCCTCTTGTATTAGTCTTATTATCGCTAAATCATCAATAAGTTCTAACGTAATTCCCGTTTTGAGGAGCATCGCGTCCCATGATAAGCTAGGAGCGGTAACGTAAAAAGCGGGATCAAGTTGATAATATCGCTTAGAAGTATTTCTAAAGTTTTCAAAAACGTCCGTCAACAAAAGTACGTCAGTTTTAAGGTAAAGATCTGTATAGTCACCTAGATTTTTTATTTTAAATTCAGACCACACTAATTTAGCATGCTGGTAATCTGCTAATGAAATTTTCTGATTATTTAATGAATTATAAAAATAACACTCTTCAGGCAGGACCGTCTCCTTATAGCGGTTTATGTTGTTCATATAATCATAAGGATATACACCTTTTCGCGTAAGTAATTTGAATTGCTTTGGGCATGGGAAATTGTTTTTTAAATGGAGAAACTGATGTGGTTTCATACTTTTTACTAATTTGTCTAAACTAGTAGATAGAAATTTAAAGGAGTCCACAAACCGGAGCTGTACGCATTCATTTCTAGACACTTGTATAAACTTTGTAAAAGAAATATATAACTCTTTATTTTTAGCTATGATTTTGAGTGAACCGCGAGCTTCTCCTAATTTTTTAATAAAAAGATGGCAATCATAACCTGAAAGGTTATGGAAGAAAATTGGTATAAATTTTGGTAGTTTATACATTAAATTACAATAGTTATGTGCGGCTCCCCGATATCGGCCAGTTAAATGACAGTGATCTCTAACTCTGTCTGTGATTAGTAAATTTTGACAAATATGACAACGAGTGCTTTCATTAAACTTAACAGAATCTTCGTTGTTGAATATAAGTGGTACACTATTCGACAGATGGTTGTTAATCAATTGAACATCGCGGTAAATATTATCAATAAATTTATCTACACAATCCATCCCACGGTATGATACTAAACGATTTCTACTTTTATCAAACGAACAAACTATATAATAAGCGAATGCTATAGGAATATGTACCTGACAAACTGAGGTACTCGCAAGAGAGGGATTCTGGTTGCACCCCTGCACTGGAACCAACATGGCTTCAAAATCTGCGTAAATTACATAAGGCACATCTTGTTTCCTTTCATAGTTTTTAAACTCTATCACTGAACCTTTTTGCGGGAGCTGAGTCAATACACCAGCACAGACATGGGAATCAATTTCCATGCTTGATCTAAAAAATAGCAAACACTCATCACAAAAAAATAATTTCCCATTATGATTTGTTATTTGTTTTCTTACCAAACGAGATAAATCTTTGATAAGACAATAATGCGAGTATCTGCCTTTTTCTAGTAATAGTAAATTAACCGTTTTTTTGTTATCGATAGTGTACTGTGATTTATATAAAGGTCCTGTAATCTGTTTATCATTTTCTAAACCATATACATTAATTCTTAATTTTGGGTTGTTTTTTTCAAACATTTGTATATCGGCAAAAGATACTGGAAATGACATGCCTTCAATGTTGAACAGATTTAAAAAAATAGGATAAGACGACACTCTCTGAATGTTTCTAATTGCCGGATAAAGAGCTGCCGTGACCGACCACAGGAAACAATACATATCATTGTTACGAATATTTACACATGCCTTTTTATGTTTTATATTCGGAGGTAAATCAATAAATCTTGAACCACGAAGCGGTTGATATCTATTTATATTTACCTCCATGTAACAGTTATTGAGAAAAGTCCAACCAGAATCCCGCTCTTCAAATTCATCTACCTTTTTTAGTAACTGGTTAGTAACATCTGTAAAAATCTTTGTAAAATCATAGTTCATACATATAATTATATTTTTGGTGCCAAATGACTTAACTTCTGGTATGTTGTGTTTAAGCAGTACGAACTTAGAATATATTTCAAAGTTAACCTTTAGGCAAGTGTGAGCTGCAAGAGACTGATCTATTAAAGATTTGACTCTACCATGAAGGTTTTTTAAGAAAACAGGTAAAGATATCTGTTCGTTTGTGTCAAGAGTATGTAATCTATATGTCGCTAATCGATTTTTAAAAGCAGAGTTCACTTTCTCTATGCCTCGATCTAAAACAATTACATTAACTGACTGTCGGTGTATTTTACTCCTTAAGTGTCCTATCCATTTCTTACCATTTACGCTTACATCACAGCTATGACAGTATGGCATATTAATATGTAAAACACACAGATTAGGATAGAATTTTTAATTGAAATTTATGATGGTCAGTAAATATGGACACATGGACAATAAAAATATTTATTTGTATTATATATTATTTGTATTTATTGTATAGTAATATAGTTACTTACAATATAGTTACATTATAATAAGCTTAACCTAATTAATTTTAATTTTATTAGAATAAAAGGTGACTTCCGAGTCGTCGAACAACTTACTGGCTTGTCTTACGAACTTTTGTAGATGAGCCCAGTGAGGGGAGTCCTCATCAGTCCGCAGCTTTAGCCACAACAGGGTTTTCTTCCAGAGGTCGTCGCCACCTTTTTGAACGTCGGCCGAGTCGTACACTTTCAACTCGACGTGGAAGGAACCCTCAGTGTGCACCGTCCGCCTCGTTTGACCGTTAGCCACCCGATTGTACAGCACCGATGTGGCTGGAGCTTTGCCGGTATTGACGGTGGGAGTTTCACCGCAAAGATTGAAGATGTCGTAGCCCTGTTGCGTAGTCTTTTTCTTAGAAGTTCTGAAACAGAGAGTCCCCTGTTAATACCTTAAGTACTTACACAAAAATTAAATAGCTAAGTACTGTAAGTAATTAAACTATACTAAATAACTATATTAACTTAATGATCCTAAACCAAGTAGCTACACCAAATAATGTAACTATTTAAATGACCCTAAATGACACATATATATTGTAAATAATATGAATTAAGTGATGTTGTAAAGTTAATAAAAATAATTATATATTTTTTTTATTATATATTTTCGTCAATTAAATTACGTGAAGACAGAATAAATGACAGTCATGCTCATGATCAACACACAAAGTTTGATTCTAATGTGTTTCGAACCCAGGTTCAGGTATCGCAGTTACGGTCACTCACTACCAAACCAATTAGCCTGTAAAATAGATAAATCACTCATAATAATATAACATAAACAAAAATAACAAAACTAACATTATTTAGTATGTGACCTGGTTGCTCTATACGTACCTACTTGAATTTAGCTATTACGTAAAATAATTGACTATATTTTAATTGGTACCATAACCACACTTTGCAGCAGCTGGTTATAAGAATATTACCAATGGATTAAGATTGGAAAATATCAGTAAGGGACAGGTCGCGGGTTCAAGTCCCGTCTTGAGCATTCACTTTTTCCAATCTTAATCGATTTGAATAGTTAGCATACTAAATGCTTCAAATATTTCACTAATGTAATGAAGTACCTAATAATTACCTTGGACATTCGCTTGAGTCGTTAGAGGTGCTTTTGGCAGGTGACTTGCGTTTGACGGGACGCTTTCTCGACGGCACGACCTCGCTCCTCTCTACGCTGCCACAATCGAACTCTAAATCCGATCTGTAAACATATTAAATAATATTATGAGTCTACGAATAGTTATTACATGCAAGTACTCGGAAAACTATTTTTAACGGCTTCTATGTCAGCTTATTTGGTGTTACTTTATTATTTACACTGAACCCTACGTTTCGGTTGCTTTTCAGCAGTCATGGTCACGGGAATCCGTTAAAATAGTTTCATTTAAATGTGTTATTTTCGCGTAAACTGTCAAGAGTTTTACTTCAATTAATTTAATGAAATCTATGCATGTTACGAATAAACTATACATTTAACAGACTAAACCATTATGAGCATCACACTTAGGTACTTTTTATTCGTAATGGGAATCGGACCCTGATCTGTGTATCCGTACTCACAGTTACTTTTATCTAAGTGGGAATCAAACCCTGATCTGTTTCATCATCAGTATCTTACCAATAAACCAAGGAACCAATTAAAATAAATAAATCGCACATATAACATAAACAAAAAGGAACACTAATATTATTTAGAGTGTGTAGTACACTTATTAATGAAGGGCCTCTAGACACTTGAATTTACTAACGAAATATACCTAACTAAAATTTAATACAACAGCACCTTTCAGTAGCAAGTTTTAAAAATATCTTAAATAAGTAATAAGTAGCTACCTTGAACGTTCGCTTCTGGCACTTTTGACAGCTGATGGCGACTTGCGCTTTTGGACCACCTTTGCCACTTGCTTCGCCTTCGACTTAGCGCCTCCGATCGACGCCGCGCTGTTGTCGCTATCGTACTCTGAATCCAACCTGAAAAAATAATATAATAAATAAAATAGTTAATAATTGCAACTAGTAACTCAGAAAACTAAGTGTGTTCTGTCTGTCAATTGCACTAATTCGGTAGTCACTCAAACTAATAAAATTTGACAAGACATTTCTTACACATTTCTTTAAGAAACCTTGACACAAATTTAAAACAATAAAATAAGACATAGATTATGTGATAACTTTGAAACTTACATTTTTATAGCTAGGTATAGTGACGATTGAACTCACAAAAAATCTGTAGCCAGGTGCTTGGTCTTCAAGGTGATTGGTCTTCAAGGTGGATGATCTTCAAGGGTGTAACGAAGTTAGAATGAAGCACTGACTGAACGATTCCGGATTTTATAAGAATTTTTTGATAATTTAGCAAAATACGTTAGGGTTGACACCATCATATCGCAAAGGAAAAAATTATCACGTCACGTTACATAATATGAAAATAATAATTATCGAGTAATGTAAATTCTTCATGAAAGTAATAATAATAATAATATTACTGAAATTAATATTAATTAAACTTTACATCATACAACTAATATAATTTTTCAAAAAGTCTTTCTGACAAGAAAAAAATTTATAATTAATTCTAATTATAGTATGTAAATGGCGTAAATAAAAAGTATTGTTTAAATAATATAATATAATTTTATTTATTTTTAGCTATAAAATGTGATCGGACAAAACTAAATTATCTAGATTTGAATAATTTCTAGTAATAATTTGAGCATAATGTTCATTGAGTAGGTAATTTCACTTAATTATTTGATACCAGTGTAGGTACCTATTAAACATTCATAAAATATTTTATTATATCGATATAATAAGATTTTGTAATAATAGTAATTTATAGATACTACTACATTAGTTACTAATAGTGGCAGCCCTAATGTAATACGTGTAAGCATTTTCAACCAATGTAACTTCAAAGAATAATATAGAGTAGAATTACATACTCCACGTGTAAAAAATAAATAACCTTGATTTAGTAGTAGTAGTAGTACAAATCTTTCCTCTGTATAATATTAGTGAGAGATGAGAGATTATTCTTATTTATTATAATTATCACGAAAAGATCAATAATTTCCTACTTCCTACTAATATTATAAAAATGTGAAAGTTTGTGAAGATGTTTAGACGTTTATTATTCAATCACGCTATAACGGTTAAAATTTGATACCGGGATAGATTATAGTCTGGCTGGAATAACAATAAACTAAATTACTATGATGATGATGATTGATTGCTTCTAACGCGCCGATACTGTAAGCCAATGATAATCATATTAAATATCATTGCTGTAAGCCATTTATTTCTTACTTTGCCTAGACATTAAACTCAGATAGAACTTGTTATTTATTTTAAAATTCAAGAAGATTTTAGGTAAACGAGTAAGGCTTATAATGTAGTGTTCTATACTACATACAAATTCTTGATATTGTACAATGCTTGAGTATTGTATAGAATATCTAACATATTATATCCTAATGCATTTTAGGACTCCTATCAACAGCTTCGGACCAACCTAACCTGCTAATCGGTGCATCTGCTAAACAACGAGTTAGGATTTGGCACAGGCTTTCGTCTCAAGGGCAACAGTCGCTCTTGTAAAAGCCAACTAAGCATACTTAGGGCTCCAAAGTGCAAACTTTAGATGCAAACTCTCGGTTCGCCGCGCGCCGCCGGGCGAGGGATACGATTATACCATATAAATAATTTATTTACTTTAAAATATGTGGGCACCTAACATAAAAATATATTTCATATAAAGATTATTCGTAAACAAAATATTAAATAGTGAAGTCGTCGGTAAAAGTAGTTAAGTAATTTCATTTATGGAATATTATTGGCAGTCAACAACAAGTACATTTAGGTATAACAAATGCACCTGCGTATCATATTGCACTATGCAATCGAGCATTGCACGTAACAAAGTAAAAAGACTCGCCGGGTGTTATGTGCCGACAAAGGCTTGGATACTCACCAACCAGCTAAATCGTGGAATCGTTCATACGTACTATTTACCCGACTGCGTTAAACGAAGTGAGTTAAAACTCTCAATCGCAATAGCGCATTGAGAGTTCTGGATCATTTGTAATATTGAGAGTTCAACGAACGAAGTGAGTTAAAACTCTCAATCGCAATAAGGCATTGAGAGTTCTGGATCATTTGTAATATTGAGAGTTCAACGAACGAAGTGAGTTAGAACTCTCAATATTAACCTACTATATTACTTTATAATGTATGCGTTCCCAATTAGTTTCAGACCATATAATAGTAAAACAGGAAGTTTCATATTTAATTCGCTACCTAACTGCATTATATGTTACATCAGTTCTGGAAACTTTTCGTCCCTCCCTGAAAATGCACTCCACCGTTAGTTTTCCCGAGTTTACCCTGGCTCCTGGTTTAAATTTAATTTAAATCCTGACGTCGGAATTCTACTATGGATGTCGACGTCAGTTTCATTGTTTCAGACATTTGTGCAACGACAATCGTTAGGTTTCTCAAACGATTTGGTGAATACCGTAATCGAAATCAAAATGTCGCATTATAATTTTTAATGTAAATAAATAAATATTAATAAATATTCCACAACATTCTACACAACGCTATCTAGACCCATGGTAAGCTTTTATAGCTTGTGTTATGGAATCTAGAATGCGGATAAACATACTTATATACTTTTTTTTTTTTGTAAATACATACATATTATATATAGAAACACCCAGACTAATGCAAATAGCCATATTCATGCATACAAATATTTGCACTGAGCGGGAATCGAACCCGCACCTCCTGCGTGGCAGTGCAAGAGTTTAGCAATAGGATTTAAAATGTTTTTAGTAAAATCACTATATAGTATAAAGCAAAGTCGCTCTCCGCGTCTGTCCGTCCCTATGTAGGTACCTACTTATGCTTATATATTCAAAACTACGCCACAGATTGTAATGCGGTTTATTTTAATAGATAGATTCAAGAAAAAGGTTTATATGTATAATACATGCTTAATATAGTAGAGGGTGCAGCAGGAAAGGGATCGGACGTCACGCGGGCCCTAGCTTTTATAAAAAAATATATGAACGACGGGGTGTTATAAGTTTGACGTGTCTGTGTGTGTGTGTGTGTGTCTGTCTGTGGCATCGTAGCACCCAAACGGATGAACCGATTTGGATTTAGTTTTTTTTGTTTGAAAGGTATATTAGTCGGGAGTGTTCTTAGCTATGTTTGAAAAAAATCGGTCCAAGATGGCCGCCGCCACAACATGTTGGAATTCATATTTCTTTATAATTCCCTCAATATGGGTATCAAATGAAAGAGCTTGACTAGTAGATCAATTTAAAAAGCATAAAATAAAAATTAAATTGAAAATTTAAAAAACCCCCGGCACAAAAAACACCAAAAAGTTGAAAATAAATGGATAAATTTTAATTCAACGGTTGCCATGTCGGGGGACCTTACGATATAAAGGAGTACTTAACCAGTTGCGGTCCCCCGACATGGCAACCGTTGAATTAAAATTTATCCATTTATTTTCAACTTTTTGGTGTTTTTTGTGACGGGGGTTTTTTAAATTTTCAATTTAATTTTTTACTAAAAAAATCTGTTGTACCTATTTACTAAAAAAATAATTTTATGCAAGGGTAGTCTGAATTCAAAAGCTTGTATAGCGCAAGTTTCTTTTAATTTCAATGAGTGTGATACGTGACTTAGAAAAGTGTAACACCAAATAACACGTCCCCGTAAGTTTACGAATACCAAACACTTAACAACGAATGCACGCTACCACGAAAAACTTAACGCCGCTAGCAATGCGATCTCGAATAACTTTATCACTATTTCACTTTTTCAATTAAGCTATATCACATAGGTACATACATTGCAATGTCACTTAAATAAAAGCTTTTATAACTTAGGTACTTAATATTAAAAAAAATAGAGAGATGTTGATGCGTCGTTATTGGCAATACCTATGTAGGTACAGAAGAATCGTTTATAATGACCATTTATCGTAATGATTATATGTTTCATTGCGACAAAGGCCATTTTTCGTAATATAAAGTAGGTATATTATGTTAATGAGGTTATAAACTACTAAATTAAAAACAAACGGTTTTGGTAAAACTGACAGACAGACAGACAGAATAACTTTTCCACCTATTTATAATATAATAACTACTATGAATAGTGTAGATAATATCTCTATTGACTTTGCAAGTCTATCGACCACCCATCAACAGGTAAACGTTTAGCTAAACAAAGGCGTAAAAAGTTCACATTTTGGGCACAAGAAGGCACAAAGGGACACATAATTTTGTATACTATCTTTCAAAGCATAATACAATTGACTAGATAAGTAGTCAGATACATGTTAACCTTATTTAAATTGATGATGTTCTTACAAAGGCGTAGGTTAGATTAACCCGAGATCCCGAAACCTATATTCAGGTTAGATAATGGTAAAGAAATCTCGATGTCTCACTTGCATGGAATCATTTTTGTCATCTTCTATCTATACAAAAGAATAATAACTGAATAGATATTTTTAAATTTTATTTTATTTGACTGATGTTATCTTTAGTATTGACAAAATCCATTTATTTAAATAGATTTTCGGAACCACATTGTATCTCGAAAAAATTAACTCTCATCTATCCAAGCGAAACTTACTTGCCTGTCCCATGACTTATCTACAACTACAATAATTTAAAGGTACGTAATGAAAGGTAAATTGTAAATGGCTAGTACCTATCCGTGATCGGAAAATGCCAGCAAACACGGTGTTTAGGGTTACCGACCATACTTTATTTTTCGATAAATACCTACTCTGTACATATTTAATAATATATATAATTAAAACGAAGGGCTGTTTAAATCAGACAGTTAGATACAGCCCAGATTCATGCGTGATTTGAGCCAACAATAGTGCCCGGAATGCGGCAATAGGCTCACCCCCTATTACGTGGGATCGAACCCAATAATTGGTGAAGTGAGGGTGTTAATTTACCTCTGCCTAACGCTCCGGGGATAAAGGCGTGATTGCATGTATGTAGGTATATATGTATGTATAATTAAATGAAACATTAGATATCATGTTAATGTGATATCAAAATCACTTTAATTGTACCTAAGTAAATAGTTATTATCTTACTTATTTGTTTTCATTACAAGATTTTTTAAATGTAAATCAACGGCAATAGGTAGATACTTACTTATTATATTTTATTGCTAATGATAAAAAAATCAGAGAAAGTATTGTTGGTGAATATGTACGATTTCTCCTTCGAAATACTTCCTTTTTCCCCAAGTTGGGTCCTACTTATAAGTTGGGAATAAAGGAAGTCCATTATAAGAATTAACGTAAGTACATATTCACCAACAATATGAATTATTTTTTTCAAAAACAATTGGCAGCCCTAATTGTGTTATTCGAAACAAAGCTACGAAAATTCGATTGGTCGGTTGGTAGTGCCCTGCGGCACTGCGGTCGGGATTGGCATTGGAAGTTATTATCCTGACATTTACTCGCAATCAATGCTCCGAATTGCTCTCAATTTGATGTATAACAATCGTAGCTTGTAGTGTGTAAAAGGAAGAATTTGTATAAGTGTAAAATGTAGGCAGAGCTATATTACAACTTTTTTTCGACAAGCTATATTACAACGGTTTCTATGGTGGTTATATATGTATGTATTTACAAAAAAAAAGTAAATAAGTATGTTTATCCGCATTCTAGATTCCATAACACAACGAAGATTCCACACACGGCCTGCTTCTGCTAGGGTGAGCATTACTTGCTCGCAGAAGGAGGCGGCCGCACCCCAAGCGTTCGCGCATCGTACCATCGCTGTGAGCAATGTGGCGAGTGTGAGGACTCCCACCCCCAGAGCCGCCACTAGGACCCGCCTCGGCGTGTCCCACGCCGGGCACTCGGTCAACGTGTGCAGCTCTGTGTCCTCGCTCGCATCACAGTGATGGCACTCGGACGTTGGCTCCTTCCGGATCCGACACAGGTAACTTCCGAAACACCCGTGTCCGGTAATCACCTGCGTCAGCCGGTACAAGCCGTGAGGCCTCTCTAGCCACTCCTCCATGATGGGTCTTACCACCGCTATTACGGCGTGCCCTCCGCTTGGTCGCCCAAGTCGTAGCTCCCATTCCGCTACCATGTCCCTGTGGAGCTGAGACCTCACGGCCCGAATTTCTTCGGGCTCGGGTTCCCGTCCCTGCTCCCGCGCCTCCTTTCGATACCGATATAGCATCGAAAGGGCTCTCGCATCCAGGTTCCATGGTAGGGAGCCGGCAAGGAGACTCGCCGCCTCCAAGGATATCGTGCGGTACCCCCTAATGGCCCTGCTGGCCATTGCACGCTGCGGCCCAAGCAGCAGACGCGCATTGTGCACTGTCAGGGTGTCTGCCCATATTGGGCACCCATATAGGGCCATGGACCGCACAACTCCCGCGTAGAGTCTCCTGCAGGAGTCATCCGGCCCCCTCATGTTGGGTAGCAGCCGCCCCAAAGCCGCAGCTGTGTCCTTCAATTTGGGGGCCAGTCTTCGGAGATGCTCCCCGAAGTTCCACCGGGCGTCGAGCACGAGCCCCAGATATTTCATCTGGGGCTTGATGCCGATGGAAATGTCTCCCACTATGAGGCTGGAATCCTCCGGTGGCACGCGCCGAGGCCCATGAAAGAACATGGCCTCGGTTTTATGCAGAGCCACCTCGAGACCCAGCCGCCGGATCCGCTCCACGACTTGGGCAACCGCGGTCGTGGCCTTCAGGGTCGCTTCGCGGTATGTAGCCCCGCACACCGTCACCAGCGTGTCGTCCGCATAACACGTGACGGCGGCACCGTCCGCGAGCTCACCGCGAAGCACCCAGTCATAACCGATGTTGCACAGTAGCGGGCCCAGGACCAATCCCTGCGGAACACCGCACGACATATCTCGCCGACCGAGCCCGGTCGCACTTGGGTAGACGACTGCTCTCTACGACAGATACGCCCCGACTATGCGGCGAAGGTAGAGAGGCAATTCGTGATACACGAGCGCCTCCCTAATGCAGCTCCAGGGCAGGGTGTTAAACGCGTTGGCGATGTCCAGTGATACCGCCAACACCACCTCGCCCCGAACGACGGCGTCCTTCGCCAGAGTCCTCACGCGCATGATGGCATCCACGGTAGAGCGCCTCCGGCGGAAGCCATATTGGCCGTCCGCCAGGTCAGGCCCCACTCTGGATAGGTGCTCGACGAGGCGCTTTGCAATCACTCTCTCAAAGAGCTTGCACACCTCGTCGAGCAATACTATGGGCCTGTAGGCGGAAGGTGAGTCCGCCGGGCGCCCCGCCTTTCGGATGAGGACCAGTTTCCCAGTCTTCCACATCTTCGGAAACTGGCCTCACTCCAAACATGCGCTGAGAAACCCTCTCAGTCGGAGCTTGGTAATCTGTGCTAAATGTGTGTTACCAAATGACAGGAAGGGGGAAAACCAAGGAATTAAAATCATTTTGAGCACTTTGTTCATCAACATTTTTCTGATGCTGACTGTACCAAGCTTATTGGTTGGGGCTCTATCATGCTGACCTGCAAATCTATCCACTTGCTGATTGACGGACCCGAGACGAGCGCAGATCGCAGGCTTTTGCCAATCTTACGACTTGAGTAAGGAACACTTACGAAGAGTATCTATCTACGCATATGTCATGCCCATATTGCCCATCCACCCTTAACGGCAGCTGTTGGCAACTACTGCTAAATAAATGACGTCATTATGTTGTAGTTATAACAGTGTCATTGCATTCGACAAAACAAGTAAATGTATGAAAGTGCTAAGAATGATATCCTACTAATATTAAAAATGGGAAAGTTAGTAAGTATGGATGGATGTATGGATTGATGGATGTTTGTTACTCTTTCACGTCTAAACGGCTAGAGCGATTTTAATAAAATTTGGTATGGAGTTAGCTGACACCCTTTTTTTTTGTTTACGTGGCGGAATGCGTTTAAGCACTTAACTCACCTCCCACGGGGGCGGGGGGCGGGCTTCGTGTGGGACTCCTAGCCTCCGAAAGAGGCCAGACTACCCAATAAACCACCACGGTGTCCGTCGTCACCACATATCGACGATGGCGGGAACAACATCTTCCGCCATCGTCGTGTGGGTCGCCCACCCCTAAATCGGCGGCAGGCCCGTCTATGGTGCGGCAGAAGAGGAGTCCTTCTGCCACCCGCCTAGGCAAGGCACACGCGACACGACGTGCACCTTCAACCTCGAGGCCTATGTAAGGCCAGCAGACGCACCCGCGTCTACTGCCTGGCCCGTTTAGGGGGGGAGGAGTTGGTGGTACCGCCTCCTCCGAGCCCCGGTTCTCTTGCGGTGCTGTGGGAGGGAAAGTGGGTCACATTCCCTCTCCCTCTCCGCCGCCTCCTTCTGCGAGATAACGGTCTCGCAGAAGGTCTGAACCGCTGCCCACGCCTCATCGCCGCCGTCGACCATAGACAGAACTACGGCCGGCAGCGAGAGGTCCGTCCCCACTTCGGCGATGAGAGCACGGCGCTCCCCAGCCCACGCGGGGCACTTCTCTAGGGTGTGCTGCGCCGTGTCATCATCGCCGCCACAGTGGTGGCACCCACTGGTCGGCTCTCGTCCCACCCGGCACAGGTAGCTTCGAAGCATCCATGCCCCGAAAGGACCTGTTTCTGAGGACCGGACGGCTCGCCTCGACGGTCCTTCTGCCAGCCGTGGGATTGGCCAGCCGCCGCTCCCACTCCGGGAGTATGGACCGTCTCACTTGGAGCCTCCGCTCTCCCACCTCCGAAGGGGCCGGGAACTCGCCCCGGCTCCGGGCCTCCTCGCGCCAATGATACACTAACGCGAGGACCCCGGCCTCCAGCTCCCACGGAGGAGAGCCCGCCATTGCGCAAGCCGCCTCGAATGAGATGGTGCGGTATCCTCTTACCGCCCCGACGGTCATCACCCTCTGCGGACGTCGCAAGAGGGCGATGTTGCGTACCGTCAGGGCGTCGACCCACACAGGGGCCCCGTATAGGGCCATCGACCGCACCACTCCCAAATACAGGAGGCGGCTGCTCGTCTGGGGTCCCCCTAGGTTCGGCATCAGCCGCCGAAGGGCAGCAGCCGTGCCGAGCAGACGGGGGACCAGGCGGTTGAAATGAGCGCGGAAGCTCCATCGTGGATCGAGGACAAGCCCAAGGTACCTCATTTCAGACTTGACCTCGATCCGTGTGCCACTCACTACGATATGGGAGTCCGCCGGTGGCGCTCGCCAAGGGCCATGGAAACAAATGGCCTCCGACTTGTTGAGCGCCACGCCGAGTTCCAGCATCGTTATTCGCCGCACGACCATGGCCACCAACGCAGTGGCGAGGCGAGCGGCGTCCCCATAGGTCGCCCCCCGGTTAGTAACCAACGTGTCGTCTGCGTAGCAGGTCACGTTGACGCCCGGGAGGCGAGCTCCTCGGAGTACCCAGTCGTACCCGATGTTCCACAAGAGGGGCCAGAACACTGACCCCTGCGGAACACCGCGGCACATGGCCCACCTGTGAAGGCTGCCATCCTCTCCTGGGTACTCCACGTACCGCTCCGATAGGTAGGCGCCAACGATCCTGCGGAGGTAGGGAGGCACGTCATGGTATTTGAGCGCCTCCCGTATGCAATCCCAGGGCAGGGTATTGAACGCATTGGCGATGTCCAGCGACACCGCCAATAACACCCCGCCCTTACAGTTAGCTGACACCCTGGATTAACACATAGGTTATGTATAATTGCGATAACCGACAACCACGCAGGCGGAGCTGTGGACAAAAGCAATATCATAAAGTTCAATAGATGGGTGCACACTTTAGCTATCATTGTTTGTTAAGAGTTTTAATATAACTTAGAAATAATTAAGTACGGTATTGTCGGTAGTTTCCGCAAATGTCACACATTCAAATACGATTCTGATTCTATGAGATGAGTATTTCAACTATGAGACAACCACCATCTTTAGTTTCTCCGTGCCCACGACTACTGAAAAGTAACAGAAACGTCAGGATCAATGGTGTAAATAATGAAGTAACATAAATAAATCACTATCGAATCCGTTAAAAGAATCTAGTTTGTTTTATTTGCCTATCCAGACTCTCACAAATTTTATTTATATGGATTCCAGATTATCCCATTGTTAACTTCGAGCCAATACCATTATGGAGTGTACGTTTAGTAAAAGTTGTTTGTTTATTCCTTCAATTGACCATTCACTCGATTTCGAGGAAAACTTTCTATTAATTCCGGGCACAGAGTCAATAAATATGAACATAATCTCAGCTCAGCAACCGGGATAGATGATAATGATGATGATACGTTATGATTGTCGTCGACCAAATCACCATATATGTCGGTACCCGCCAATAGGCGAGATGGTAGTAAAACCCGGCCTCTTAACAATGATAATGAATATCACTTGTATCTAAATAAAATTGTATGGCAATAAAAGCAAATGAGCGAATATGAGCTTAGTTAGAGGGATTATTCTTCGCTCACCACTTAAGTCTACCCCGGTGTCTGCAGCCACATAAGCCCGCGTCCCGGTGTCTCCTGACATCTCGTCCTTTCCACTACGGAGCGCTCAGCGGATTATGTGACTTCGTCGACAACGAAACAAGCTCCCTAGAGGGCTATTAAACCCAGTGATAATATTTTCCAAATTCTACTCGTTATAAAAACCGATAAAGTAGACATCATACGTGTATCTGATGACAACGTGAGACACAGACTGTAGACGCATATAAATCTATAGAATTACGATTGGAAAACATTAAAGGGGTGAAGACCCTGGATAATTATCAAAAATTTCATGAAACATTCTCGGTTCTAAGATAGAATGTGCTTTTCTTGCGGATTATCACCAATATCAAATCATCAGAATGTATATATGAGAAGTAGTTGAGATTCGAGTCATTATCGTAACGTATTTTTTTTATTGTGCGAAAAATCCCCACGGATACCACCCCCAACCGGAGCCGGTAGAGGTGGTTATGTTGGACTCGAACCGACTAAAACGCACGCCGTCTTTGGGTCTTTGGTTGCCGGAGGTGAGAATGCAGGAAACATATCTCTCGCACCCCGGCAGACCCAGGACCATCTCTTTCGAGATGGCCCCTTCGGGTTGTGGGGACCATAGTGTCCACACCTAGCCCCAGGTATGGGGAGGCGCACTTCGTGCCGCCGCCGCGGCCTGCTTCTGCTAGGGTGACAGGCGGCTCCACCGATCATCCCCAGGCCCGCTTATGGAGGACGGAGATCGTTCTGTGACCTCCTACTCCCGAGTCGTATGGAATCTCTATAATCTAAGTAGAACTTGTAGATGAAATACTGACCAGATTAGAGAGGCGCTCCTTGTGGGTGGAGAGGGAATTTCAGATTCCTTGAACGCCTAGAGCGGATAGGGGAAGGATATGGAGAATCACTTATCCACCCATTGACTTATTAAATGATCACTAAAGTAACAGCAGTATTTAGTATCACCTTATGTGAACTTGGTAAAGCTAGTGGGTGCATGGGTCAAACCACATAAATATATTAGGAACTCTGCCACCTGCAACCCACGCGTGGCGACTTTTCACTGTAAGTACTTATATAATCACGAGAGATAAGAAATACCTTTATTTTTTTAATTTACTTCTTCATTTTTATTCTGGAGTTGGAAGTAGCCCAAAATGGCATATTGGCGGTATTTTTAACGACGTTATTAGGTAGAAACTAGTCTTAAAAGTGTTCGAAATTTCCTGTCTCATGTTCTCATTCGGACAGGAATTGTCTAAAAACTTGCCACGCGTTTTCCGCTCACATGGCCGTTCTACCTAATTATATTTCTGTGGGTCATACGCTTTCGATCAAAGGCTATTCATCAATATTCTAATAATGATAATAAATCTAGGTAGGCACTGTTAATTTGCACTTAATTTTAGGGAGTACGTGCGTTAGCATAATGAACAGATATATTAAAATAAACAAATGACGAAGTTATACTTAATATGCCGGTGCCCCGCGACATCCCAGTGTCAATGAGAACTGTAAACTATTCTCCATTGCTCATAAAAATAAATTATTTTCCTTAAAAAGGAAAAGAAAAAAGGAGGATTAATTTTCATAATTAATTTTGCTTGGAAGGACAAGCAAGAAGGTTCAAGAAGGTTCTGTTATTAACATATTTCCACGAATATTTTCGGGGCCCAAGCCAACCTTTGGCGGACGATTCCTGAAACTTCCCATTTAGCTTACCGTCATCCAAGGTGAATTTATAATAACGTGTCTTATATAAATACCTACCTAATAAATATATTGGGCTATGAGCGTCTACGAAACTACTTGCTTTGTTAGCACCGATAATCAAATCAAATTAATTTATTTGCATGAATATGGTACAAGTTAAGATGTTACAATAATGTTATATTACTACATATCCAGCCACATACGGCGTGCAAATTATTATTTATCGTTAACAAGTAAAATGAGTGTTACATGCAATTAATATTTCAAATAACATAGGGAAAGCAAACATAATAGAAAATAACAATTTATTAGTATCATTAAAATATTTAATCAAATATTCTATCGCCTGTCCTCAGATTCTTCCAGGTATTCTTTTACAGAATAGTATGTCTTTTCTACCAGGATAGCATGTAAATATTTTTAAAGTTATTTAGGTGACTTTCATTTCGTAAGGCTAGTGGAAGCTTATTATATATTTTAGGACCCATGCAGAAGACACTTTTATCAAGTAAAGCAGTTTTAGAGGGTCTAATGCATAATTTTCCTATGTGACGCTGTCTTTTGCAATGCTCAAATAAAAGTAGATTACATTTTATAAAAAGAGCTGTTTCGTAAATATATATACAAATATATATACAATACTTAATTGTGATAAGTATTTATTTTATCGTAACACTAAGTGAGCACGGATTCTTCCACCCTACTTGATTCCATTCCAGTTTCACAACGCCCGCGTCTTAAATATATTCAAATCGCAGTTCCAGTGATTAATGCATTCACACAAACATACAAACTCTTCAATTTTGTTGCAATGAAAATATACTAGGTACTAACAAAGATGTCGTTTGCTTTTGCAGTCAGGTCGCTAAGGGCTAAGTAGGTACGCTAAATATAGGCTTCACATTGATGAACAGCCACAGTAACACCGTTACTGCCAGGCAGGCTCTTTGTTGCGTTGCTTTGCAGTGCCAAAGTGCCGTACTCAAATTAATATGTGTCCAGCGTAATGATTAGCATCGCATTAGTATGTGCCACTAGGCATGTTTGCCGAGCGTTCGACTGCTAAAATATTTGACTAACCGCACTTTGACGAACAGAAAAGGCGGTTGATACGCCATCTTGGCATCGTATGTCTACAATTCTCTGTATGCCTTTTACGATAAACTTTATTAAGTGCTTAAAGTACCGACTTTAGATATGGTAGGTACGTTACGGGTTGCGTCGGAAAAAATAACGAAAGACTCCGGATACGATAAGATCGAATTTGGTTTTTTTTTAGTTCTCCCGCGTGCCTATGTAAACCACTTGACCCGGCCTTGAGAGTAGCTAAATGAATAGCTTTATTATTTTATTAATATGGTGTGGTATTAACTACTCTATAAGATTATCAAACTGAAAACAGTACAAATGTGATTTTAACCATTGATAATAATATATTGTTACTAATCTTAATTAACCTTTCTTCATTTTATCCACTTCCCAACGACGAAATGACAAATTAAAAGTTGATGTTTTTTTGTTTCTTTCTAGAAAATAATTTATTAGACCTGAAATTACTAATATTCCCTCTAACCTATCCAACTAAGCTAAAATACTTGTGCTGGGAGTGGGTTCACTTCAGTAGTGTAATGGCCAGGATTCGAACCCAGGACCTCTCGATCGTAAGGCCGACCCCTTAACCATTAAGCTACCGACGATATCGTTTATGAAAAATGTATTGAAATCAATGATCTTACATGGAAAAGAGGTGAATGCGGTTCTATGCCGCAAGCCGCATCGCATAACGCATATAGTGTAAAAGGACATGCACTAATCAGTAAGTGCGAACGGGAACAAAATATTACTTCTATCAAACAACGCGGCACATGTTTGAAATCTCGATAATATTGAGATTAAAACAAATCTATCTCATTTTAATCCTTTATTACCCGTAATCCAATATAAGATCATTGATTGAAATTGAAATACGTAGAAAAAATATACTTATTTATAAAAGGCGATCAGTGAGCGCTGCAACTATCGTGTCTGCTGATAATATTTAAGCATCGTTTGCATATAAATAATTGTATTATGTTAACTACGGTAGACCAGTTTTGACTATAAGTGGTCTATACTCGCGCTGATATTGTCTGGTAGGTATTTAGGTGAATTAATGTTCATTGACCGATATTACTTCTATAGTAGGATCTTGGGAGTTTGGGGCCCCACCAAATACTAACCTCATCTGCAAACCGGTACTGATTGATTTTGAGCCTTGGCGCAGACTTTTTCTAGGGGTTGAGGAATCTAACGACACTAATCCCGTGAAACTCAAGATAAAATTAACAATAGAGGAATAGAAAAGTGAACCTTGAGCCCCAAAATGCAAGGTTACAACCAGGATTTGATGGACATAGCAGGAGCTTTCACTGTGCCTAAATTTATTATACCGAAAGATTTCTAGAAGACCCCCACCGATCGACTTTTTAATGAATGAACGGTTTACGCATCCTTTATACGGTAAAACTTCTATCATCTATACCTGACTAAAGTGGGAGTAAGGAAGAGTGTTCAGACGATAAAAACGATAAAAATGTGATCATATTTCCCTCTTTTGAAGTCTTACTTATTGTCTGCAGAAGGTAACTAATACAAAATACCAAGCCCAGAAATTAGAAAAGAGAATGCACTGGAACAGTTCGGAGTTGAGAAGAAACCGCCCACTGCCGATATACTTAGTAGGAACATAAAACAAAAATAAATTCCTGTTGATTCCCGGTGGAATAGAATAGGACCATCCCAGCTCTTCCTGTGGGTGGCGACGGACGACTAAGAGATGTTATCCATCCAACAGTAAACATTCAGCCCAAGACGTTGGGCCCGCAGGACGGCATTAGGCTCGCCCGCTATTATGTCGTGGGACAAAAAATCATAATTGGCGAAACATGAGTGCTAATAAACCTCAGTCTACCCCTTTAGGGATTAATAGACGTGAGTATATGTAAATCAGTGTTTCGAATTTATCATAACTCAATGACTTCAACCCAAGTTTCTTTATATTACATTTTATTAGTAGTATAGCTTTAGATGTTTTATAGGTAGTTTAAATACCTATCTTACTCAACAAGTATAAAGTTATTTGGTTCAAAATATAAAAACCAATTCATGGTAAACTGAAATTATCGTTGCTATAAATAATACCTATCCTATCACACACAACTTTTATCATAACTGTTTCGCTTTTTCATGGGTCGTGGATATTAAAATTGTTGGGAAAGGAAACAATAACGTACCTAGGTACATATTAACTGTAAATAAATCATATACCTGTAATCGAATATAATTTACAAAATTATAGTTTAGCGACTATGTTCCTTAGGTATGTAGTTTCGACCCACAACTCTGGGTGTGGCAGAGAGGCGCCTAGCCTTATCAATAGCCCTAGCGTGACCGAACGTAGGAATAATGACTGAAAAGAGTACATACAGGCGCTTTACTTGTATGTATAGGTTTATAACAACCTTTTGGGTCAAGCCAACTTAACGTCAACCAGCAAGACCACTGGCGAAACTGATGTAGGTTTTCATCCCAGGATTGGCAAAATGAAAAAGAAGCAAATGGACCCCGCTCTGGCAGTGTTAAAGTACCTATAAACCTCAAATGCACTCTTGATGTTTATATCAACGTGTCTTGTCTATTCGGATCTTCCCAATGTTTTATTTGTTCTTTTCGTTACCAAATTTACCCATGCGCATAGACCATGACATTTTTAGAACATTTAACAATAAACGTATCAAGTATTCTAAAAGGTAAAATTGCCTTGCGTGATCGAACCGTGCTGTAAACGTGTTTACCAATTCGCTTGGGTGGTCTCGTCGTTGGCAGAACTTTAGAGGCCAAAGCTCGGCAGTCTGATACCCCGTTTTAGCATTGGTTCTCGTCACTAAAGTCCTAACTTGGTAAGTTTTACCATATGCACGGATTTCTCAATTTTTATTCTAAGCTGTAGTTACAAATGATTGTACTTAAGGCTTTCATGGTTTAGGGATCAATGCCCTTACTTCTAGGCTGACGGACAATGATGATTCACTGCTTTCTTAATGCAAACGAACTTTATCTCTTATCGCGCACTTACTCTAAAGCACTAGGTACACCCACCTAATCTTTTTCTTGATTTAGGTTATCTCGGCTCTAGCTAGAGCTACGTCCGGTGGATCCTTTCAATCCCAAGAAGAGCGCCTGCGCCAGAGTCTTGTCAGTCAATCAGCAAGTGTTCTAACCTGCCCTTGAGGGTACGTTATAACTCAAACGAAGTACATAGGTAAAGTAATCTAAAGCTTAGAGGATTATACATATATGTTTTGAGTCAGTTAGGATTGACACTAGAGGTCCGTGTACTCCAAAGGCCTGTTTTGTCCACCAAATAAATTAGCGAACCGGCCCCAGACCGATCGGTTACGATCTTATATAATATAATGCTGGGTTGTTTATTTTGTGCCGCCCAACGTAGCAATGTTGCCAGCTTTTCAAGCACATCACCAGTAATGACACCGAAATTTCATGATTCAGTCTTCAAATGTTTAAGTTTTTATATAAATTTAAAACTTTTTGTACCGTCATGATCCTCTAAGCGTAGTTACTGGTTGCATCCGAGGCCTTCACCTCGGAGTCCAGAGCCGGCTTGCTCCTCTACTGTTATAGTTATATGCCACTATGGGAGTGACAGAGCATGACTGACAGAGGTCTAACGGTAGCCTATAAGAACCGAAGCAAACTAATAATTGAACTGAAAAATAAAATTACTATAGGACTGGCGTGATGCTTGCATGAAGAGGATCTCATGTAGAACTGATTGCAGGCTCAGCTTTTCTACGCAGTGTGGTCAACATACCTAGATGGCTTGTCGAATAGTCGTCCCAACCTTGTAAACTAATAAAGGTCACCGTGTTCGTGGAATGTATTATCTTTATTGATTTAGTGTAACCAAATGTGCGTACTGACCACTGGGTTCTGCGTTTATACCTCTAAGTATCTATAGGTATACCCACACCTGTATGTCCCTGACCTGTTGGTTAGGGTTGTTTGAACACACATTTCAACTACATACCTACGTTTTTGTTCCCGGTGGAGTAGAATAGGGCCACCTTAGCACTTCGTATCGTAAAAGGCGACTAATGGATTGTTCACCATCCGACAGTAAACCTACAGCCTAAGACGAAGGGCCCGTTAGACGGCAATAGGCTCGCCCCCCGGCAGCGGGTGAAGCACGCCTCCCCATACTCGGGGGCTATATAGGGACTCCTTAGTCACCACACCCGAAGAGGGCCAGCTTGAAAGACCTGGCCCTTAGTTAACGGTGCGTGGTGCGAGAGATACGTCTAAGCAATTTCACTCTCACCTCCGGCAACCTACGACCTACAGACGAAGTGCGTTTTAGTCGGTTCAAGTCCGACAAAATCGAAGCCGGCCGGGGTGGTTATAATATGATAAAAATAATGCTGTCGTTACGTACGTCAGTAGGTGCTATTCACAGCCGAGACCGATAATTCTAATAATAAATGAAGATCGGCACCTGTCCTGATTCGGTCCAATTAATTTAGACGATATAGCATTATTAGTGGGTATATTTATTAGTGGGTCCGGTCAATGTCAGCGTTTTCATTAGTGATTTTCCATCTAATTTTAGCACCTGATACATTTTTAAAATTTTTTAGACGCAGTATTGTCTACTCTCATGCGTTATCAACATTTTTAACCTTTTTGATACTAAGATAACCACGGTTGTAACCATCTTTGTATTGCCAATTCTAAAATACTGTTCAAAGCAAAAATTAAAATTGTTAGTTGTTAGTCCAGCAACGTCATCAGAATAATAAAAATCGGCTCATCCATCAATCGTGTCTACAAGTGCCAAAACAAAACACACAGAGGCGGACGGATATGCAGCGGCGGTGAAACGCAGTCGCGGTAAAATACGCGTAAATGTATAAATAATTCTTGCAATAATACCACCTTATTCTTTAAAATTTAAATACACGCAATAAAATAAATACGTTACAAAACTGCTTATAAGCTGTGTTCTTGTTATTTATACTTGAGTATAAATAAGCACATCACAATGGAATGAAATTCACTCATTCAATATTAACTTGCGTCTGCATGTATATTTGAATTAGCAGCAGCTAAGACCAGAATGTTTAATATGATTCATGCGATGCACTGCCTGTTGTATTACTAAACAATGAAGTAGACCGTAACCAGTGTATTCTGTAGGTAATGAACTATGAATAACTGTAGTTTTTTATGATATTTCTGGACTTCACACGATAAAACTTTGGAAAACTTACTTCTGAGCTTCTTTAACCCAGAGTCCTCTCCACTTATCGCCACTACTATTCACGGATTGTACGTGAAGCTATTGAAATTAAAAAATATAAAAATTTATATAAATACTCCATCCTCCATACTCCGACAATATACGTAATGTGTAGTTTTGATAATAATCGAATAAAAAAGCGAACTTATATAAATTATTTAAAAAATGGGTTTCCGATGTCGAAGTAATTTCGAACGTAAAAATTAGGTAAGTATGTACCCTACTCGATATTTCATTCGGAAACAATTTTTTTTTAAATTCTATTTTAGAATCTACGCAGCGAAGCGTTGTACCATTTTGTAGTGCAGAATAGCTAGTAATATCAGATCAAGTAACTGGCCTAACTATAGAATGCCTACATCATCAGTAAGTTGTAGAGTTTAGGTCAGTTCAAAGAAAGGAAAAAATAATCTCCGTTTTCTAATGGCGCTCCAAGCTAGCAATATTATGTGACACTGGAGTGCTTACCAAGACCAGCCCAACGAACCCATAGACAAATTAGTCTATCTTGTTTAGTTCAGAAATGCCCATGACCATCTACCGCCTCCATAAACTCGATGTGGTTTCTATGGCCAACGTGGTTACCATCTAGTACTCTAGTATTCGTCATGACGAATCAATCGAGCCCACACTCGAAGGGATTATATCAGTTAATTACAGACTTCTTCCATGTGACCATCTTCCAACTCCATATCATCAGACCCTACCATCTAGCTCTAAAGTGCTCGTCAAGACGAAGCAGCGACGAGCACTTGCTCGGAAGCTGAGACTCGATGGGGTTGCATCCACTTTCATCATAAGACCCTGGTTACCCTTGAACGACAAACTATTCGTCAACACGATTCAAATGAGCCTAAACTTGATAAGGTTGGGTCGTTCAATTGCGAAGTTCTCTTGACCACCCTCCAGCTTCATCATCAGATCAGCACAATTTCATCATAATTTTATATTGTCACGCGATTTACATAAGTATGCACAATTTCAGCTCAATCGGTCACCGGGAAGTGAGTCAATATTTTTTTGCAAAATTTGATGACAAAAATCGGGGTGAAAATTTAATAAAAGCTTGAAATAATAAATATTGAAGTTCAGGCGGTTCTTTATTAGATTAAAAAGCTATTCTTACTGAGTAGATAAGGGCCTGGTCGATGAAGATTAATAAAATAGCGATATCTAAAGATACATACATATATACATATAATCACGCCTTTATCCCGGAGGGTTAGGCAGAGGTGAATTAACACCTACATTTCACCAATAATTATATATAATATAATAGTCGGTCTCATGTAATAGGGGGTGAGCCTATTGCCATATTATTCCGGGCACTATTTTTGACTCGAGCCTATATCTGAGGCAGAATCTGGACTATATAATATCTGTCTGATGTTAAACAGCCCTATCCCTTAGTCGCCTTGTACCACACCGCAGGGGAAGAGATGGGGTGGCCCAAATTCTACTACTACTCTACTACTCACTACTATACTACAAAAAAGATACATCCATTCTTATAAAAATACTATCGTTTTTATTTATAAACCATCATGGACCAAATTGACGACAGTTTACTTACCTACCGTTTTTATGACAAAAATAGTTATAGACAACAGTTATATCGAGGGTTGGGTGTTAAAACCCGATAAGTGAAAAAAAAGCGAAATTAGTTTTATTAGCCCACTAGAATCAGAATTTTTTGCTCTTCCTAGTGATATTTCCAGTTAACCCTATTTTAGAGTGTAACATAGTAATGTACTAACCAAATAACCCAGTAAGTACATTACTAAATAATAATTTTAGTTGAAAATACTCTAAAGCTCTCGTAAAACAAAATTTGCAATGTTTAAGTATAACTTAAACATTTCAAATTTTGTTTTACGAGAGAACCCGATAAAATGTATTTATTGGTATTGAAATCTTAAGGATAACCACGTCAATCACACTAATACAAAAGATAAAAGCACATAATTTTGTGTAACGGATTTTAACACGAAAAGTAATTCAATACAAAACAAAAAAATCGAAAATTAAAATCAGTATAAATGAATTAATGGGTTTTAGCTCTAGATGATTTATCATGAATACACGTAATACGAAAATATAAAATACAATAAAATATATTTATTGGCATTTTATATCTGAACTATAGCTTGAAAATAGAATGTTTGTCAACGTAAAACAAGGTAAATATTTTTTTATTTCCTATGAAATGTATAATAGGTAAGGTTATAACCTCCGCTTATACCCGGAGAGAGTCTCACTACGCAACACCGTGTCCTTGTCATGGCCCTCCGCGTAAAACCCAAAGGTAAACGTGTTGAGCGCGGCCAACGCAGAACCAAGTGGTGGCTGCTTGATGAAGCCAAGTCCCAAAGTTTCGTCTCAGCTATCGGTGCACTAATGCTGTAGACGAACCCGTGCAAGATTGCTGGGACGAGATTCAGGCAGTTAATATTGAGGCGGGGAAGGCAGTGCTCGGCACGCTCAAGGGTGGACACAAGTGTGACAACAACAACACCTGGTGGTTGAACGACACAGTCCAGAAGGAGATCAGGGTGAAGAAAGCCCTCTTTAGAAAGTGGCAAGCGTCCAAATCTCCCGAAGACTGCGACAAGTACAAAAGCGAACGAATAATAATAAACGTTAATAATGAACGCGCCACTATGGGAGCCGTAGCCAGGGTCAGACGAGACCACTTGCAACCGCTATACATCAAGTTGGAATCGTTTGAGGGACAAAAGATCATCTATAAGTTGGCGCGCTCCAGGGCTGAAGCCGCGCAGGCTATAACCAAGTGCCGCTGCATCAAAGGCCCTGGGGACAATCTGTTGTACGAGGAGATCGCGGTGAAGGAGAGATGGCGCTCATACTTCCACGAGCTGCTGAATAAGCAGCATCAAGAGGTGCAGCCACCAGAACTCCCTCCAAATCAAGGACTAGTGCCGCCGATAACGCCTGCAGAAGTCCAGACTGTGATTCGTCGCATGAAAGAAAAAGAAAAGAAAGAAAGAGGGGCCCGTGGTGTGGGCATCCTCGCTAACCTTTATAACCGTGTCCTCCTCACCGGTAAAATCCCAAACCAATGGAGGCTGAGTGTCATTACGCCAGTCTTCAAGGGCGGTCTTCGGTGAAGGAGTGTGGTAGTTACCGAGGTATAAAGATAATGTCCACCATGAAAGACCATGAAGCTTTACGAGTGGATAATCGATTCCCGGATCCAACAGAAGAGTACCCTCTTGGAGTGTCAGTATGGGTTCCGCTCTGTTCACGGGACTATGGATCCGGCGTTCGCCCTAAGGATCGTCGCGGAGAGATACAGGGCGAGGAACACGCCCCTGCACTTTCTATTCCTAGACATGCAGAAAGCCTTCGACTGTGTGCCTCGCGCGATGATCTTGTGGGCATTGAGGTCCAAAGGAGTCCCAGAGGCTTACATCGACACCATCCGAGACTTTACCGAGATTCCGGTTCCGTGTTTTGGACCGCTGTTGGCGACACAAAAACCTTCCCCATCACCGTCGGGGTACACCAAGGATCCGTAGTTAGACCCATACCTGTTCAGCTTGGTATTAGACGTTTTGTCGGACAGCATCGGAGACTCACATGAGCAGCCTCCGTGGTTGCTTATGTATGCTGATGACACTGCGCTGATGGACGCAGACAGGAACAGATTGGTTTGACGTGTGAAAGTGTGGAAGGAGGCACTTGAGAACGGCGCCGGTCTGAAGCTTAATGTGGCGAAGACTGAATATTTGGCGTTAAACTCCACAGATCCCATACCCATCGCATAGGCCATCACTTGGTCGAGCGCACGGATCAGGTTAAGTACCTGGGATCTGTACTTCACGTTTCTGGTGAAATCGACTACGACGTCAAGGCACGTATTGCTGCCGCGTGGGCTAAGTGGCGGGAAATGACTGGCGTCACATGCGATGCTAAAATGCCAGTTAGGCTGAAGGGGCAGGTCTATAAAACGAGAGAGAGCCACCTCCGCTGGTGCGGCACCGTCGTGCGGCAACCGCCCAGCTACGTGGGTAACAAATGCCTGGCAATGGCGCCCCCACCGGGTTCAGGTAGAAGGGGTAGGCCCAAGAAGTGCTGGCTTGGCGTCGTGGAGGGTGACATGCGTGCAAACGATCTCACTACCTTGGACGCCCAAGATCGTGCGAAGTAGAGGAGGAAGAGCCGGAAGGCGGACCCTGACCTCCGAGGGCACCGTGGCCTCGAATGCAATCAGGACTAACGTCTTTATGTGGATGATGTTGATGAGACATTTTTAGTACTACTCAAAACACACCCAAAACGAGGGTAAAGCGATTTTCAACCAACGTGCAACTATCAGAACAGCTGGAGCAATTATACCAAAGATAGATACCGATCAGTATTGTCAAAAAAAAAAAGATCTAGGAACGATGTGCAAAAAAGAAATCATTCCCGAGGAATTTCATGGGTGGATGCCTGAAAACATATCTGAATCTAAAAGCGACAGTAATTACCTATAATAAAAGGATTATCGTGATTCACTTGATTTTTGTTCAAATAATAAAGCTAATAATTAATAGAAACATCATTTTAATTTTGGGGTAAAACCCAATAAGTCAGCCCCCTAATTTACTAATTACAATTTTATGCAAAAGTTTATTATGAAACATGACAAAAATCATAAAATATAGTATTATGGATATATAATTTTGCTAAATTACTAAGTAATTTGCATCAATTTATTATATTTACCTATTTTTTATTGCCAGCAAACTTTAACATCGATTATCTCGAAAGTTAATTTTTCGCACTTAACGGGTTTGAACACTCAACCCATTGGCTATTGTCTATCCTGTCGAGCCAAATACACAGGTAGGCACCTACTGACGTCAGTCACATCTAAAAATACATTCATTGTACCTATCTACGCAATTCCTGGCTATTAAAAAGGTCATCTGAGTTCAAAGATCCTCTGAGTCTTTTCCCAACTCACTTAGGCTTTTGAGCATACTTATTTCAAATCTGCATCACAAGGGAAAACTATTTGCGTGTCAGATCAATCACTGATTGCATCCAGAGTTTGCACTGGGGAGCCTAATTCCATTTATTGGTTTATTTTTGCACAAAAGCAATTGCATCCGGCAAATTGGGGACATTCAAAATGGAAACGGTGAACCAATAATAATTCCACCAGTGTTGACAGACATTATGATCGTACTATATATATAAAAATCAATTGCTGTTCGTTGTTCTCGCTAATATTCGAGAACGGCTGAACGGATTTACCTATCTTATCTTGGTCTAGAAATGTTCGTGGAGGTCTAGTATAAATTACTATTCATGATTTCGGGTTCTTTTCCCTGTCTTTTGAGTTTGAGTTTCCGATATTTCATCACAATCTCCAATAGTTACGTAAATGACCATAATAGTTTAAATATTTAACCTGTAAAATTGACTATTTGACGTAAAAAAACTGCTATATCCTATCAGAAGATATCAGATTTGTAATGAGCATCAATAAATCGCATGCAATATGGCTTACATACAACGAGATTGGATGTATGATCACGAAATCAACAATCAACCTCGTGCAAGCTTTTGTGGTATTACTGGCATTCATCCCTATGAATGACAATACATACATAAAGCGCTATACAGATAAGTGGCAAAATGCATTAACTTATTTTATCTAGTATGCGTCGCGTCTCATCACTTCCATCTCCCCCAGGAACCATGACACAGTATTGTTTCTAAACAGTTTATCTAGTATTACCTATACAAAGAAGTTAACGGTCACAGGGGCAAATGAACAAAGCTGGCATAGATTTATCTAAGGGTTGCATTACCTGTGGGCAGCTGGCAGCTATACAATGTACTCGGTATATATATGTTAATGCTTGTGTGAGGGATGCCACAAGTGCCGTGCGGGGTGGTGGTTGGAAGTTGGTAGTCCAGTTAGAAACAATTAAGTGACTACAATCGAAGTTGGAACCTCTATTAAGCAAATGATACCTGTATCAGAAGAAATGGCTATAATACTATCTATTGTACCTGCCTTTGAGTCGCAATAATTTGGGGTCGGCATAAAATGTCATTCCTATCAGATGTCAGTTCCTCGATTACTTTTCTTTGCTATATCCTCCTTCACGCCATCAACTCATCTTTTCTTGGGCTTCGGACATCGCTCTGACATATATATTATATACAGGGTGTAATCGTTAAGTGTGTCCAGGCGATTATTCCGTAACTATTACAGATATCAAAAAACTATAAACTGATATCGAAAGTACGTTACCTAATGAGTAAAATGACATCAATAACTTTTAAAAAATCAAACGTGAGATATCAAAAATTTTGACATTAAACCCTCCCATACATTTAGTATTAGATTAGTAGAAAGGTTTTAGTTTCCTTATTTTAAGTGGTCTAGTACTCATTTTACCTTAATCATATTTTATGATTATGTATGATTATGACAATGATGATTTTCAAGTAGATACATGTGAAGATTTTTTTTTTAAAGAATAATAGAACCGAAGTTACTAATATTCCCTCTAACCCCTCCAACTACGCTAAAATGCTTGTGCTAGGAGTGGGTTCACGCCGGTAGGGTAATGGCCAGGATCGAACCCGGGACCTCTCGATCGTAAGGCCGACTCCTTAACCACTAAGCTACTGACGCTTTTAAATTTAAAAGTTTTTTCATTATCTTACCACTTCAAAGTAGTAGTAGTAAAAAGTGCGGTAGCCTAGTGGTATGGGTAATGGACGAGGTCTCGGGTTCGATCCCAGGTTTACCATGGCACACACCAATGACTTTTCGAAGTTATGTGTGTATTTATCGCAGGTTTATAAGTGCCCTGTTAATGGCAATAGGCTCGCCACCTATTACATTGGGACCTTAACATAGACTGGCGAAATATGGGTGCTAGCACCTCTGCCTACCCCTTCGGGGAATACAGGCGTGAGTTTATGTTATGTATGTTATGTTCAAATTAGTAATAAACCGTGTTTCAATATCGCATTAATTTGAGCAGACTGAAAAGCAACATACTACAAAAAAAATTGTACTTACTAATAAATAAATATCATTATTTTTAATTTTATTACTCTGCTAGGTTAATAAACAGTTTCCTTTATATCAGTACTAAGCTAAAATATTCTTTTAAAATAAGGACACTAAAACCTTTCTACTAATCTCATACTAAATGTATGGGAGGGTTTAATGTCAAAATTTTAGATACCTCTCGTTAGATTTTTAAAAAGTTATTGATGTCATTTTACTCATTAGGTAACGTACTTTCGATATCAGTTTACAGTTTTTTAATATCTGTAATAGTAACGGAATAATTGCCTGGCCACACTTAACGATTACACCCTGTATACAAGTCAGTAAAACTATTGTTCTTACTTTATTTAGACGTCATTGTTTATATTATTAATTAACCTAAAAATTATATTAAAAATAAAATAATTGCCAGTTATTTAACGCTTACAAATCCGCTCGTTTGCCTCCATAAAAACAAAAAAAAAATAGAGGCGTGAGGACGCGGTGCAATGTGGCGCCATTGCAGCGCGTCCTCACGCCTCAATTTTTTTAATATAATTTTTAGGTTAATTAATAATTTTGGGCGCTGCAATGGCGCCAAAGTGGTGAAATAGCCACGCCACTACTATATAGTCTTCACTCAAAATCTAGAAGTGCAGCGCTACAGTCATGAGACGCGCACGTCTTTTTACCTTTTCTTTCCTTACTTTAGTAAAAAATGTGTAGCTGTTTTAGCAGCGGTGGAGTAGAATAGAGCCCACCCCATCTCTTCCTGTGGGTGTATTGAGAACGATAACGAACTGGCCACCACTAGAATTTACTGAAAGCATTACTGACGCTCGCCTACTGCGCCACAGACGCACCACTGCAACATTACGCGTCTTATTTACAGCGCCACTGTCTTCATCTCTTAAATCTGAAGGCGCTCTTAGAATTATTGTCAAGATTAAAATCGAAATAAATAGAGAAATTATTATGTATGCGAGGTGTTTTGGTGTAATAAAGGTAATCATGAGCATGGGTTTTGCCTTAGACGCGGATTCGTTAGCTATAAGCTTGTAAAACATTTTTACGCACTGCCCCAGTGATGATTCCACGTGGTTATTGTCACAGATAGCTTTGAAGGTAAAGCCTGGTATTTATAAGTCTTTTACTTCAGAGTAAATATTAAGTACTTTTTATAATAAAATTTTCATTCTTCTTCTTCTGTCGAATCGAAGGCGCCTCAACTCTCAGATTCTATGTTCCCAGTGTGCCGCCACCTGGATTGCATTTTTGGAGGAGCTCATAAGTTCCTCCGCTGTACAAGTGGATGGGCATGCAGCACATGTTAGCAGGTGGGACATGGTCTGTGGAGTAACTCCACACTCACACCGCAGGTCCGCGCTGTCTGAGAAACTTCTTGACCGATTCTCCTTGCTTCGACCGACCTGTGTCCGAAGTCTGTTTAGAGACTTCCAACTGATCCAGGAGAGGTCATGCCCAGGTGGCAAACTCTCCGACAGTGGCACAAAAGGGGTTTGTGGCGAGCTCCGCGCTCTCCATAGGTCCACCCTGGCCGGGGAGGGATCGCCATCCTCGGGTGCAACGCACGCTCAGAAACTCTTTCGGCTTTTCAGCCTTTTTGGCACGTGATGGTGGCCGTGCATGGGGTGTCGCTGATCCCGTTCCAGCTTGCCCCTCTCCATGGATGACGCCTCGTGTCTGCGTATGCTGGGAGGTGCTATACCGGCTAGTGGATACAGCATCTGTACCTCGAAACTCGAAATTTTCATTAGAAATCATATATACACATTTATTATTTAAGGTCATTGAAGGGCAATCATGTCCTTGTCACAAATTGAAATAGGTGACAGTGAATGGATTTTAGTAAATGATTCAACATCTTATTACGAACACATAATTAAATATTAGCTTATAATGATTATACGTTTAGTGTAATAGTCACAATGTCATGTTGACGATGGCGAAAGCTGTCATTGGCGGGGTCACCAGGTCCATTGTCTTGTCTGTCGCTGAGTCATAGGCGGCGCACGCACAGCTATTTCAGTACACTATGCGTAGGCAGCGTATTATGCTTTCCTTGTCATTTGCCTCTCAGACCGCTGAGAGACACTCGGAAATGCTAAACTATTTATAAATCTCATAATCTTCACTCTGAATTGTGAAAACACTGATCTTATCATCTCTAGAGCTATCATATTGAGCTGAAAGATTTTAAAATGGTACCAGATATTATTTGTGGAGTGGAGGTGAAATTGATAGATTTAAGTTTCATTATATTTTAGAAAACATAGGTGTATTTAATGGGTACAGGTGTACACATGATGTAAAGGACCCTCCAAACTTTCGGGGTCCAGCTAACCTCACCTACAAGCAAGTACAGCTGATATATGTGTTAAGTCGGTTTTCGTGATTGAGCCGTTAGATCGCTGTGGCAAGCAAGTGGCAACTGGGAAGTACCCCAGCCAGCCAAAGTTAAAGGATGAAAAGGAATTAGTGAACCCCAGCTTCCCAGGTGAAAGCCTCAAATGGAATCGAAATAACAAGATGACGAATGATAAATATGAAGTCATAAAGCCATAATAAATAATATATTTCAAGTTGACTAAGTACTATCCAATGCTATAAATAGCATACCTACATTCACTGAGTTGATGAAAACTTCAAAGCGAATTGCATCTTTTTGCCTTCATATTGCCTCGTCGATTAATTTTTGAATAGGTACGTCATAGCTTACAAATATTATTTTAAAGTGGTCATTTTGCTACTTGATGAAGGAATTCTGGTCCAGATCAAGAGCCATGTTGATTTGGCCTTGATGTGTGGTTATTAGGATATCTGAACTTCTACTATGCCACATGAAAGGACATTTTTAGATCTTACAACTCACACCTTTTTAACTCCAGGGCAGGTAAACATTGAATTCCATCCTTAATAGTCACTTAAACTTTTCATAATTGTCTATGAAACGTCGCGTCGGGCAGTTCAAAGTCGTTTTATTTTCAATATTTCAGTTTTAATTATATTATTACAAAGAGATAGATATCAATTTTATAAATTATACTTTATTTTCTTCGTAGTTTAGTTAGACTGAAATGTTTGAAAAGTCATTTGATTTCGGTTCAACTGATTTGGGGAAAGATCTGGAAGAGGCCGAAATAAAATCAGGTTCAACCAGTTTCTTGACTGTATACTTCTTCAATATTGCTGTAATGTTTCATTTGGCGAGAATTTGATTTTGCAAATAACAGCATTTGTTGTATTGAGAGTATTGCTTTGAGATTACTCGTGTGTGTAAGTGTATAGGCTATCATCATGATCTTCTGCTAGTTGGTGAGTGCCACTGATGAAGAATGGACGGAGGAAGTGTACATTCTGGAGTCAGACGGCCGCGGTAGTATAGGCAAAAGCTATTCTTTAACTATCAACCAAATCAAGTAGGTACCTATGGAAGGCAGACCTCATGCTCCAAGGTACCAACTTTGGAAGGGAGCGAGATTGATGCTGACGGTGATGACAGGATTGGTTGTTTCAGTTGTAGCAGTTGCAAAATTTCTACATTCAAGATCCCAAAGTTTGCTCACCTGCTACAACATTATTTGCCATATTTATATTGTAGCGGCTCCAGAATACCAGAATTGCTATAATACCGCACAACTTGTTGGTTTCTTTAGGGTGTACATATATTCAATTTAGGGCAGGTTTTATAAGGGAGTTGAGTGAGATAAAATCCAATTTTTCTCTAAGAGTGCTTGTTGTCTGTGATGCAGACCGGTATTCACTCAGCGCTTGATTATCCAGTGCTAACCTTTAATACTCAGTTGTTCCCCTCGATGAGACTGCGTCTGCGAGCGATCAATGCTAGATTCTTGGGCTCGAAATAAGAGGTGTGAGGAAAGACCTATCTAACTTAACTAGTCGTAAACTTTTAGTAGGTAAAGAATTTTTCTGCAAGTGGTTAGTACCTGCTCGGACTGACTGAACTGAAGATTTGTAATGTTGTACTGTATCTTCTACTATTTCTTATCTTAATAAGAGACTCAAGGCGCGCCAGAGAATGGTTTTACTAAGACATATTTACTATATAGGTACGTGTTACGCGAATCTATGAAAAGATGCACTCAAAAAAAGTTTTCCATGAAAAGGCAACATGAAGTATGTAAAATCGGCAAAACTCCAAAGAGATTACAAAAAAGAACCATACAAAAAATTACCTCTGTAAATATTAGCAATAAAAACAACACATAAAAATCTTATAAATCTTTATAACAGATTGAATTGAAATGATCCATTAAGCTGGATTAAGAAAGCCTCAGTCATCGTGTGCACTTTTGATTTCGTGCGAGTCCTACTGCAAGAGCGGCGCGCGGTGCGGCGTCGCCGTCTGTTCCAAATAACTACTCGTTAGAGAGGCCACAATCGCACGTTTCAATTCTTATTCGGAGGCGTATTTACTCAAGCGTCAATGAGTAAAAACTAGTTCATTGAATGCTGCAGAAAAAGCAAAGGCCGTTTGAAGTTATAAAATTTCAATGTTGGATGCGGTAGATTTTATCTTTGAATACTTATTGCCATTGAGCTTGGTTACGTTTATTTGACTGGTTTTTTTCTGCAATGCATGTTTAAATAATCTTCACTTTACTGAAGATATTTGAAAACTACTGTATTATATTATTACACGCGAGTGCTACGAATGAACTTAGTAGTTATTATGCGAATGATGCCTCATCTATCAATTAAATAGTTTATAGGTTGGCTTGTGTTGTAGAGCCGTTGATCGTACGTAGGACGCGTGGTTGTTGACTTGCCGCCTTCACTTCTCAGGTCGTTACCGTGTCGCTTTGGGGCGGTCGATAGGAGGGCGGTATAGGAACAGCCGTTTGTAACGGTCTCTTTTCCTCTGACGAATTATCTGCCATGACAAGCTTTCAATGGTGTAAAACATTCTATCTAACATGAACATGTTGCCTGTTGGTTCTTATCAGAAGTCACAACAATGTGTGGTTTTCCCGTACGTTTCTTATAGTTTCAAACGTAACGCCTCTACATTCGACGTGTTCTCGCAGATAGGCCCGTGCTCGATGTATATGAAACGTTTGTTTTTGCACAGCGGGTAAAGGCGTGGCATGTATGGTGGTGCCGACACCGGTGCTTTCTGACATTGTTTGGGCTTGAGTTGAGCGGGGCCTAGTGTGTCATGCTGGAGGTGGCCGATATCGCGTGGTGTTGTGTTGCGGTACAGTGAGAGTAGCATGGCAGCAACATCGTGTCGCGGTTAGGGCGAGCGCGGTCGATGAGCCCGACGCAGAGGGCAGCACGGAGCCACGGCCAGCGGGGGGCGCTCCCGCGGCCCCTCGCTCTTTTCTCTACCCGGTCTGCTTGCGCACTCTGTATAGCCGCGCCGCGCGCTCACTAATGCGTCATACCGCCATCGAAGCCGACGCGCTTTTCGCCGCTCTAGAACTACACTTCGCGCGCGCCATGTGAACTTATGTGATAACTTATATACAGACATGGGTTGGTTCGGCGTGCTCTAGCAGCTCTAATACGGTTTCCTATGACTTTTGCTGTTAACGAAAGTGACTTTGGTGCCTGTGAGCCGAAAGACTTGAGTGCTACACGAGGTTGGCGCACGTGCTTCGTGTCTGCTTCCCGAAACTGAGTAAGTTGAAATAGTTTATTTTAAAGTGTGACTGGATCACTGACGTCGATTCGCTGATGAGCCGGTATTGTCCGCGTTATTTTCGCAGCGTACAGCGGGCCACGGCGCCGGCCGTTCGGAATGCGGCCTCCGCCCCGCCGCGCGTTGCCGGCGCCGAGCGCGCCGCGCGTAGCGTAATAAATAAAGGCGGGGCGCGGCTGCGTGCGCGCGCACCCTCCCGCACTCTCCTCGCCCTCAGGTCATTGACTCGCGACTGGCCGCTACTACCACGGCCGACCAAGGCGACGACGCCGGCGAAGACAACAGTTTTCTGAAGCGGTACAGCGCTCTTGGCCCTAGCCCCGCCGCCGGCGGCGGCCCGCGGAAACTTCAATGTCAATGCCGATGCTCAGGAGTAGTGTGTAGTAACGGAACTATCACTCACCGTTTAACATTTATAGGAACTGAATTACTTGTCACACTATTGCGGTTATTCACCCCTGTTTGCACCTGGCCTCATGAAATAACTCCCCTCGTTTATAGTAGCGCATCACATTCATGTGTAAAGTAAATCATTTACTTTCACGAAACCGGTTACAAAAATAGCAGACCGACCGTTTTATTTCCTGTGGACGAGGCAAGCCGATTTGTATGTTCGCTTATAGGATGTCGAGCCATTTAACGTTTTAGATGGGAAAACGTTTATCGTTTCCTCATATGGATGCGCCCACGCGCCCACCACGACATATTGTCCTTTACCTTTACAGCTTATTCGGGGAATTATTGCCCGAATAAGTAGTAAAGTTGTATAATTATTTATTAATATCAGTACCTACCTACATTACATAATAATGTACTTAAATAATTTTTATGATTCATGTTTATGATGAATACTATATATATTTTTATGGTATTTACATATAGGCAAATACCAAATAGATAAGAAACATATCAAATTATCAATAAAAAATAGACATTTAAGTAACCTAATAAATTTGTTCAATACGATCTAATAACTTTAAAAAACATGCCTGCATGACTATGTTCAAGCCTATGTTCTTGGCAGCTCCGTTATTTTATCAGCATTGGACGTTCGTGGAACGCTAAAAATAAAATGTTGAACTTCCCGGTTGAATGGCGTCGCTTCGGCGGTAGAGTGCGGGGAGTGGCTGGCAGCCATTGCCCTCGCCTGGTTTGTTTACAACTTAGGCCTGGGGATCGGCGTGATCCTATATGCACCCTCTGCATTCATCATAGGGTACATATTCGTATGCGACCCGCGGTGGGTGCGACCCCTGCGCTCGCACCATCTGCGCACACGATTAAAATAAACTGGCAACGTTAGATAGCTAGTATAAAAAGAGCGTCGGGCCTGTGGCCAGGTGCAATGCAACCCTCCTATATACGAAGGTGTGCCTAGTGTTAGGTCAGTTATTGGTACGAAATGGCACGGCCGAGGACCTCGTGGCCTCGAGCCAATGACCATCTCGCCTTGCGGGCCTCTCGGTTCAACAACGAACTTCGTTAGAATCAACGTGTTACTCACGAGTCACGACGGGTTTATGATATCTACTCAAAAATACCTGAACTCGTATATGGTAGGTAGGTACAAGAACATTCAAAGTTTTTTTATACGTTTCTGCTTTTGAAATGAGGGTAGTTGTAGGTAAACATTGTAACACTTCAACAAGTTGCGGTTTGCGTCTAGCGAATAAAATTTTATAGAGCATTTTATAAATTGGGGAATCCCGGGGGTATCCTGGGATTAGATTATGTAGTCTCTAATTGAGCTCAAACAAAAAAAGAAATAATAAAAAAAATAAAAAAAACAAATCAAATTTTATACGTAAAAAATAGACAATACCATGCAACTTTTACATGAAATCAAAAAGACAATACAAAAAACCTAATTAGAATTTTTTACAACAATCTGTGAGGAACCAGATTCTCGATTCAGCTAAAAAATCTAAAAATTAACAAGATCACGATCATAAACAATGCGACACTAAACTTCTCCCCTTTTCTTCAACATTTTTCCTGCTATTAAAAAAAGTTCTCAACAAAACTTGTGTTTTATATCAAAGATGTGCCGACTTTGGGGATATTTGGGTTAAAAATGCGCCCTCTAGACCGTAATTGACATACGGAAGTAAGACATTCGTCAGATACGAACAAAAGCAAAATTAACAACCTTGTCGACACGGAGACTTGCTTGCTTCGCTCTCTCGGTCAGCAAACTAAACCTGTTTATGGCAATCCAGAAAATCGAGAGATTAGTCAAGTACAGTGCCGAGATTTTGGGACTAGAAAATAGGCGGGATTGTATTCTCTAGTTGCGGGCGTTCCCAGACTAGACTGCGCAGTCTCTAGGACGAAACGAGGTGAGTAGGTAAATAGCATTCCGTTACGTTGTCTTTTGACACTGATCATTATTTTTAACTAGGTATGTCGTAGGTACTCGTGTATTAAACATTTTTGGTCACTACTAGCTTTTGCCCGCGGCTCCGCTCGCGTGGATGTCGGTTCCCGGCAATTATTCGATTTTTTCTCAACGTACAAACCTTCCCTGGACTTCCACAAATAATTCAAGACCAAAATTAGCCAAATCGGTTCGTGCCTTCTGGAGTTATAGCGTCAGGAAGGAAAACCCGACTTATTTTTATATAGTAGATGTAGGCTTCATCAATACCTGTCACTGATAACCTGTTACTAAGTATCACATCACTGAGATTGTCATAGAGATTAGGGATGATGCTCCTCCCCAATTTTCCGACTACGGCGAAGATAAAAATTGAAGGATAAGTGACTTATATTACATCAGTAACCTGTAGATATCTATGTAGGTTCCCTCGTAACTCCTCAATCGAACATCCGATTCCTTTGCAGGATATACCTACGCTTAAATTCGTCTTTATTGCGAGATAGTCACTTGATATAAGAACATCCAAATGGCGTAATGTTGTGGCCAAAATTAATGTTCTCAAAGAGTACCGCACTCGAACTTTTACTTTGTTATCTAGTATTATTAATTATTTTGTTATTACAGCAATAGTTGATTTCGGTTGAAATACGTTTCTGTAGAGTAATTAGCACGGGACTGCTTAGGTGTGTGAACGCAGGCCTCGTGCGAAGTGGAGTGCGACGACGACGTAGTCATTTCTGCCGCATCGAGTGGGACACGCAACGCGTGGTATGCGATGAAAGCTTATCAAACCCGCATCAGAACCTGAGTTTTTTCGTTCCATTTTGTTGTTTTTATGGAGTGTTCTCAGTTTCAATAGACAATTTTTTAAATTGCGAGCCACGTAATTTCGATAGAGTCTGCTGCATTCGACTAAATAGAAAAATCCCGTTTGAATCACAAAATGACAAAAAATTACTCCATATAAGCGTTTGTCAAACCGGCATAGGTAGATTGTAGGTGGTGTGCGAAAAAAAATACAAATTGGCGGTTTTTAATGGATATTAGGTTGGCTTTGCTAAATAGTTATCCGGAGCTTTCGCGTAAAGCGGTTGCACGCTTATTGCTCTTCGCGAACACATATTTTGTGAGGTATAAGTACGAAATACTTACAGGAATTTGGCTAAAAAAGTGATCTGAATTAAGATTGAAATCGAGCAAAAGTGTATTCCGAACTCCAGGAATCAACTCCATTTATGATAAAATACAAGCCCACCCAACACAATAATGATACGTTAATGGACTAAGGTTCCAGAGCCCGTGAACGCAAGAGTTAAGTTTTATAGTAGGGTGGGGTATGTGTAGCGTAAGTTTGAGAAACACTGCTCTAATATCGATGCATACGTGAGTTCGTTGAATCGTTGCGTCCGTGTGTGCATCCATGCACTCGTACCCGGTGATTCACGTAGCGTTTGGAAAGCTATTCTTAATAGCCACGCTTGATTGAGCCATAATCTCATCTCCTTTTCTCCTACATTATCGAGATACAGCGCATTTTAAATTTCATAAGATGAGTGTACAATGTGTACATCTACCCCATTTAAATTAATTTATTGCAGTTGATATTCCCTTCAAAAGCATTGACGATCTTTAAAGACTGGCTCAAGTATTAGTAAGAAATCAATATGATGTAAGAACCTAATTCTATTACGATGTGTTTTGGTAAAATAACTATTTGTACATGTAGTAAAACATTCCTTCTCATTCTTCTAAAAAAACTAAGATACACTGAGTATGAAAATAATATGTTATTCTTTCCTCCGTGTAATAATATAATCGAATAGAGATTACATTAAATTTTTCAGAAAAAATGTTACAATATAATTGTTTTAGCAATCGATATTCATCAAAATATCGATTATTCGTCCCTGTAGAATGACAATGGCATCAAATTGGCTTGCTAGGTAGTCCATTAATAAAAGCAATTGAGTGATCGTCAACCTTGATCATAACATTGCCTACACATGTGGAATCGATACTGTTCGACCTCCATTGACAACTATTATGCACATCTATTTTAGTAAAATTGTGCATGATTTATATGCATATGAAATGTTGAGACAACTGTTAACTTTTTAAACTAGTGCTTGATAATAAGGTTTAGATTTTCAACAATTTTGGCATTCTGTAAGAAACTTGGGGGCTCGTAGCTATACTTTGAGTAATATTGGCGCTACAGGGGATAGGAAAAATGAGAGAGAGTGTGAAAAGTGAAAACAATGTGAGTTGCGATTGTTGATTAGGGAAACCAGCATTTTTCCACAACCAACACAAATTCAACCGATGTAAGTTGCGCTTATTGTAAACTAGGTACATAAAACTGGTAATAAACCGAAACTTGCGAATAGAGTGTCCTAGCTTACCCCGTTGAGTTGCAATTTGCAAATACTCTCGCAGTGTTCCATTGAGATCCATGTAAAGTATGTATGTATACAGCTAATTATCTACAAGTTGCCTAAGAGACAAGGGTCTGCAAGATCGTATTAATAAATACTTCTATATTGTGTACCTACCGTATTTATGAATATAAAAAACAAAGGACTTCCTTAAATAATAATATTTATGATTTGATTAACTGCTTTATTTTGGTTAGTTGGAAACACACTTTAGTCATACTCATTCAAGAATGCGTGACCGAGAATACGCCAGGAGAGAAGTTGACGACTGATAGCAATATATATTATGTGGAGGAAAACAATATTCGATTCGATACCATTTAGGTGGCAGTTTGTTAGCCTAATATTATAAAATAAAAAGGATAATGCTAATGGTAAAAAATTTAACAATCCCCCAGTGACTAATTTTCATCCACATGCTGTACAGAGATTGACACTAATAGCTGCGCCGGCGCATGTGTAAAGTACATAAATCACTGTAATTTGCCTTTGTGGTTTCACTTTCGAAACTGCATTGACTTAGTACGAGCAAGTATATCTTAATATATAAGAATTAATGGTTATTTGTCTGTACTGTAAATTTGTATATGAGGACGTTCTATTCTATGCATACCTGAGTACGTTTTTAAGTGAAAAAAGCATACCGGATCTTTTTAAAAGAATAACCTCAACCCCTCCAAAATTTTCGTACAAATTTTAAAACAATTATGCCTACCACTTCAGGTAAACACAGACGCGAGCATATGAAAAAAGCTCAACTACTGACCGTCAAAAGGAAACTAGTGTAATGTCAGTTGAAGGTTTAAATGGTTCTAATTTATTATTGGAGCGATGACCGTTGTGCTCGTAATAGAACTGCAAGCACCACAGGATATGACGTCACCCTTTGAACCGTTTAATGCCTGCGTCTCAGAAAAGAATAACATGGCTTGCATTATACGCCATCGTATCGTTGTCTCAGTGCGGTATTCATGACCCGCACTAACACTTTGCAAAGTTGTAAAATGTTTCATAATATGAATGTTATGTCATCAGTGCGGTCTATGACCCCGTGGATAATGAATGAGGTAATTTATAATACTGAGGGGTGTTTATACATTATGTTTGAACTGATGGGTTCAAACATACATCTCTGGAACTGCAAGTGTGATTTAAACAGTATTTTTCCATTCGATAGCCCAGTTATTGAGGATTCTATTTACCTGTTAGTAAAAAATGAAAGAAGATACTAGATAGGTAATTTTTTAGATTTTGTGCTTTACGTTTTTACTTGGTGTACAATAAATTATTAAATTAAATTATTTTCTGTTGTTAATACTAGATGTTGTAGGTACTAGAAAGATTGCAGTTGACCGCTCTACGGCTACGCGATAGACATGGTCAATGTCGTATCATTTATCAAAATCGGTACTACCGTTGCGTAGTTTTACGAGCGGACATAGGAACGGAAATACTGTCAAACAGACTGTTAACACCGGAACTTCTTGAGTATTATTTGTCGATTTTTTTCTGTCAATACCTACTGTAGATGTTAATCTTCCCCGGGAGTTACAGCAGTCGAACAGGACCCGTTTTTTTTTGTTGGTACATATTATTTTACGCACCTACAAAATCATGCGATTTTTTTTTTCACTGAATGAAATGGTCGGGCTTCGAAGACAGGGTGGTTTACCTACATAGGGTTAATTACAAGAAAAGTCAATACAAGCGTGTGAACAAATGATAGTTTTTATTTTATTACTTGCTCAGATATTTTCAGGATGTATATTATACTACACGCTACTGACTTCGAGCACAATATGATTTTCAAACCGAAGTTACGTGACTTGGAATTATATGATAGGATTTGAATAAAATATCTTTGCATGCATAATAGTCCATCCGGTAGAAGACCGTGGATTCTAATTTGATGGCCGTTTAGGATACGAACGTCCCATTTGACATTTGGAATGTTTAATGAGATTGCATTTACTTTTTGACTGACTTAAAAATGGAGGTAGATTATGTATATTTGTACTCGTAGATAAGCCTGCGATTTAGGCAAACATAATTTACTTATATTTTTTATGAAGATTTGACTAAAAAAAAAACAAAATCCACTTGAAACGTGGTTATACGATGGTGCAGCTGAAAGTTTAGATGAGGTTACAGGATTTACAGGATTAGGACCAAGTAGTGTAACTTACTTGGGTTGAACTCTTTGAATCTTGAACTAGCGAAGTTGTCGAGAACTGAATCATGACTCATGAGCTAGCTTAGTAATTAATTATACAGTAGACTCACGAAATAGGCGCGTTTGTTGCGTAAAAACTTCCAGCAAAAGCGCCTATTTGTGTTTTCGTGTTAGAGACGTGAAGCAGATATTACTATTTAACTTCAACCATTTACTATCAAGCTAACTGTAAACCTTAGTAACATATAAAAAACCAACACAAAAACGAGATAATGATTTAGTATTTCCAACCTGAAAGCATCATATCTTATCTATTATGGACGTAGTTGGTAAATATTGAAGACTACGTATTTCAGTTTCGTATGTGAACAGTGAGATTATCGCGTCGATCCGGAATTATGGGATCGCAAAAATTTGTTAAATCGACCACGCCACGAGCCGTTACATCAAGTAGAGCGCTTCTGCACGCATTTAACGTTATCATGCCAATATGGCCGCAGGCATTTACCTACTACATGTTCAGCTCGGTTTTTCGTTCGAAAACTACGTAGGCATTCAAAATTTTTTCGTGCTCACACGTTACAACACACATAGCGACTATAGTGAGTACAGCTTAACGAACCAATTTCGTCAATTGAAACGAATGTGTTGAGGTCGACTACATCCGTTTATTAATTAGTTAATTGGCTAAAGTAGTCGTTTGACACCTCGTGTACTCGTTATGCCCTGACAGTGAGTACCTCGCAAACATTTCATATAAAGCTAATATCTACCCAACTATCTTGATATTATATCTAAGTTTTGTGGGTGGTTCGAAGGTGTCCAATGGTGTAAATGATATAGAGTTAGCTCCAAAATTTCACCAACAACCACTGTGTGAAAATGTGCTCGAAGCTGCGTTTTGACTACTCTTGCGTAAGGTAACTTCGTGGTTGTCTTTTTGACACAGTAAACTGTCTTTAGATTCCTGGCAACACATACCTCTACCCTCTCTGAAAATGTGTGAAATTAGCACCCCTAAACCGTTTTCCACATATCCCGGTACGGACCTATTGCTCGCACGATTCTCGTTTTATCCCCCGCCACCATTTTTCGCGCCCATTTTTCTCTGGAGTCCACACAAATCTAACTTTTTTATTTCTAACTAGCTTTTGCCCGCGGCTCCGCCCGCGTGGATGTTGGTTTCCGGCAAGTATTCGAAATTTTCTCGCCGTAAAAACCATCTTTGAACTTCAACGAACATTAAAAAAAGAATTGGCCAAATTGGTCCAGGCGTTGTTGAGTTATGCGCTTACCAACACATTTAGCGATTCATTTTTAGGGTTCCGTAGTTATATTATAGATAAATGTTTAGACATTCCGCCACACTATAGGTACTTTCATACTAGGTTATATAAAGTAATCCTATTTGTAGATTTCTTCTGTCACCTGTTCACCTCACACAGTCACATCATCTCACACTCTGCTGTAAACGTGACTCCATTTATGCATAAAAATGTTTGAAAATAATAGTTATGTCGGAAATGGTGTCGTTGTGTGTGAACGTGTGTATTTTATCTCGCCGTCAATGCAGGTAGTCGGCGCGCCCCACCAGCGAAGTCAACCCAAGCCAACGATCACAAAAAATGGGTTGGAAATTACGCAATACTTTGGTTCTTTGTGAAGGTTTATCCAGTGTTGAAGCGCAGTAAATAATTCATTTATACAAAGGGCTTTTGAATACAAAAGCGATGCCATGGAGCTTTTAAATATTTAAATAGAATCGATTTTTAAAGTGCCTAGATAGTATTTTTCGTGGCAGCTTGTCTTATTGCGCATTTCTTCCTAAATTTCAATGTTTGGTTATTTCGCCTCTTATCACTCGACCTTGGCATATTCGGGCAATTTAATAATATTATATTACATATATACCTACCTACCTACACTTACAGAATTGACAAGTTAGTGGCAAGGCAGTGAAGCTTCTACGACATTTGATAAAAAAACTGTATTAGGTATACGGCCTATTAGCTGATGCACGCTGTTCTGCTCATGCAGTTTAAGACTGAAGAGACCTTTCTAACAAAATAACCGTATCAAAATCCGTTCAGTAGTTTTTGTGTCCATCGCATACAAACAGACACGAACCAATTTTGGTTGGAAGTCATCCAACCAAAATTTTGGTTGGAAGTCGTCCAACCAAAATTGGACGGTGTTGTGCAGAAATAATCCAATTCACAAAGTAAATTACGCAATATTTTACCTTTCCAAAAATAGTTTCATACATACCTTATCCTGGCAATAACAAACACAATATAAAATAATTATCCCATTTCTTGCAATCGTTCGGAAGTTATTCAGGTTAATACATTTCGTTATAATTTTAGACTGTAAGTTGGTTAGATCATTTCTGCTCAATACGGACCAATTATTTAATAGTAGATAAACTAGCTGATGCTCATGGATGTCGGTTATCGCTTATCGCGACCAAAAGTAACCTTGACAATTCTATTTTTGGTCATATTTCCGGTTTTAATTTACCAATTTAAACCGACTTACGGCACTATTTAGGTCTGATCAGGAACTTTCTAATAAATAAGCTCATAGATAAAATAACCGCATCAGAATCTGTTTCCGAACAAACAGCAAGAATACTAATATGTAAAAGTATTTTTGGGTATAAATATCTTCAAATACCTACAAACAGAACTAATTTATAATTTTATTATGGTATAAAAATACCATATTCCAATACCATAATAATATATTAGCCAAATGAATTTGTCTCTCAATCAACTTGCATCCGTGTAACATAATACCTTATTGTACTTAGGTGCCTATATTGTATCTAGATATGTACAGTCAGCATCAGAAAAATGTTGACGAGTAGAGTACTCAAAATAATCTTAAAACCAAAATTTCAATATTATATTGATAATTAGAGTACTCAAAAAGTTGTAAGCATCCAGAGTAGTCAAACTATCTTAACAATCGGTCTTCCAGAAATATGTAAGTAAGCAGAGTGTTCATTTTCATATACACAATCACGCTATTCAATGGTATCTAATCAAACAAAGTGTTCAAAATATCTGGACAATGTCATTTAATAGCATTTGCATCCCTTTTTTTCTTATATAGCCATCCTTTACACATGATGATGGGATAATGTGAGATAGGTGTATAAGTTAGAAAAGGATAGAAAATGTGTCAAATTAATGACAATTTCTTTTGTATTTTTTATAGTTGCCAGTTGCTTTAGCCATAAACTATCCTCTTGAATTGGTGAGAAAAGAGTATGAATACTTACGTAAAAAATAAAGATACACCTATGTACTCAAAAATCCACTTCTTGTATTCTCTAATACGCATTATGACTACATCGACATGACATAGACGCAAAATGTCTACTCTTTGAAAATAGGTACAGTTAGATACGAAACTATTGTACAGACATATTATAATAGAGTGTTTTTTTTTATAACAGATTATAATTTATTATAGAAGTTTTTTTAATACGTCATAAACAGCAATTTTCGCCTTCTTTCTCTTTTTCTTTCTCTCTGAAATAGTTATTAAAGTTAAACCTATTTTATTTTTACTTTTTACCCGAATAGAGACCTCAAAAGGCTGAAAAGATTTCGATGAAAGTGGTCACAAATAAAGGTATTTATGAGTGCATGAAATATAAATCGATACCACACCGTGAATTTTTGGCGCTATATCTAATGGATTTTGTTTTTTTTTTTATTAAATAAAGTATAAAATACAAAAAAATACATAAAAAAGACCAGAAAAAGCAGGTGGAGATACCCATTTGTAATTCATAAATCCAAATCAATGGGTTCCGCCTGCTATCAAACTTATTTCGGTCTTGTCAGGAGCAGTCGTGTTTTATATTTTTAATAATTATTCAATCGACAGAAAAAAATAGAAATACGAAACCCTATTCCATACTATGATTTATATTAATACTAGCTGTGCCTGCGACTTAGTCCGCGTGGACTTATATCTACTTATGTAGGTTTCAAGTAATTTACACATCATACGAGTATTTATTTCTTACGTATTCATACTCTTTTCTAACCAATGCAAGGGGATAGTTTATGACTTAAGCAACTGGCAACTATAAAAAATACAAAAGAAATTGTCATTAATTTGACACATTTTCTATCCTGTTCTAACTTATACACCTATCTCACATCATCCCATCATCATGTGTAAAGGATGGCTACATAAATAAAAAAGGTATGCAAAATGCGATTAAATGACATTGACCAGATATTTTGAACACTTTGTTTGACTAGATATCATTGAGTAGCGTGATTGTGTATATGAATATAAACACTCTGCTTACTTACATGTTTCTGGAAGACCGATTGTTAAGATAGTTTGACTACTCTGGATGCTTACAACTTTTTGAGTACTCTAATTATCAATATAATATTGAAATTTTGGTTTTAAGATTATTTTGAGTACTCTACTCGTCAACATTTTTCTGATGCTGACTGTACCTACGTCTGACGGTCTAACGGAATCAATCAATGATATGATAAATCATTTACAATAAGTACTCTTTTGCAATAGAATATTGGTTCACTCTATAAGATGTCCAGGTGTTGGTATTTAAATTTTTAAATGAATGAATGAATTTGAAATTAAGCGACGTTATTGGTGTATAGATGAGCGTGTTCAGGTAGGTAATAGGCGGGTATAGGGCGCGGGCGTGCGACACCGACGCTCACGCGTTATCTCCTACACAGGACGGTGTTCACCGAATGGTTTTTGGTGAACATGTGGCGTTTCGTTATTGTACACCGACCCGAAATTCAAGGACAACGTGTTGTCTACTTTCTAAAAAATTCTTAGAGCTTTTTTTTGAAACAGTCGAGATTTGGAGAATTTATTACTTAACCTTTGTTTTGTTTTCAGGTACAACGCGACGATGTGGAATCGAAGAATATGGATTGAAGATATCCTGATGATAAAACCTAGTCTTTCTCGTCTCAATATGATCCGGAGTTTAGCAGGTAACGGATGTTTTGGTTTCATTTAATTCCTAAAATCAGCTGCCTGTTTCCAACGCTGTTTTCATTTATAAAGCGCGCAGACATTTAAATTTATTTTCATGGTTAGCGCACCCATTTATGTAGGTATGTAGGTTGTTTAGACTTTTTTATGAATTTGGTGTTAATGTTATTCCGATTCCATTAGAATTCGAATGATACCCGCCGTGTACGAGTTTATATAAAAAAGTATTCAATTTTTTATGATTCTAATAGATTTATAGGTCGAATACATAATATATAGGACTCATCCTATCAATGATAACTAATTTTACTTGTAATAATATCAGTAACATTATTACAAATTTTGTTTGAGTTTTATGTATCATATTCAAGATATTGGTACTTTGAGAACGTACCTAAGTATTGCGGGAGTTAATAAGATACCACAGTTGGGATTATCGTGTTTATTCACCGACTCAGTGCTAGCTTATAATATACTAAGATTCTACGCTACTTTTAGTAGTGGAGAGTCGCCGTCAGATGGCTTTTGCTGACTGGCGATTCTGTTGTTATGGCAAACGACGTGATTTCTTACTTATTAAATTATTATCTACACAATTCAATTTCGTTATAGAAATCATGTTACTGCATCTCCATGACTGCCATAGTAAGTAAACTCGTGGTCCTATAAACCCATTAGAATCTTAAAAAATAAAACGTTATTGGTAACCCCATCTGCCAAGCAAGGGTTATGTTTTTACACGTATCTTTATGTTTTTATGTATGTTTGGATATATAATGACAGCAAAGACAATCGTTCAATTTGTCTTAAAAAAAATCAAGTGTCTTCGTAGAACCCCTGGCTAGGTCGCGGTACCGCCACGCCATACAGTACATGCTTGTATTTTATCTGCCTACTAAATGCAACCCTTGCAACGCTTCATGCACTATTTGTCTACAAAATATCTGCACTAAACTATGCACCACTTTGAATCAAAAATGAATCAAAGTTAACAAGACATTTTACGTAAAATGTGCACTTACAGTTACAATAGCTGCAAACAATCCTTTTGTACAGAATTCTCGAATACCGCTGCTGCGTCGTAATTACGAGCAAAGCAGCTTTGGATCGGTAAATTTTGGACGCCTGCCAACTCAGTTACTTTGACGACGACAGGACGTAGAATGAGTCGCAATTCTGATTATAAATCTCTTTTTGTTTTAACTACTACATCTGAATAATAAACAGTCTTGTGGGGAGGAGCTATATATAGCTAATAATCGTATAGTGTCGCCGCCCTTCGTATTGCTAGTCAATTACACATTGAGGTATCGTTGTCAAACCCAACGGATGGAATTAATTAACTGCCTGCTAATTTAGTTCTCTTACATTGTTTATTTTCAAAAATGGATAACTTGATATGGATGGTGGAGCGGAAAAATTGATGGGCTGTAGTAGTTGTAGCTTATTGCATGCCTCGTTAGTTTTTAGGTTGCTTTTATGCAGCTATTACAGACCTAGGTTGTAAATTATCTTGCAAGTTGCTGGTCAATTATGTGTTCAGTTATTTATTGGTTTATTGCGTGCTTTGTTAGATTTTGAGGTAATTATATACCGAAGTCATTAATTTCCAAGCTACTTGGAGGATAATTAGGTATCAGTACTCGCACTAAGGAGCGTAGATTTAAAATTATATGTCATGTGTTTTTCTCTAACGATGGTTTGACTTGTGAGGAAGTATTTAACGTGTATTGTACATACATACATAAAATCACGCCTGTTTCCCATAGGGGTAGGCAGAGATCACGGTTCTCCATTTGCTACGATCCTGACATACTACTCTCGCTTCATTCACTCTTATTACATTCTTCATGCATGCTCGTCGGTTTAGGGTACTCCTGACCTGCCCCTTTTGGTCTAGGGATGTGCGCCTAGGTCTTCCCCTACCGACGGTACCCTCCACACTCGCCTCATAAACCTGTTTCGTTAGTCTTCTTTCATTCATTCTCTCAAACGTGTATTGTACTTGCTGATAAAAGTATTATAGTATTAAGAAACTGAAATTGGTACTGGTACCTAAATATATATTTTACATAAAAATTCACAATCAACATTCATAAAATGACTTCAAAAAAGTGGGAGATTATCAATTCAGATGCTTATTTATTTAAGAAACCATAGAACTTAGAATGCTTCATTGGAATGGGTATTCGTCCTTATCTCATTTCGTCAGACGGATCTTGGTTATCTCTTAGACGTATTTCTTTGTGCGTCATCTATTGCTCTTCGTTGCGGAGTCTTTCCATAGCTTCCACATAGTTAAGCATGTAATGCATCTCACCGATGTAGTAGAGTAGTAGTAGAGATTTGTAGTAGAGATCCTGTAATAGGGATATATTTGGACTCTGGTTTTTAAAGCCACTTCAGTACTCACTAGCATGAAGAACAATTAGGTGTCCAAGTATGCAATATTCAATGCACTACAGTAAGGTGTTTGATTTTCAAAATTCTTCTCGATTAATACTATATTCATTGGAATATTGATGCACTATATTTTAATTTTTATTTCATAAGCAATTCGTACGTTAGCGATATTCACATTCGGGACATTAGATTATAATTCAATTGTTACCTTATTGCTTAAAGTTAGCCGTAACTGCATTATTACAAGGGTTTTACGTTTTACTGAATAAGTTTCTTCAAGTTAAATGGTAAATTCTTCCATCGTTATTCGATAAGTAATCCAGGTTTCTTGATATGCAATAACTTTACGTACCTATTAGCACACATCGTTTAAATAATAATTATTATCTTTAAACAATGTTTTGCATAGATAATTATTGCACATGTGGACCGATATTGTAATATAATTTTATAGTAATGATAGTATTTTAGTCAATTTTCAGCTAAGTACATAATAGCAAGTATAGTTCAGCTATAATAGCTGATAGCAAACAGATGTTTTTACAGTTTGGTGAACAGGCTGCAAACTCGATCACGATTCGGTCACGATTTTACAGATTGTGCAAAGAGTGCAGCAATTAGCTAACCATCGACAGAACCTTTTTTCCAACACAGTTAAAATCTATGAAGCTGTCGAACTTTTATATTTACCGTGAAACAATTTCCATTTGTTTTCCACAACCATATGGAATTAGCGAAGTTCTGTAACGGAGGCCATAGATGTTTAAATGTAGGTATGACAACCAGGACCGACCGCTTATCGAGCTCTCGGAGGCTCGGAGGTGTTTCCATTTTCCATGTATCAAGAATGGTCGCTTATCCCAAGAGTCCAAGACCGCAATGTGTTACTCGGTTACCACTTAGGCACGACCTAGTCGCTTGCGCCAATTTAATAAAGTTTTTATTTGTTTATTTAATTCTAGTCCCCACTTTGCACACAGTGGAGCAACTTGATAACAATGATGGTTCAAATTACTCTCATGCTAGCGCCATTGTTCCGGATGACTTGGCTTTCCCCGCTGAATCTGAAAAAGAGGTACCGTTTTAAAGCAATTAATTGATTTATTCAGTGGAGCTCAGTGGCACTTGGTTAATTCGAGTGGTAACTGCAAAATCTTTTTAATGCATGAGTACAATTTTAAAACATTTGGTATAATTTAACACATAATTTATTGCTTCCGTAGTTCGTGAGAATAGCAGTCCTTCGGGTCCAAACCAGCCTCACCTGCTAGTTCGTACAGCCTTTAAACAACGAACGACGCTCCGTTTGATTCTAATGCCGGTTGTTCTTCCAAGGCAGGGAGGTCATACGGCGGTCGCTCTCGTAAAATTCAGCAAACCAATCAAGACTTTATGAAGAGAATGTTTTTTTTTTATATAGGACACGTCAATTTGACTTCACCTCGCCTGATGTTAAGCTAAAGGCAAAGTCTCGGAAAGAGGGTCACCATCGGAAACATGTACTATGTTAGTGATGGCACTCAGCTTGACGGCCTCGTTAGATGCCTTTTCACGCCCGCTTAAAGGACCCGGATGATGATGAAAGCCACCACCACACACCACCTCCATTCTTCATTCATCTCTATTCCTATTTGTAGCCCCTAAGACGAAAGTCCATAAGACATAATGGTAGCCCACGGCGTATCTTAATCGGTCTATAATTACCTTGTATTTCTTTTGTAATTGGAGCGTGGGAGGCTTGATATCGAGCAATAGCTCTTGTTTACACAACATTAGACAATATCGAGTGTCCAATTAGAAATGAAAATGTATTTCTACGAATTGGCGGTATAATTTATCAGTGTCCACTCGCAGAAAATAGCTAAAATATCTTATTTCATTAATGTTTTGTTTACATAACATCAACTGTATGGTGCCGCATAGTGTTACATCCATTTGTTATGATATTGAGCTACAATTAGGACTAATTAGAGAAAAAGTCAAATTAAACATTTGTTATTAACTTGCCTATTGCAAAATAAAACTATTTATAATGGATTCTATCGCTATTTATTTGGTGTCATCTTATATGAATGATCTCGATTGTCTCGAAGATCGAGTGCAACAGTGCAATAACATAACAACTTATCATGTCTTCGACCTTTGGTTTTCATTCTTTCCGTTTCCTCTCCGTACGTCAGCCTAGTGCGTTGGGATTGTATCTAATCTGTTTACGGCGAGCACATCACTAATTTGCATGCGCGATGTCATTAGTAAAGGGAAAGTAATTGCACTGAGCGGGGATCGAACCTGCGCCTACGTAAGTCGCGTCCACTACCGCCACGCCACAGAGGCTGTCATCAACTTGGTGATAAGTTTAGACTTTGGGAGTACGCTAAACGATACAGAGCCGAGTGCTGACGTTATCACTGTCATATTCATAACAAACACGCCAGTTATCGCGTGTGACGTAATTGCTCGCAATTTATTGTTTGTGACCGCCAATCATTTTATTATCGTACGATTTCAAGTTTAACCTATCTGTTTTTTTTTTACTTTATATTGATATTTACGACTCTCTGATGAACTTCGCAGAGGAGTATTAACTTTCAAGGTCGTCTACAGGCCTTCTTACTCCGAAGATGTAGAAATTCATAACTTAATTATTATTTGGCGTACTAAATTCGTCATTCATTCCTGGATCACCTAGAATTGAAACTAGTGCACGCCCCATTTAAAGGTACGATCTATGAACTGGCAACAGGTGTCACTTGTTGACTTACTGAGGGACAGAAGGGATTGCGATTGGGGACGACGGAAAAATAAAGAGGGATATATATGTGTGTGTGCCTTATTATGATCATCGGGGCCCAAGCTAATCCCGCCTGCAAACTGGTAAACCTGCCGATTGACGGATGAATCTATAGCGCGGACAATCCTCTCGGGGTTGAAGGTCAGATTGCAGTGGCTTCCGTATAAACCTAAATAATCTACAATAGAGGCAAAGTAGGAAAGCGGGCTCTTAAAGCGTAACTTTTGGATTGGCGCTAGGAATAAGAGAGTACTTACCGCAAGTATTACAATGATGCATAGAATACCCATTTCGAACTAAAAAAACCGTAAGGAAGGTAACAGAAATTATCTGATTATACTGTATCAGGCGGTTCAAAATAACGATTGAAAATTATACATATATGCTATCTAAATGTACAATATATACAAAAATGAGAAATAAAAAACAGGGGTGGAAGAGACTGTAACTTTAGGTTTCGTAGAATTCCTTCCCATCGACCTGTACTGGTACCATGCCCAAAAGGCTGGCGGCATTACCCCACTGAATAACGATAGTAATTCTTTGAGCGAGGTAGAGGGCAGCCCTATGGTCACGGGAAGAGTCAATTAGACGCTTCGCTATTTCATAAATCTATCTAGGCGTAGACTGGCCTACGCCAGTATTGTAGTGGCGTAGACCAGTCTACGTTCTACTGAATGACGTGTGGTACTTGATGTGCTAGTATGGGATACACATACACGGTCACAAACAGAGAAAATTTTAGCTCTGTAGTCTAATCTAATATTATTTAGAGTAGATCTGTGGAATAGATAGGCCTCTTAGCAGGGTGCTAAATTCAACCTCATTTATCATCGTAACTCTTTCACTGTTAAGGACGTTGATACTGGCTTATAATATGATTCTATAACATTTTAAGAGATAAACTCTGAACTGTGTTTGAAATAATAATAAAAGTTAGTTACTGCATTCTATTCGTTTTTCACGTACCCTTCACCCCGTAGAGCGTAAAGGCGTAACAACAGATAGATAACATCAGCAATAATTCCCGTGATTCGAATTCAACTGATATGCATAAAATAACACTGTTCACGCTATAAATAACATTGCACAGATTCTAAAATATGTATATTCTCCATTATATTATGTAACCATTACTGAAATATAAGGGTAGAATACGACACAACGCCGCATCTCGCGAACACGACCGTAACGAGTATCTCTTTAAAAGAGCTTATGTAGAGCAGTTAGCTTCAGTTTATCTCAGCATTTAGAAGTTTTTGCAGTAACACTATATCAGGGACTTTGTGCTGAGGAGGAGCTTCTTTATTTTAAAGTCTCTAATCCTTTGCCCTTGTCCCCGCGTAAGATGTCGTAACTCGTAAAGTAATAGGTACAGTACAGGCATATTTAGAGAATGCTCATTGTATAGGTACATTTAATCCTATACTTGTATTGCACATGTACCACTACAGCGAATGGCTTCGACGAACCAGTAAATGAACCCGGGTTTTTGAGCACCCTTTTAATAAATTCGTTCATGTGTGAAGAGAAACGGAATTCGCTATTTGCGGTAACTCTCTGGTTTCTAATTCAGCTGACTTTTTGTGAAGTTACACCATTGATTCTGCAACTAAAGATAATGGGTTTTAACTCTATTGGTTATATAGTTGGTGGCACACTTTGAAAAATATTATTTCTGTGACATATACCGCTGTTTCAGATTAAAAATTGTTTAAAATTTTTAAGTATTTAACGTGGTGCTTGCGATAAGGGATAAAGGGTAAAAGATGGACTTTATGATACTTAGTATAATGGATCACAATCACCATAGTAAACTTTAGATTTACATTTTTTAACGGAGACAACTGCAGTTTATTTATTTGAAAGGCAAACACAGCACACATGCTACAACCAAAATTACCAGCAAAAATTACCAACGTGTTTTATGAGTACTTTATTGAAAGCGCTTGAATAGTCCTGTTTGCTTTTACAGTTATTCACAGTTCTTCAATCTAATAATTATTATAATAGCATATCGATAAAAACGGAAAGAAAGAACTCAATAGAGAGAGATTGTTCAGTGAATTGAATAATACACAAATTACACCTGATATATTATTGTATTCTCACTACTTTAGTCAGGCAGAAAATACGGAAAGAGTAAATGAGCCGAATGAATGGTCCGTCCCATCCCACCAGAGATAAGGAAGTGCGGCGCGGCAGTGAGTAATATACAACTAAACGTTTATCTGAAATAAAATGATATCGTATTTTGTAAACGGTAAATATTGTTATCAAAGTATCCTAGTAGGTACATCAATATTCCACAGAGGTCAGGCGATACCAAATATTGAAATTTAAATAGTTACTAGGTATATCAAAACCTTTAAAAGGTCGTGACGAGGAACATAGGTCTATCTGTTATGATAGCTTGTTACGTAATAGATAACTGATTTAAGAACGTTATTTTGAATTTAAAACGTTTCTTCGACTCTTTTCAATATAACACTGCTGTTTGTTAATTACCACTACGCCGCCGCTGCGGACTTAAAAGGACTAAGTTAAAATCGACTTCCAAGATCAGGGATCACGAGGTTTCCTAAAAGTTACAAGTGAAGCTAAAAAAAACCGTGTTAAAAAGGCGAGAAATGAGGATTGTACAATGTTCCCCAACTCCAAAGGGCAGGTTTTGGATGCAAATGGGATAACCGCTGTGATGAAGTTAATGTGACGAATTGTTGTTCCTTACGGGTGTCCTAGTTACTACCTACCTTTGATTATTTATTTATGACGTCAGCTTGCGGTTGATGTTTCAGGTCGGATTCCCAATTTAGTGTCAATTAAAACCTTACGGTTAACTTAACTAATTTCGGTCGGCTAGCATTAACTGCCTCGTTGGCCAACTTGCGGTTGTCGTGCAGGCTCCGGTTACCAATTTCGTTTAGTCACGTGGCAACTTGAAAGACTTATCTAATGTTGCAAACTTCGGTAAACACTTAACATGAGGCAGGTTGCTAGTTTACCCTACTGGTTGTAATTCACTGTCTGTCAAGGGAAATTGACATTTGATATAATGGGCAATGAGAATTCAAAGGGAAATACCTTAGCTACAGTTTAAAGGTGCTTACACACTGCATCGAATTCAAATTCAAGAGAAACGAGGTTTGAATTATTCCATAGTTATTAGTTCGATGTTAACGAAATATTAGAATAATTCGTGAATTTATTGAATGTTTGAAGGATATAGGTACTTATACGTAAAATACCTTATAGATTCACAGTTACTTAAATTCACATCGGACATAGTATGCAAACACTTTTATAACAGATAATATATTTTCCTGGTAAGAAAAAAGGAAAAAACAAAAATATGAAATCTCTGGGGAGTTTCGGGGATGAGAGCTTATCTGTGTACTAATATCACATTACAATTGCTATAGTTACGGCATTATCCCCAAGAGCCTTAGATGTATTGATCCACGGCTGAGGCACGTGTACAATTTCTTCTCGTTTGCGACATTGTTGTATAAATTAACACTAAATATAAGAGTTACCTATGAATATATGAGTACTAGTTCTGATAGCGACAAAATTCTCGATAACAGCTCTAGCAGCAGAAAGTCTACGCACGGTAGGGTATTAGTAGGTTTCGTCAACTACATTACCGGGCAGTAATATACTACTGACGAATGATGGGCACACAATACACTGTAAAATTGGAAGATTATTTAACACAATTATAGAAAGGAATCTATATTTTTATTTTTTCTTAGGAAATTGGATAAAATATGTTATACTAGTGAAGCATTTATTTAGATTTTTTAACATTACGAGGGTAATTAACTGAAAGGATCGGATTTTAAGAATTAAATGGCAAGGCTACAGCGTCACCAAGCGGCACGCAAAGTAAACACGCATGCGCTGTACGATCGATTTGTAAATACGCGAGGCTTTTTCCAATATTCGGCAACACTATCTAGTTTAACCTTATTAAATTACCAATAAGAATTACTGTAAATCTTGAAAATTTGACAGGCGGTAACCACTAGTAGCAAAAATGGTTGAAATAATTAGACAGAATATTCTTTACTTCTTAAATTTATAAATTCAGAAATACCTTTATATTCGAATCCATTTATAATATAAATGAAGGACACATAAATAAAATAACTGTAATTATAGATTACGTTAAAGAGGTAACTACAGATACAGGACGAGCGGAACAGAGTGAAATTTGTAAGCGAACCGACATGAAACGTTTCACGTATAATTTGGAGGTGAGGGGGATGACTGTGGGGGCATGAACGACTTCGTACTCACATTGTCAGGGTAGAGTTCGCGCAGGCACCACGTAGATATTTGGGGCGACATTGAGCGGCGCAACAGCGCGGCGGACCGTCCGCGTCCATCCGCCCCGATCGTTAAACTTTGGAAGTTGTCACTTGTCAACGTTTTTCAATTAGGTAATTATTACATTTTTTACTAATACTTAAATATTAATTTATAATTTGTCTCATCGTAAAATTTGCATATAGGTGTAATTTTGCACAAATATTATTTTATTATCGTTACGGTTACTTGCATGTTTATGTTCGTATTGTATAATAATGTTATAAGGTAAATTATTCAATAAAGCCGGAATTCACATACACAGAAATTAGTTTATATCGGATGGGAGGAACCCTGTTTATCGAAGCATACATCCTATGATAATAGTCCCGCGAAGCACCGCGCTACGTTTTCTATTATTGTACATGATTTATACAATATCTCATTTCAATGTACAAATGGGTTATTAGTGTTATAACTGTTACAATACAATTTAACGAATACCGGGCTGTGTTGTGTATATAGGTACATACCTAGGTTTCCTTTTTTCGATTGAAATAAATCTATTTTAACGGATTCTGTCGCGATTTATTTGGTGTTATTTAATTATTTACACTGATCCCGACGACGCGCGACGGGGACGTTTCGTTTGCTTTCGATTGGTTTCGGTATATTTGCGTACACTTCTGACAATAGATGGGTACGAATCCATTTTTCCACTTGTAAACAATTTTGTTTAACTCCTTTCAGTTCTATTTGCCGATAACCGGTTTCCTACTATGTAGGTTTCACGTTGATCTGACTTAGAGGCTTGCCCGTTCACATTTTGTAAATCTTCTTTGCACCTTCGTAAAACTTCTTACCTAATGACTATCCGCCTTGTCCTTCCTGTTTTGAGTTTTTAAAAGATATACTTAGTTGAAGAAGGTAGGCTTAAATAATAATAAATAATTTTATATTTTTAAATAGTTGTTTTTTATATTTACTTTTTTAATAATATAATTCATAAGTTTTTTAAAACGAATAAAGAGGAAATATACATTTGAAGATGGTGAACAAAAATTATACTTTTGGCAATATATAAAATGATACTAGAAGTAGAAATAGTGAACTATAAAAAGTTTTCCTCTGCATTTGAGAAATGAGGAAACTCAAGGGGCTGGCTAGTCGCACAATAAACGAATTGCAATATCCTGTTAGCAGTTCAATATTTCATTTGGTGCTCCGTAGGAATGTGACTAGATGCAATGAACATTGCGGCTCTTTATTACAGGAATGTTTACGGAAACGTGGCCCCATTCCGACTACGACCGTTGCATTTTGTATTTGGTCGAACTTTCAGACAGGCCAACGGTAAAAGCTTTATCATAGATTGCTTAATTGTAACTTATCTAAACCATTATCGCGTTAATGCTTGTAAACATACTTACTTGTGTATCATGGAACGTGAAAATTATATGTGGAATTTGCGGAATCTTGTGTTTCGAATTCCACTGTGTTCCAGATTACCAAATAATTATGACTTCAACATACATATATATAATACCTTACCGTTTCCTTAATCTAATTCTATAAAAGTGAGCATATTTTTTGTTACTTTTATTTACCGGCAATAAATAAAAACTCGGTCATACAGAAATTAAAACCGATTATTAACGCTTTGATTGACGTCGTGACTCAAGCCCGTCAAGTTTTCCCCTAATGAAAACACTCAACGCATATTTTTATTTATTTCATTAGAAATACTTTCCCATTGAAAAAAGTTCTTATTTTTGTACGCCAATTCTCGAAATCAGCTTGTTGTCTGGAGGCGTAAAATAAAAGAAAAATTTTATAAGTAGCTTGTCTTTACGTTAAATGTGATTGATGTCATTGATAGAGGCTGTTTGTACTTAGCGTTTGTGGGCGACTTTGAATTATTTCAATGTTTATGATAACATTTTAAATTTTATTCAATTACGGTTTTGTGTTTCGGTAGGTGTAAATCCTCTTACAAATTTGAATGGGTCTTCGGGATTGTAACACTTGATCATGATATTATGCTTTTTCCTTTTGTGAGACTTTTGTGGAAGTGCTTGGAACTGTATTATTTAAAGTTATGTGAGTATTATAATTTTAAATTCAACAATTTGATTTCCTCTCACAATATCAACTGAACGGGTAGGTTCGTGAGCTCACCGGATGCGTATTCCGAATCACGAAGGGCTGTCGCCGTCGACCACCCGAGGCTAATATGTGAGCTATATATGCAAATGTGTGATTGGTAAAAGCACGTATAGCGCTTAAAGTGATATCATATCGTACGCTTAAAAAAACTGATTTCGGCCGATATGTATGGTATTTTCAAAGAACTAATAATAGGCGTAGTTCTGTGGGTGTACCCTTTCCTTTCTCTCCTGCACTCCGTATATACTGACACACTGTTCTGTTGCAAGCATTTATGGGCCACGAAGACTGCTTGCCATAATGTGGGTCGTCTGTTTGTGTAGTATGAAAAATCTAACGACAGCTTTATAAAACTTTATTTCTTCTTCCGCAGGTCTGACGAACGGCTGATGACACAGTTCCAAAAATGATGTATCGTACATACTTACATTTGGTAAGTTTTCAAAAATTATAAGTAGATACTTTTATGTGTTGTAGTTGCTCAAAGCGATTTTTTTCTTGTTTATCTGTGTACACAAGGTTTATTATTATGTATTAATATAATTACGCTGTGCGGCTGCCTTGCAATTCAATTTCATTGTTGTCAATGCTATAGATAGTTATGGTCCTTCTAGAATCCGGATAAAAGAACATTCTCTCTATTGTTACAGAGAGTACATCCGAAACTACGCCAGCACAGGCTGCATCCACGACCGTCCTAGCAGTCTAACACAGCCTACATCACCTTGCCCGCAGTACCAACAATGACCCCTTGTTAACCTAACAGGTAATTATCTCGTCGTTTTTTCATATGTTCTTAGTACCTATATATTCCTAAACTTATCTATGATATTTAAGTGATAATTTATTTGAGTAATAGTTTAGCTTTGCGATACTTTAGATAGCGCTTTAAGTACTTAGCAAAAGCGATGATATACAGCCTTCAGCGCGAGTTTATGAATGACGCCTGCCATTGCATGAGAACAGTGATGGGAAGATACAATGGCACTAGTACTACGTATTGTTATTACTTCGTGTTAACATTGTATAGATGTTTAAATGACGATAATAGTACCTATATAATTTACGTTTTACTAGCCAATCTTCTTGTGACGTGTCGTCACGCAATGTATGACTGTCATCTGGCTGGCGCACGTGAATAAAATGAATTATTAGAATGGATTTTGTCATACATTTTGACAGCTTGCTATATGGGAGCAGAGCGGAATGTCGCGGACTGAAGCTGACTGGAGCCTGGGTATTGCAGATGTCCTGGCAGGTAAGGTACCGCAATTAATTAAAATGGAAATTAATCCCGAAGTACAATACTTAGGAAACCTTTTTCCTTTCATTTTTGTTATCGACCGTTTTTATTTCCTCTTTGTCACCGTTACTGTTTATTTTGCCAATTCTATGTTTAAATAACGCTTTTTATGAAAATGCTAGCGATTCAAATGCATCAGCGACTACAGATGTCATATGTCACTACCATGCAAAGAGTTTTACGTGATTTATATTTAACTGCATGAACTTTTTCAATCGTTATCTAACGTTTATTTCAACGTCCCGTTAAACAGTTTAAACTTAGAAATTAAATTGAGTTCATCCACAAAATCTCGATTTTCATAATACAGTAGGTACCTAATGTAGAGCATAGATCTGCTATATTACGACATTATGTTATTAAAATAGTAATATAAATAATTCAGCAAAAATGTTAAAATAACACATCTATATGAAGCGGAAACTTTTTTACCATTTGTGATATTTTAATTTGAAATAAATTGCAAGAAAATTTGACATGACTATAATTAATGTGGAAAAAAGTGCGTTATTTTTGTTTTGAAATGTAATCAATTGAAATACATTAAATTTATTAAAAGCAACATAAACACACTACATACATTCGAAACCTCATATTAGTTATATACTTTATTTTAAAATTGTATGGAAATAACTACAGTTAATAAATTTGTTCATGCCATCTAGGATCATATTCAGTCAATCACTTGCATTTATGGTATTATTACTGCAATTTTATTGATGCCTGATTTTTACACCTTGTTAATTGTCAGAATATTTAACCTGTATTCAACCTCTCAAGTATATATTTCTCTATGCATAGTATTTTCCGGTATGGGCGTGTAATGTTGACGACCAACCTAATAACATTATAGAATACTAGCTTTTGCCCGCGGCTCCGCCCGCGTGGATGTCGGTTATCGCGAGCAAACATAGCCTATGTCCTTTCTCAAGGTCTAATGTACCCTTATACTAAATTTCATTAAAATCGGTTCACTGGTTTAGGCGCGTAAGCGTAACATACGGACAGACAGACAGACAGACAGAGTTACTTTCGCATTTATAATATTAGTATGGATTATCATTTCATAAATAGGCATCTATTGGCTGCCAGATCGTCAAATGATTTGACTAGGTAAATTTAATTACGTAACTATGTTTATACAAAACGAACTAAATTAACATATCGTGTTTTTAATTAGTTCGTCTATTAACTGGTTAGGTAACATGCGTTAATTAAGTATGTAAGTATAGGTATTGTCTATGACTAATTTAATCGATTCAGACAAAGACAATGACCTATTGTAATTCTCATAATGTTTTCAGTCATTATTTTACGCAGTTGCAATTAAAAAAGGAATTATTCGTTCCTAAAATTAAAAAAGATTTCGCACGATGAAGTTCTTCGCAATATCGAATGACAATGTTGATTGTACAGAAAAAAAACTGAATGTTCTGAAATTTGATACACACCTTCAGCTCGGACAATAATGAAATTTATATAAATCAATAAAACAGTTTGATTTGCTCCTAGTACCTTGATACTAAGATCTTTATGAGATTTTGCAGTCAAGATCGTTCTGACGCTGACTGTACATACTTTGCACTTGACCACAATGGAATCATTGTCATGTCAAATTAAAAACTAGGTAGGATAAACTCATGTCAGTTTGGAATTAAATATTTTGTAAGAGAGATAATACCTATTTTTTTCAAAGTATCTTATTGCTTATTTCTTGCTGTTAGTTCTAGAATAGTTATAGAAAGTAGAATCAGTATTAATTTTATAGGTAATAAAGACAATCGAAAGTCCCCATGTCGTCGACTACATTACCTACGTAATGTAGACGACTTTCGATTTATCCAAAATATTTTACTAAACCCTCTGTTTGTCTCAAAGTCAAAGTATTTATTCAAAATTGTGTAGCACTACTACGGCTTTTCGGCGTCAAATTCTGCTTAAAACTAAATTTACCACCAACTAAGTGTCTGTAAACCCATTTCTGTTATTCGTGCGCGTAATAAAGCACCATCGTAGTGACGATGACTTCGAAAACAAAGAGGATAACACAAATAAAACAAGTCGCCTCACAAAGATGAAAACTACGAGCTACGGTTCAATTTACCTGTGCACGAGCCGTCGCCGCGTCGCGTCGTCTGACACAGCTGTCAAAGACTTTTAATTACTTTGTAACCGGAACTCAAAAGCCGTATATATTGGCAATGCATTTTCAGTGGAGCCATTTTTAATCCTCTTCAACGAGGCAAAATTGGCTTTGCATTCATTTTTATACGTTTTTGTTTAGGATATGTTTGTGGTTCGTGTTCTCAAATGGGTTTTTTCAACATATTTTAATCATGAATGTGTGGTATATAAATAATCGTTATAAACGTAGTTAATCTATGTAATTTTATAGGTATATTTTATAAAATCTTATCAAGCATAGGTGGTGACATATGGATAAAGATTACTGATATTATATAATAATGTTATAATTTAATGATTTGTTTATGTTATAATAATATTGATGATTTCTAATTTTATGAGTGATATAAGTGACACTTTGCATGGAAGCGAATAAAACAGTAACGTTTTCACAAGGCAATGTTCCCAGTGGAGTCGCGGTCACAGTGATCCTGCTAATCAGAAATATTACTTCCTTGCCGACATTGTTTTCAAACATACACTTGGACAGCAAATGAACTGAGCTTGAAGTGTACTACTTTTACTTACAGACAAAGAATAGAAACAGAATCATCAAGAATATATCAATATCGTGAATCAAGCAATAAATCAAAACCAGTTAACTAAAAACTTAGATCCAAACGTCTCTCTGCATTTTAATCACAACTTAATTTCAATATGTTAGCTATTCCATTAGATAACTTTGAGTTAGTTAAATAAAGGCAAAGTTATTTAAAATATATACTCGTAGATACCTTCTATGTAAAGGAGACAAAAATATCTGAAATTAAAATACCGTGATGTGTATTTGACAAAGCCGAATTCCACTTTTATTAATAAAAATATTATGACAAGCCGGGTTTTAGATTCCACACAATTGTCATATTTTACAACTATCGATGATTACAGATGCACTTCATAATCAAATTGTTATGGTACCTTTATTTGATCCTTGTTAGGATTCACGCGGTTGGATGTCATCATCTAATCTCCGAAGGCATTCAGATTATCAAACATTGAGTAACAAGCCTACCGTAACTACCTAAAACATCAAATATTCCGTTCCTTTGCTGCCAAGTGTATAATTAACTACATAAAAATGTATTCACGTTATTATATCCATTGGCAAACAGTAATGAGTAAATAGTATACGCATCTAATACGAATGCAGAGTTACACTTCTATCGCGAAATACAGCACCTAGCCTAGTACCTACATCACGCGGTCCGACAACTACGACATTCGCTCTCTGCCTTATGAAAGACCTGGGTAGTGAGATGTCCCTGACATCGCCCGTTCTCACTACCTTGTCTTTCATGAGGATTGGGCACTTTTCTTCTCAGACGCCCACAGAAGATATATCCAGGAGTCCATCGGTTATTACGTAAAATTTTGATGCTTATGTTATTTGTGTGTAACTTATTCTTTTAAATCCTACTAATGTATACAGGTGTTGGTGGGTCACTCAGAAAGGTTTTACAGAATAACCAAAAGCTACAATCAAAACTTTGCCTTTCACATTTAGTCTATCCAATACAGGCCATCATCGTCAATCTGGATGGCGGATCCACGGTCCTCCTTTATTTGCTTGAGCTCATTAAATTTATACTATGCATAGCATGGGAACATACAAAAACTTTCTGAATGGCTCGATTGTCTATATTGCTGACATTTTAATGAACTTTCGATCGTTATAGAATCGTGTGATTTCGATTATTTATTCATTCTACAATCTACTTCATTCTTGGAATCAGTACAGATTAAGAAATACCATTTCAAATAAAGATGTTTGTGATATTTGTGTATTACACAGGTATATATAGGTATCTGAGCGGTTATATAAACCATAAAATATAGATACCCGTTGCCTCTACGTCTTAATTATTTATATATACTTACATGATCTTGGATAATCCTAGCGATTCGAAGCGAAATCCTGCAACCGTGCAACGGTATCCCCATGCATCCGAGTATTTCACTTCGAATCGGTCTAGTAATATTTGAATTTATTTTTTACAAACACATAGGTTTTACTTCTGATTAAAAACGAGTTTAAGCGAGTATAAAGCAACGTAACTCAGATTTCAATCGGTAGGTGACTGACGAGAGGGCTGGTTGTTGACTGAATAGAGAGTGCATTTCTACACATAGGCTTGGTTTGTCATAGTAAAATGCAAAGATATCGTTCTCTTGTTGTTATGATTAGGCACGTGCTATACACACTAGTACCTATCGTTGTCATCTCTCAGTGTTTATAAATTTGTGTAAGAGAAGATTGTTGTGGCAGAAGTCAACAACAAAACAGGTTAAAATATATAATTCGACGCTATGTATTGCCGTGACAGTTAATTTGACTATCTTCTCATTCCCAGTTGCGTAATGCTTTCAACTCGGTGTTTGGGCAATTTTTAAATTGCTCTACTACTCAAGGTCTTTGATTTGATACTTATATTGGGTGACTTGTGAAAAAAATCCCCACTATATCCCCAGAGCTTTTTCATATCTCAACCGATTTTCATCGAACATATTATTTTGTAATGTACACGTGAGACGCTTTGATTTGGAACGACACTCTATTTTAAGCACACCAATATTTGCATAAATTTGGTTATTCATTTCCATTTTCACCACCCCAACAACTTATAAACGACTCAACGATTATCATCAAACATGTCTATAACCGTCCCACGTAAGTCACCTTTTCGGGTGATATGACGTCACAGACTCACAGGCAACACAGACAGATACGTCAAATTTATAACACCCCTCTCTTTGTGTCGGGGGTTAAAAATATTTTGGTTTGTTTTCCGATATTCACATATAATAACTAGCTTTTGCCCGCGGCTCCGCTCGCTTGGATGTCGGTTCCCGGCAATTATTCGAATTTTTCTCAACGTACAAACCTTCCCTGGACTTCCACAAATAATTCAAGACCAAAATCAGCCAAATCGGTTCGTGCGTTCTGGAGTTATAGCGTCAGGAAGGAAAACCCGACTTATTGTTATATAGTAGATTAAACTCTAATATAACATAACATTGAATTTGCCACTAACCTTTATTTTAAAACAATTGTATGAATATTTACGTTATGTAACAAACAGTAGATTTGTTTATAGTTAAATATCTATAGAGTAGGTATTAAGTTCGGCTATGCATATTCAATTATTCATACTTTATAGCTACCGAAATTGCAAACAAACCAAAACAGCCACGTTTCCAAAACGCGTGATTGCATTTCGATTAAAAAGAACACAGCACATTTTTTTTTGTATTTAGCATGACCTGACAAAATTGAACTAAGTTTCTACGTTCTACGTTTTTGTGAAAATACATAACTTACGCCAGGAAACTTACGGTTGGGTTGCGTTTTTAATTAGATTTTGAAATATATACCTCAACTAGCCGTTGCCCGCGGCTCCGCCCGCGTGGATGTCGGTTATCGCGACGAAACATAGCCTATGTCATTTCTCAAAATCTAATCTACCCCTAAACCAAATTTCAGTTCGGTGGTTTAGGCGTGAATTCGTAACACACAGACAGACAGAGTTACTTTCGCATTTATAATATTATTTGAAAGTTTTCGTACGTAAAACGTATGATTATATGATTCCACGAATACGCAAATAGCAACTTTTAAACATTCCACGTTCCAATTATAAAAGAAATACCTAGAACTACAAAGCAATTATAGCAAATATATACAAATAAATATTATTCTTATTCTTATCGATTATTAGAGGTAACAACATAAGTAGGTATCATTTATATCGATATTTACCCCGCGCTGCGCCGCGCACGTTGAGACGTTGTATCGATACATCGATTTAGCGGCGTAAGTGCGCTGAAATATGTATGTACCTCAATAGAGTATTTAAAACTCTTATATTATCAATTATATTTTTTAGTCCAGTCCAGTCTTATTGATAGTTCACCTAAAGAAAAAGTATGCGATAACATCGTTATTATTAGGCATGCCTTTGAAAATTATGCCAAAGTTAGGATAACAAAAGTTATGCGTAAGAACAAGGTATTTGGTACAACAAGGTATTATATAACGTGCCATTTTCGGGCTCGATTGTGGGGCATATGACGCTACTGATAGTTCGAGCACAGAATAAGTTCAAGTCTTCGCTGTTGACGTAGGTCAGTAAATCTTAGGCGAAGATCGCTTGTTTTAAGCAAATAACCCTAGGCAATAATTCACACTAGACTAGAGTTGTTTAAACAATGGCATATTATCTCGTTATGGCGTATTCGTAAAGGCCCATATCAGCTGCATAGAGGTAATCACATATTGTGTTCCTTTGGAGGCTTAGCCTGCGGCACAGATGGTGTATGTTACTCATAAAGTTTTAATACAATGCGTCCTACGCTGCTCCATTTATATTGACGTCATTTAAAAAAAAAAAAGAACTAAGTATGTTGCAAGTACTTTTTTTGGGAGAAATCCGGCCCAGGCAACAGCCGGCTGTTGCGTGCCTATCCTGAAAACCTACCAGGGTCGATAGTATCGTTCCAGGGAAAATTTTGTGGAGCCGGTAATACTGTTGAATTTGATTTAATTTGAAACTTAATTTTAATAACTTAGAATGCCTCAAAAGTTCAAATAAGAAATGATAGGTAGGTAGAATTATTTATATTCTGTGATTATGTAGTATAATGTGTAGGTACTCACAGTTCATCATAAAGTACTTAATTACATCTTGTTCAGGTTATGAAGTCTAAATAACCCGAGATACTGCGTAATATGGGTTCACCCAGGGGAAGGAAATGGCAATTTTTTCTTACTGAAGATTGCCACTTAACGAGGTTCGAGTTATTGACATTCCACGGCAAGACTAATTCACTTTACTCTAAGCAAAACGGTATCTTAAAGGGTACTTCTGAAAGACTTCAATTCAATTTTGAATCTGACCCACAATTTGGTGCTAAAATCTATTTATATAAACATTCTAAAGCTTCCTCTACAAAATGACTCCCTCAAATGATATACGGCGACTCATCAACATGATAGTATGGGATCTCGCGCAGCCAGTGATTAGATTAGAATAACGAGTGCTACTACAATCATTGACATTGACTTATGTTTGCTACAATATATTTACTACATATCAACGACCCATAAGGAATAAAATGCTTGGTATTGCTAAAGACCACGACCTACTAGGCCAGGAAAAGCGCTCTACTTTAGTCAGTCATACAGATGTCCAAATTAATTTTGTTTTATGGACAAATTTCCGATTCTACTAAATCGATTCCAACATAACCAAGACCTTTTAATCAAAAAACCACATCAAAATCTATTCAGTAGCTTTTGCGTTTATCGTGAACAAACAAAAAAGAATTCCATATTCAGTATCGATATCCGTTAACCTCTATTTAAACCCCTCTATCCGAATCCGACGGTTTAAAACCGCAGACAAGGCTTGCAGGCACCCGATTTGAGCATTTGGCAATTATATCAAGGTACGTTAGTTTTGAAACCGCGCAGAAAATAATAAACAGTCAATAATTGCTTTTGATATTTACCCTTCTGCTGCCTGCGGCCGGCCACGGTGCCGGTAGCCACCTGTCGCGTAGTTCGCTAATTTACATTCAATAGAACTAGGTACCAGGCCAGTGGCAATTCGTTAGCCGGCGTATGATAGAATGGAATGACGAATGTATGGGATTTGACGTATATATGACAGTCGTGTTAGAAAAATCAAATCCCATATCCTTCTATTCTACAAAACACCAGCCAGCGAATTGCTACTTACGGTCTAGAGGGACTGACGGGTTTGAAACGCTAAAATACGCCTGATTTTGCGCCCAATGACATTTGAGAAAAAGAAACATGAGATAATTTTTTATACTTTTTTATACTCCGGGAACAACAGTTTGCCATTTGACTTATTCTTACATTCTTCACGAGCTTCGTTCCTTACTTTACTGTTGATTTCGCGCGGGCTAGTGCGATACCTATTCTAACAGTCTAGAATTCCGTATTCAGTAATATCAGTCTAGTCGTATTAATTCGTAATAAAGATAAATCAAATTCATTATTGATGTGGGTTGTAAGTATATCGTGTCATTGAGTAAATGTACACAAGCAATGAAGATAGATTAAATATTACAAGATTTATGCATTGGAGATAAAAAAAAGTCGTGAACTTTTAACCCAAGAATCAAATTATTTATCGGCGTTATAGGTCTTAAAAAACGTAAAAGTGAATATGAGATGGATTGAAATTGTGTTGCGAATTACCACAAGGAAGTAATATCTTACCAGTGTCATTGTTTGTATAAATTACTGCTTGTCCACATCCAGTGTACTTAATTTATTTGAATGACTTGTCCTAAGGAAGTTCAATGTATAAATTGCATACCTATTTCTTTTTATTGCAACGCGGCACAGTTATACATTGCATCGTACAATCTGAAAGTTAACATAGAAAAAAGATAAACCCAATTTCAAAAACAACTCTGAAACCCTACTTAGAAATTCGTAACACTGATCTACGCTGAGATCTTCGTGGTAATAAAATAAGCCTCGGTAACTTAGAGGTTCAGGAGTCGAGTAGAGACACTATATGGAAATCCACCTCAATATCTCCGATTGATACTATGTCGATACATACTACTTATAGTTACGTGGTGTGAGCCTAGTGCCCTATCAAAAAAAATACTAGATATAACTAAAATTATTCATAAAGGCGATATTATCCCTTCAATAGCCAACATTTAGAAAAGTAAAAAATTCACACGTCTATAATATATATCCCTGAATAATATCGCGGATTTACATTATGTATGAACCTATGTAAGAGGAAGCGTATGTGTGTACCTACTAAGTAGAGTCACAATTAGGGGTAATTAAGTTCAACTGTTTAACTAATTTCCTGACATGAAAATGTCAGCTGTTCGTTCACATCCGATGTTCACTTAACAGTGTGGGGTAAGACCGAACCTTGCCCCCATTAAAAAAAAACTTGTATCTATATAGTTAATAAATAAAGACTATCGTTTTACTTTTATATATACAATAATGTTACGGTTAAAATGTGAAATAACAGTGGCAACGTAGTGGGCAGGGGAATTACTCTCTGAACTTGACAGAGAATTTAAAAGTTAAGAACTCAGATTTTGATCGGACCACTTTCAAATAAAAAATGATAAAAGCCGTTTGAGTTGGATTTACTTGCAATACAATTTACTAAAAAAATTGTGCATCTTTTAAATTAAACTTTGAAATTATTATTTTAGTTTTTCAGTTTAAGTTTTTAGTGCCTTTCTGGTTTCTTTTTAAATAAGTACTTAATTGAAACCTGCGTTTATTTACTATTCCTACTTAAATCTAATATCAGGGTGTCAATGTTTAGTTCTAAGCAATATATATAATATACGATAATCTTGGTTGAGACATTGCAATGAATACGATTCAATACATCGGCTGTTTCCGAAAAAGATTAAGTACACCGGACGACCTACACAATGTACCTAGGTTTTTTTTAATAATTTTAGTTATATCTAGTATTTTTTTGATAGGGCACTAGGCTCACACTACGTAACTATAAGTAGTTTTGATGGTCTGGCTAGGAAGTGTACTAATATACGTTAGTTACAAATTAAATTAAAAGTGCCTACCTAATAAAATTTATAAGTAAATTATTTGAAAAATATAGATTGGCTAAGTTATAAATTTAATCACGTTCTTCCATTTTTTCAGTTACAATGTTATTTTAACAATTACTTGCACGAAAGCAGTAGCATGATGAATAAAGTTGACATAGAAATGTTTCTTACGTCAAAGGTCTAATTACGTCGAATGATGATAATTGTATCAATTAATTGCTGCTGCGGTAGCCTAGTGGTATGGGTAATGGACTGCTGAGACGAGGTCTCGGGTTCGATCCCAGGTTTACCATGGCACACACCAATGACTTTTCGATGCTTTTCGAAGTTATGTGTGTATTTATCGCAGGTTTATAAGTGCCCGGTTCATGGCAATAGGCTCGCCACCTATTACATTGGGACCTAAACATAAACTGGCGAAATGTGGGTGCTAGCACCTCTGCCTACCCCTTCGGGGAATACAGGCGTGAGTTTATGTTATGTTTATGTTTATCAATTAATAGGTACTGTGCCTGCCTACGTAACGAGCCATTGCAATCCGATTGTATATGTGTATTGTATACCGAGCGGTCGTTAACTTACAGTAGGAGATAAAAATAACCTGGTAGCATTCAACATGAGTTCATGAACCATCGCTACCATTTTAAATATTTGTCGGTGACGATTAAAGGACCACCTTACTCCTTCCAGGCTTTCATCTTGCAGTTCAGGGTGTGCTGGGTTATAGCCACACATTTCGTCTATTTTCGACTACATGAATAGCTTTTTAGAATTAAAATATCACGGTTCCGAAGGTGAGGTAGGAATTGGGCAAGGGGACGAGCTTCTAAGACTAAGTATAATAATTAATTTTGAATCAAAATACATGTCTATGGCTATTTTTCTGCTTCTTCTTTAATTGCAATGGCGGACTATACTTAATAGGTCGCCTTTTTATGGTGTCATCTATATGACATAATCTATGCTTGAATGATTTTTTATAGCATTTATTATGCTAACTTTTAAGTTCCAAAAACATAGGAAAAAATGAAATGCTCAAGTGAGACTTGAACTCACGACCTTTCCCTTACAGGGGGAATGCTCTTCCAACTGAGCTATTGAGCCACACCTGAATCAAAAATTTTCCTTCTCTTTATATCCGTCTTTAAGGGCAACAGTGGAGCCATCTACCAACATTCTTACGAACTGTTGGAAACAATGATGATTGATAATTTTAAATTTCGAATGCGAAAAGAAATTCTCTAAAATTGAAAAAGTCGTAGAAATACCTTGTCCGTCTTCTCCTCTTCTTCTTACTGCCTTCTGCAGCGAACCGCCGCAATTTTGCCAATGTCATGTATAATGTATTATAAAATGTATTGACACATTCATGTGTGTGAATGTCAATGCCAATGTTATAAGTGAGGTCGAGCTTGGTCGAGCAGCTTAGGTACTTGTGCCGCAAATACCATGACCTAGTAAATTATACTCTTAGGCCCGTATCCTAGAATGACACTCAGTCTGAATCTCGATTTTTCGGAGGACAGACTGTACAGGCAATATGTCAGATCTATCAATCTGTCTATACAGATAAATATATACAGAAAAAGAAAACTTAGTACCCAAATTGAAAGCCGTGGCTCATTATATAAACCCTGAGCTATCCATGTAGACGACATTGGAATACAGTAGATCAATAGATAGCAGTTCATAGTTTACGCAACACGTAGGGGCCATTTCCTTTATTAGAATGTTTATACATTAAATACAGAATTTTGCTTGTATCGTGATTTATTTAGTTTTATTGTATTATTTACACTGTTTCCATAGTTTCAGTTGCTTTTCAGCGACAGGCTTCCATGGGGATACTTGTGGAATCCGTTAAAATAATTTTACTGATATCAATATCATAAAGACAGAATAATTTTCAACATCGTTATGTAATGACAACTCAGACATTCAATATTTTATTTTCTTGCATATTTTATTTACACTCAAAACGAGACGTGAGCCTTAAGGCCCTTATACCTGTACAACGCTGTTAGGAATGGAATTTCACAATTATATTGGAACTGTCATCATTCTAGAATACGATCTGTCCTCAGATCTAGTTATAAATCGAGGTTCAGAACTGAGTATCATTCTGAAGGCTGAGTCTCGTGCCTAAGTCTGAGTTTTCTAAGGTTGATAGTAACTGGCTAACTGTGACAATGAAGGATTGTAACTTTACAAATCGAATACGGGAACCTGTAAGGGAAACCTGTAAGGGAAAGACTGCGGGTTCGAGTCCCGCCCGAGAAGATTCTTTTTCCCTATGTATTCGATTTGTATAGTTAGCATACTTAAAAATGTAAAAATTCCTTCAATTGTTTGGGCGCAGTTATCGAAAATCAATCTTTAAAAATGATTGTAACATCATTCATTGATTCCGATAGTTCGTAAGAAAATCGGTAGATGACGCCACGTCGCCTTAAAGACGTATAAGATGGGAAATTTGAATCATATCGGGCGTGTCTCGGTAGCCGAATTGGTCAGGCATTCCCCCTGTAAGGGAAAGACTGCGGGTTCGAGTCCCGCCCGAGAAGATTCTTTTTCCCTATGTATTCGATTTGTATAGTTAGCATACTTAATGCTGTAAAAATTACTACAAAAGGATTGTAACTTTTTATCGATCATTCTATATTTGTTCGGCTGAACGTCTCAACGACTTCTAAACGGCTTCTATAAGTATGGGTAAACATTTTTACTATAGCACAAACATCTTCTTAAAAATAGGGCATTATGTAGCTACACTGAAATAGACAAATTGAAACGAGTAAATGGATTATAATAGGGTAAGCGAGGTATAATGAATAATGTTCGGAACAGTTGATTTTCTGACCTTGTTGGTTAGCGCAAAAGATGGGTACGAGAAAATATTAATTTTATTTAAGTAACAAAATTGATTAAAAATTAACTCGAACACTATTACGCACTGAAAATTTCGTTTGAACCGGGATTCTCAGTTAGCACTTAACTACCTATTTAAAACGTGTTGCTTTGAATAATATATTTATATCAATAGGTTTCATTCGAGATTATGACCTCGGAGTCGGAGGTCCGGAAGTTTATTTCTTGCTTTTTACTACACTTCACCCGGTTATCGCTGGCAGTGAGCCCACTGACAGGCATGTCATTGTCATTTATAACCATTAGGGCAGATTAAACAGTTCATTTCCAATGTTATATTTTGTCTCTATATTTTTGAAAGTTTTAATAGCCTCTTGGGCAAAGTTTAGTTTTGAATAAACCACAAATTTATATCGTTAGTAGGATATTTTGAAACTGTTCATGATATCAGAAGTAAATTGCAGCTTGTATCAATACTAACAATGCCTGTCGAATGAAGCAGTGTTGGGAACGTATCTACAAGTTTTGAGAACTTTGTTCGCTAACTTAAATTGGATGTTGGCTGGCTCGTATTGACACGATTCATAATAAACTTTGAATAAATCAATATCCTTACTAGTACATTCTACACAAATCTAGACACAAAGTAGCAGTACAGTAATATAAATACATACGCTTATTTTTAAATTTTGCAATGTAATGTTTTTCAGATATTTATAATTATCTAAATAAAAATATAAAAACAATAGATAGAATCACCCAGGTCAATGCAAAATATACATTATTAATGCTTACAAATATTTTCATTGAGCGGGAATTGCAGCCTTATTACATACACTTACCTATTTAAAATCGAATTAATCCCATTATAATGCCCGTACATCGAAATGAAGTTGATAAACATTTCAAACTCAATTACGTCCCCTTTTTACACCCCTCGTGTCATAATTATCATTCAATAAGCGCCTGCATAATAACATGTCTAGACCAACTATATATGTATATATATATATGTTTCACGGTTCAGAGAGCTATACGATGAACGGTTAACGAGATAGGCGCGGTGCGTCATAATTGTTAGTTGAAAACGTTTTCATGGCTGTCAACTACCACACTACTCGTATAATTGACAACGAGGACTCTACGGAAATAGCTTTTGGCTTCACATCATCGTCACATCATGACGAATGCAGACGTGGCGCTGCAGGGGATGCGTTTACCCTACATAGGTATATTTACCATTGTATAAAGTTACAGTGATTGTAAACGAAGATCACGTTTGGATTTTAATCGCTATTATTCCAAACTTAAAATATATTCATTTCCTAATTATTAATTTAGTAAATAAATTAATTAATTTACATCATTTTTGGAAGATCTAAAATGTACAACTCATGCAATAGAGGGTCAAGAGTACTTACATTCAGTACTTACTGAGATTAGCACTTTCAAACAAATAAGCAAACACTTCCGCATTATAATATTAGTATAGATAGGTCGACAAGTTGTTATTTGTGAATGTTTTTTTGTACAACATCTTTACTAATAAAATATAGTAGTCATTACCTTGCAATATATTTGTCTATACTTCGATTTTGGATCAATATTATCGGAACATCGTCTGGACTTGTCTAACCCCCCAAACCTTGCCGGCGACCTTTTCTTTTGTTACAAAGGACTAAGGCGAGTAGACATAACTCGGGAGTCTGTCATGTGAATTGCAGGCGGGTATCTTTTGAAGTGATACCTATATCACAGTATACATATACAACTGTAATACAGTATACAACTATACTATTCTGAGCCTATATTACATTGACCCGACCCCTATTTATAATGCTAGATTGGTTGTGGTGTACAAAAGTTCACCTATTCAAAATTAATGCGTGTTCTGTTGTCCACTGGCGAATAAGTTTACCTAGAGCTCCGATTCTGATTCACGTTGCTTGAAACTGAACCACACACACGACCACATTTGAACAACTGAAAAAACAGATTGTCGGGCTTCACCTTCTGGATTTCACCCTGCTATCTGGTTGGATACAGTCAACTGGAGAACTGGATTAAGCCACGGTCGTGTGGATTCATAAGTTGTTAAAGACGTTTGAGAGATCTTGACGTAAATCGGGTCCGAACCGTGACGTAAATCGTATACATATTAATCGTAATAAATCCACTTCTAACATAAACAATTCAAAATAGCTGGGACAGTCAACAAGAATACTAATAACGTCTGCTTTCGTGAGAAAAGAAATGAACTATAGGGAAGTACAGTCGACAAAGAAAATGCGGTCGCAATTTTCCATATAAAGTTCTATGTAAAGGTGCAAACCGTACCTATCTTCTTAGTTATTTTTTAACCATCGCGGTGTATACCATAGTTTTTATAATAGTTCGGGACTTAATGCGTAATATTTTAGAAAACATACTTTTGCCGACGTTTCGGGTGCGTTACAGCACCGTGGTCACGACTTGACTGGTCTAGTTTCCGTAGAGGAGTAGACTTGACGGGTTAGTCTCTACTACCTACGACGCTTTATCTTGTGTCGTGTTCTGGAAATCATCCGTGCTACTAACAGAACGAAGGCATCCGTGTTTGGGCGAATTTTAAGAAGTAAACACTTTTTGGCTGGATTATGCAAGTATAAAAAAATTGTTTAACTAAATTGAACTTTCACTCAATAAATAAAATGGTCCAAAATGTGCTAAAACAGCTTAAATTTAATTAAACCCGTTTAAAGATATTTATCAGCAATATCCAAAATTAGTTACGCTTCAATCAATGAATTACAGTTGACTGTTGGGCATAGGTTTCTCTCATTACTGATCAATCACCTTAATTAGGTACCAGGTACTCTTTGTTCACCTGTTGTCAGCAAAACTGCGAACTTTATTTAAAATTTGCTACAAAATTTACACGCGCAAATATACAATATTTGAAAATGTATACGATATGTATTATATTGGAAGCTCATCATGTTGACGCATCTACATATTTACTCAATTTAGTCAGCTCCATCATGCAGTCCTCTACGCTTCTAGGCCCTCTACACCCGAATTGAAGCGTTAAATTTACTTTGCTAGTAGGAGGCGCTACGGCGCTACGCACGGATTTCGGTGGCGCTACGGCTCGCAATTTACTAGTAATATGATTGATATACATTTATCATCAACCTCCGAGGCTTTTCCTAATTCAGTCGGGGTCGGTGACATTCGTTATTTTTCATGAAGCGTTTCCCAGCTGATTTCCACCATCTAATGGCGATAGATATTGAAGTCTGAAAGTAGACTCGGTTATCGGACTTTTGTGGTCTCCAACTACCCGTAACAATTAGCTTCTGTGGGAACCCATATTTATTGCAAATAAAAATTTACCTCCAAACACCTAATTATTTTTCCATTATTATGAACCTCGTAATGCTAAATTCTACTACTACTAAATTCGTCATGTGATTAAGATTGAACTGACATTAATAATAGCAATAAGTATTTCAAGCAAATACCTTCCTTTCAGTCAATTCAAATCCAATTCAATGACTTTACATTGCTTGGTGGTTTAGGATTAACATACGACACGACACCATTTTTCAAATAAAGCACAGTGGAAAGTGAATAATGAATGCGGAACCTTAGTTTGCGAGCACAGGAACAAAAATTGAGGTGGACTATGGGGACGTAATTGAAGGATTGTATTTAGGGTTCATGTTCGTCTGGATGGATGAGTTGTCATTCTGTGGCGTGTGGTATATTATGGATTGGTTTGAAATATACTCAGGACATTGGATACGTGAAGTGATGCATTAAAGTGCATTCATTTTGATCTTAATTTGACAGACCTGTTAGAAAATAGAGAATGAATGACTTTGGAAACAGATTTAGGCACATAAAACTATCTTGATGGGTGTCTTTGAAAATCTAAATGAAATAGATTTTGTAGTTACAATTTTAGCTTGTTTAGTATTATTATTGGTTGTCTTGTTGGCTCTCTATTCCTAATACAAACGCTTTATTTAAGACTATTGGACCCAATATCATGATGCGCCTGCCTCTATTAAAATTATGTGTGAGTAGGCAAAGATTACACCTAGCAGTCCGTATGTCTAAATATAATACAATTTTCCGTTCGAATATATTGATTTATGGTTTAGGTACCAAAAGTTTGGTAAATGTTCTAGTTCATAGCAAATGGTACTGGGATAAATGTTAACTGAAAATTGTGGCAATAAAATGATGAAAACTTTTCTGTCACGAGTACCTATGCTTTATTATATTAGATTATTTAGCCAATTAGTAGGTACATAGGTCCCCACCCCCACTACTCGTAACAGTACGCCTGCGGTTTTTTTAAATTTTCTTTTATGAATTGAAAACATCGCTCCTGTTTTCTATTGTTCTCATTGAATTTATTCACTAGGTTATTTCATTTACCTTCTTTACATACTGCAAGTTTATTCCATCAGTATTTCTTTTGATATTCCACAAAAGACATTTGGGTGCTTATTTTTTAATTAGTTCCCCTTCTTTGTGCTACGATTGAGTAACAAAGAAATAATATTTGCCAATTGTTTTTTTATTATATTCAGTTAAATAAATGTCTATAGAGGTATAGTGAGGTATACATATTGAGACTAATTGTACAATATTCAATGAAACGCCATCCAAATAAAAAGAATATATATTTAGAATTTTATTCATACATAGTATCCTCATATGCTTTGAACGAAATTATATTGTCACTGTGCGATAAATCCGCCCATTGTCTATAACTCTAATATACCTTCTAAAACACTTGTTTTGTTCTTTGTGTACACAATAAAGAGATTACACTCACTTACTTAAATTTGCAATATAAACTGTGCAAGCGGATAACCATACCATCATATTATATTTTGGGTAAATAGGCTGGCTTTTAATATGTCGACGGTGAGGCCTGATCCTATACAACATATTGTTAGTAGGTAGGAGTATTTACTAGATGAACAGACATATTTATTTTGCACTAGCTTTTGCCCGCGGCTCCGCCCGCGTGGATGTCGGTTCCCGGCAATTATTAGATCTTTTCTCTACGTACAAACCTTCCCTGGACTTCCACAAATAATTCAAGACCAAAATCAGCCAAATCGGTAAAGGCGTTGTTGAGTTATAACATTACAACGAAAAGTGGCATTGATTTATATATATATAGATTAAAAAAGCTCAAAATATTCCAGTTGAAGATGAATAAAGACTTATGTGGTCGCCTGTACTTACCCCTGAAGTATTTGTGATAAAAAATCACAATTTATTGGTACTGTCTTATCCAATCTATTTACGCAAATAGTCTAAATCTAAAAACAAATTGAAGGATCCGATTAAACCAAGCTCCGAATTGAATGATTGAATCTAATTGGTATTCGCTGGACTAAACCAAGTTTTAAAGCTAGACTTTTCCAATTTTCACACAATTACCGCCGAGACAACGTTAAAAGTGTTTCGATTTTCTCAGCATCTTCTTGGTTGATTAAATTCAGACACCTGTGGCACCTTCTCCTCCCACCACCTTCTCTTCGCAGGGATGGTACAGATGTTCAAACTTATACTCTACATACATTAATATTTATAAGTATTACATGTATAGTGAAGGTGGCAAAAGCAGAAACAACGGTAGGTAGATACAAACACGGTGTATAATAAAATAGATAGAGGTAAATAAAATGCTTTCACATTTTGAAATAAAATCTCTTTCTTACTGCAAGACACCTGCACAAACTTTAATCATTAGAGCCATCAATTCTCTTCAATTAAGTAAAAGAGAAGGATAAAAATATAGGTTTAACTGAAGCTCTGAGCGCGGGCTGAGGTTATAGATAATCGGATCAACGACGCCTGGGGAGCTCAAACGTCTACAAACCACCGGTTAATAACACCTTGCAAATATAGGTATTATTTTAGCGAATCAATTATTTCTATGAATTGAAAATCCCGTATCAATTGAACGTAGATATTGAATGAATGCTAACTGCGTCTCCAGTCTGATCGCGATAAACAAAAGTTGAAATTAATATATTTGGGTCTAGCCTTATCATTGTAAGTTCATGGTTCAACATACTATTTCATAATTAAATCACTTCACGTTTCATTGAATGCACCTTGTTTCCTGACTAGGTATATATTTGTATAATATCTGTTCTAAATTTATCTACTTAGGATAGGCATACCTACCCATAGTTTCCGAGTATGTTACAACATGAGCTAATAGAATGCTACCAAAACACCAAAGCAACCAAAAATATTGCTTTTTGTGCGGAGTATGCAACCGAAACATCAAAAAATTCTGCAGATACAATTATAAGACATAATGACATGAAAAGACGAATAAGTACTTACTAAGTATACATTTTGCTAACTAGAGTGCACTATTTATTCTGTGGCGCAGGTAAGGTTGTTGTATAATTAATATTACTATATTTATACCAGTAATCCAATAAGCACCACACCCAATTAAAGGTAAGATGGTAAAAAAGGAAAATGAAGTATACTGCTACGTAATTAAAGAAAAGGGTAGTCGACTAGGTACAACATAATGTTCCAACTTAAATCTCTTTTCTTTAATTGGGCCTAGTCCATCCTTTAAACCTATCCAGAATCTCAATGGTATACTGAAAAAAAACTGATTTAAATTCATCTTAAATAACACTACTAGGTTAGGGTATAAATGTATCAAATTTTACTGTCATACGTCTTTGTGGATTTTCTAATGATTCCCATTACAAAATATGTAGGATCAAATGCCAGACATTCCTTTCATACACAAGAAACAAATTTTTTATTGGAAATAATCGTGGTATGAGTATAGACAAGCGAACCTTCTGATTTTGGACTTAATTAAAATTTCGATTAAAAAATGTAAGCGGTAGGACTCAATATGTAGACGGTCCATCTGAACTTTGTTGATCGATCGGAACGTTATTGACGCTTTCAAATATCATAAACCCAATATACCGTAATGAAGGCGCTTCGCCGAGGAATGTTGTACTCGATGTAGTGCAGGGAATGCACCGCTGTGTGTCGAGTCGACATCGTCTACGCCTGCGCGTAGTTCAGAGGTGGATGGAGTACTACAAGGCAAACTCCGTACTAGACACCGGCACCGGCACTAGACAGCCAGCGGCCCTCCCGCCACGTCGCGATATTTGCCACGTCGCACCGCTCGAACTTTTCATTGATAATTAACGTCGTTGTTCACGCGTTTATGTATGAACGAATTACTGTATCATACTTGTTGCATTTCAAATTCGATTCTTACGCGCGAATTCTGCCGTGTAGAGTATTAGTGGCAATTTATCGTTTCCCTCCGGTAAGTGAGATAGGCCAAGTAGATGGCCACTAACATTAATTTTCTTTTTGAAGTGGAACTGAATATTTATTGGATCTTGTTTTGCTTATCCAATTTCATGGGAGATGCGCTCCTCCACGTTTAATCAATATGCACGAAATTGCAATTAAGTTCCGAAGCTCTGTACTCGTATATGGGTATATCGTAAACGACGAGTTTTGAGTAGACTTAAACGAACTTTATTTTTAATTACTACTAAGTAATAGTAAAATAATTATACAAAACATTTTTTTACGATTCTATAGCGATCAACTTTTATTTCTATTGTTATATAATGAAATACTTAAATTGTAATATTTAGTCATGTGATTCTATTGTAATTGTATGTTATTAACTATATAATTTTACTCTGCAATTATTTTGTATTTTTAGTAATACTTAAGCTGTTAACCTATCTTATTTGGGTTCATTTCTCCTAGTGGTGATATGGTAATAATGTATTGAATATTAGATAGTACCTACTGTATATAATTGATTAACATTTTGTTGTATGTGTGTATTAAATGTATGTGGGTTCTGTGTATCCTTTGCATGTTTGTTACTTCATAAATGTCACTTTCAGATATTCCAACGTATTGAAGACAATAACTGAAAGCGATGTGGCCCTGCCATCAAAGTCGGTTTGTCATAGGTCATTACGTAGCTATCACAGCCAGCTTTGATGAGCAAGGCTCATACGTATACCCGTCATACGAGAAGAAAATGGAAGATGTTTATCTGTTTGTCTATTTTTATTTTGTATATATTATTGTTTTCTTGTTCGAACTGCATAGAACTGGATGTTTCCCGGACCTAGCCTGTCAAAGCGGCGGTGAAATGTAACCGTCATCATATCACAGCCACTTTGATGTGGTCGGTTCACGGGAACTCTCAACGTAGCTTCGCCACGCTGCCCAGCGAGTCCGTGGCCCATTCGTAAAAACGGTTGTGCCATGGTTTCTACTCACATATCACAGCCATTTTTGACGAGTTGGGCTGAGAGACTTTACACCGGCTTCGTCAGCGAGTAACTGGAAGATACGTCGCTCACAAAGTGGTTGTTGTATGTGTTGATGAATCATATCACAGCCAGCTTTGATGAGCGACGAACCTTCAAAACGGAACTACGCTACGATTGTCTTTATTCATCAAGAACCATCCGCTTTTTATGTTTTGTCTTGTAATATGTATTTGTATTTACTAACTGTGTATGTGTTTGTATAGTTTTCAGTAGAGGTTGAAGAATGACGCAGAAGAGTGATGTAAGCACCGCTAGGAGTCGACAAAGTGGCTGTGTCTTATGAAATTATGCAAACATATCACAGCCAGCTTTGTTGACTTCTTCGATGTTAATTTTCGCCGTCGAAGAATGTAATAAGAAGATTATGATCCACTGGCAAGATACTTGCGATGAATCTCTCAGAATCTTGATAGACAAATGTTATTTTTATTTATTTTTATTTTTGTGTAACTAAATATGCTTTAACAAAATTCTTCCAATGTTTCTGCTCATTTCTTTTTCTAATCATTTAAGAGTCAGCATCAGAAACATGTTGACGAACAAAGTACTCAAAATGATCTTCATTTCATTTTTTGACCCTGTGTGACCTTTCTGATACTAATATTATAAATGCGAAAGTAACTCTGTCTGTCTGTCTGTCTGTATGTTACGCTTTCACGCCGTAACCACTGAACCGATTTTGATGAAATTTGGTATAGTGGTAGATTAGACCTTGAGCAAGGACATAGGCTATGTTAGGTCGCGATAACCGACTTCCACGCGGGCGGACCGCGGGCAAAAGCTAGTACCATATAAATCAATTGAACATAATTTTTTTTTTAAGAGTTTTAACATCATTTTGAAACTTCGTCGTCAACATATTTATAACACTGACTGTAGCAATTTTGAATCGCGTCCATACTCTTCAACACTTACTTAACTTTGGTGTTATTTGAATTGGTGCAATTCAAAATGTTGACTCAATGGCATGCCCTTATGTTGTGTATTTTTTATACTCGTATTATTTCTTCTGATTCAATTTTTTTTTACGATTATTTTAATTGACAAGATAGCAGTCTAGTCAATTATGAAAAGAAGCCTTTGGATATTATAGGAGTAAATGAGCCAATACTTACACCTATTCTGTAATTTTCAGGTTACACCATTGGCACAAGGGAGCTAGGACTGAGTGAGCTACAATCAACTTGAAATTAAGTGACGCATTCATAATGTTATTTAAATACTGTAATAATATCAATAAATTTTAAATGGTTCAATATTCTTATTTTTTCACAATCCCTAATATCTACGATACTATTAGGTGCCTACATCACGATTTTGCATCTACTACCTATATGAAAGAAAGAAAGAAAGAAATATTTTAATTCTACACAGACATGCGTGGATACAGAATTATAATTTAATTGGTAAGTATCCGGAATGGAATGATGTTGGATGAATCCATACAAATATTATAAATGCGAAAGTAACTCTGTCTGTCTGTCTGTATGTTACGCTTTCACGCCTAAACCACTGAACCGATTTTGATGAAATTTGGTATAGGGGTAGATTAGACCTTGAGAAAGGACATAGGCTATGTTGGGTCGCGATAACTGACATCCACGCGGGCGGAGCCGCGGGCAAAAGCCAGTACTGAATAAGTTGCAAAAAGGGACCCCGGACTCGGAGGTGGAAGCTTCGGTTGCGACTGGGACTTACGCTAGGATGATGTGGTTGCGTCAAATTTGATAAACGTCCACGTTTGACTTGATTTTTTTGAAAGATAGTTTCTCATAAACCTTTTTACTGATCATAGAATGAAATTGCGTAATAATATCGTACTTGTCTATTTGTTTATTATACCATGCATAAATTCCGGTAGGTACAGTCAGCATCAAAAAGATATTGACGTACAAAGTACTCAAAATGATCTTAATTTCGTTTATTACCCCCTTCCAGTAGACTGATTGTTTTGATATTTGGTACTTACAATTTCGACTATAATACCATTTAAATCAATAAGCAGGTCATCTAGATATTTATGTCGTTGACTGTACCTACGTCGAATGTTCAGAACGGTTTTCTAGTACCTATGCCATATCTATTCATGATTTACTATGATATATACCTACCTTGATGAAAGCCAGTACTACCGCTGAACATGAGGTTCCAGGTTCGATGCCTGGACTCACCCCCGTATCTACAAACAAGTCATTACTTGTTCTTAAGTAATTTCTTAACTAATTCATTACTTGTTCTTGAGTAATTTCTTGAGTAAATGTTATTCTTTAGACAAGTAACGCAGAATACTTACTTGAGCACGGCCAAGTATTACTCAGGCCGTAAGATTTTTTTCCAGCTGTCAATACTGCATTCAACGTTTTAGAATTATGGAAAAGAAACAATTTTACCTAATGTATCGCTATGATTTTTAAATTTAATAACAGTTTATTGAAAATTATCATAATTCAATACAATATTCGATCCATCGCAATAATTTTGCAATGAGTTACATGATTATATATTTTTGACATGCTCTATTGTAAAACTAACGACTTTACAGTAAGTAATCCTAGTGGAAAGTAGGTACCTACTCTCGAGTGTTTGTTACCGTTTAACAAAGGAAGCATTTTTTGAACTTGCATAAGTTGTACGTCATTTAACTACCCTAGAGTTAAGTTAGCCGATGCAATTTTGTTGAAATTGCACAATAAACAACAATAGAAAATAGTAACGTAAAAAGCATATACTTAAGTTATAAAAAGAATAGTATCGTTGAGTCTTTGTTACAGTTTTTGATGATGTATTGTGAGCTTGCTTACATCATAAAAGGGTTTTATTTGTTGTACTTATGCCATAAACAGCAATAGAAAATTGTAACGTAAAAATGCATACACTTTATGCATGAGGACACCTTGATTTTACAGTCGTTTCGGACAAAAAAAATGGACACAGTTCGATTCCAAAATCGTCTTATAATTAATTATTTAAAGTTGAAAGGTTTAATGTATGGTTGTTAAGAAAATACTCAATTTAATATTTTCAGATAATTTTGCTTTAGAAACTGTGTCCAAAATCTTTTTATAAGAAACGACTATTAAATCACTTGGCATATAAATCTTTACTCACATCACTGTCAATACTGTAAATGAACTTTCAATACTTCCATTTCTATTTATTATATCAGCATATTCCTAGTTAAAAAAACTATTTATCACAAAGTCTAACCTTCAAATTACTAGTAAGTAGATGTTAGCAAAGTAATGCTTAAGCATTACTTTTAGTATGTCAAAGCCTGTTGAGGTAGGTTACTTACACAGAGGACAGAATCATTTCCTTCTCCATGGTTTCATAGCGTTAGAGCTAGCTTAGAGTAAGTTCGAATAGCTCGCTGTAAGATATATATACCTATATAATACCCTGATAAGAGTACTGAGTGTAATTCTTTTCATTTTCATTACGTGATGGAAACCCTTCTAAACCAGAATAGCCACTATTACTATCAATAACTATTGGGTGATCCTCGCAGAATAAATTTCGATCAAATGTTTGGAAATTATTAAAAGTACCTACCTAACAATAGGATAATTTTGTACTTAAATGGTTTTTTTTTAAGTAATAAAGGTCTTACCTCCCATGAAGCAAATAAGGCTCATTCCCAATGTACCTACACTATACCAGTATTGAAATGGGGCTTCTATACTTAGTGAATATAAATCCGAAAAAATAAATTCGTATGGGTAATTCTATGAAAGTTCTAGGATAAGGCCAAAGAGGATAGTTGGAATTGTTTCACTGAACACTTATATTATGGTAGGTAAAACCAGGCATGGAAGGTTTGCGGTCTAACAGTTATTCAGCTTCTCAGTTTGTTCCTGGGAAAAATATCCCTTTGGTAGGTGGTGTAGGTACAACCAACTTTTCTTGTTACTCATTATTTTGCCATAATAACCTACGATACGTCGACAAGCTGACACGTCAGAGCGTACAACAACCCCAACGGTTAATTGAAAGTCGAAAACGTGCAAACGACATCAGCTTTACAAAGAGAAAACGCACTAAAGGACATCATAACCATTACTAAGCAGTGTGTTTTTTCTGTCGACTATTGCTGTGGTCGCGCCTTTTTAGTTCTCAATTGATCAGGCATTATAATAAAAGATTTTGATGGTTGATGTCTTTGTACTTACCTCATGGTTAGAATTTCGTGAAGGTATAATATGACAATAAAGTAAAGTAGGTATTGGATCGATGGACTAGATAGCCCATGCAGATGTCGACATGTATGTTATGTGGATGTACCTACGTTTCAGTCAACGGACGATCATAATTGGGTATCCTACTGACTAGTCAAATTAGTTACTTTTTACTAAACGTCAAAACGATAAGTTATAAGGTAACTTCACGGGGTAACTTGTATGAAAAGAGACTTAGTGACGTCATAAAATTTAATAGTCAAATCAGTTATAGGTTGGGTGGATGATTAAAAATTAATAAAAACTATAAAATAAGAACCGACGAACTCAGGAACGAACTACGTTATCGAACTATAGGATAATACCCAATTGCCACAAGTCTCAATAAGATTTTTAAGATAATTTCGTTGGGTAGGCAAAGGCATAGGGTGTCTCAGTAAGAGTGCACTTTTTAAAATTGGAATATTTTTGTTTTCATGCAAGTGGCAACTATGAAATTTTTCAGTCGTCACCTCAGTTTATTCGGATTATTAAAAATGAAACGCTTTTCGGAAAAAACAACCCGTTACAATTGCAAAAACTCATTCAAAACTCATTACAAAACAATCGATTTATTCCAGCAACGATTTCCAGAACATATTATCTCACGAAATTCTGATGTCAACTGGCCACCAAGATCGTGGGATTTAACGCCGTACAATTTTTTTCTTTGGGGTTTTGTGAAATCTCGGGTTTGTGCGAATAAACCCGTATATAAAGGGCACATCTGCCAGTGCGGAAGGTTATGTCGAACTCGAACCGACTAAAACAGTGTGCCGTGTCTGGTCTCACATACCAGGGTTGTAAGGTTACCTATTATGGCATTCCCTTCGCACCCTGACTGACCCTGCGCCTTACACGGTTTTTGAAATGTAGCCCTAAAAAAACTTTTAAATTTGTACGCAACTGAGAAACTGCTAAAAAGACGATAGTACTCGTAGATATTGCTTTTTCAACAATTATCAATTTACCACCTCCATTGTAACGAGTGTTCCGATGACCTTTCCCAATTAGTACGACTCTCCCCTTCCTATCTAGAACAATAAGTGCAGGATTGAGGTATCACTCTCGCACGGTGCAAATTGGTAACTTCAACAAAAAAGCAACGCATAAGCACCTCCTTTCTTTGGCGCATCATGAATACTTGGAGTTCTTTACCACCACACAAGTTTCCTTCTTTCTTTAATCCCGGATCCTTAAAACGGAGCGTACAAAGTATCTAACAAGGCCAAACTGAGGTTTGTAGTTAGTATGTACTCTGTAGGTACATAATAAGTAGAAGCCTTTATGTTGGAGACAACTTTAGCCCATTATCGGGCGATCTGAATTTGACATTGACGTGATTTATTTCGTGCAATAATTGCCACCCTTCTAAACTTGTAGTGTTTGATAACTTAGAATGTATCTAGTTCTAAAGGAGACTATATTACAGTACAGTAAAGATGAAGCTGTTTTGAACGGATTCCTTATCAACTGTCAAGCCGGTCAGCTGGACAGACGGATATCCGTTGCCTTGATTTCCGGCCCTTGCATGTTGATCAAACATTTATGACGCAAGCTAGCCTGCGGCGGACTTTAGGCACAGTTATACGAAATGTAAAATGTAAATGGGGTAAATTTGGATTCCTCATCCAAAGGAGGACGGCCACGTTGTATGGAGCTTCGGCTCAGGCGTAGACATATTTTTATTTAAATAAAAATACTGCTATTTGGTAACTGAAGCTATGTATAAACCGATAATATAAATGGTTCAGTACGAACCTAATTTTAAAAAATGGTTTTTACGTGAATATTTTTATTTAATTTTCTTCATCACTTTCGTACACCATTAAAATACTATCGAGGAACCTAGCTAGCGGAGTTACAACTTCATACCTTGCCCAACCCAAGTACCAGATTACAGACATAATATGAGAGCAACAATCCACTGTCCTCAGGCCAACAATGCAGTTACAATAATATTCTTTTATTGTATATTATTTGTGGTGCAATCCATTGTAGAATTATATGTCGCACTTCATCTAGGTTAAGAATATGTCTTCTACTATGGGTCACATCAGCACCACAATTAATGAAATGTATAAATTCCACATCCAGTCTGTAGAAGTCGGGTTATCCATGTTCAAGCGTAAGTCTGCATGTAGAGCGGGTGCAGTATTCAAAGAATGGCCAGGGTCAACGTTTAAAGAAGAAGATACAGGGTCTAAAAGCAAGCCAGGGTCATCGTAAGAGTTATCGCAATCCATTTTGTATTTCTTCTAATTGTATTTAGTCTTTGACAATATCTTGATAATTATATTTTTATTCATTAGTCGGAGGTTTTATTTTATTCTTTCTACAGATTTTTATGTGTGCAACATTAACTGCCTTTTTGATAACGAATGTAAAACATATTGTGCTCAATCATATTAAATACTTCCAAATATTTTTTCAATGTGGGTTCGCTTGATACTACAATATTGTGCCTAATATTTATCTATACAAATAAATAAAATTTGAGTGTCTGTTTGTAATATTAAAATAACCGCTTTCTACTACATGCATATGAATGTATATACGGTACACATACCAAAATATATATTTTTAAATTTTTTGTCTGTCTGTCTGTCTGTCTGTCTGTCTGTTTGTTTTGGCTAATCTCTGGAACGGCTGGACCGATTTGGACGGGACTTTCACTGGCAGATAGCTTATGTAATAAGGAGTAACTTAGGCTAAAAAAAAAAAATGCCAAAAACAAAAAAAAATAAACAGATTTTTTTTATTAAGTACATTCCACGCGGACGAAGTCGCGGGCACAGCTAGTTCACAATAAAAGAAGACTATAACCATTTTCTTTTTGCTACGAAACAGCTGCACAGCAGAGAGCCGACTCTGGCCGTCCTCCTTTACCTCATACAAAGTAAATGGACTGTTCAGAATTAATTTCTGAATCTGTCAAGTGGCCTGGGTCGGGTTTCACCCAGGAATTAAGCCGAAAAAATCCTGTAACAATCGGTTTACAGGATTTTTCCACCTCCTCCTATTGAGCTCAATTGGAAATATAAACCAGAAGAACTTTAAGTAATTTCTTTTTGACCCCCGACGCAAAGAGAGGGGTGTTATAAGTTTGACGTGTCTGTTTGTCTGCCTGTCTGTGTCATCATAGCTCCCGAACGGATGAAGCGATTTAAATTTTTTTTTGGATTGTAGGTGACTTATGTGGGAGTGTTCTTATACATGTTTGATTAAAATCGGTTGAGCCGTTTAAAAGTTATGGGGGTTAAATTAGTGGGGGTGGGGAGTGCCGAGGGGATTTCAAAATTTTTATTTCATGATTATTATATGATTAATAGGTTGGGTTTTGACTGTGTCACCTCAGACAGATTAATAATAATAGTTTTTCTTCTAGTCCTGAGTATATCACGTGTTGGTAAAGTAAGTGGTTCAGCACGCTTGCCTGGAAGTAAATAATCTGTTTACTCTAGACTTGAACTTGACTTGTGGAAACACAGAGCCGGGCGGGGCACTCCTAGTCCACTCCTAGTAGGTCCCTACGCAAACTTAATGAACGTACCTGTCGCTGAAAAGTTTTGTGCATATTAGGGGAATATCCACTGTGTAGGTATCGGTGGCTAATCGCCGTATGTCTGGTCGTTCGATGATGGGCTGTGCCAACGGCTTGAAGTACCACATCTCCAGTTGAACGGTCTTAGCGAAAATCATATTGCCGATAAATATTGAATGATAAGTTTTTAAATTATAGAATTGTAAAGCTCTTTTTATGTATCTACCTAATGGACTTCCATACAACCGCTTCATCGGTTATACGCCCCTGAAGTGAAATGAAGTAAATTTTGGTTTACCTTATTCGGCTTTTCTAGAAGCGACTATAGGTTTATAGTCACTTCTAGGTCTTGGTGGAACACTAACACCATCAGTAGCGGCACCTTCAACATCAGCATCAAAGATAAGCTCACAAGAGATTTAATAGACGCTTTTAATAAGTACGAGTAGGTAAGTACCTGCCAGTAGGCCAAAGCCTCTCAACATTGGTAGAAGCAGTGGACTGCAATAGGCTAATTGATTGATTAACCTAGGTACAGTCAGCATCAGAAAGATATTATCGTACAAAGTACTCAAAATTATCTTAATTTAGTTTTTTTACTCCCTTCCTGTCGACCGTTTGTTCTGATATCTGGCACGCACCTTTAGTTTGGACAATAATGTCATTTATATCAATAAAACCGTTTGATTTGCTCATAATACGAGATTTATAAGATTATTTTGAGACATCGTCGTCAAGATATTTATGACGTTGACAGTACCTACAGTAGGCACATACCTGTATGCAAACAAGTACAGTACAATACTGTAGGTTTGAATCAACAGGTCAATTAAGTAACTACCTACAATATTGCTTCGAACGCTCTGTGACGCCAGTTACCTTTCACTGTAGGGATGAAGCGATGTTTAATACCTATATCATCCTCTATTTGTACCAGCTATAGATAATAATGTTGGGGGACACGTAGTCGGAGAGCTGGCGGCGAATTCAAGAATTTTCTTTAAATTGTATTTTTTGACTTTTGATATTCAGAAACAGTAGGAGAGTAAGATAGGAAACAGCGCTCTTTTAGTTTGTCCAGCAGACATTTTTACTGATGGCTCCACGGTCACCCTTAAAGACGGATATAAAGAGAAGGAAAATTTTGAGTGATTCAAGTGCGGTTATTCGAACTTTAAAGTTAGCATAATAAATGCTATAGAAAATTCATTCAAGTATGAAGATATATCACACATTATGTCACACAGCTTGAAGATTCAGGATTCTTGCCGACTATCCGTACTGTGTCAATAACTAAGTATCTCTCTCTTCCGGTCCACGCATCAAGTCCTGTCTATACATGTCTAATGTACGAGTTTTAATATGTAATTATTTAAAAGAATGTATTCTAGGATATACTTACTCATTTTTTAATATTGTTTTTTTCCAATGCAGTAAACTAATCAGTATTTTGCCTAACACTGATTAGTCATCATCTTCATAGATCATCGGTAGGTAACAAAATATAGTTTTCATGATTTTTAAGTTGCCAAAAACCTAACTCGAATTTGCCACGAGCTCTTTGACTATACCTACCTGTCGTTTTCACACACACATAGTTCTCGAAACACTCGCAGAGGGCCGTTTAGGAACAAGCCGCAACCTGTGGAAAAAACAAACTGGACTGCAGCCACTTGTTTGAGGGGCTACAACCTCAGCCCTACACGTGTTTTTCACGATAGGAAGGGAGAGGGTGGTTCATTAATAGAGCTCATCGGAACACTCGTCATTATTTGCAGCAAATATTGCTAATGAAGTAGTAGATAGGTAGGTACCTATTATCAACGTATTTGCAAAGCTTTAAGGGTGCTATTGTGTCCTGAAGACGGCTAATGATGCGGCGAGCACGACGTCATTAAAAGCATCAAAGAAAGAATTGTAACGACCCGAGAGGTAACAACAGGGATGTTACCATGAAACGTGCAATACTGCGGAGTCACACGAAACAGTAAGGAAAGAAGCAATTATTAGCTAATATGTCGGTAGGTACTTACTTCGGATTTCTTTGGGGAAGTAGGGTCCAGGTCAAACGATATGTCATCATGAACTGTCTTCGGGTCAGGATTAAGTAGGTGATATATCGTCGCTTATATTACAACACCGCGAATGTGCATTTTTTCCGTTATTGACATTTTGATGTCATTGGATAGAGAAAAAAACCCCGCGTTTTTTGCACCAATCGCGTTTAAAAGTACTCGCCAATCACAAGCTAGAATTCAAAATTTGTATCACCGCTAATACCGGTGATTGGCCAGTTTGGCAAAACACCGCGAATGTGCATCAGTCGCCATACATTCTTAGCAGCGGACGTTTGGGTAAGCGTAATTTTTAATGTATTTAATTAACAGTAAAATTATATAATGTGATCCATCGTAAATTGGTTAGTAGCAATTGAACCTAAAATTAATCAAAAAGTGTTGTATTATATTAGTAAATTACTGCTTAAGTCACGCTTTCTTATTCGCGGTGTTCCATTGCAACTTTTATTCATATTCGCGGTGTTTACAGATTAAGTTTTTTGCTTCTCCTGTAAAGTTCAGAAAATGCATATTCGCGCTGTTGTAATATAAGCGACGATATGCGATTCATGAAATCACCGGTGAGCAACTTTAAATATAACTTAAGGACATTTTCATGGTAGGTCTTTTGTATCCCGCGTAGGAACGAACCTACCTTAACCTGACAGCCTCCGTGGCGTAGCAGTAGTGAACGCGACTGCTACGCAGGAGGCGCGGGTTCGATCCCCGCTCAGTGTAAATATTTGCACAAAAAGTGCACGCCCGCACTATTTGTGGCGCGCTATCTACTGGCAAGCTTAACATCAGGCGAGGTGAAGTCAAATTGACGTGTCCTGTATAAAAAAAAAAAAAAAATGTCTTTTATTCGTATCTGCAATCTACTGATGACGTTGTCTTATTGTATCTCGTTGATATGACCACCCCTCCATAAAGCATGGTCAAAATATATAAGGATTACATAAATAGGCTTTGATCAATGTCCAGAATATTGCATATCTTCAGAAGTGGTCTTTGATGGTTAATATTTTATGAGGGCTCTTGCTAGGACATTGTGGTGTTTATTTTGCCTTTTTGTACGTGGTGCAGCAGTTTTTACCTTCATCTTTTAATAGCTCGATTTATAATATTTCTTTAGATCATAATACCTACCGAAATAGCGAGATTTAAAGGTCCTGGCGCACGCAGATTGTTTTGTACTTCCCTAATCTATACTTTGAATTTGAGAACGTGAATTTGAGCTCTTCCACCGCAACAGCACCCTGTGCTATGTTCAAAATACACCAAGCAACGTGTACCTGCCTACTAGCATATTTTAGGTCCAGGATATATGAATCAAGCTGTAGTTGCAAAGTTGAGACTGAACCAAGGTAATTTGGAAATTACTCTAAGGGTTTTAAGTATTCTGGAATCTTTACAGTACTTCCAGGTTTGAGTTACATGCAGAGCCGCATAGTTTAATGCCGCATGACTAAGTATATCGTCTTTATTGTAACTACAGTTTGTAAAGCCCGACCAATAAAATAAAATACCTCGCCATATTGCGGAAAACTAATACGATAAACTAATTTCTTCATATGGCAACAATCTATGAGATGTCATTATGATCATCTGTCAATGTAGTGTCAATTGTGCGTGTTAATTAATGTGAATTTGATTGCGCTATATATATGCCGAAAACTATTAATTAAAAGTTTTCATATTTACAATTTAACTAGGTAAGTAGGTATTTGTCGGATAAAAATTCGGAAGAATCTAAATAACATCACGAACATTGTTGTCAACATGACGGGTAGGTACATCATAGAGTACGCGCAATGGAAATTGGCCAATTTTCTAATTTTACCAACTGTAACTAATTAGGTATTAAGATTCTGAGTTTTAACCCGGTCAATTTAAACATTCGAAGGTACATAAATTCCCAACAAGCTGAAAATGAGTGAAATTGTTCAAAACATAATTATAAACAATACCTGAAAGTTCCCCATCATTCTCGTGTAAGGAAAAAAAAATTAAAGGTCAAAGGTCAAAAATATGAGTTTTTAGCGATTTCCGTCAAAACGGTAAGTTAATCATAAAAGTACTTCAGACAAAAATTGTAGATTAAAAATTATCTATAAAAATTGGATCGATAGTTTTTTCCAACGAGCCACCGTTTCTGTGATATACCTGTGATTCAAAAAGTTATAAAATTTGTGATCGTCATAATATGTACACGTTTCCAAACCACCTATGAGGTAGTGTACTTAGCGCGTTTTTTAAAATGTGGTTTCCCCATTAGGCCTACTCCACGGGTCAGTTGTGAACATAACGTGAAACTATTGCAAACTATTGGAAATTTTCAAAGATTGGAAAAGATAAAAGTGGTGTAGGTAGGTAAATAAAAAAAAGTGATGAAGTTCATTCGCCTGATTCGCAATTTCGCAAAAAACTTGTTCTTCTTCTCCTGCTTCTTCTTCATCTTCACAAAAATATTTCAACATATAATATATAATACTTATCAACTCTAGACATGTATATAGGTGGCGTACTAATGCATACTCGTATTATGACGTTAATAACTTTGATAACTTTTTGAATCGGTATATCTCAGAAACGGTGGCTCGTAGGAAAAAACTATTGATGCATTTTTTATAGATAATTTTATAATCTACAATTTTTGTCGGAGATACTTTTATGATAAACTTACCGTTTTGCTGAAAATCGCGAAAAACTCTTTTTTTTTACCTTTGACCTTGAATTTTTTTTTTCCTTACCCGAGAATGATGAGGAACTTTCAGGTATTGTTTATAATTTTGTTTAGAACAATTTCACTAATTTTCAGCTTGTTGGGAATTTATGTATACCTTCACTATCATTTTTTGGTTTAAATTGACCGGGTTATTTGATGAATAATAAATATGTACTTAATAATAAAATTTGTTTATTTTCTATTTCAACCAGACTACTTTAAAACATATATCCATACTGATATTATAAAGCAACTCTCATCTGTCTGTATGTTAAGCTTTCATGTCTAAACCACTGAACCGATCTTGATGAAATTTAATATAGAGATTTTGGGAGTTTGGGAACGGAAAAAGGCGGTACCGTTTATCGCGAAAAAGGGCGTTAAAGGGAGAGAAATGGGGATGACAGTTTGTATGGAAGTACGTTCTTTTTATCGATAATTGACATCCACGCGGGCGGAGCCGCGCGCAACAGCTAGTAAGTAATATATAAATGCCATGCTCCTTTGTATGTCTCCTTTATGTCTGCAACAGTTTCATAAACTAAAATATTTGTACACTAGCCATTTCACATGTGTACTATACTTGGTGTTGTCATAATCATAGACGTTTATAGCGCCCCCGGTACAAGTTTTTTATTTTATTGGTCGGACTTTACCTACACTATTTCTAGAAGTTTAGGTATTGGCATATGTATAATAAAATAATAGATTACGTACCCAACAAGTGAAAAAAAGGTGAATTCTTTTCGAGGCAGTAATTGTATCCCGAGAGGCGCGAAGGTTTCTACGGTAGAATCCTGAACGTATAGTATTAGCGAGGGATTCTAGATAGAAACCTCAGCGGATCGAGGGACACAAGAGTTGAGATGAATTCTTTTTTCACGTGTTAGGTACTTAACTACTCTACTTTTTATCATTGACTACGAGAAAATAATTACCCGTGAAATTACTCTCTAATTATAAATATATTTTTTTAATTAAAAATGTTTAACTGATCCATATTCCGTAAAGCCTGTTCAGTTTTTTTTGGTGGTTTTTAATTAGTTTTTATACAGAGAGTGTGCAACCTCTTTGCATTTTTTTTTCTAACTATACCTATACTCTGTCCATTCGTTTATTTTCTTTTTGACAGCTCACACGCAATGGTCGATATAACTTTGTTCTTGCGCCAACACCTAAAACTCCGAACAAAAATTAGGCGCCAATAAGTACGTCACAATTCATGACGAGGCCACGTCGGCCGGAAAGAAATTTTAGGGATGGCGTATTTAGTCGATCGACTGTGTTTTTATTATAATAACTTGAAAATGTTATGCAATGCTACCGGTTTTTTTATTAACACTTAATTGATTTAGGGCCGATTGTTTGTCACGCGGGCATTATGAAACGATTTATCGAATTTGCGTTGTTGTCTTTTAAATCGATTTAATCGAAATATAGGTACCAAAGATTCCACAATGGGAATTAGGTATATAATTTTGGAAGTTGGCGTGTGCGTTCATAAGGCCCACAATCGGTTTATGATAAATTTATAAAATGTAAATGTTTACCATGGCACACACCAATGACTTTTCGAGTCTTTTCGAAGTTATGTGTGTATTTATCGCAGGTTAATAAGTGCCCGGTTAATGGCAATAGGCTCGCCACCTATTACATTGGGACCTAAACATAAACTGGCGAAATGTGGGTACTAGCACCTCTGCCTTCGGGGTCTTCGGGGAATATAGGCGTGAGTTTATGTTATGTTATAAAATGTACAGACACGAAATATCTACTAATTTATTATGTATAGTTAGATAATAAATAAAATACTACATAAAATCATGAAATATATACATGAAATGAATAATGAATACATGAAATCATTTGCTATTATCGATTTATAATTTTATAAATCGAGGTTTTTAACTTAATCGATATTTTGAATTTTTGTGCAACCATCACTATTTCCATCTGTTAAAAAGAAAATAAACGAATGGACAGAGTATAATCGATATATTTACACATGTTTCAAATTCTTTTTTATTTCACTAAGTGGAAAGAAAGAGCGTTTTATTCACTGTTTTTGGTGAATCACGGGACCTTTTTCGAGGGTCAATGGTAAAAACTAAGTTATTAGTCTTTACACATCATATGGTAGGTATTGTCAAGGGACAGTAAGAATTGTTGCCCAGGCCCAGCCAGTGTAGTTTCTTGAACAGTATACTAAACTTCATCTCTGTTTGCCTCGATGTGTCGACCGAAGTGAGCGGTCTATCTGTCGACCGTCAGTGTTACCAATCCCCTTTTCGCAGTTTGAAATGTATGTGCGTTGACTTTAGAAGCACTTATCTTAATTAAATCATAACCTTTTTTAGGCGTTCGTGTAAGAGGCATGATATAAATGAAAATAAAACACAAATTCTTTGATAAACTTTATTTGCGACTTAAACAATCAGTAGGTACCTATGTTATACATAGATATGCGTCTCATCATTTGATTTATATTGAATACGTACAAATCAACTCATTTTCACCAACATTGATAGTTTAATAAATATATCTATTAGAAAAATACACTGAATTGATCCGTAACTAAATGGTTTATCTATAAACATTCTCCAAGTTAGATAGTGGGTATTTGTAATGTGTTAGGTAATGTCCTTTAAATTGCGCTTTTGGATTGATTAAAATCGTTCAGTCATCACCATGAGTATATTATTAGTTGACATTGCTAGCCTCATAGGGTCCCGAAATAACCACGCTATTTTGTTTACTAAAATATGTCAATCCAAATTGTTAATCAGACACTAAATGACATACGAAAATGGTTAAGGTTATGAATAAGGAATCGAAATAATGTTATCAAATGTTGAATCAGAAATAGGTATTCATAAGGGACCTTATGGCGGTGCAGTCCATAGGGGTCGTTATCATGTAGTAATGTACAAGGGAGCTTATCGCGGGAAAAGGTGTTGTAGTACCTAACACATAGGTGAAGAGCGTAGGACCACACATATCCAGGGGACGTGATATAAATATATCGCTGTTGTCTTAAAACTATTTACTACAGACGAAGGTTAAGTATGAAAATAGAATTTGATGTCTACAGATAAAGATGTCTTCAACGCTCTGTGGTTATTATGTGAAATCATATCTATTAGCGTCGTTTCGTAACCCGACTGCCGAAGGAAGGAGGGTAATGTTTTCAAAATCTACAATCCGCATCAATCCAACAATTTTCTAAACTTTCTAAGCGCGCGTTTTACGTGACTACCTTGCGTGACTTTTTTATGCCACTTAGGTGGCAGACAAGCACACGGCCCACCTGATGGAAAGTGGTTACCGTGACCTATGGACGTATGCAACATCAGGGGAGTAACTTGTGCCAATAAGTGGTATAAATTAATCATTTGTTTTATTTTACACTTTTTAGGTAGTTATGATATGACATGTATATCTTTTTGAAATTTACATATCGTTTATACTTGAAATAAAAACTTAAATCAATAAGTAAGAACATTAGCGAGAATGATTGTTTTGTTAAACAACTTTAAATCGTTATATATCCTAAACTATTATTTAAAATGAAAAATGATAAAAGGAACCTAAAGATGATTTTAAAATACCTATTCAACGACACCCCACTTGACATAGTTCAACGAATTTTTTTTTTTTCATTTTGACAATATGGCGTCTGGTTGTCGCTGTGGTGGATTTTGATTACTTTCATGTCTTTAGTGACACTCGCAAGGTTAAGACGAATCGATTGACGTATGAATTATCAAAATCGGCCCATGCATTTGGTCTCTAGAACGCCACATAGAAACAAACATACATACATACATACATACATACATACATAGACTGATAAACACATTACCCTCCTTTGCGTCGCGCAGTCGGGTAAAAAGGACAAGCCTTTGGTCTTCCCAACAGCACAAAAGCTCCCCAGTGAGGTCTGGTTACTCTCCACCGGGAACCCAACAAGAGGTTATTATGGCTGTGGTATTCTGTAGAGTTGAGATACTGTCGAGCCACTCAATTGGGACGGAAATACCGTCGTGTTTTACCTGCGTTGTGCCAAAATTGAGCCCTAACATTGCCTCCTGTCGTGCCACCTAAATATTATATCAGATAAAATTGGTTGTAGTAGGTATATCTAATATCATACCTATAGGTAAATTTTCATGTAATCGGCAGCCCACTACCATCAATGATATATTATAATTATTATAACTATAGATATGTTGTTTATCTATATATATAAAAATCAATGCCACGTTTCGTTGTAATGTTATAACTCAATAACGCTTTTACCGATTTGGCTAATTTTGGTCTTGATTATTCGTGGAAATCCAGGGAAGGTTTTTACGGCGAGAAAAATTCGAATACTTGCCGGGAACTGATGTCCACGCGGGCGGAGCCGCGGGCAAAAGCTAGTACTAGGTATATAATATCAACAAAAATTATGAGAAAAAATTATCCACCAATCAAGAGACGCGACAGTGCGCTACAGAAAATAAAAATAAATTACATCTTTAATAATAAATCAGGAATAAGAAAATTATTATTAATTTATATAATAATATAATGCGTATAAATTAATAATATTGACGTATTATTAGGAAGTGGCAATTTTTTTGTAATATATACTTAGTTTTTGCGTGCCGCATGTTCCACAATAACGTATCTATCTGTAAAATAGTACGACATTGCCTACTCTTTGTTATAAAGTTTTCAAAATGCCAAATGAAAGACACAAACACACAGAATATTATACACATTTGTAGTCTAATATATGAATGTTCTCTAAATAGAAGTATGTTTTCCAGCAACCTAGAACTCAACTCCTCATAACACAAGCTATTACTATTCTACACAGCCCTCTCCGTACTCAAAGTAGCTTCCTTTGGGTCCAGAGAGTAGCATTGTGTAGGATTTCGTAGAATATTTATTTATTTATTGTGCTACCGATTATATGAAATTAGTAAAAATCTAACAGACGCCGTTTTTAAAATAGATGATATTTTTTAAATCTGGAATCGAGCTTCAAACTAAGATGATAGAATAGCGATCATAACTTCCGATTTATCGCAAAATTCCCTTCTCTAGATCATTAATTACCCTTTGAAACTCAATGTCAATTTCATCTATTATCCATTACCCCCTCCAAACTCTCTCTTAACTCCCTGAACTTGATCTCTAGATCCGCGCTTGATTTTATGCGCCTCAGTCTGAACGAGAAAGTTCGAAAATCGTTGAAATCGTATTCTACTTTCTGGTAAAAGGAAAAGGCTTCTTCTATAGCTAGTCACTACGGAATTCATTGCATGGTGTACTATGCTTATTTTAATATTAAGATGAACATATGTAGACAGTATAAGTTGTGTGGGGTGGGATGGGGACTAGAGGTTTATATACGTTAATACTGAACACACATTGATAATTTTAGACAACCATTAGTATTAATACGTATTAATTGCCGCCAACTGGCGTAAAAATGACCAGGTTTTTAAATTACATGACTTTGAATGAACCGTTTAAAAAAACCTATAAAGTTTGCGGATTCATAACATCAAAAGCATTTTGTGTTACAACTAAACTAAATCCACAAGTATTTTTTGCAGTCATCAAGTAACTAATGCAATATAAAATATTGTAATGAAACTGCGGTCAAGTATCAAGAGTTAAAGAACCACTTGTAAAATAGCCAAAAGGATTTATAATAAACTATTGTTTAAAAACCGCATCAACTGTCGCTGCACACTGTGAGCTGTTCGTAATTTAAATGACTAGTTTGTATATCTTATTGGTATAAGTGACCCTGAAACAATACGTTATAGGTACAGGGAAAATGGAATGTACTCATATGCATTTAATCCGTACTATATTATAAGCTATTTGTAATACAATGTAATACCTGGTAATTGGACGAAATTATTTTGAATCAGTTAAAGCTAGTAAAATTTCTTTGTGAATTGTATGTAGTAAGTATGTCATAATATGGTAAATATATATTTTTAATTGCACCAAAGCCGGAGGGCTTTCTTTAAATACAACAAAATATTTAACTGTATTAATATTGAGTGCGAAACTCGTAGTAACAACATTACAGAACCGGTGGCGTAAGGATACATTGATTTCTTTACTTTCAAGTTCACTTGAGAAACAAAAAGAATACTGATTGATATTATATTACGAAATCGTACAGTAGCCATCAGTATTAGCTTAATACAAGTCATAAAAAATAATTCAACAAAATTGAAAAATATATAAATACATTGTGCACATTACAGAAATAATTACATCAGCATTGAAATAACACTACTTTTACGGATTCTATCGCGATATATGTATTTGTTATTGTTTACTTTAGCGAACATGGTTTTTTTTTGCTGAAAAGTGACCGGAACGTCGGTTTGAAAGAAATTGTAACAAATATATCGCGATAGAAGCCGTAAAAAGTGGTTTTATTTCAATGAGTGACATTCGCGTGAACTTTAGAAGATATCATTCATTAGCAATTTATTTAGTGCTTTATTTAAAACGTAAAACATTTTTAGTGTTCAGCCAGTTTTGAGGATGCCTGTACATATCTAATTACAGATTTCAAAAACATAATTTAAAAAATTATTATTACTGAAATAAGTGTTAATTTATATAAGGTAAGTAATACCATGACATGAAAGCGAATGAATAAACATTACATTATGTGGCACATAAAGGACATGGTCTTAAAAGTTATTATATCATTACTATAGTATTCTATAACTATTGGCAAATTTGTTTATAGCATGAAAGCGGCTTCTAAACATAATAGCACTTATATGACTATATTAAATTATAAACAGTTAATTTACCTATTCGATGAACGATACATAATACATATGCATGAAATATACACAAGCTTCGTATATTCAGCTTTGAATGATATTAAGAGCTAAATTAAAATATTGCCAGTCATAGCCTTTAAGTCTATATTATACCGGACCCTTACAAAATACCTAAAGGTAAAGTTTAGAACACATAATAAACTGGCGGATTTTTTTACCTTTACTAGACCATTGTTTTGTTAGGTATGACGTTTACGAGACCATTTTGGGGGAAATAGGATATTAGAAAGAAGGCGTTTACTAGACCATTTTGAGGGCAATAGGATATTAGTAAGAAGAAGTTTACTAGACCATTTTGGGGGAAATAAAATATTAGTAAAAAGGCGAGAATCGCGCCGGTCAAAATAGATTATATTACGAAAACTATTGGAAAATCTATCCATCACTAAACATTTTATTGTAGTAAATGTTATGTATAACATAACATAATAATCAATTAAAACATTTCTAACACATCACAACGTTTTGCTACTTATCTTCAGCGCTTTATTCAAATTTAATTGTTATTTTATTTCTAACAAAACGCAACCGCAAAATCGAAGAAAAATCCAAATCGACGCCATAAGAAGTTTGTTTTACCCGCGTAACTACCGCTGTAGTTAAATGGAGTTACGAGGTTTTAACCAGATCTCATTGTTCATTAAATGTACATTTAATTTGCATAGGTAACAATTGCAGATTTATATTCAGGAGAAAGACGATTTCACTTTTTTTAGTCATTTGTAGTTAAAAAAAAAAAAAAAAAACAAATCATTTAGGTGCATCGCAGTCTTTAATATAACAATATTTTATTTAGCAAAGGCTATTTAAGAAACTAGATCGCGTAAGCCGTAGCAGCTTAACGAATTCATAGGCTTATAAACTGCATCTAGTGTATCTGACATTTTAAACGGGCTGGGTGTCTGAGCGTCTGCAGGTGAAAACGGTATTTATAGAACAGTACACCTTTGGTATCTCTTGACTTTTATAAACGGCGACACCTGGCGTTGGATTATAATATTAACTGAACATGTTACAACAAATTATTATTCAATATTCGCGATACATTTACTAGACCCGTATTGCAATAGAATTTATATTATCCTTCTCTTCGTACCTAATTTACGTTGGCTTTCACCAACTTTCAACTAAATTGTTTTTTTTTTATACCATTTAGGTGGCAGACAAGCACACGGCACACCTGATGGAAAGTGGTTACCGCGGCCTATGGACGTATGCAACACCAGGGGCGTTACACTCGTGCTGCCTACCCTGAAGAAACCTAATGCTTTTACTTTTACGTGAAACAGAATAAAGCTTTAAACTTATCTGGTCCCAGTTCCTATTGGTATTTAATTATTATGTAAAATGTTGCACAGGAATTATTTCTATAGGCCAGAATGACTCTTAGTATTGAAACGTTTAATTTATACATTCGTCGTGATAAAATTCTAAATAATTCTATATTTTAAATATAATTTTTTAATTATTATATTTACAGATAATTTAATACCATGCTATAATAAAAAAAAAACATTTTGAAAGGGTTCCTCAGGACATAATTTAATGTCGACCATGTATGTATAATTTTGGTCGATGCTTATGGGTTCTAAAAGAAACTCATAAAATTCTTAAAAACACTAAAATTATTGGAGATAAATATACCCGGAAAATGGTTCCCCTTAGTTTTAAAGAGAAAAGTTTCCACCACTCAGGGTTAAAAAAATAAATTTCATTTAGGTATTTTGTAGTGTCGTTATTTACGTTTTTTCGAAACTCATTTATTCACGCAATAAAATGCTCCTTTATAGACAACATTTTTTATATATGCATTTTAAAAAGCACAGTGTCAACTTTAAATTTCATACAACAACGTAACTATCGTCAAATCGTCTATAACGAATCGCACCATACTCGTTTCTACCTATCCGTGTCTAAAACGTACCACAATTGACACACTCTTCACACAATCTCACTCACCAATATTTTCTTTTAATACTACCAAGGCCTTCTTCGATAACGTGACATTATAATTTATTTCGATAATTCAATTTGACACTAGCGAAATTCAACTTACTGAATCTTTGCAGACAATATACCAATATACTTACCAAGAAATAAAATTAATACACCAAGAATTCAATAAATAATGTAATATTAGACATTTAGTACTGGTTATGTAGGTGATATACCTACCTATAGACAACTATAATCCAGTGCACTTTAGGACACGTGATAATTCTCATACTAACCTATTAAAAATTACACTTCATGCACATTTATATGTTAGATTAAAAGTGCGATGAAGTTATAATATAATGTACGGCACAAAAAGCAGTGTCATGAAGTTGCATATAAATAAACAGCACACGTGTGTGTATATCTGGGTAAAGTAATGTATTTAAGGTATTGATGACGCTGACTGACATTTGACATTCGTCATCAATTTTTTATTGCACAATCGATCTGCCTTAGATTTTTGTCTAATTTCGATTTACCTTCAACATGTTCAATTTAAACCGAAGTATTATTACATTACTTCACCCAGATATACACAGACGTGTGTTGATTATTTATTAAAATCTGATGTTTTTTTAAAATCTGAGAATGCAGTTCAAAATATCTCAAAAAGGTCTCCTAAGAGCACTTTGCTGTAACTACAGGTAAGGTACTTGCCCTTAGAGCCCCATTTCAAAATACACCCTGTATGTATACAATATTATCTGCACGAAATAGGTGCCCGCATGAGGCAGCGGTGTAAGATTAAGGCCCGTGACACTCACCTGAATCTCGATTTATCTGAGGGCAGATTGTATAGGCAATATGTCAAATCTATCAATCTGCCCTCAGATAAATCGCGATTCAGGCTGAGTGTCATTCTAGAATACGGGCCTAAGACTTGTTATTTGAAACGAGCTCACTAGTAAACATAGGACGATTACTTAAACATATGTGCCTTATTTTCTTTTTAATTTCTTTTTTTGAGCCAATTTCAATACTAATGGGGTACTGACATGATATACACAGTACAGAAAATCTTATTGTCTAAGAACATTCATGAATAATCACATTATATAACAAGCTCGAGAATTTTGTTTCACAGATTATTTTAATACCAACGCTATGTTGGGCTTGAAAATACAACAATTATATTAAATACACGTATAACACAAACACACATAAATACTACGTATGTGTTTATATACCGTATCGTAATTAGTTACGTCACATATTCATGATAATTATAATATTGAACCCCCATGGGAAGAAGCATGAGAATAACATCTATCTTCATCAACATATATCTATATCTTAATTGATTATATTAAATCTGCTTATACAATCGCAGTTTTTAAAGATATATTGGCTATAGAAGTTCTTCAGTCTAAAGCAAATCAAAATGACGTATAAATACGTATTTAGTGTAATGAATTAATTGCATCTACATTGCAATGTATAATAAGTCTAAAAAATACTTAAATATAAATATAATTAACAAAAATTGCGTAAAGTCCATGTTCACTTTGGATTGATTTTAGGTGCAGACTCGTGACGTCATCACACATAAATCAGAAAGCACTCCCCTTCAAATAATATGAAGAAGTAAAAAAAATATACATGTAAAGTGTTACCAACGTTATGACGTCGTAAAAAAAGAAATAGACGCTTGCTCATGTGCCCTTCTGCCACGAATAGACAAGTTAAAGCCTAAATAACATACTTCCGCAGTGCTTACTTGAATTGATCCAGTAATATAGTCGTATTTTATTTACGCGAAACAGTTACTAATACTATAATAAATAGAGCGCTATAAATTTTTCGCTAGTTACTTCGTTGTTATATTAAGCCGCAAGATTGGTTTAAATAAGTTTGTACTGAAATATATCATAGATAAGGGATAAGTGGACAAATATATCATAAGATAGACCTATGTTCCATCAAAGCAGATTACGCATTATTTTTAAAGATAGAGTTAATTTCTCTTCAAGGTCGAATTTCTATTCTATCACTATATGAAACTATTTTTGGTCTCGGGTGAAATTCGGTCTAAGAAGAACATACTTTCTATACATCATCAATTTAGACAAATTATTATCCATTTCATTAAAGATAAATGTTTTGTTACGAAGTTATTTCTCATTATTATTATATTTTAAATAACAAATATATAAAAAATTAACTAAGTAATCTCATTAGTGGATTGCTAAATAATTGCATACTTACAATTTGTATTTCAGTCGAAACTATGTACAAATGAAGAGAACTGAAAAACAGGGTGAAATGGGCTTTAAGTGGTGATTAGTGGTGAATATGGAGTGAAAAGAGATAAAATGGGCGTTAGGTAATTTGTAAAATAGATTCAATTATCCTTTTTTTTTTTTTTTAGGTAAGTATAACCAAATAACTAATGATTTTGTGCAATGAAATAATGTATGCGATATACATGCTTGAAAGAAACTGACTTTAAATTGATTCGAAAATTTTGTTCCTATTAGCCTCGTTTTTATAAATAATGTTAGACCATACATAAGTAGAGTAAGCGTACACAAGCGAAAGTATTTAGTGTGGGGCGGTGGAGGTGGTGGCGATGGGGCTCTCGTTGCGGGGCGGGGACGAGGACTCGTCGTACGTGATGTTCAAGCTCTCGCAGTCGCTGCCCGGCGAGCAAGCGTCGGTTTCTGGTCAGGTCTCGCTACGCACGTTCAGTATGGCCGCGCGGCACATCGGACACTCCTTCAGCTGCGACGTGCATAGAGAGCAAAATCCCCTGCAAAGGAATAATAGTAAACGAATTTGAATGTCAAGTCTTTGTAAACGTCAAAACAGGAAATAGGGTATTTGACAATATTTTTTTTTACTTTCGAAAAATGACCACTTTATTATAATATAATGAACTGTAAAAGTAAAATTCTCGTACGACAAATGGTTTTCAAGATTTTTGATTTTGAAAAATTCAATTTATCGCACCGCCCGAAAACGCTCCATACAAAATCGCACGAAATTGTGACGTCACGCTTCGGTAGCGCGTAGTGTAAATGTATGGAGTGCAAGAGAATATCGCATTTATCTCGGTCTTCCTTGCGTTTACACGTATATAGTTCATAATAAAAGTTATTTAAAATTTAATGAGGAATCTAAAAAGTTATATATTTGAATTGAATTTGATTGTAAATATTTTGACTTTTTTTGGCAATTTCAACTAATGAAAAGTCATAGTTTCAGTTTAGATATGCAATATTTTATTATGCTAAGCATATTTTTTCAGAACAAGCTAACATAATTAAGCAGTATTGGGAAGAATCGACGACTTAGTCAAATAGCCCATTCTATAACAATTGGCATGAAATAAAGCAATATGAATAACATGATCGAACCGACGACTTCTTTTGAAGTAGTGGGTTCGATCTAACTTCAGTGCAAAATACTTGTATATAATAAATATAAGTATATCTATCTGCATTGGTCTGAATGTTTTTAGGGTTCCGTAGCCAAATGGCAAAAAACGGAAGCCTTATAGATTCGTTATGTCTGTCTGTCTGTATGTCATAGCCACTTTAGTCCGAAACTATAAGACCTATTCTGTTGAAACTTGGTAAATAGATATATTCTGTGAACTGCATAAAGAATTTATAATAGAAAAAAGAAACAAAAATAGAAAAAAGCAATACATTTTGGGGGTCTCCATAGGTACTGAGAACTGAAAGTCAAAAATTATTTTTCCATCAAACCCATATGTGTGGGATTTCTATAGATAAGTCTTCAAAATGCTATTGAGGTTTCTAACATAATTTTTTCTAAACTAAATAGTTTGTGGAAAAATGTGTCCCCCCCTTTCTAAGTTCTAAAATAAGAGAGTGATAAATCTAAAAAAAATATATGATGTACAATGCCATGCAAACTGCCACCATAATTAGTTTGAACGAGATCTAGTAAGTAATACAAAAATAATTTTAAAAAAACATTTAATTTATTATGTTACTTGCTGTTACGGAACCCATCATGGGCGAGTCCGACTCGCACTTAGCCAGTATATTTAGGTAAGTATATAAGGATGTTAGTCTGCATTCCAGAACTCATAATACAAGTTATGCTATCACCGTTTGTGGGTCAAAGCGCAAAGCCGAAGGTGAGGTTGTTGCACCCCGGCGGACCCAGGGGCATCCCTGCGCTCCTCGGGAAGGGGGACCACGGAGACACCAACACGTCTCCGGAAAACGAGGAGGCGCGCGGACGCGTTCGTATTCGTACTATTTCAAACGGTTTTTAAATAAAAGCTGTTCAGTATGAACTCTACTTGTCAAAGAATTAGTATGGTTGCATTCAGGGAGCTATTAGGTTCGGAGGCAAGATTAAGAAGGGAGAGCGAAGAGATGAGGAAACCAAACAACAAAAATGTGCTTAAAATGATATTATTATTTAATGATATATTTATATTCATGTAAAAAAATAACAGAAGGATGATTTCGTAGGTGCGCAGTGCGATTTATGCACTTAAGGTCTATGTAGTCATATTTTTTTTTTTTTTTTTTATATAGGACTCGTCAATTTGACTTCACCTCGCCTGATGTTAAGCTAAAGGCAAAGTCTCGGAAAGAGGGTCACCATCGTAAACATTTACCATGTTAACAGTGGCGGCACTCAGCTTGACGGCCTCATTAGATGCCTTTTCACGCCCCGCTTAAAGGACCCGGGACTGTATGAAGATGGAAACACGTGAGCTGGCAGGGAATTCCAGGTCTTAGTGGTGCGGCATAGGAATGAATCACTGAAACGCTTGGTTCTAGCAGGTATACTCTGCACCGTAAATGGATGACATCTTAGCCCTGCACGTGTCGTCCTGTGAAGGAAAGGGGAGGGTGGGAATAATATCTTTTCGCTGGTGGTGCTCGACGACAACCAATAGGTTCAGCCAAGCCGGAACATGTCTGCAAGTACCCCGTCGTCGATGCGACAGAATGTGCTATGCTACGGCTTACCTACGGCTTGTATACTTTTTTCAAGGAAAACCTTAGTTGAAAATGTGTCTTACTTCTTACACAGATTTATTAACACATCGTAAGAACTAGTTTTACCCAATGACAAGAACTGCGATGCGATAAAGGCGATGTAAAGCGTTATCACATTTTAATAGGTTCATTTAATTGAGTAAAGCCGGAGATCCCAGTTTAGTTGAAAGGCTGGTGAAATTCAACCTCAAAGAGGATTTCTCCAATGAAAATTCTTTCAACTAAACTTTTATATTCATTTCAATTGCCGTCCTTTATTAATGTTGTTAGGCCAAATTTCAGATTTTTATCCATTTATTTTATTAATGCTAATTGTAACACCATTTCATACCAATATACCAGATGCTGTTGTCGATTAATTCAGGTATGTGGAGACAGCAGCTACTCAAAAGTAAAGAAAATGGGGGAGTATTTTTATAAAACTTTAATTATTTATAGAGCACATAAAATTACAAGTACCTTACACCATTAAGAACCCATAGGTTTACCCTGAAACGATCATCCGACGTTGCAGACCTTTTCTCAGATCACTGATTGAGAAGTTGTAGATTACTTCCGCCATATGTCCATCCGCATATTTGCAAGACTCGCTACTAATTTCAGGTTAAATCGTATTGTACTTGTTCGTAGCTGGTGCAGCAGCATAAGAAGCTAATCGAGAAGCCACTGGTCAATTCAACCTCACTTGCCAGCGAGTACATCTGCTAATTGGCAAACGATATTCTTAGGGATCTCAGCCTCCAGGGTACAATTTAGTTGTTCCTAACGATAAATAATATTTTTATTGAATGCACATGAAAGTACATATGTAATTGCTGTGGGAAATGTTCTACTTGTTATTGTGAGGTATATAAGTGGACATTTTGTCCTGTTTTATTACCACTAAAATTATTTTTGTAATGTTATAAAAGAAAATGAAAGAAACAAACGCATTTATTAAGAAACCGTATATTTATAGTCTAATCACACTATTTTCAAACATCACTCAGTATGAACGTTTCAGATAAGTCATGACTCAGGTGGTATACTTGATTGGCCGGAGTTCGAATGATCTGTCTAATTGTACGTTTGGTCAACCGGCGAGATTAAGCGAAATGGTTACGTATTACGTATGCTAGCGCGTTTTCGTTAAAGAAAGCTACTTCGGCAAGTACATACAAAATTTTAAAAGAGAATGATAAATTACGAGTATGCACATTGGTTTTTTTAATAGGCAAACAAGAAGAAGCGAGACAAACAAATAGACAAACCACTTGAACTTCAAAGTGTGTTATACCGTGTTGTTACTTATGTAATAATTAGACTGTCCTTGTCGAAGTCGTGCCGGGTTTAGGGTATGTTATCAACCCGATGGATATATTAATATTATATTATGATGGTTACAAAATGGTCCAATGAAATTTTATGTGCTCTATTTCTAATTAAAGTTTTACCATAAGCTCTTCCGCCGCCCAAGAACCGCTGTCGATGTATTCTTGCAGACTCTACTGGCTGTAGATATGCAGTCACTGGATAGCGGTAGATGTTGTACTTATTTTGATAAATATTTAGTAATAAGGAAAGACACCTCCATTTATCGCTTCCAGGCATATGTTGTACCAAGTAACTTTCCGCAAAGGCGTGTGGAACGGAAACCTGTTCATAAAATTTAGTAATGTAAGTACGTATATTGTATGTTTCCCTACAGGATGCGGAGGGAGCAGTGATGCGCAGAAGAGGCGTCGCAAAAGGAACATGCACTCTCCTGTGCCATAGAAGAACACAGGCGGCGGCCTGGATTGCTGGTGATGGTGAGGCCTTCCGTAACTCTAACAGAAGCACATCTAGGGTAACGGCGTGTCCTGCACGCACCTCTCCAGAGGGTTGGAGTCCCGAAGTCCCGAACAACACGTAGGCACTTCTGATTTCCCGGTCACAATACATTTCATGTTAGTATGTATACCGTGTACTTGTTGAGCGGTATACTTAGTCCTTACAAAAAATACCTTACGGCAATTACACATTCGAAGTTATTTTCTAGCTGCACTCCTTAGTTGGTCTTATACATTACAGCGAGGCGTAGGTACTGTGGAGGGGATGGGCGTGAACTGAAACCACGCTTACCCTTTTACACCAAAAGATTATATCACTTGACGGAGATCTGCGGTCCTCGATGACCGGTGCGAAATTAGTATGGTTTTACATATCAAATACTATGATGTTCGATCCCACGTAATAGGGGGCGAGCCTATTGCCGTTAAGCGGGCACTTAGTCATGGGCTGTATGTTTATGTCGGATGTAGAACAGTCACTTATTCGCCTTCTACTACTTACTTCCACAAGAGGAGATGGGGAGATCCTATTCTACTCCACCGGGAACCAAGACGGCAAAGCAAATACATACTCTCTATTTTTAGAGGAATAGAGTTAATATTGTACTAACAAACATTCCAATTCTTGCCTCGCACCTCCACTCTCATCTAGACTTTTGACACCAAATATGCATCTTTGGTGTTTTAAAACGTTTAGTCGCTGTATATTATATTCTCAAGAGACCACATGCGTAAAACATCATATTAGCAAAACACGATATTCGCAAAACATGATATTTTCATAATATCATATTCTGAAAACATCATACTAGCAAAATATTATATTCTTAAAAACAATATTCGCTATAATATCATATTCTCAAATTACCACATTTTTATTCTAAAAGTAACATCAGGGAAAAAATTAAAAACTATTCTTGATATGTATGTAAGTAGGTAAATGGTGACCCTCCTTCATAGACTTTGCCTTTGCTTAACATCAGGCGAGATGAAGTTGACGTGTCCTATATAAAAAAAAGCATTTACTTCTGAAAATATGATACTGACTGACCATATATTTTCCTTATTTATAGTTATGAATAATAAAGACAGTATATACGTCAGGTTTGATTTATTATGTTGTTGCTTTGCAAATTAGTGTTAGTGGGTGAAAATGGGCCGACCTAATTCGAATAACAACGAAATGAATCGAAAACATCGGAAAGAGTGAATCTTCTTGAGCGGGACTCGAACCCGTGATCTTTATTAGGGAATGTCTTTCCAACTAGGCTACCGAGACACCTGATGTGACTCCAATTTCCCTTCTATATTTATCCATCTAAAAGGCGACTGCGGAGCTATCTACCGATGTTCTTACGAACTATCAGAACCAAAGAATGATTTTCAATCATTGTTAAACATTGATTTTGGATTACTCCACCCGATTTTTGAATTAATTTTGGATGTTCTTTATTTTTTCTGTTTATAATAACATTAAATATTCTCTGACGATTTATTTACTTTGCTTATTTATGATAAGAATAAATATTATGTTTCATAATAATACGTAAAAGTTTAATTTCTCATAAACAACAGAACTGTGGTGTGGTGTGTTGTAGTCATTTATTGTTTACCTGACTGTACTCAGAATAGAGTCTTTTGCGTTTATCATGTTTCACGAATATCATATTTTGCTGGTATGATGTTTTCAGAATATGATATTATGAGAATATCATGTTTTGCGAATATCGTGTTTTGCGAATATGATGTTTTACGAGTTCTTCTCTAGTTTTCCATAAATTCATTTGCACTAATATTGTTTGCCATAATCATCCCCGATCATAATATTTACTTTCACTATTATTATCAATACTAATTACGTTTACCATAACAACTCAACAGTCATAACTTTTATTTGCCATAAAATGATTTCCCATAACAACATATAATTATTAGTTAATCATAATAATTAGTTTCCATTAGTATCACACCTCATAATCAACTCTTGAAATAATCAAAATTTGATATAAACATGAAAATAATACATAATATTGTTAGGTCGACATTAATTATCGTTAAAACCCCGACTCAGTGCAACCACCCAGAAGTAGGAGACATCATCCCGACAAGACTAATAGTGAATTGACGACTAATGTTAATAAGGACTGTCTATTTATGTCAGACTTATTTTATTTTACCCTCATACTATTACTTTAAGTGTGAATATGTTAATAGCAAAAAATATATTAACATAAAAATTACAGGCGCTTGTACTAAATTATCTTTATTTTATATTATGGTGAATAAAAGTTATGGAAAATGGCATTATTGAAAACGAAATTTATAGCAAATACATTTATGGGTTTAAATTATTATGACACTTGATCGATTATGACCAATGGAATTAGTGAAAGTCATTTTATGTCATTTCACGTTTATGGCAACTGAAGCGCTATTTCTATTGAAATTATGGCAAATACCAGTATGGCATATGAAATTATGGCATTTTAAATTATGGCAAACATTAGTAAACCGTTTTACGAATGTGGTCTTTTGAGAATATAATATACAGCGACTAAACGTTTTAAAAGAGCGTTGGTAGAAATTTGAATTTTCTCTCACCTCATAAATGCCTCGCCTATCCGGTATAAAACCATCTTTACCTCTACACCGGATGTGCCAACACACAATTGTTAATAGATAATATAGACTAATCTGAGTGCTATTAGAATTATTCAAAGTTTTAACAATGAGAATAGTTCAAGACCATATAAATACCAAAGTTCATTCATCAAATTTAGTACAAAAGAAATTGTTTAGGTACTAATTCCTACTGATGAAAATGTTTCAGATTCGTTCTTAAAGACTAGTAAAACACTATTTTGTCACTACGCTCAATTTATTGTGAATGTTATACATTCCTTGGTGTTATGAGCCGACGATGATAGTATAGTTGCATCCTCCGAACCCAAGTCACAGTCGTAGGACTGGCAGTGGACATATTTCTTAAAATGAAAAAATAATAGTTTAGTAGCTATGTCTGAAAATACAGAGAACTCGGACGATACAGTTTAGTTTTGTAATGTAGATGTGATTGCGTTATTTTTAATTCAATCATACAACATTTATATTAAATTTTTATCCATATCTGCTACCATACAATGTATGGTATCTTCAAAGTGGCTGGACCGACTAAGGTTATTTTTATGTTATTTTGACAATGTTATTTTTATTTTCGAAAAAGTAGGAAACCGCGTTAAAAAAATACTAGTCAAACTCCGATCGTAGTTCACGCGGACGAAGTCACGGGCAAAGCTAGTATATTATGTATATTTGTGTGACGATCGTGTTTGAACAATTGAGGTCAGACCGACCCATAAGATTCTAACTTTGTGGGTAACGGTTATATAATTTACAGTTTTATGAGACTAGGGGATTTCAACGTCAGATTTGGTCAGTTCACCCGCCAACTCTCACGGGGCGGTATCTAACTCGCTCTAAACTCATGCTCTTCCTTTACGTCGTTCCCAGCCCACCTGTGCGTACCAGCATTCACTAAAGCGCGTTACAGCGTTCGCGGTCGGTCTGTCTTGTAATACCACTAGCATTTGTGGTAATATTAAATATAGTAGTGTAGAAATAATTACTATAATGGTAACTGTATCTGGTTGTGCGCTTATTAGACTTAAATTAAGAATAGCTTGTATGTATTATCAATCATACGAACCTTGTGTTTCTAGAACGTAGTTAACTTACCAGACCAATGCTATAATAGATATTATCCCGTCATGATCACCGGCTGGAGGCTATGGGCGCAGACTTTCCTCTGAGGCTTGGGTGGTCAAATGGCAGTCACTCCAGTCAACCCAACCAAGAAATGGCAAGGAAGAATAGGAGAGTGGTTACCGGGCTCCCAAGTACTATGAATGCAGCTGGAATAACCTCCCGGATGAAGAAAATAAGAAGACTGCCGTTGCTAGCAGACTATCACTTTTTTTAAAGTATTGTAGTATTATTCCTGTTAATCCCTCCTGTTAAGCCAGATTCCTTGTTGCTAGATCAAGTTTTTAAGCTGCCCGATAGTGGATACCTTACCTATGCATGCACGGTTCAAGGACACAGCAAGCCTCGTCATCGTAGCATAGAGTGCAGCAGTCTTCCTTTACGCTTGAGCACCGTAGCTGCTCCAAATAAATGCGACGCGGGATCACCTGGAAGTTAAATGTTAATTATAACTACTTAGTGCTTTCGATCAGGCTTCTAATATATGCCATGGCTGAGCGAAATATCAGTTAGATGACTTTCAGATGGTAGAGAGACGGGCAAGAGCGTCATTAGAATGATGAACATCTATTTATTTATTTATTTTATTTTTTCACAATTTCACAATTTCACAAAAGTACAAATCACATAAATACCTTATGATGCATTGAATATACAATAGGAACTAATCATAGAACATACTTGAATTGGGCATCTGTGCCAGGACTAGACAAAATAGTCTGTATTCCAGGCATCAGCGCATTCACATTTAACATAGCCTAGAGACGGACTTATATTACGTTATTACATAGATTTACACTTCATAATCATTTTTATGGCAAAGTAGTCAAAGTACAATCTAGAGTGCAGTTTCTGTCAAATTATCAATATCATGACTCATAAAAAGGATGAAAAGAAGGAGAAAGAGAAACCTCTCTGTGTGTAGTGTGATGGTGTGAGTGTATGAGTGTGAGAGGGTGAGTAAGAAAGTTACCTATTTTGATATAGTCAGCAAATTTTCAGTTTGCTCGTATGATAGTTTTTGAAGGTATTCATAAAGTTTACATTTGCATTGGGACTTGTTCGAAGAGTACAGATTAATAATCTTATCCAATCTAGCATACAGATAAGAACCGAGGAAACAGTAATAACTATTGACATAGGCATGCCTAAAAAGTGGTCGATCCAAACCCAGTATGGTTCTACGTCTCCGTATAGCAGTCTTCGCGTGAAAATGCAATTCAGAGTGTTTTCTTACTGTTGTGAGCAAAACATACAGCTGTCGAACTGTGAGGACGTCACAGGACTGGTAAAGGAGGAGAGTTGGGTACTTGTATGGGCGAAAAGAGCAGACCTTGAGGACCGTCCTTTGAGCTATTTCTAAAGGCATTAGCGTTGTCTTGTTCACTCCTCCCCAAACTGTTATACCATATTGTATTATGGATCGACCCAGCGCCAGGTAGACTCGCTTAATCAAGCTTTGCTCAGCTACATGCCTTAGACTTTTAAAGACGAATATCAACTTTCTCAGTCTAGAAATAAGCAGCTCTATGTGTGGTCTGAAGGATAGGTTACTATCAATAATAATACCCAAGTATTTCAATGAAGTACATGCAGTTAAATTGGGGCAGGAGCAGACGGAATCATTACAACAACCATGTGCTATCAGTGAGTAAGACGACGTAGGAGAATTTACATTACGCATTGAGAAGGCAATGTACTTAGTCTTATCTGCATTGAGGGACAGACAGCTGCTTTGGAGCCAGTGTGTTACTGTGTCAAGACCACGCTGAGAAGCCTCAATTACCTTTCCCCATGACGCGGCCGAAAATAACAATACTGTGTCATCTGCGTATGATATAATTTTACCACTATCCAATCTTATATTACACAAATCATTTAAATATACAAGAAACAGGGTAGGGCCAAGTATACTGCTAAATGGATGGTAGAATGGAGATAGGCCTGTAGTTTGTGACACGGTCTCTGTCACCAGACTTATAGATAGGAAGAACCACTGATTTTTTTAGCGTAGAGGGAAACTGCCCGTTTTCCAGACAGATATTAAATACATGGGTCAGTGGAGGAACTATACTCCGTCCATCATATTATTGTATTTTAGACAGATGAAAGTAGTGATTGCATGAAAATTTAAAATATCGACAAAGTTAAAAACCTCGATAAAAAATCGATATATGAAAATATTATGATAAATGTTATAAATGATTTCATGTGGAACTAAAATCTATTCTTTCTAAACATAATAATAAAGTAGTACTTAGATATTTCGTGTCTGTACAGTTTACAAATATAATAGAAAACGATTGTGGGCCATAACGCATACGCTTATCTCCAAAACAAAACAACTGACTTCTAGAAGAATATTCCAGCATGCTGATTTCCTGGTTTTTATTGAAGAGTTCCGTGGCCTGTCTCTGAAATCCATCATCAGATCTTTATGAAATTTAAATGGGACCATTTTGGAATAAACCTCTTTCAAACAAAAAAGAATTTTGACAATCCGTCTACAAATGACGGAGTTACAAAAAACATTTTTCCGTAAAAATCATACAAATATAAATAATTATAAACATCCGAATTGTTGAAGGATTTTTTTATAGCATTAAGTATGCTAACTATACAAATCGAATACATAGGGAAAAAGAATCTTCTCGGGCGGGACTCGAACCCGCAGTCTTTCCCTTACAGGGGGAATGCCTGACCAATTCGGCTACCGAGACACGCCCGATATGATTCAAATTTCCCACCTTATACGTCTTTGAGGCGACGTAGCGTCATCTACCGATTTTCTTACGAACTATCGGAATCAATGAATGATGTTACAATCATTTTTAAACATTGATTTTTTGATAACTGCGCCCAAACAATTGAAGGATTTTTTTATAGCATTAAGTATGCTAACTATACAAATCGAATACATAGGGAAAAAGAATCTTCTCGGGCGGGACTCGAACCCGCAGTCTTTCCCTTACAGGGGGAATGCCTGACCAATTCGGCTACCGAGACACGCCCGATATGATTCAAATTTCCCACCTTATACGTCTTTGAAGTTCGTAAGAAGAAGAAGTAAGTTCGTAAGAAAATCGGTAGATGACGCTACGTCGCCTCAAAGACGTATAAGGTGGGAAATTTGAATCATATCGGGCGTGTCTCGGTAGCCGAATTGGTCAGGCATTCCCCCTGTAAGGGAAAGACTGCGGGTTCGAGTCCCGCCCGAGAAGATTCTTTTTCCCTATGTATTCGATTTGTATAGTTAGCATACTTAATGCTATAAAAAAATCCTTCAATTGTTTGGGCGCAGTTATCAAAAAATCAATGTTTAAAAATGATTGTAACATCATTCATTGATTCCGATAGTTCGTAAGAAAATCGGTAGATGACGCTACGTCGCCTCAAAGACGTATAAGGTGGGAAATTTGAATCATATCGGGCGTGTCTCGGTAGCCGAATTGGTCAGGCATTCCCCCTGTAAGGGAAAGACTGCGGGTTCGAGTCCCGCCCGAGAAGATTCTTTTTCCCTATGTATTCGATCCGAATTGTTGTTTAGAAATCGGTTAAAAATCGCCAGTTATGTAATATTTTAAAAAATACATTTTCTGTAGTCGATATCAATTGTGACATTTTCAAGTTATTATAATAAAAACACTGTCGATTGACTAACTACATCCCTAAAATTGCTTTCTGGCTGACGTGACGATGTCAATGAAAAATGACGTATTGGCGCCTAATTTTTGTTAGGATTTTCAGGTGTTGACGCTAGAACAAAGTTATACTAACCACTGTCAGTGAGCTGTCTAAAATACAATAATATAATGGACGGAGTATAGAATGTGAGCGTTTTCCTTAAGGATGCTATTTGATATGGAGTCCCAACCTGTGGCGCATTTTTGACTCAGATTCGTGATGTGCTGTTTCACCTCGGTCTCATCAGTGCCCAACAACACAAAGGATTTAAGTGGAGTTGTTTTTGGTTGAGGATCAGCAAAGGTGAGGTGAGATGAGTTGACACAGGATATAGTGCCCTCGGCTATTCTTCTGCCCACAGATACAAAAACCCGACTACCGAAAAATCACGCTATAAAAGGTGACAAACAAGAAAATATAACGATAGCCGTGGTCGTATGCCACTTTTCCCTAGAATATATTGTTTTGTTAGAGTAAGTGGCATACGACCACGGCTATCATTATATTTTCTTGTTTGTCACCTTTTATAGCGTGATTTTTCGGTAGTCGGGTTTTAGTTTTAAACTTTATTTTTTATTTAAATTATTTTGAGGCAAGGTAAAGCTAATAATTTATACATATTTAAAATGTGCTCAATAAGCACTTTCATTTGATACCAAACACGGCCTATTTATCTCAAATTTATTTTTTAACACAGTACCTTATGAGCGCTAGAGGGCGCCACACAAGATTGAGTGACACGTCATATAGCCTATAACCATCGGACGATCAAGCCGCTTGTAACGATACCTCATTTGCCCAGTTCTAATAAGTAGTTGAGGAGCTATGAGGGAACAAATGAACATACATACATACATACATACATAGCCTGTCAAAATCATAACCCTCCTTTTGGCTTCGCCGTAGTCGGGTAAAAAAACTCATTAACATTCTCAAGCGATTCTCTCCTACAGTCGGAATTCAAGAGATCTGACATGTTGTGATTGGGCTTGGATCTATTGGTAATTATTTTTATCGCATCCCAGATTTTCTTATTATCCTTCCCTGCTTTGTCCAATAGGGATTTTTCATATAATCTTTTTACCTTTTTTAAGAGATTATTGCAAAAATTCCTATATCTAGTGTAGGTAACTTTTAAAATTATATTGTTAGGGGATTGGCGCGTTTTTTTATGAAGCCTATCTCTTTGTCTCATACACCGAACCAAACCGGGCGTAATCCACGGCTTAGGCTGGTTTTATCGTTACGCGTTTCGGCAGCGCCGTTGGAGCGCGCGCGTTCAGAGATATATGGGAGTAGAAGTATATGTAATTAGATATTCCATGGCGATATTAGCGTCTGTCGAGGTATACACAGGGAGCCAATCAATCCTCTCTATGTCAGCAGTAAGGCATTGATGATCTATCCTAGTCCTAGTGACTTGTGCAAATGTCCTCTTTGGTCTCTGAGCTAGACACAACAACACGGCCTGGTGATCAGAAGTGTACGGGATTGTTTTAGCGTTTTCAGCATTACGTGATCGTGACATGTGTTTGTGTGTCTTGTAGGATAACAGTGTGCTGGAAGTAGGCCATCATCGATGTAAGGTTGCAACGCTATCAATGTGTTATCGGATGTGTGTACTAGCGTAAAATAATCCTAAAATCTCCCAGCGAGGCGCCACCGTAGATAACAAAGTCCGTCGTATTCACTACTATTGAGACATCGCTGACATCTAATCTTGAATACTTGTGCACTGCAAGTCAGCGTCTATTGACTTGGGATCTTCCGAGTTCGGAAGTACGCGATTAGAAAGGTAGGGCACAGAATAGATAATAGTACTAGCGTACAGAATGGAAGCTCCCACCCCCGCGCAGATTTCATTTCCTCACCCCGCACGTTCGAATCAGAGGTACGATTAAAGGCACATAATACAAGGGATGTGCCTTTCAAAGGTGCATAGTACGATACGTCGAGGAGAAGAGTGAGAAGGTCGGCTTACTAAGATCGGCTCGCTTACTCTATCGCACAACCCACAGTTTGATTTAACCCTGAAATGCATGATTTTTATTTAAATAAATACCGCAGCCCGTGTACCGGTTTAGTCGGGGATTAAATTCGTTAAAAGTCCCACAAAACTGATTGCAGTGTGAGTCGTGAATTGAGAGATGATCAAGTCGGAGTGCATTACCAATTACCCTTCGTTTACATCAAAAAATACAATAAGAAAGTCAAAAGACAATTATTTATCTTAACATACGCTGCATTTCGGACATTCACTGCAACATACTGACTGGATGCAAAAGGCGGAGGTTCGGGAGAAATAGCGCACATTGGGAGACTACATGTTCATGAATCAGAAAATTTAAAAAAATAGAAAATATTACCTATTTCTGTGTGTTTCTGGGTCTGTGTGTGTCTATTTCTGGGATAATATATCTTATGTGCAGATGTAGATTTTAATGAATTCTAAAATAGATAAATTATAACACAATATCACAATTCAATCTTACTATTTGTTATTGAAATCACAAACATGTAGGCACAATAATGGGTTTTGCAAAAATATTTTGATGGGTGAGTGTTTAGTGAATTATTGTAGCTTCTGCCAGCGACTTCGCCCGCTTTGATTGTATTCAAAGTCAACGTCAAAAATCATTTATTATATATACCTAAACCATTAAAACGGATTTTACAAAACGTAGAAAAGTTGCAACATACCTAAGTTCATTTGACATTGGATATTTAACTCCTTGATGTAAACAAGGAGCCAAATGTCCCCCGACACGGCGACGCTTGGCTCAAAATATTACGAAGTATTTTTATCAAAGTTGCAGGGCTAACCAACAAGACGTATTTCTACTTTATGTAGGTATTTTTTTTTAATTTTATGAAGCACCCACATTGGAAGAAAATATAATTCAAATAGTGCGCGAAAATTCATTAAAAATTATAATATATAGTTTCGTTTCGTTAACATTTATAAATAAATACCTACTGCAATTCCACGTTAGTAAATGAGTGTGCATTGAAGGGTTACATTAACCGTCATTAAAGTACGACATTATCTGTAATACATTTGTGCCATAATAAATACGAAACTTTATAGACGTGAGTTTTGCAAGGTATAGAGTAGTTAAAACCGTTTGTATCAATAAAAAATTTAATTAAAAATACGGTTTTAGAATGTAGCACATTATCGCACAGTCAAGAAGGGTTTTGTTTTTCACGTGCAACTTGTGTGTATGCATGTATATAGGTATGTTTGTAACATTCCTTATCACCATATTATCTTCAGAACCATTTTACGGATTTCAATTATTGATGTTTGAATGAATTTTTTATAGCATTTATTATGCTAACTTTTAAGTTCAGAAACCATCGGAAAAATCCACCGTAAGACGGATATAAAAAGAAAGAAGGAAAATTTGAAACTGGTGTGGCTCAACAGCTCAGTTGGAAGAGCTTTCCCCCTGTAAGGGAAAGGTCGTGAGTTCAAGTCTCACTTGAGCGTTTCATCTATTCCGATGTTTTTCGAATTATTGATGTCTCAAATTAAAGGTATTCATCGCACAAGTTATTTTCATCCATGCAATTATAATAAAAAAAATGTACCTAAGAACGTACATAAAAATGTGAAAATAAAATTATAAAAAAAAAAAACCCGACTGCGCTGCAGTTGAAAATGATGGTAGCTAATAGGAATGTACATGTAAATACCTCTTATGAACTGAATGAAAAAAAATGACTACCGCCTGCTGTCAAACTTGTTTCACTCGGCAGTTGTGTTTTTATTTTCTAGTAATTAAATTTATATAAAACTTTTGAATTTCTATAGCAGAAAACGTAATTGTTTTAAGTACGAGATGTCAAACTTTTCAGAAGAGCCGAAAATCTTTTGAAAAATCTAAAAAAATCATTACTCATTAACTATAAATCGCAGGTAGATGATGGAATTATTCTTATCCTTCAAATGGAATTATCAAATAATTGCTGAAGTTGTTATTAACAGGATATTGGGCACATAATTCAGTTTTTATTTTCGGAACGTAAAAATGTCATAAGCTGTGAACAGGTGTATGGCGAGGCCTAACATCGATGGTTTTACGTTATTAAATACAAGAAACAGAATATTAAATGCTATCAGTTTATGAGGTAGAAAAAGAAGTCCAGACGAGACTATTGCATGCTTACGGCATATGGACAGGGGTAATGGTCTTAAAAGTGACAACGCGACGTAAGTATTTTTTTAAGATATCGAAATGAGACCCACATTATTTGACGCAGTGTTTTTTTCTGATTCTAATGGTATTTTAAACCCATTTTGGCTACTAAGAGAAATTACGTTTTCTGCCATCGAATTACAACATTGTATATATTTTTTAGTGTATAGTGAATAGTGCCCCAGATATATATAACATAGCATAGGCTATGTGTTATCCCAGAAATAGGATTGTGGGTCATAAGATCAGATCTCAGTCCGATGAAAATTTTATGCATTTGAAGTGGCGAGCAATAGTTAGTCTTTCATGGACACAATCGGTTTTAACTACTCTATAAAGATATCGTTGTAGTAGTGTTTTGTTATTGGTGCTGATTCTGTGGTTTGAGGGGACTAAAATGTATCGCCATCTTTTTTTTTCGAAACGAAGACAAAGATGGAATACGTTTGTAACAACAGGATTGGCACCGTTGTCGGATGTGACGTAAGTCATGACATTAAGGGATAGAGGGAGAAAAATCATGCTAGCTCGCTCAGATATTGGTTACAATTTCAAATAATGCCAACCCTAACATTTTGAAGTCTCTCACACATCAACACTACCGTGCATGTGCACGATCTATGAATGTTGTAATTACAATTCAAATTTTTCATACATTTTGTCGAGAGCTTCCGACGTGTGGGTAGGGTGTTCATACCACGAGGTCCATCGCCTACCAAGAATCTGAATGTCCCATGAAACGCATTTATTCCGAAGTCGGATCTGAACGTACCGATCTGTCAGGCGTTCTTCAGTGCAAAAAAGCAACTTCCTCAAAGCAACTACATACTTACATATACCATAAAACAGCGTCAATAGAGATCGATGATAGAAATAAAAAATAATCAATAGAAATAAAATGGTCGTTAGATTGCTTTTAAATAATTTATATTACAAAATTTCAAGTAAGTATCTAACCAAATATTTGACAATTCTGTACATTATTCCATTGAACTATACTCCGTCCATTATATTATTGTATTTTAGACAGCTCACTGACAGTGGTCGTTATAACTTTGTTCTAGCGTCAAAACCTGAAAATCCTAACAAAAATTAGGCGCCAATAACCTGAAAATCCTAACAAAAATTAAGACAACGTCACGTCAGTCAGAAAGCAATTTTAGGGATGTACTTAGTCCTTGACTGTGTTTATATTATAATATCTTGAAAATGATACATATGGTATATTAACAATCGATATCGACTAGTTACAGAAAATAATTCTTCTAAAAAATATTACATAACTGATGGTTTTTAATCGATTTCTAACCAACAATTCGGATGTTTATATTTTTTTTATATTTGTATGATTTTTAGGGAAAAAAGACTTTTGTCACTCCGTCATATGTAGACGGATTGTCAAAATTCTTTCTTATTTGAAAGAGGTTTATTCCAAAATGGTCTCATTTAAATTTCATAAAGATCTGATGATAGGTTTCAGAGACAGACCATGGAACTCTTCAATAAATACCAGGAAATCAGCATGTTGGAATATTTTCTAGAAGTCAGTTGTTTTGTTTTGGAGATTAACGTGTGCATTACGGCCCACAATCGTTTTATAATAGATTTTTGTAAATTGTAGGTATAGACACGAAATATCTACTGCTTTATTATTATGTACAGAAAGATAATAGATTACAGTGGCGAAGTGTCCATATAACCCGATTCCTACCGGCTTACCTTTGCAAAAACCCCTAAGCATTGTTTATTAATAAATTATAAATCAATGAAACCACACTATTCACTACACAAAAATATAAAACAAAAAGTATTTTGTTACGTAAATCGCAATTATAATAATTATTTACATACATTACATATTACACATATTTCTCATAACGCCATCTAGTTCTCAATTAAGGAAGGAAATCTCTTGTATGATTCTGTCTGAACGCGCGCGAATGTAAGCCCGCCGCCAAAATCGGAATCCTCAACTCATCTTTAGTACGCAGTCGCACGCACACATGCGCAATTTTTCTTAGTAGTGCTCGTAGAAATATACAATCGACATAAGCCGCTGCTTAACGAGTTATGACAGAGAGAGAATATACGATAAGAATTTGCGAGAGCGAGAGAGCAGTAATGTGAAGTTTGTTTTGTTTACATAACACTGAAGTTTAGGCGAATGAGCGATGTATTCAAATGCTCACCACAATTTTGACATTCATTTTTGATTTCATAATTATTATGTTATAAATAAGTTAGAATTCGCTTTTTTGTGTAAAGTAGTTATTACTAAGTATAATTTGTGCTTGTGTTGTGTAGTGTATTGACTGTTGTGCATTGATTGACATTATACTGTCGTAGTATCTACGTAATATTTTGGTAAGTAGTCGTTGTATTATATGCATTTGTAGTGTATTTTGCTGTTGCCCCCGGTCATGAATATAGAATATAAACGGCACGATGGATTTACGAAACATTTTCATCATATATCTCATTACGATAAATATAAGTGGCTCACAGGCAGTTGTAAATTAAATAGAATGTATTGTTTTATTCTCAGATTAGACATAAACAATTTATCGAATTCATCAAAAAAACATGTTCAAACTGAGAAACATCCGTAGTTGTATATGAGTTCGGGACAACTAGAATCGAAACATTTTTCACGAATACCTATGAAGTACATAATCGAAAAGTAGATCGTAATAGAAATCTAATGAAACGGTTTATAGATATCTACAGTAATTTTTTTAGGTAAACAAGAGTTAGCTTTTCGCGGTCACGATGAAAGTTCAGGTTCTGATAACCGCGGGAATTATATCGAAACCTTATTATATTTAAGTAAATACGATTCAGTAATGGACTCACAATTAGAACAATGTTCTTCAATGCAAAATCCCGTATTTTCTGGTCTTTCTAGCGACATTCAAAACGATTTAATACATAGCGTTGCATCCGTTTTAAGAGATCGTATTAGATTAGAGATAGATAAAGCTCAATTTGTATCGGTTATGATTGACGAAACACCTGACGTGAGCCATAGGGAGCAACTAACTGTAATATTTATATATTTAACTGAAACTGGCATTGAAGAACGATTTCTAGGATTTTACGACGTTAGTGGTAGTCGAACTGCTTAAGTCTTATTTTTTTAAAGCCACTTTCATTACACTTGAAAGACACTGTTATAATAATCATCAGTGCTTACACGTATAGTAAATGTGGGTTGAAATTTCCTCAACCATTTGGACCTAAGCCTCGAGCCATTCAGTCACAGCTTTTGAAAGGAGTACCTACACATTACAATCGGCCATGGTAAGGTTTTTTCTTACATTCGGCTTCCCTTTTAAAAAAATCCACCCTTCGCCACTGATAGATTATAATTCCAAATGAAATCATATATCTGCTACACATATTGAATAACACACTTGTACACGGCATTCTCAAAGAAACCCTTTGAGAATGCCGTAAGGCGAAACCGGTCAGGTCTAGAAATAAAGTCAGTGGAAAAGTACAAGTGTGTTATTCAATATGAAATCATATATTTATCATAATATTTTTATTTATCGATTAATTATTTATTTAATCGAGGTTTTTAACTTCGTCGATATTTTAAATTTTCATGCAATCACTACTTCCATCTGTCTAAAATACAATAATATGATGGACGGGGTATAGTTCATAGTTTCATTTGAAAGAAAATAACTACAGAATTTAGCTGCAGATTTTAGTTCTATTGACACATTGATCTCTATTCACCCCGTTTTACCCGGTACTCGTTTATATTTTGATAGTAAAATCCAAGACGTATGACAAATAAGAAAGTGTATAAATATATGATAACTGTACCTTTTTCTGTTCAATAGTGAGATATCCGTAGTCATTGAAGTTGTTATACGAACGGTCAGGGGGTTGGAAACGGAACGGTTCGCTGCCAAAGTTGAACCGGCACTGCTGAAAGGCCATGAAGCTCGCAGCTGCGAAAAACCCTTGCCTGTAAAATGAAGAAACTCATTTATGCCTATTAAAGCAGGCAGTGAAATAATACCTTCTCCGTTATGTCTAGACACCTTTAGATCATAATAATGTATAAACTCTACGATATTCTTCTTAAACATTATTCAACCGGATTCCAAGGTATATAAGATGATTCAAATATGAGACAAATATTTTTGTATAAGTACCTACCTAATTTTAATATCTATCTCTCTTGGCCTAACCTTATCCTATTTCTATTTAGGGTCGGCTCTCCTCGTCATTCTTCGTCATACTTGTCGGTTTTGAGTCGTCGAATAGCCTAGTTGGGTTTTCTTCAGGTCGCTGCTGATCACAGACATCCAAGCTGCCTCGTTTCCTCGGACCGGTGTTGATATCCATTACCTGTCTGGTCATGTGGCCTTCAGGTCTTCTCATCACATGCCCATACCACCTAAGACAAAACTCGGAGAGTTTTCCTTCGATTGGCCTGATCTTAAAACTTTCATGGATATGTATATTTTTCAACCTGTCTAGCAAGGTACCACTACCTGCCCATCTCAGCATCTTCATCTGCGTCGTCTGTGGTTTTGTGGTATTTCTTAACTGGCCAGCACTCGGCTCCGTACATAAGGGCAGGACGGACTGCCGTTTTGTAGATCTTGCTTTTTTCGCGTACCGGCATTCTGCTGTAGCATAGTACATTCGATAGCTCTCGCCACTGAATCCATTCCGTGTTAACACGGTGGGTTACGTCGGTGTCAATCGTACCATCATTCACATAAAACCACAGAACCCAGGTATTTAAACTGGTCAACTTCTTGTAGCTGGTGACCTTGTAAAGTGACAGCTTGGCATTGTTCAGTTGCTGACTAGGAGCACTGCATGCACCCTGTTTTTGTTCGGCTGATCTTCAGTCCAGCAGTTTCTATGGCTATCCTCCACTGCTCAAGCGAGTTTTCTAGCTCTGTGCAGCTGTCTCTTATGATGTCAATATCGTCTGCGTAGAGATCCCAAGGCGGTTTTCTCTCTAAATACTTGGCGTTAGGTAAGCCATCACGAGACTAAACAATAACTGCCTCAGTGCCGGCCTTTGGTGTACAGTCAGCATATGAAAGTACTCAAAATGATCTATAATTTAGCTTTTTTACCCCCTTCCAGGCGACTGATTGTTCTGATATTTCGTATACATCTTGAGTTTGGACAATACTACTATTGAAATTAATAACAGTTTCATTTGCTTGTTATAAGATCATTTTGAGACTTCGTCGTCAAGATATTTATGATGTGCTACTTCGAAGTTGTTGCCAGTGCCTGCTGGGCTCCGTACCGTGGTAGTGATGTTTGTGTACATATCATCAGCAACGGCCTTGATATAGTACTCTGGCAAACTTTTGCGCCCGCAGTGAGTTATTAATTAGATCTCGCGTCTCTCTCTCGGTCTCGGTCGAATGCCTCTTCAAGGTCTAAGAATGCCAGGTGTAAATCTTATTCCATCTCTTTTCTTTTCTCCAATAGAACTCTAAGACTGTGCAGCGCGTCAGTTGTTGATCTCTAACTACGAAGCAACATTGGTTTTCGGTTACAGCTATCAGATTTCAGAGCCTATTGTTAATAACCGTTTCCCATATTTTGAATGTGTGTGATATGAGTTTTATTGCGTGGTAATTTTCGCAGAGCCTGATGTTACCTTTATTTTTGAAGAATGGGATCAGATAGCTTCTTCTCCAGTCCTCTGGGATTCCACCGCACAGTATTCTATTGAAAAGTTGTGTTAAGAAGAGTATACCCCTTTCTCCAAGGCGTTTCCACAATTCGGCAGAAATCTGATCTGGGTCAGTAGCTTTGACCATCTTTCTTACAGCGCACTTCACCTCCTCTGGGTGGATCTTTAGAGTAGGTCCCGCTATGGCATCTATTGGGGCTAGTCTTTCATGCGGATAAGTTTCGTTGAGTAGTTGGGAGGGATATTCTCGCCATCTTTCGTCTATGTCGTTGTTCGTGTACCTACATAATCTTACTATCACTAGGTATATTAGTTTCTTTCACTTTTGTTGGTATAATTTCTCAATTTTGCCAACAAAAATGAAAGTGGGGCAGAACGAAAAAAGGGTGGTACGTATATTGGAAGTCATAAATTCTCATGGAACCACTACTGAGATCATTATAGTGAAAGCTGCAAGTGTTTATAATGCTTCTGAACTGCCTTATAATCATAACATAACTAATTCACACAAAATCTTACGCCAGCTTTTATATTTCGAGTTCGTACTCGATTAGCATTCATACGTATTACGTCACCGACCACCATCTAATCTTATAGCACACATTGTTCCCAGTGAACTCATCTCAACTCATCCTTCCTAACATTATGTACTTTCATTTCAACACTTCTTTCACATCTATAGAACCTTCACAACAAACTACCTATACAAAGGTGAAGGAAAAATTTGAGTGACAATTGAGATATATAAAGAATTTCATATATTGATTCAATCAACCAATCAATCAATTAGCCCACCGAAGTCCACTACTGGACATAAGCCTCTACCAATGTGCGCCATTTCATCCGATCCGATCTGATCCTCCGCCTTCCGCATCCAGTCTATCCCAGCCACCTTTTTCAGGTCGTCAGTCCATCTGGCCAGGGGGTGTCCTTCCTTGCGTTCTCCACTCTAGGACTCGTCTGCTCCAATGGCCATCGATTCTTCTACAGATGTGGCCAGCCCATTGCCACTTGAGCTTGCTTATTCTGCGAGCTATTTCGGTTCTGTGTCGGATGACCTCATTTCGAATTCTATCCTTCAAAGAAACTCCAAGCATAGCTCGCTCCATAGCCCGCCGCGCGACTTTTAAGTTATGGCCTCAGTGTGCAACATGTTCGTTGAACATTATCTTGGTTTTATCCAAGTTTACGAGTACACCGAGGCCGACGTGTCGAGAAGCACCATTTAGGCTGTGCAGCATTTCGCCGACGTTCCAGCGACTCCGCAACTATGACGATATCATCAGCGAACCGAAGATGTGAGTTAAATTCGCCGTTTATGTTGATACCCCGCCCAGTTCAATCCAGAGTCTAGAAGAAGTCCTACAATTACAATGCGTTGGTGAATCGTTTGGGGGATGTAACATCCCCCTGTCTCACACCACGCTGGAGGCCAATGGGTTTCGTCTTCTGGTCTTGGAGCTGGACGGACATTGTGGTTGTGTCATATAGGCATCTCAGCACCTCGATGTATCGCCAATCGACACTACACCACTGTAGGGCATCCAGAACCACCCAGGTTTCAATGGAATCGAAGGCTTTTTAATCCACAAACGCCATACACACCGGCTGATTGTAGTCTTTTCTATAATCTGCCGAACCGTATGGATGTGGTCCACGGTGCTATAGCCTTTTCGAAACCCGGCTTGCTCCGGTGGTTGGAACTCGTCGAATTTACCCGTGAGGCGATTCGTGATGACTCTCGAGAACAGCTTGTAGACATGGCTCAGTAGTGAGATGGGCCTGTAGTTCTTCAGCAAGGTCTTGTCACCTTTTTTGAAGAACAGTATCACCGCACTCCCACTCCATGCCCCAGGTGTTAGCCCCTGTTGGATGACGGAATTAAAGAGACTTGCTAGCTCTTTCAGGACTAGGGCCCCGCCTGTTTTCAGGAGCTCAGTAGTAATTCCGTCATCCCAGGGCACCTGTTGTTCTTTAGTTGCCTGAGAGCCGCCTCTATCTCGCACTGCTCGATATCTCCTCGGCGTAATGGCGCGTGAGTGGGGCTCTGTGGTCGTCATCGCTGTGTCCCGTCAGTTTACTCATCCGTGATGCATACAGCTGCCTATAGAATTTCTCGATCTCTTCGAAAATGTCGAACTTTGAGGCAATTATTTTGTCATTCACAGTTCTAAGTTTCGTCAGATGAGGCCTTCCCAACTTTTGAGCGAACGCTTTCCGCCTCCGATTTTGCTCAATCGCCTCTTGGGCAGCGCGAGTGTTGAAGCGTAGGAGGTCACGTCGTATCAGCTTTTTAATTTGTTTGTTTAAGGCTCTCTCATCTGACGAAGATGACCGTGTGGATGGTTGTTCGCACCTCTTTCTCCTAAGTTCGAGAGTCTCAGGAGGGAGCTTGGACTCTTGCTGTTTGAGTTTTCCGGGAAACAACTTACGAGACACTTCCTGCAATGTTCTGACTACTGTGTCGGCCCTCTCGTCAATGCTGCTAGTGGTTTCCAACAATGCGAAACGATTATGAAGCTCTAGTTGGAACTTTTCGGACCCTAGAGCCACTTGGAGCGGCGTAGGTCGGAGAGTAGACCGTATCATTCGGAATCTTTCAGCCTTAATGTTGATATTTAGAGAGCCTCGGATAAGTCTGTGATCGCTACCAGTTTTAAACTTGATGATCACAGAGACGTCTCTAAATATGTGCTTACTGTCCGTTATGAAAAAGTCTATCTCGTTCCTTATCACAGAGTCCCGGCGTTGCAAAGTCCACTTCCTGTGGGGCTTTTTCTTAAAGAAGCTATTCATTAAGAAGAGCCCCCGCAACTCGAGGAAGTTGACTAGCATTCGCCCCCTGTGATTTCTGCACCCCACTCCATAAGCTCCGATTTTCGTCTCGTAGAGTTCTTGTACTCCCACTTTAGCATTGAAGTCCCCCATAACAACGTTGTAGGTGGCCTTGGTGGTGTGATTCATTGCCTTGGCAATGTCCTCATATTCGGCCTCGACGGTTTCGTCGGGATAGTGCGAGGTCGGTGCATACACATTTATATATATACCTTACCTCGGAACTTTAATGATTTTTAGTGTAAGGTACGCTACCCGGTTCGAAACACTCCCTACTTCAACAACGCTGCTAATGAGGTCCTTTTTCACTAGAAATCCGACTGAAGTAGAACAGGTCGCTTGACTTGTTCTACTTCAGTCGGATTTGACAGAACAGGTAGTCGTGTCCTCCCCCTGTCTTCGGATCTCGTACAACCCCAATATATGCCAGTTTATGCGGCCTAGTGCTACCTCGAGTTCCGCGAAGTGCCGGTCCAACCGAAGTGTACTGCAGTTGTACGCAGCCAGCAACAGTCGTCGGTTACGGTAGCCTCTAAATGATGTTTAGTTTCTTTTTAAAAATAAAGGAATGTTTCCTTGGAGTGTAATTCTCTATCTCTTGTATTTCAAGTACAGGGAGCATGAAAATCTTCCAACCTATATATATATATGATATTCAATAATATCATTTGCATTCAATTATATACGATATATACTTAGATACAGATCACGTATTCAGGTAATTGTAGGGAATGACATTATTTTTATGCAGATTAAAAGCTTTAATGAACTGGTGTAATGTCCATCAGTGACACTATACTCCTATAATAAATCACACTTAAAATAACACCTACATGTTATTTTACGTTTCAATTAAAAGAGAAAAGATTATAAGGTATATTCACCTCGTGGTCTCGAAGAGCTCAGTGCATGTCTTCAAACGTACTCCGTTGAGCGAGAATATCGCCTCTCTCATGTCCATGTCGATGAGACATCCGACGATGTCCCCCGGCTTCCAACTTGGCACTTCGGTCACGGGAGTGGGCTTCGCCTCATGCCATATAAGCCTGCGGCACCCGTCGTACGACAGCGAATACAGGTCATCGCCAATACCGTAGCCCTCCTATAACGTAAATGAAATGAGTTTCTTTAGATAAGTATCGAAAGCTTAAATGTGTAAGGGCCCTATACACTTCGTTGAATCCCGTCAACCTAACTTGTCCGTTTTTGCACCTGGTAAATAACTCAGGACCTCAGACTCCTGAGCCGCTTTATCTCCGAAGGGTTAGCCATAGGTGAATTAACGCCCTTACACAAGCACAACTGGGAAATCGTTATGACACTGATGACCCTCGACTCACAAATCTCTTCGATGAATGAAATAAGTCGTATTAGCCACGTCTTACTGGGATTCTCCTATCATAGTATGACGTCATTGTAGATTTGGCTGATCTCATTGCATAAACATACTATATAATACGGTATACTGCTACTTGCGACCCAAGACAGACGAACGAAGTCTTGGCATAGGCTTGCCTACTAAGGTTGGGGGTCAGTTGGCAGTCATTCCCGTAAAAGGCAACCAAAATCTCAGCATGGGAATAAGGAGTAGGGGCGTGGACCTTAGGCTTCAAAGTGCAAGCTTAGGATGCAACCGGAATTGACCGCACTCGGATGTAAAGCTTATGAGTGTTTAGTAAAAGTCATCTTCTTAGAACAAAGTTTTAAAGAATTGCACGCCATTGTACATTCAAATACTATGTTACAGAATAGCCCTATTAAATAATATAAAACCGTCTGAAATTGTGTATCTATATTTAGATTATGCTATCCCCAGTTGGTTTGTATATCCCATAAGAAGTTTGTGTGGAAGTGGGATGTTGCTATATTGTTGATTTTATGTAATATGATGAAGTTTATTGCCATTTGCCTCTGTGGCGTAGCGGCCCCTGCGCAGGTAACGCGAGTTTGATCCCCGCTCAATGCAAATATTTGTATGCACGAATATGGGTATTTGCATTGGTCCGGTCGTACCTCGGAGAGCACGTTTAGCCGTCGGCCCCGGTTGCCATACGAACATCTATGGGAGTCGTTACGGGTAGTTGGAGCCTTCAAAAGTCCAACAACTGGTCTAGCTGCAATGCTTCAATATCGCCTTTGGGTTGTGGAGGTCAGATGGCAATCGCTTCACAGAAAATATCGAAGTTTAGCCAAATCCGTAGTTAGACTGGTAAAGCGGAGCCCAGACTCCAAGCTGAAAACTTCGGATTCGACTGGGATTAACGCCAAGATGAAGAAGAAGATGTAAGTTTATTGGCGTCTACGTGTTTCTCGCCTGCAAGCTGGCACACTTTGACAGACGAGCAAAGACACTACACTGCCATTGCACAGACGGCATTTTTTTTATCGTACGCAAAATCCCCACGGAGCCGGTGGAGGCGGTTACGTCGGACTCAAACCGACTAAAACACACGCCGTCTTGGGTCCTTGGTTGCCGGAGGTGCGATTGCCGAAAGCATATCTCTCGCACCCCGGCTGCACAGACGGCATGGAACAGTCGACCCATAAAAATAGAAGCCAAAATAAAAGCGCAGGAGCGGGAGGAATGAGCAAAGAGATGAAAGCGTCAGATGTAACCAGAAGCAATGCCAGATGATGATAATTTATCCGCATTCTAGAACCCATAACACCATTTATTATTTATATATTATGCTTGGTATGGGTCTGGATAGTGCTGTGCTTTATACCCATGAATATTTTTTTTTACCAATTAAGTACTCATCATGCTTCAATGTGGTCTCTGCTTCGGGTACTGCATTGGGAGAGTTATAATTGTACATTTATATTTAGCACAAATTTCATAAAAATTACACTATACCATAAATAATAAGATAAAAAACTTTATAATTGAATGAAATTTTATAGCATTTATTATGCTAACTATACAATTAGATTATACCAGGAAAAATAAATTGCTCATTGATATATAGAGAAGAGAAATTTGGAATTGATTCCAGTGTGGCTCAGTAGATCAGTTGGTAGAGCATTCCCCCTGTAAGGGAAAGGTCGTGGATTCAAGCCCCACCGGAGTATTTCAATTAAAAAACTATTCCATTTCATACATTCGCAGCTAAATTTACTATATTCTACCCGCAAAGCCCGCCAGCACATAATATATATTTATGTATAACTAGCTATTGCCCGCGGCTCCGCCCGCGTGGATGTCGGTTATCGCGACCAAACATAGCCTATGTCCTTTCTCATGGTCAAATCCACCCCTATACCAAATTTCATAAAAATCGATTCAGTGGTTTAGGCGTGTAAGCGTAACATACAGACAGACAGACAGAAAGAGTTACTTTCGCATTTATAATATTAGGTAGGGATTATTCATGGACATCATGTACAACTTAATGAAATTTTAAAGGGAGGATTTTTTTTGAGTGTGCTAATTATTCAAATCCATTAAGATTTGAAAAAAGTCACATCTGAGTTGTTTCACGTTCCAATTTTAATCGATTATGTATAACGCCAGCTTTACTATATACGAAACCAGGGTACCACTGACATGGTTCAAGAAGTGGCTGCTTTTGGTCGCCCAGCCGATCTGCATCACACCGGGAGTGACGATCAGGCACTCGTAGTACCAGGTACCGCTGTTCACCTGAAAAAGTTTATAACAATACATTATTACACCAGGCGTGTATAATTAATTCTCCTTTAGTGCAAAGTAGATTTTTTTATTTTATTATTGCACATAGCACGATTATAGCGGCAAAATATTCAGTGATTCTATTCGAGGAATAACGGGGTTTTACCCAATGCGTCTTTGCTAACTTGGTCAGTTTACAAGATAAAATTCTGAAAAAAATTCACAAGGTGTAATAGGGTCCGTAGATAACGAAAATGGCTTAATCGGAAAACTGCTGCTATGGCTATTGCGGCAATATTCCCCGCAGCCATCGATATATACATTTCTACATACAATATAAATTTGTAAAAATATATAGGTACATCAACATCTACATACTTAAACAGATACAATAGTACACTATGTTAGACGTGACACACTGTACAAGTAGTGCTCCCTGACCATTCCTTTAAACTTCACCAATGTCTGAGCTCGTCTTATTTCCACTGGCAGTTCGTTCCACAGTTCTTATGATCAATTTCATTCCTGTCTGGAATGCGCTTGAAGTGATACGTAATAATTTTCAAATAAAAATGTTTGGAACCGCTGAAACTTTGTTTACCTTTTTCTCTCGCTTCTTTGGCTGTACTTTATCCCTCTTGAACCTAAAATGTGTTCTATATGTATGTACAGTACATGTCTTTTGGGTGTGTTTTGAAGATATCACGGGGTGATCTACGGTGTTGGACGAGCTCAAATTCACGCATAGATTTTTACAAAATAATCATGTACAATTGTGCCTCATTTGTCTTGGGATTTAGGTCCAAGATACGTACCCTGAAGTATATAATACTTTCCTGTGACATAGGACTTAATCGACTGTGTTTTTTAACAGAAACAAAAACAACAAATAGATCCCCGACACCCACTTCACAACTACGCAATCCCGCCCGCCCGTTAAAAAAGCCGCCGGCGCTTTTTAAGAACCACCTTCACTACAAATAGCCCTCCCCAGCTAGTAAGAGAGCAAATGTGGAGCAACAAACACCCAGCTCCGGCTGGTTTCATAAGACCCAAAGAAAACCTGCCTCCTGGACACCATCTCCCGGCCAACTTGGAAATCATTAAATCGCGTACGGACCCAAGTTGGCCGCTGTAAGGTAAATTTGGCAAAATGGGGCTATATAGAACAGTCACAAGCACCCTGCGACTGCGGTGCCCCATTCTAGTCTATGCCACACATGCTCTCTTGCCCATTGTGCCCTTCCACCTGTACCATTGCAGACCTGCAGGGCAACAGACAATGCTGTGGCCGTAGCCAGGTATTGGGCCGACATAATTTAAGAAATTGATGAGCCATTGAAACGAAGAAGATCGACTAAAGACCACAAAAAGGTCATTAGTTGTTACAGCAGCAGTATAGTTCATGAGATACAGCCCGCTAATAGACTGATTGAACCTGTTAGGTACGGTTCTGGAAAGGAACCGTCTTTTTTCACTGCATTTTTCTCTATCCGCAATTAGCCCGATGGCTGAGCTATAATCAGATTTGATTGATTCTTATGTTATCATTTTATTTTTTGGAAAGGAATCCTAAAAAGTTACAAATACAAAACCTATTTCTATAGCGTACCTGGAATGTACACCGCACACTTTCGAAAGAGTAAGAATCGCAACGTGCCTCAAGGCCATCGCATGAGATCTTCAGGTACTCGCTTACATCTTTTGAATTTAGGATAGCGTTGATAGAATACATGTTGACAGTCTCGTACGATAGCTTCCGGTCTTCTTCTATGACTGAAACAATAAACATACATGTAGATACGGCTCTTTATCATTGGGGTAGGCAGAGACAACATCTAACTTGCTAACACGAGCGTGGGCCTGGTGGTGACGGGTGGAGCCGCCTGTCACCCCAGCAGAGGCAGGCCTCCCCATTCCCCATCCTCCCCATTCCGGGGGCGAGTCGGGGACACCGTTGTCACCCCTCCCGAGGAGGGCCATACCGTAAGGGATGGCCCTGGGTCAGCCAGGGTGCGAGGGACATGTCGAAGACAATTTCACCTCCAGCCTAGCACCACGACTTGCGGTTTTAGTCGGTTCAAGACCGACATAACCACCCCTTCCGGCTCCGGCAGGGGAGGTATCCGAGGGGACTACCGCACGGAAAAAAAAAGAAGCTAGGTCTACCCTTTTAGCTTCTACTTTCGTGGGTGTTATATGTACGTACACCTAGGTTTAGGTCGGCCTTTACAGCATTACCTTTTCACCCTTATCTCAAAAATGAAACATTATAATTATTCGGTATAATAGGTACGGTACTCACTGATGTTAAGGGGCCAGATCGTGAAAATCACCGAAAAGAGTGTTACGATCTTTCATATTTAACCTATTTAGATATGATTGATATCAATGATAATTTGTATATATTACATTCAAAGACCAAAAAATATGGTATGCTTATATTAAACTCTTAAAACCTAATAGTTGTTATATAATAAACGTCGACAAACCCACAAAATTGAGAAAAAATGCAAAAACATGCCTTCGAATTTTTCAGATTTAGCCCAATAAACCAACACGAATTGATAAAAAGAAACACTTTTTGAACACTGAAGGAACCAATAAATATTGCATGTACCTTTACAAACAAAGACTTCCTCTTTTAAAGCCCTAAAATCTAGATATGTTTTACATAAATTCTCCATACAGGCTACGTGAAACAGGCTCCAGTCTTTGAGTAAATTCATACCGAAAATTAGTGATTTTAGCAATGAACCGGTATCTATTTGAAAGTCAAAGACTTCTTGATAGGGAAGAAAAAACTTATTTGATGATACATTTAGTAATCAATCTAAAAAATCACTTCAAATTTACTGAAAAACGCGTAAAGTAGTGTCTTTTTTCTGCCATATTTTTTCTAATCGCCCGTCAGTCGCCCACGGGCCTTCAAAGCAGGAGCACGTCTCTTTGGCGCGTGATGACAGTTCATACATACACAAATAGGCCTACCAAGAAATATGTGAAATGAAAAATGGCGCCACCGTCTTCATTAATCAATTGGACGGCAATAAAATAGTATGCATTTGACAGTGACAACCATAGTTCCGATTTTAGCCATTTCACATATTCGTTGGTACATTTATAGCATAATGTTTCAGATTTTGAGATACTTGCTATAAGGTTTGAACTGTAAAGTTGGGGATATACCTAGTTAAAATATTTTTTGTAGAAACAATATTTTTAGGTTCCGTTGTGATGAAATTATAATTAGATACTAACTTCATGGTCTATTTTATATGATTGTATAGGTACCTAAGTATATATAGTATGTATATTGTAAAGTAGCTGTTTCCGTACATATTAGTTATAAAAAAAATTTCGTTGGGTTATATTATATTAAAGATACTGACTGATCTATATGTAGCAGCATTACTAGAGTCGCAGGAGTCGCGGGTATCAGCTAGTGCGACCACCAGTAGACCTGGTGCACTGGATTAGAAGCCTTATGCATCGCAATGTCGCAGACACGGGTAATAACCTCAAGAAACCACTACACCTCAATTGACAAGCCTGTCTGACGCAAGGGCCCAGGCCTTTACGGTGGTTTCTTACGGGCCTTGTAGTACACCAGTGCCGCCGACCTCTCCCGGTCGGCTTTTCAGCTTGGTCTGAGAAACCGGTGGACGCATGGGTCGGTGACAGCAGCGACATTAATTTTGTTTTGGCGTCACGTGTGAAGATCGCATCCTCGGCAGCCTTCATGTCCGTGACATAGCAAATAAACTGCAAGAGAGCCGCCATCGTTGGTACGATCACGTCAATCTGCGTCTGATCGATAAGGAGCGAACGTCCGAGTGCCATCACTGCGACGGGACTGCACACGCTCACCGAGTGTCCGGCGAGGCGGGACCTCGAGGCTGCCCTGGGAGTGAGAGAGAGCACGTGGGCGGCCAGTGTCTCCTTCTGCGTCCTCCTTTTTTTCTTTCTAATGGTCGTGAAGGAGATGGTGGAACGGGAGTGGCGGCGTGAGCGAGAGAGACTCGCAGATCACACCGCCTGCGTGCGCAGGCAACTCGGGCGTCGGAGGGCACAGACTGACCTCCGTCCCTCATGAGCGCGGGCCTGGGGGTGACGGGTAGAGCCGCCTGTCACCCCAGCAGAAGCAGGCCACGGCGGCGGCGCGCTAAGTAGCGCATCTTCCCACTCTGGGGTGAGTCCTGGACACCGTTGTCCCTCCTCCAGAAGAGGGCCAGACCGCAAGGGATGGTCCTGGGTCAGCCGGGGTGCGAGGGATATGCCTAAGACAACCTCACCTCCGGCCTAGCACCACGTGCGGTTTTAGTCGGTTCGAGTCCGACATAACCTCCAGAGCCGGGTAGGAAATGTAGGAAGAAGAGCTGTAAGACGAACCCTGAAACAGCGCAATTGGGTTGCTAGGTGCCTGCTGGAGCGCCGTATTCGTGTCCTCTGTGATAATTCCTATTATATAGAAATTATAATATGGTAATATTATATATGATATTACCCACTCTCTTTCTTCAGCTTTCATTGCTATGTAGATGATAGCACCTTACACGAGAGTTATCACGGAAATCCTGCGGCTACACAGTCTGATATCGATGAAAAAGGGTAGCTTCTTGTCACTGAGATTGACCGGATCCTGGACCACATTTAGCAATGGGGCTCTGAGAACTTGTTGGAGTTCAATGCTAAAAAGACGCAGGCACAGCAAAGGTATTTTCTTTTCTTCCACCATTCCACTCTTCAGAGCACGCCACTACCACTAAACGACCATCTGATCGGCGTCTAATAAGGTCGTCAAGCTGAGTGCCACCATTGTTAACTAAGTACGTGTTTGTAATGGTGGCCCTTTCTTGTGACTTTGCCTTTATCTTACCGTCAGGCGACGAGAAGTCAAGCTGTCGTGCTCGGCCCCCATACATTTAGATTAATATGTGCGCTCTATACATAAAATCTAAACTATAAGTGATCTTCGGTTTCTCGTACTTTGATATTTCGTACAGTTTTTGAACTTCGGAATTTTGTAATTCGGGATTTAAAATAGTTATTTTTGTACGTAACCGGTAGGTATGGTCTGTCTACGCGGTAGGCATTTTAATTTTATGAGTACCTATTTTCAGTATGCTCAGATATCAACAATTAGGTGTAGGTATGTCCCTAGCCTTATTTTGTTCGAAACCTCATAATCTCTGTAAAAAGTTTAATATGCTATGTCTGACACTGAAACAAAAGACATGCCAATGACGTCACGTAAGATAATATGACAGGGATGAATGTATAAGAAGAAAAGAGATACGAAATGTAATTGACAGACGTAATTCGTCACAATAAATCACATTACTCAAAAATGCACTCTAACCACAAGTCTTAAAATAGTTTTTTCATCATTGGTAAGACAATTTTCACCATTATTTTGACTGGTAAAGAGCATCTAGCAGCCCACTGTGCATCTCGGTGATGTGTGCGTGCACGGCTGCGTCTGTATTTTGACAGATTTTGAGACGTGCGCTCCGCGGACTCCGTCCTTAAGAGTAAGTTAGAGTGTCTTATCTTGTACAAAGTCTACATCTACAAAATCTGCTTAACCATTTGGGTTGGATCCAGTATGGCACCACACGAAACTAAATCACATAATATATGCGACCATGCTCAACTAGAAAGTTTGAAAATGTAAGCCGAAAGGTATCGTATCATACGTATCGCCTAACCTAAAGAAAATAATGTGGCAGTTACTCACAAATGTTATCAAGCGCCCACTTGGCACAGAAGCCAACTTGCCGCCACGGATAATCGTGACTATCAGCCAATTCTTCGAGAACCAGAAGCGGGTTCTCACGTAAATTAGCGATTTTGTTTTTAATAGTCAGCTTGTTTTCTGTCGTTTGAGCGAACTTCTCCAGCGCGATTAATGCGAACAGCACAATGTCTGGTTCGCGGCGAAGTACCTGCAAGGAACGAGAAAATAAGGTACGGATAGTTAAATAGAATAAGAACGACATTTCATAAGAAGATTTATTGGGACATTAGTAAACATTGTCTACGTTGAGTTGCCCTCCTCTTGTGTGCTCCTTTACCTAGATGGGCTTGACAGACAGTTGCTCCCGCCCTACTTTAATAACAAAGATTTATTGGGACATGCATGCAAGCTCTTTTATAGTATAATAAAGAAAGGAAGTACTGGACTGTTTGCTATATGACGGTTTTATTTGCACCGTATGAGGGTGACTAGCCTAGCCTACTGGTCAGTTCTCCAACTCAGACTTTTCGAAAATAAATTACGGTATTTAGCTGACCCTGAAATCGAACCAATCATCTCGCGTGAACATACCTACGTCAAAAATTGCGTCAAGATTGGTACATAAGCACAATTTTGCAAATAAGAGAAGAACGCATTAGCTTAGTCTTAATAAAATGAAATAAAAATAAAAAAGCCTTTTATTTCCTACTATACACAGTTAGGTTTACAATATTAAAGAAAAGAAAAAAAACCAGTGTGCACAACAAGTCAGTTCAAAGAAATATTTGATTAGTTTTTCATAAACTGGTTTAGTGTCACAGATAAGTTGTACTTAAAACGAGATAAGTACTTTTATTGTAGTATGTAATTAATTAAATATATGGTTAAAAAGAACTCGTGAGTTTAGTCATGGTTGTAAATTACATTTCATTCATAATTATTATTTCTAATGTAAGAACCCCTCTCAGTGGAAGGTTAAGGCCTCATCCAGAGATAGCCAATTTCTTCTATCTTCTGCTACTCGTATCCAGTGGTCGCCGGCTATTTTTTATAATGTCATCTGTCCATCGTGTATTTGGTCTACCTTGTCTCCTTTTGCCTGATGGTCCTCGCCATGATGTAGTTTCTTTAGTCCAGCGATTGTCTCTAAGTCTGACCACATGTCCTGCCCATCGCTATTTTAGTTTTTGTGAATAGTCAGCGTCAATGACTTTAGGTTTTTGTCTTATGTCGGTATGGCGGAGTTTTTCGATCTTTCTAATCTTTAAAATGCTTCTTTCCATGCTCCTTTGACATGTTATAACCTTGTTTTTCACTTTCCTAGTAAATTTCCAGGTTTGGCAGGCATATGTTAGTGAGGGGACTTTGCTTTTCAACTTGATGGTCATGTCGCTTTTTAGAATTTCTTTTAGACTACAATTTTTTTCCAGGTGATGTTGACTCATCTCTCTACTTCCTGTAGGTTGTTGTCTTGGTTAAATGAATAGCTTAGTGTTACCTAATTGAAAATATTTTGTAGTTTTTACATTACATTACAGTCACTAAAGGGCGGGATGTTCCGTGTACAAACTGTTCAACAATAATTTAATGTAGGAGATACACAATACGACAATAATGAACGTTACCTATATGATGTTCAATACCTTTTTGTTCTATGGTGCAAAAAAGGCCGATCGAAGTATTTGTTCCAAAGTGCACGATCGTTGTGCACGATTTGAATGTGATTAGCGCATTCCATGGTAGGAGCCATTACCAAAAATGCGGATACATTTCATGGCAGGCCTGCAGATATCGTATAACAGAACTCACCAAGAAAGACATCATATAGTCAAGGACGTTTTCAGTGAGCACGGCGACGCTGTTGGGCCCCGCAAGCTTGTCGGCAATGCAGCCGAGTATCACGCAGAGGTTGCGTTCCACACGAATGTACATGTCACCCATCCTCGCACGAAGACCGCACAGACCAAAGAGCTGAGTCAACTGTTAAAAATACAAGAGAGTCAGTTGACAGAGACCCATTATGAGGAAAAAAATTCCTAACAGCTGTCAAAAATATGCTAATCTAAAGTATGTACCAGTGTTTTATGTTTTGCCTGTTATGAGCTATTATGAGCAAGTTAACTGCATATTTACTCAAAAATATTGACAATAATCTCAGCGTTGCGCCTCAGTGGCTTCTGAGGTTCACACCTCGAGACCCGAGGTCCCGTTTCTAACTTTGTTTATTGGTTTGCGTCATCTTCTACGACGCGAAGCTTTTCTTGGCTCAACCCCTTCCACCCCCGCGTATCGGGGCCAGGCAGAGGCACCAGTATTTGATTATTACTCATACAAAAGAAATACAAAAATATTCTCCTGCGACAGAATTGTCATCATCTCTGTGGTCCGTATTCTTTATGTTATGTTACTCAGCCTGAATCACGATTTATCTGAAGACAGATTGTATAGGTAATATATCAAACTATCAATCTGTCTATACAATCTGTCCTCAGATAAATCGCGATTCAGGCTGAGTGTCATTCTAGAATACGGGCCTGTGAGTACGAAACTACTTTAGTTAAAAAAGGCAAATGAAAAGAATTTTTTGTATGTACTAAAATTATTGTTACCTTAATGACCGATTCCTTAGATGGCAGTGGGCAGTCATCGAAGACAATAGTGATGGCTGAGGGGCCGAGAGGATTATCTAAAGGTATAACGTGTACCATTGAAGATACTACTTGGAACCATCCCTCTTCTTTGTCAGCTATTACATGCAACTTTACCAATGAGACTGGGGATTCTTCATCACTAAAACAAGGAATTAAACATACAGCTTATACACACACACATCTAGAATTTTAATGAGAAGAGATAATGTATTAAAATATACTGAGACAGTAATATATATAATGCAACTTGTATGTGTGCAATCCAGAGTTCGCAACTTGTAACTGGGTTTCGCTCACTCGCATTTTTGATTGGTTTGTTTAGGGCCTAAACAAACCAATCAAAAGAGCGAGTGCCTGCCTGAAAGCCTAAACTTTAGGCTTTTGCGGGAGTGACAACCGTCTGATCTCCCAAGCCCGAGAGGAAAGCCAGTGTACGAGTGGTCAATAGCATCCGCGCCACACTCCAACCCTTGTGGGTAGTTCCAAGTCTGCATCTGTCGCTCGTTGATCAATCATCTGGTGTACACGAGCACTTCACGGACAGTCACGAGCAATAATATATATACATTGTCAAAGCTTCTAAAATATGTTAACACCTTTGACTCCAAAACAAAGTGCTCATCGTGAAAAGAACAAAGTGCTCATCGTGAAAAGTACAAATTTGTAACCATGGGTTCACATCATAAATATGTATACAACCATTGCTTCATGAAATTATGTCCACAAAAAAGGTACAAATTTTGTATAACATTTATTCACGTGGTGTTTCATAAATGACTACTCATCTTATATTGCATTAATTATATTTAACTTCATCTATCTGAACGGCGCTTCATAAATATGTATCCACTTTTATTCCATACTATGATTACAAATTTGCAATAAAATAACCAAGATTATGCTTAATCCATGGCCATCATTCATCATCCTGTCATCGAGTGTCACTCAAGAATAAATTTTATTCAATATTCAATATTTATTATTCATAAATTTACTTGAAAGCCCTACTTCCAAGAATTGAATTTTATTGATTCTCGTCTACAATTTATCAATTACCTATCGTCTGAAATATGAACCGCATCGACGATTTTACCAAACACCGCATTGTTACGAAAGAAGATGAATTATCTATACCTAACAGAAATTTCAGAAGCATTAGGAGTTACTGTGAGTATAGATTAAATACATTACAAATTGTTCCATATTTTTTAATTGTATATTTTGTTCATTAGAAGGTATTTTTTATCTTCCAGAGTAAAACGGTTTATTTATGGTAAAAGCGATACCAACAAGAAGAAACTAAAGCATGTATCCCTTGGACGACCAAGGAAAACATCTTTCATCAACAGATGTTTAATTGAATCGGTTCAAGAAAGTCATTTACAGATACATCTACACTGGCCAACGCTTACTCTGTATCAGTAAAAACTGTTCGTCGACGTTTACACGAAATTGGACTTCACAATCGAATTCCTGCCAGGAAACCATTACTAACACCGCCGCACAATTTTACTAGAACATTATCTAGATAGAAAGATCTAGCCTCTATGGCAGACAGGCAGAGTATTCTTCCAAATCGAAAAAGTAGCAGACTGTTCCTAAATTTATGGGGCTGAATGTCTGCATCGGGACCGGGCGAATTGGTAGAAATAACAACACGCCTAAACTCTAGAGAGTACATTGACCTTTTAGCCAACGTCTAGGCAACAGCTCATGTTGTTTTTGAAGATGCGCTTATAAATTTTGTGCAAGACGGATGTTCTGCGCATAATAGGGTATTTGACTAAGTCGTATTCTCTTCCCAATACTAGTTAATATGATAGCTTGTTGTGAAAAAATATGCCTTGCAAAATAAAATATTGCATTTCTAAACTGAAACTATGACTTTTCATTACTTGAAATTCCCAAAAAAAGTCAAAATATAAACAATCAAATTCAATTCAAATATATAACTTTTTAGATTCCTCATTAAATTTTAAATAACTTTTATTATGAACTATATAAGTGTAAACGCAACGTAGACCGAGATAAATGCGATATTATCTTGCACTCCATACATTTTCACTACGCACTACCGAAGCGTGACGTCACAATTTAGAACGATTTTGTATGGAGCGTTTTCGGGCGGAGCGACAAATTGAAATTTTCAAAATCAAATATCTTGAAAACTATTTGTTGTACGAAAATTTTACTTTTACAGTTCATTATATTATAAGACAGTGGTCATTTTTCGAAAGTAAAAAAAAATTAGTCAAATAGCCCATTCTAGATTAACTCAAGCATGGATCGAAAATCAGGAAGATTTGGAAGAAAGCCCACTACCACCCATTTATTAATCCCATCGAGAATCTTTGGGGTAAGATGGTACAAGACTGGGACTCTCAACGAGCACGCGATGTCAGTATTTCCCGAATCGGAAGGCGGTTACACGCGCTTTTGAAACAATTTTAATTTAAAAATAAAAGGATTTTTTTTTCCTGAAGCAGGTATTACTTTAGTTATTTTTGTTTTCGTGTGTATCAAAGACCTTTAATAATGTCACAATTAAGCCTAAAAATAAAATATTAAGTACATAGGTAGAGAGAGATCCGGTTCTTAGCATTCCATGGATTCACCGTGCGGTCGCCGGGTCCATGGCATGGTACAGAGAGGAACACTGTGACGGCGCCTGGGACTTGCGACCCAGGTGTAGGTTTAGGGTGGCCACCTTGAGATGCATCAGCGCTCACCTCCACCGTCAGTCGTGTTCCCCCCTCTACCTATCCAAATTTGGTAAGATCCTATCAACGCCGTTTTAGATATTCGTTTGAGTAAAGAGCTTACTGAAGCTCTTGGCAATCCGAGGTCTTTAAATAAGTTATACAGGGATTTAGCTGGAATTCCCCTTGCTCCTACTTCCACGGCGTAGAGTTTAACCACATAGCCATTTTTGGTTAACTCGTTGGTCAGGTCAAAGTATTTGTTTATTTTTATAGCGTGGTCTTTAGGTATGTTAGTTTCCCACGGTACTAGTACTGCACGCTTTTGCTGTTTTGAAAATAGGAATATATCGGGTCTGGATGACGAGGCACAAACATCCTCACAAACATCCTCCGGTATTTTATAGTGTTTCTCATACGAATCTGCGAGTAATGTCCAATCAGCGGCTGCTATCAAAATTGAGTACGGCTTTTGATAAATGTCTAGAATAATTCCGCGTAATTATGTAATTGACGTGAAACATTTAATATCTAAATAGAACCTTAGACAAACAGAATATTGAACTGAAAAAAATATTACATACTCAAAATTGCATAGCTTATACTGATATTTTGCTGGCACCGATTCCCAAAATAACTTTTAGAATTGATGTTCTAAATATTTAATAAACATCAAAATCGCCATATTATGTGTACCTATAATGTTTGAGGAGTTCCGTTACAATTATATGCTGTTCTTGTTGAGCACTTCGTTTTGGAGTCGAAGGTAGTTTACATATTTTAGAAACCTTGACAATGCATACATATTATTGCTTGTGACTGTACCGCCTCACAATTGCTGTTGGCTGAGGCCCTGTAGATATTGGTGTGGCCCAAAACACCCCTTCTCCTAGCTAACTTACAAATATTAGAATGTAACTAAATATTGTTTAACTTAACAATAAACTCTGTGCACTCCCGGGTTTGCTGGAAGAGAACTCAACTTTGAGTTAGGTTCACCTTTTTACGTCTCATCTCACTATTTATATAAATGTAATTTGTGTGCATAAAGAATAAAATAAAATACAATGAATAAAAGTGTGAAACTCAAAAATTATTCACTTACTTGTCCACAAATGTTGCAATGAGTGACAAGAGTTCCAAAACCAGTTGGTCTATAACGTCAGGGTCTATAGCTCTTGGGAAATGAGCACATTCCGCAGTACTAGTGTTTGCACCCAGTCTTGGAGACTCGTATGCATCTTCTGTGAGCATATCTTTGCACCAACAGGCACCCATTATCTGTAAAATATAGTTTTAAAAATCAATTTTACTACTATGATATAAGTACCAGCATGTTTTTCAAGTGGAGCCGCACTAATTCTTGAACATAAAATTAAATTTTATAGAAAAATTTATGCCTTCAAAAAATGCATAGACAAAAGGACTAGTCAAGTGACAAAACTCTCCAAAGGGAGCATGAGTGAGGAGCGATAACAGGACTTTGCCAACTGAATTGGAATGTGATTCTAATAGGCATGAAAACCGATCTCAGATGCCCAGAGTGCATGGCAATCAGACCAGCCATCATCAGCTCACCATAGGGTAAGCAACACTCAATATATTTAGAAGACTAAGAGGATCTAAAAGTGGACCAAATCACAAAGATTTTGCAAGGAAACAGGCAGGTTCAATGGAAATATGATATCTAGACATTCCCAAAAGGAGGACCAATGAAAATAAATAAAATGACCCACACACAGAGAAGATTGGTTGATCTTCTCTGTCTGTGGGTCATTCACCCAGATGTTGGTGTCCCGTTGGAAAGAATATACTTGTTAAATTTCAATGCTGAATTACTTGCAGTACCAGAGACTCAACCTTAATTACCTCAAACATATTGATTTTTACGATGCAGCTGTAGGCTTAAGTAGTTAACACTTGTGATTTTTGTATCTTTTAAATAAGTACAGGTTTTATAATAATTCTAAGCAATGTGTTACTTGAGGGTATGTCGAACACGGACTGTTTATTTCAGCTTCCTTATGAGTATAAGTAACCATCGCTCATAGAATTACAAATTAATGGTATCTTCATCTGGCATTGGTATCACTATTCAAAATTAATCTCACTTATGTCAACCAAATTCTGAATAGAGATAGGGTCAACGGTGACTCAATAATCTAGTTTCTATTGTCTGCCACATCTCAGTGTTATTTGGCAGTTATATCAATACATATTGTTATAATCAGATTAGCATTGTAGGTACATAAAAATGTATGTAATTGCCAAATATGTTTGGATCACAACAATGGGCTGTAAGATTGCTCACAGTTACTACAAAAGACTTCCGTGTACAATTTTGGTTGATGAATACACTCTTAGTACCTTTTATAATGTAAATTACCCAAAAAGTATAGGTATGTGGTTGTGTTATTGTAGTATATTTTGGTGGTACAATAAGAATCTAATAGTTCATCTTTTGAAAGTAAAAATATGGGCACAAATAATAATTTTAACACATTGTGAAATAGACAATATCGTCGTTGTCAAACCAAAATCTGCTATGTGCACTCTCTTCACTTAGCAGATTTTATTTGACAATATTTCTAGCTGCTCCACATAGCATATTTGAATAAGTTGTCATAGTGCGTCGTATAGTACTTATAAGCACATAGCCTTTCATGCAATAGACTGGTTCATTTACCAGTCGCAATTGTCAAAATCCAATCGCAATTTTCAATTATAAAAAATGCACATAGCAGATTTTGGTTTGACAACGACGATATGGCAGTTGTAGTGAAGTATTATTGAGCTTACAAAATATAGAACTCTTTGAATTTTGATGCAATGAAGATGAAGAATGATGAAACTTTCAAATATTACAGTAATAAAAATTGAAGCACATCACATAGATATCACTCTGTTCACAGGTGTGTCACAACTAACTGGACTAAGCATTGCAAATGACTTTTACTTACTTTTATAGACCTGGAGTGCCCATAAATAATGGATCTAGGAGTGCATTGCAAATGACTCATATTTACATTTTATAAACCTGGAGTGCCAATAAATAATGGATCTAGGGCAAACTGAGTACAATAACACTGGAAAGATCTCGAATGTTTTCATCTCACTAAGGACACAGTATGACTAAGGAATAAGGATGTAGTCGTAACTGCACAACCGCATCTACTTACTTGCTCTATCGATTTGCTGAGCAACTGAAAAATGCATTTGCATTTGCATAGTTCGGTATTAACCTGCCCACGTATACGTTTTTTTTTCTTCACCTACTAAATCGTAAAAGTATTCCAATAATCACTTGCTACAATTGCCAATATTTTGATGAAAGTGTATACTCAAATCACCAATGCAATAATTCACCATCTGTTCGAATAACAAAAATAACTTACGGCGGTTTCCTTTCCATTGGTTTTCTAATAACACGTTCTCAAGTCTCTGATGTAAAAAAAAGAGATAATGAATAAATATTTTAGAATGAAGAAGATAATAACTGGTTTTTTTATTTTATACAGAGCTCTCTTTATTTTTGTAAACAATTATTTCCGAGAGCAATAGCGGCAGACGTCAAGTTTTTTTTTTTTTGTTTATAGCTATTTCTTTTTTTGTTTCTTTTAGTGTTGCCAATGCCAACCACTGATGAAGCCAACAACGAGCTGAATTTCTCACAAACCTGATTAAATGGGGATTTTCAGTGGGATTTTCAGTCATGTTTGTGGGAAATCCAGCTTTTGGGGGTTCATAAATTCGATATTCTCCACACATTCTCACAAATGTTAATAAAAAAAAAGCTTACTAATCATTAATCGAAAAATCTGTGCTTTTTCGCGCTTATTTAGATGTACGTATAGGTACCAAAATGATGGTCATCATTTTTGTAATCTGATATTGGTGTACAGAGTGAGTTATCGCAACTTCTTGCAGTTGTGAACTTCTATGTCACTGCTATAAAAATATTAACTAGGTACATTAAGCTTTGGCACCCACCGAACTGTAATTTGCTCGCGCCTTTCTATGTGTTAGCTAAATATCTACCATAAGTATGGTTTAATACATTGTATAATTGAATATAGGTACGTCTAGATTATTAGGTATGTTAGTTAGTAGGTGATACATATCTAACACTTAGGTATAAAGTGCGCGAGTAAATTGCAGTTCGGTGTGCTCCAACGTTAACGCGATGCGCCGTTGTTCGTGTTTGCGCCAAAAATAAAAACCTCACTGCAAGTTAGTGTTGGCGCATACCGAGCTGCAAACTACTCGAGCACTTTTTAAGTAGGTAGGTAATAATTAAATATCAACCTTAGAGGTATGTATCATACATTGCAAAGGTGATTATACGTCTATAATTTGTTACTCGATCACGCTTGCGCATACATCATGCACGCGCGAACGTAGACGTATTATTTTACTGCGTTCCATGAAAGTCACATCATGCGGCGTCACATGAATCACGTATGAAGAAAATATTAACCCCCTTTTTCGCAATAAAAAGTAGCCTACGTCCTTTACCAAGTTATAAAAAATCTGTGTGTGTACCAACATCAAAAATTACGCACTTTCATACCTAATTTCAATGATATTTTATACAAGATATGTTACGTTCATAGTAACTGACTCCTCAAATCTGATCCAGCAGTCTGTCAGTGCATAATAGTTGACAATTAGCGTTAAAGTAGTACGAAAGATGGGATAAGCACGTGAGTAAAAAAGATAGCTATAATTCGGAATGATTCGGACGGTTGCACTTCTAGGATCGCTTCGAAGCATAGATTATGATTTTGTTGAACAGAAGGGGTATTTCGTTGGTAGGCAAGAAATGAAATTCGATGAAAAAATAATACGTCATTATTTATTTCGGTAAATGATAATAATTCAAAATCTCGAAAATAAAACCATAGTGCCGTACTGACTTTATAATCAAAAATTAAACTCCTTCTGCCTCTTAGAAAGTTTCTTATTTTGGGATTATTTTTATGAGCAGAATGAAGCCGATCAGTGATATATTTGTCAGTTATTTATATTCTCCCTGAGCAATGTTCGACCTTTTTTCGAAGTATATCTCTCAGTGGCTTCAAAATCTGCTGCTTTTTGAAGGTGTATAGTCAAACTCATTTCGTTGTTCTTTAACAATTGCAATCCACTCTTGAAGTCGAACTTCATTAGTCGGAAACCTTGAAAAAAAATTTAGGTTATTACATTTATTTAAAGGACAACAAATAAATAAAAAAAAATTGTTACTCAATTTTAAATAACAAATAAAACTGAACAGCAGGTCACAATTATTACTTTAGTAGCAATGATATTACATACAAAAAAGAGGCAGATATGTTATTAGACTGCGCCTGGTGAAGACGCGAAAACGTCCCAATTGGGACGTATCGCATTTAGTATATGTCTGGCAAACGCCGAGTTGTCACGTATGTAAGCGCATAATAAAATGACCAAAAAAATGCCACCGTGTATTTTTAAAAATGTACAAATTACGACACTAAAATCAATAAAAACCGAAGGACCTTCTATCACATGTAAGTACATACAATATTACCGATTTTTTAGTGTATTTCATTAAAATTAGTTTAATAATATTTTTAAAATAATGGCGGCAAAGAAAAAGGACAGAAATACTTTTTGATATGAGCACGACAAGGACACAACAACACTGCTTGCATAGATTATCAGTACAGATGCGACATAGGGTAATTTTCAGTTTACTGCCTACTAAAGTAATAATTTTGACATGCTGTTCAGTTTTATTAGTTACTAGCTGTGCCCGCGACTTCGTCCGCGTGGAATTATTTTTTATAATTTTTCTAAAATAAAAGTAGCCTAAGTTACTCCTTATTACATAAGCTATCTGCCAGTGAAAGTCCCGTCCAAATCGGTCCAGCCGCTCCAGAGATTAGCCAAAACAAACAGACAGACAGACAGACAGACAAAAAATTTAAAAATATATATTTTGGTATGTGTACCGTATATACATTCATATGCATGTAGTAGAAAGCGGTTATTTTAATATTACAAACAGACACTCCAATTTTATTTATTTGTATAGATGTATAGATTTAAAATTGACTAACATAATTTTTGTTTTATTTATTTGTTGTCCTTTAAATAATTGTAATAACCTAAATTTTTTTTAAGGTTTCCGACTAATGAAGTTCGACTTCAAGAGTGGATTGCAATTGTTAAAGAACAACGAAATGAGTTTGACTGGACACCTTCAAAAAGCAGCAGAATTTAGAAAGTGTGGCTTCAAAATTTTTGCTGCAGCAATAATTTTGAAGCCACTGAGAGATATACCTCGAAAAAAGGAACATTGCTCAGGCAGAATATAAATAACTGACAAATATACCCCTGTTCGGCTTCATTCTGCTCATAAAAATAATCCCAAAATAAAAAACTTTCTAAGAGGCAGAAAAGAAATAAATTAAATTTATTTGAAGGAGTTTAATTTTTGATTATAACGTCAGTACGGCACTATGGTTTTATTTTCGAGAAGTTACCTAATTATCTTTTTGAATATTATCATTTTCCGAAATAAATAATGACGTATTATTTTTTCATCGAATTTCATTTCTTGCCTACCAACGAAATACCCCTTCTGTTCAACAAAATCATAATCTATGCTTCTAAGCGATCATACAAGTGCAATCGTCCGAATCATTCCGAATTATAGCTATCTTTTTTACTCACGTGCTTATCCCATCTTTCATACTACTTTAACGCTAATTGTCAACTATTGTGCACTGACAGACTGCTGGATCAGATTTGAGAAGTCAGTTACTATGAACGTAACATATCTTGTATAAAATATCATTGTTTAGTAGGCAGTAAACTGAAAATTACCCTATATCGCATCTGTACTGATAATCTATGCAAGCAGTGTTGTTGTGTCCTTGTCGTACACATATCAATAAGTATTTCTGTCTTTTTCCTTTTATTACTTTTTTATTACTATTTTAAAAATATTATTAAACTAATTTTAATGAAATACACTAAATAATCGGTAATATTGTATGTACTTAGGTACATGTGATAGAAGATCCTTCGTGTTTTATTGATTTTAGTGTCGTAATTTGTACATTTTTAAAAAACACACGATGGCATTTTTATTGCAATTTTATTATGCGCTTACATACGTGACAACTCGGCGTTTGCCAGACATATAATAAATGCGATACGTCCCAATTGGGACGTTTTCGCGTCTTCACCAGGCGCAATCTAATAACATATCTGCCTCTTTTTTGTATAATTTTTTATCTTCTATTTCACCCTATTTTTGCCCACCTTTATAGTATTATTATAAAGTTTAGTAAGTATAATATGGATTTGAATTTTGACTCATCAAATATAGGTATATTTTTCTTAAATATACCGATATTTTTACCAATATCTATATTATATAACAGCGGTTTTAAACCGAATTAAGCCGGCTTATTTGGGTTTTAAACGGTTAGTTTTAAACCGATTGGTTTAAATGGTTTTATACCGACCTTACATCTATCATACGCTCGACCATGCCATGCGTAAGTATTCTGTAGTTCGCACCGCGCCGCGTGGATGGCACGGCACGTGCATGATGCATGCGCGAGCGTGGTCGAGGGCGAGTAATAAATCCAAACGTACCTATATTCAATTCTGCATGTAGGTACTCGTATGATACATAGATTAGGCTGATATATTTCTCTCAATAACATACATATACATACATAAAATCACGCCTGTTTCCCATAGGGGTAGGCAGAGATCACGGATCTCCATTTGCTACGATCCTGACATACTACTCTCGCTTCATTTACTCTCATTACATTCTTCATGCATGCTCGTCGGTTTAGGGTACTCCTGACCTGCCCCTTTTCTAAAACTTCCCCGATTTGGTCCAGGTATGTGCGCCTAGGTCTTCCCCTACCGACAGTACCCTCCACACTCGCCTCATACACCTGTTTCGTTAGTCTTCTTTCATTCATTCTCTCAACATGACCGAACCATCTTAACATTCCTTTCGCAATTCTCGTCACTACATCTTCTATTACTCCACATCGCTCTCTTACCACGCTATTTCTCACTCTATCTCTCAAGGTCAATCCACACATACTTCGCAACGCACGCATTTCTACTGCATTCACTCTACTCTGATGCTTTTTCTGCCACACCCAACTTTCGCTACCATACATAAGAGTCGGCACTAACACTCCTCGATGTACAGCCCGTCGTGCCTTTTCGGACAGTTTCCGGCTGCTCATAAAGTTGTGCAGTGCCCCATTCACTCTATTTCCAGCTGTCACTCTCCTTTCAACATATTCTTCGTACTTTCCATCTCTTGTAAACAATGTTCCCAAATATATGAATTCATTCACTTGTTCCACTCTTTCTCCATCTATACAAATCTTACACTCTGTCACGCATTCATCTCTTTCAAAAACCATAACTTTTGTCTTACTAACATTCACTTTCATTCCTTTCCTCTCAAAAGCTCCATGCATAGTTGTTACCATCTCCTGCAACTCATCTGCCGATGACGCAAGTAAAACCTGATCATCAGCATAGAGAAGACATTTGACGAGTAACTCATTCATTTTTAAACCACATTCTTTATCTTTCAAATCTTGCAAACAACTGACCATGAATAAGTTAAACAGCCATGGTGACGCTACACATCCCTGTCTTACACCCTTTTGGATGCGAAACCAATCAGTGTATGACCCATGTATCCTCACGCAAGCACTTGGAGTCCTCATAGAGAGACCTCAGAGCTCGAATAAGGCTGCTGCTCACCCCATACATAGAGAGTACCGACCAAAGTTCATTCCTCATCACTTTGTCATAGGCCTTTTCCAAATCCACGAATGCGCAATAGACCTTTTGACTCTTGGCCAAAAAATTTTCGGCTATGCTTCGCAAGGAAAAGACCTGATCCGTACATCCCATTCCCTTTCTAAAACTCCCATTGTGCATCCCATATTTTCTCATCGGTTTCTTTCATAACTCTCTCTATCAACACTTTCGCATACAGTTTGCCGACGATGCTGAGTAGGCTAATGCCCCTGTAGTTTTTGCAGTCCTGATGCGAGCCCTTTCCTTTGTAAAGTGGAACTATAACGGCCTTACACCAATCACTTGGTACACGACCGTTAACCCAACACATGTTGAATAGGCGGCACAACTGACTTGCTACGAGGCCATGTCCAGCCATCAGCATCTCGACTGTCACCTTATCATATCCCGCTGCTTTTCCTCTCTTAATAAACTTTGATATAAGTACCATATGAAATTAATATTTTGTTCACAATCATGTTGCTAGCCGTCGTCGTTCGATATACGTGTGTATTGATGATTACCGCCCTCCGCTTTTTAATACCCTCACCTGACGGCTTGGGTCTTAATGGCGCCTCAGCTGTAATCATCAAGTTTATACACTTGTACCATAATGTATTGTCCCACCGTCGACCGAGGGGCCCTAGCCACTAATTTAGTCATTACGCCACGTGTGTGACACTATATTGTCAGTAATAAATACAACGTTCATTACTAACAAATTGCCAACATCATAAACTGGGGGAATAGAAAATTATATAAGTAAATGTTGTGCTAAGTATTTTTGTTGTTATCGGATTGGTAGTTTTGAAACGGGTCATTTTCCTTTGGTAAGGGAAAAAGGTTTTCGTTCCCAACCGTGTCTATTGAAACCAAACACCCCTTATAATTATGAAGTCACACATAGTCACAGTGTTTATAACCAAACTCATTCGAAATGGTTTGACTTTACTTAATTTTTTGTGCGATAGGTTGTAATGGTTCACAAGCCAGCGACAGGTTTGCATACTTCGCATGACCAATCGCCTCCCAGATGATACTTCGTACAATGATTAAGGAGATTGAATTTTCATGGTTGTCAGCTGGCACTTTGATAATAGGGTAACCGTTGTAACACGTAAAAAAAAAGAAAAAAAATTGGCTAAATTACAGTTAAGCCTACCTTGAAGGAAAAAAATTGTTAGCTGCCTATGGAACATGCGTCAGCTGGTGACCAAAAGTTATAGGTATGTAAAATTAAAAGTTTCAGTCATTTTCTCCTGGCTCAAAATTGGTTAAAATATAGTTAAGCCAACAACTTGAAGGAAAAAAAAAATCAGATCCCCATATCGCGGTGGAACATGCGTCGTCAACTGGTGACCTGACAAAATTCAGTCAATTCCTCGCAGCTCAAAATTGGCCTGTTTAGTCCTGGCTCGGGTTGGTAGTTACTATAAATTATGTTTGTACTCCTATATGGGTGGCCCACCTCAAAATATCTATTTTTGTCGATCAGTCCGTTAAGCCTTTTCCTCAAGAACGCATGAAAAGGTATCAAATTCGAATTAATAAACAAATACTCAGGTCTGTAACCTCTTGAAAATGAGGAAAAATTAAACTTTTATATCAACGTAAATTTAAAATATTGCCTTTGAGGTATGTATACCATGGAGGACAGAATATTTCCTTCTTCATGGTATGTACCTATCTATCACAAGTTAGTTTCGTTCCTCAATGCTGTTTAGTAGGTACAGAACCCTCGTACAGAACAGCACTTTACTGGTGTTTTGATTTCTATGGTCACTCTGGGATGTAAGAGTAAAGGTTGGCATGTGGACCTCAGACTCGCGAAGATGATGATGGTTATTTTTTTTTTATATTATGCGTCACATTCAATTTTATTCCTCAATCTTGAGGAGGTACTAGGCATTCTCTCATTTAATTTCAATTATCTTGACTTGGGCGGAAGCCATTGGCGACTTTGAGAGGAAACCATGTTTCAGAGTCTCATCTGTGAATCAGTAGACGTACCTTTTAATGTTACCTTGGATCCCGAAAATTTTGGTTGGGCCCTCATTTTGACATACTTACCTCTGTAAACTCTAGCTAGAGCACATCTGAGAATTCTAAAGTAGCTTTTCTTTTTTAATTCATAACAAATTGCCTGTTGATGAACGAATGAGGCCATTGAAGTTTAATACAATTGCTACTAGGTACTTATGACAAAGAAAGGAAGTTATTGCTCATGGGATGTAAGGGGTAGGGTTCCAGGTCAAGCGGGCATTTGTCAAAAAAACTCTGCCCACCCTTTTGGGGATTTACAGACGTGAGTATATTATGTACTAGCTTACTAGCCCGCGGCTCCGCCCGCGTGGATATCGGTTATCACGACCAAACATAGCCTATGTCCGTTCTCATGATCTAATCTACCCCTATACCACATTTAATCAAAATTGGACAGACAGACAGACAAACAGAGTTTCTTTCGCATTTATAATATTAGTATGGATGCATACATCCATACTAATATTATAAATGCGAAAGAAACTCTGTTTGTATTATAGCCTTACAGGCCTTACAGGCTATAGCCTTACAGGCCATAGCCTGTAAGGCTATGAGCACAGAATAGATAATAGTACCTACTCTACTCCTGAACCGGTGCAGGTTCGATTCACGTTGAATTTAAATGCACTCATTGAAATAAAGAATGAAAAAAGAATATTTATTATAATACCCTCTTTCACCTTGAAATAGAATTGAGTTAGAGAATAGATAAGAGCAATTGGGTCCTACCTATTCTAATATTTTTCAAAAACCATCACTTTCGAATCACCTACCATTCACCTTCACTTCTTTGCTATGAGAGTTCGACTGACTATGCCCATCACCCAAGACTCCTCCCCAGATGTAAATGCATACACAAAATCTATAATTAAGAATTTGAAATTTGAAATGTGACGTCCATACTGCAATGGCTACTTTGTAATTGATAAATAAATAGAAAGTTGAATTAATAGTAACTTGCGTGTATTGCTTCCTTTGTAATTGAAAAATAAATAAAAAGTTGAACTAATAGGATCAATTTTGTCCAGAAAATTCAATTTTTACAGAAAAAGAACAACGTTAAAATAATTGATATTTTTCGGTGCTAAGTATAAGTTCAACTGGTTGAACTTATAGTTGAACTTAGTGGAATAGAGCACTAAAAAGAGTAAGTTCGGTAGCAATACCGAAGTGACTAAGTATTGAAGTGCAGTTAACTTGACTATTCCATCTTTTCTTTTGAGATTTGAGTAGTTGTAAAATGTGCAATGACAATATTATTATGAGTCAAATACTCCAAAAGCAGTAAGTAGACTGCTTTTCAAATGAATAATCTATGATATATTTAGGCATAGTAGGTACTTACAAATAGTACCCTCTGATTGACTGTTGGAAGCACAAAGCGATGGGTCTGTCTCTAATTAATGTGGCCATGCCTATCAGATGCCCCGATACTTGTATCAAAGCTAGTCCTATCTGCACCCTCGCTATTAATAACCTCCATAATTAGTATGGAGTCAATACATTTTGGTAGAACTTCATTTTATTACCCGACTACGGCGAAGTCAAAAGGAGGGTTATGATTTTGACATCCTATGTATGTATGTATTGTATGTTCATTTGTTCCCTCATAGCTCCTCAACTACTTATTAGAATTGGACAAATGAGGTATCGTTACAAGCGCCTTTATCGTCCGATGGTTATAGGTTATATGTAGTGTCCCTCAATCTTGTGTGGCGCCCTCTAGCGCTCATAAGGTACTGTGTTAAAAATAAATTTGAGATAAATATGCCGTGTTTGGTATCAAATGAAAGAACTTAATAAGCAAACTTCAAATATGTATAAATTATTAGGTTCACCTTGGCCCAAAATAATTTAAATAAAAAATAAAGTTTAAAACTAAAACCCGATTAACAAAATATCATGATTTAAAAAGTAACAAATAAGAAAATATCAAGGATAGCCGTGGTCGTATGCCACTTACTGTAACAAAACAATACATTCTAGGGAAAAGTGGCATACGACCATGGCTATCCTTGATATTTTCTTGTTTGTTACTTTTTAAAGCGTGATTTTTCGGTACTCGAGTTTTAGCTTTAAACTTTATTTTTTATCACGCGCCAGCTGGTTCATAATCCAAAAAATTTAAAATCAATTAAAAGAGGAAAAATTATCATCCATATCCAGTGAGGAAAGATGATAAAATAATATGATAAATATATTGACATCAATATTGTTAATACTATCGACATTGTCGTTACAACCCTATGCCATTGCTCTAATAGACCCTGCGTTCGGATTAATTTGCAGACGAATGCTTTGTATTTTACGTTTTGTATTTCACAAAGTACTCGTGTGTCATGGGGGAGTCGTACGCATAACAGTATTGCTACAAAATCATAAATATTGGGGGCGGATTTTAATCTTCTTCTGACTGATGGAACGAAGTGAAAATTTTGTTCATCAAATGCTTATTAATACGTGCGTAGGTTAAATAATAATACTCGTGATACGTATAAAAATTAATATCTTAAATTCTGGCAATGAAGTCAGGTCGAAGCTTCAGAAGTTTCTAGAATATAAAACCCTTCGATTTTAAACGTCATTAGGTCTATGTCTGTAAAAGGTATACTTAGTAATTATTATTTGTTGCCCACCCTAGCATAGAACCCACTCCTAGCACAAGCAATTTAGCTTAGTTGGAGGGGTTAGAGGGAGTATTAGTAACTTCGGTTCTAATATTCTTTATAAAAAAAAACATGAATGAAAACTTAGATAGGCACGCCTAGTAGATACAAGTGTTGAATCTATGGTGCAGGCCCCTCGTAAAATGCTATAATTACGTGACTTATTTGTTACATTATGTAACTTTGTTTTAATTCTTAAGTATAAAGTGTTTTATATACTTGTTGTGATTGTTTATCCAGACGCGAAATGTACATTCGTCCACATTTAGCTATAAGAAAATAAATATTGTAAATTGACGTCTAAAAAATGCTGCAGTGGAGTTTGTTGCGCCGTTTCTTCTCCATCAGCGCCTTGGAAGCGGTGGTAAACTTAGATTAAGTAGAATTAAAATTGACGTCAATAAGAAACAATTTTATTGTTCTATATTGAAAAATAAATGACTATGACTATGACTAGTATTCTATAATACTAGATTCAACACTTGAGAGCCAAATATAAGTTTTCATTTCTAGTATTGGAATAGTAGCGTTTATTGTAAGCAAAACAAATAAAAACTGACAAGGAATTAAATCACACAACACAATTATAAGAGTTGCAAATCACTGTGAATAAGTATTCAATAAAACACCCTACTCTACTATAACTAAGTACTAACATACTTGAAAAATGATAACTTAAAAGCCTTCCTGCTGAAGGCACACTAATTACTCTTATAAAGGGATCAATGTCATGCGATATGCACGGTTCATTAAAATTTCTGCTTGTGGGCCCCAGGTAGCAGTTCTGTCGGTAATTAGTTATGGCGAGAGGAACATGCAGAGGGGCGGCTTGGATGAGAGGTGTTTACTAAAGCAAGTTGGGACAGTATATTTAATTTTATTGTTTAACATTTAACAAGGAAAGTAAAGACCACTATTTGACACACATTCGCTCGCTTAGCGGTCGAAATGCGATCATAATTTATTTAAAAATTATAAGTTTGAACATTATTAAATGTCTATTGTCTTCATAAACTTTTATCAATTTATCAATATAGAATCAAATCTCCTTACTACTCTTTTTAACCTTACTTGTAAACATTTCAAATAGGTTTAGGACTGTTTGCGATTACCAACCTAAGCCTAAAAAATGTATGAACACGCAAGTAACATGCGCTTGTGGCTTTACACAGTCACATTTTTCCACTTTGGAAGTGTCTCTCGCGCCGACTATTCATTTTAGTAATAATAATGTTTTAGAAATCTCAATAGCATTTTTGAAGACCTATCTATAGATAGGTACCCATTCTTAATGCGGTTCACATAATAAGTACATCTTCTTACCAAGTTTCAACAAATTAGACCTTATTGTTTCGGAGAAAAGTGGCTGTGACATACGGACAGACAGACAGGCAGACAGAAATGACGAATCTATAAGAATTGCGTTATTTGCATTACAGTAGAGGAGCTCGTGAAGTATGAATGGATAGAGTCAAATGGCGGGTCAAATCAAAACTAAAGATAGCGGGGTAGGCAGAGGCCTACCCCGTTATTTCACGTCGATCTATAAGTGGCATGAGGTGAAACTTGCTACACAATACGAGATAATCCTTGGTGTATAGATAGGTTCAAATTACTGTCTTATTTCTTTCTCTGCAAATTGCATTTCAAAAACCGAAGACAAGTCCTTACAGTTAATAAAAAATAGGGTAGAGCACGGATATCTGTGGGGTATTTTGTATGGAAATTTTGTCTTATCAGTTTTTTTTTATTAGCAGGTAAGGGCATATAGGTTAACGCAGTGTGGTGATCGTGAATCGTGAGACTATGCCTCATAACAATTTCTTGAGCCATATCTCTCAAAATATTTATATCAGAAGGAGAGCACACTTCGTAGATTTAGTAAAATATAATCTAAAAAGTAGGGATACTGACACACAGTGTCTTTTGTGTGATATTCTGGCTCGATTCTACTGATAGAAATTCGAGTCCTAGTAGGTATACATAGTTGATTCATAGAACTAACTTTTAATAACACTTCTTGGCAGTCGGGTGAAAACGAACCGAAGACCTAGGTTACGTTCTCGAGTTGTTTGGAAAGTTTGAATAAAGTTAGTAAGTAGGTAATTTATACTATGCGAATGTTTAGTATAATCTATTGGAGTTACGTACAATTTTACTACATGTAATAAAACTGTTTAAATGTTTAATCGGCGATAAGTAGGTACCCACTTATAGCCTAAAGCTATATCTTTGATAGAAACTAATGTGTGTTTGTATGTTTTTAATTTAAACTTTGTACAAAAACGCTGTACAGTCAGCGTCTTAGATATCTTGACGACGAAGTTTCAAAATGATCTTAAAATTCTCGTATTAAGATCAAACTAATTCACTTTATTGTCCGCCTATCTTCTTGACCGTTTGCTTCATTTTGACGGACTTTTTATAAGAAATAATATGGCTTCTTTTACTTTAGAAAAATAATTAGGGCTTCGCACAAAATAAATCAGAACCCAGATCGAAGTCGTGAGCGCAGCTAGTTTTTTACCTATAAAATCAGTTAAAAGTAGCGATCACATAAACTAACTCATAATACAATATTTAATTACCATTACACTGCATACGAATATATTTCTAGACCCGTGGAGTATTTATAATTCCCATAAAAATGTATTTGCGAATACTTTTCATAGTCTTTACGTATTTGTTGCTGCGGGTTCTAATAGAATATTATTTTTTAATAACGCAACCGAAAGAGCCAGTAGTTTTACAAATTAGAAGCAGAAGAGTCGTAGAACAGTCAACAAAAGACAACTTTCCATGCCATTACTTGGACGACAACGGTGTTCTTCCAGATGTTAAAAAAGCCCCCCCTTTTGAATTGGATTCAATATTTTTCATAGAATCTTCTTGCAAAGATTTGACGTCTCGTCAAGCTTGCTCGATTGAATCAGCCGCTAGAGCGAACCCTAATCGGCAGGTCTACGTGTTGTTCACATCACCCTTGAGAACCAACCACACTTTTCTGGAGATTTTATTATCAATGAGCAACATAAGAGCTCTAAGGATTCATCTTGAAAATTATGCTGAAGGGACACCTCTAGATGCAAAGTTTGCTACGAAACCTCTCCAACCTAATGATCTGAATATGGAACTAGCTGACGTGCTCAAGTTCCTTACTATATACAAGTACACTGGGACGTATTTGTCGATGGATGTGTTGGTGGCGCGTAACTTCGACCACCTGTTGAAGAACTGGATCGTGAAAGAAACATCTGCAATTCTGTCCACAGATATGTTTACATTTTCACAAAATGATAATGGGAGGGCGATGGCCCATGTTGCTATAAAGTACGTATTTTTATACTTATATGCGCACAATGCGAGAAAAAGTGTCCGGTATTTATCACTTGAGCGTCACAATTACAGTACAAATTATGAATGCTGTGGTACTCCATGAATTTTTAGAATTTATGTAAACCATTCGTTGATGATGTTGCAATATAACTGATTAGGAGTTTCTTATGGAACCGACAAAGCCGGCACCCAAATTGCCAGTCTAACCGTTATAAAAGTGTTAAGTTGTGTAAAATATTGCATGGGAATATACCGGGTGTAAGTGGAACGCTTTCCAAGCCGAAGTCTCTAGTAGTACTCCTGGTACACTACTAATTGGCATGAAAATGTCTTAATTTGTCCTCAGCGTCATCGTGAGCAACTTGGCGATGGTCGAGGGGGAATTTGCATACCATTTTGACAATGATTTTGTAATGAGAGAATTTGTTCAATTGTGGTGCGGAGTCACTGACATACTGTTCCTCAATTCGTCCAATTGTCAAGGTCAGTAGTGGTCATATTATAACAGTCACTGAGGATTTATGGGTCCCATACCTAAACATTTGAACAACAAAAAATATATCGCGTGAAGTCCCGAACATTATAAACTATGAGTAAACGCCGCGATAGTTTAAAAGTTACATGAAAATTGATATACCTAATCACACTCTAACGGCTGAGTCAATCTGGCTGAAATTTGGTGCAAGGCTAAAATATATATCTATTCTGTGATTATATCGTGGATGTGTTACATAGGATATTTTAGCTCGGAACAGGTTGCGATGGGAGTTCCCATTGCAAGAAGTAAATGCTATACTTTTATAAATATTCTTCTTCTTCTTCTATCGAGCCGACGGCACAGCGCGTCATATTTGGTTTGCCCAGTGTTCAGCCACCTCGATAGCGTTCTCAGAAGCATTCTTGAGTTCGGTGTACACTTGTTTGGGCAAGTAGCGCACTTCAATAGGAGAGTCATAGTCTGCGGTGTTTCTCCGCCTTTACACCGTGGGTCCACTTCGTCTGAGAAACCGCATCTTATCCGGTTTTCATTGCATCGGCCGACATCTACTTACATGTTGTTTATTACAGACCTTGAAGTGGGATCACCGGAAAGCTTCTATCCGATTACTTTTCGTAAGAGACATTACTACTTTATACCTGGACAGTTGGAGCAATGGAATGACCGCAAGATAAATACATTTGTCACTTGGAAAAGTAGCACGCAAAACTACCTGGTGAATAAAGACTCACTTTATGCAGCACTGGCCAAAAAATATTGCCCAACGACATACAATTTCTATGGACATAAATTTGGCAATGAGTAGTGGCCGCGGAGGACAGAACTTCATGAGTTGGGACTGCGATTACTATTGCAGGTTATTATTACTCGTATTGGGGAGATACACTGTAAAAGCTTTTAAAAAATAATGTAATTCTAACGGTCAAAATAACTCAGTAGTTACATTTTAGTTTAAAGACTATCGCTGTTAAAAACATTTAAGGCTAGGGGTGCTACGAGTCAGATGTTGAAGAGTGGAGTACTTACCCATCGGTAGTAGCTTTACACATTCTAAAACATCCTCAAAACAAACAAAATGTAGAAAATGTTAAATTTATCCACGGAAGATAGTTTAGTCACAATATAATATATGGATCCGTGTGGTGACGGAGAAAGAATACAAGTATTATCTTCCCAACTCATCCGAAAGGTGTCGTAAGAGACGACTGAACTAAATAAAAGAAATAAAACCCTGTACCTATCTTCCAACCCGGTAGGCCAGCGGTGGACTACGTTGGGCTAATTGATATGAATAATCGATATTCATTGATTTGTTTTATTGTAAGGACCATTTATAAAATTAGTAATTAGAAATATCTGAAGGTAACTGATAATACCTTCAGATATTTCTGATTTTAAGTTAAGATTAATACTTCCTAAAATTTCCATTGGTCCAACCTTTGGCTCCAACAATAAACTACTTCTGAAATTTCAACATACAGGATGGTAACAGGCTGCTCTCAAAAAAATTATATCTTTGGAGCCGACAGAATAAATTACATAATAAATCTGAGTATTGTTTTATAACTCGATAGTATAATGTAACAAAATATTGGAATTTCACATAATCCTTTCCAACAACGGACCGGAACGGTAAGTCCTTAGAACTGCGAGAATGAAGACCGTCGATTGAATTTGGTCAAATATGTCAACCAAAAAATAATTTATTTTATAGATACCGACTCATTTTGTTTAGCTTTAAAATCAATAAAAAGTTGCCAAGCATCATGTTACAGAAACAATTTTGAGTTGGTAAAGTTCGGAACCAGTCGATGAGTTTTATATTGGTCCCGTTCATATTTTATGAATCGGTATTGAGAATATTCCTCCTATCGAACAAAAAACATATCACAATAATTTATCTATTTACAATATTTAATATTATTATTATGTAGTATGCTGGTGGGTCTGGTATGGGTCTTTCGTATCATCACAGCAGAAGCAGATCGACACGACGGTGAGGCTATCACTCCTGAGGTAAGTAGCCCTCTCAAAGCCAGCAAGTGAATTGCATTAAGTATTGGGTTAACGCAACTTACATCCTTAGAGCATAGAATATATTATTATACTATTATATATTCGCGTACCTAGAGCTAGACGGCGTGCGGCAGTCACTTAGAGTTCGGTGTAACATCCTCGCTCCGCTGACCATCTGGATCTCGATCTGGCAGTCTTCTTTGGGTTGCTGCGCGAAAAAAGGTACGGAGGTAAGATAACCGGCCTTCGCTTAGAAAAGTAAAAAATATTTTATTACAAACACCAAGACTTTACAATTTATTAAACACTATAAAGTAATAGAAAAGTATATGAGACAACAGTGGTAAAAATAAAACGATACTTAAGTACTAAGTAGGTAAGTCGGTTAAAAATACCATAACTGAAACATCTTTGATGGTAAGCGGCGTTCAAAAATTCAATAAAAAGGCATATATGTATTATTAGCCATAGGTAGGACTGGTGCACATAGGGTGAGGCAGCAGTAAACTGATAGACGAATTTATTGATTGATTAGCACGACTACAGATCCCGCTGGCGCCAGCTGGCCAGCCTTTGTTTAAATTTTTTAATATCTATAGAATATATAGAATAGCATAGAATTTAAAAAAAGAATCATTCATCGTCTTTGGCTGTATCTATGACCGAGACGCCTGAGTTGCTGACGTAAATGGAAATTATATTTAAATAGAATTTAAATTAGCATTAGATAGATCTAGAAGTGTCCCATTTGACGTGGCAAATCTTGGCATTAGGTACGCGTTTTCTTATAACACTTCTCTATCGCGTTGATCATGTCCGCTGTGTTAACAATCGGTGTGAACACTCAGCATACACTGAGATGGTTACTATCCACCTTAACACTGGTTTTCAGTATCAGCGCTAACTAAACCAATGTTACGTAACGCCGTGTAACCGCCATCGCGAGCGAGGCAATATGGCGTCATCTTTTGTCTAGCAAGAAACGAATTTACCTTTAATAAGAACCAAAAGGAACAAAGATGCGAGATGGTAAGTATACTCACTACTTCATAAAGATTAGGTACCTACTCATTCTTACGAAAACTAAATGAAATTACCTATAGGTAGATAGCTTACATACATTTTAACACCTATGACTCATTTCTATATTTGTACCATTACAGGTTTACATTTATACGTATAACTCAACTGCAAATTAGTCCATAGACCGGGATTATCAAGCATAGGGAATATGTAACACCGTACTTAAACGCACAAGGAGCACCCTCAGCTGCCGCTAATGCCGTCCGACAGGCGGATCTGGACTGGTGTAAGGCTAAGGGGTAAATAATAAAGGTAGGTATTCAGATTTATTTCTAATTCACTAAACAGCTACATAAGTATAATGTACCTAATCTTAAGCTACTTAGAGATGGTGCTACAAATGCATTAAGACCATTGGTAATGAAAAAAATACCATCTGATTTAGCAATCAGATATTGCTTCCGAAGGTCCAGATTTAGCGGTTGGCACAGGTACTTCCAAATATTTCAAGTCATTATAGTGACGGAATAGTAGATTGCTAACCGAGGGTCGAAAGAATCAATTCCCGAGGTATTTAGGCTATAGTCCGAGTAGGAATTGATTCATTTACCCGTGTTAAACACTCTGCTCTTCATTTCGAATATTAGGAAAAAAAACTAGTTGTTTATCTAAACGATTTCAAATCTTACCTTAAAAGATTATTAGGTAGGTACCTATTTTTTGAATTCCGTCACAGATGATAATATCCAATTGTTGCGGCTTAATCCGCTCAAAGAAGTTTGCGTTAAGTTCACATTGGCTGTTTGGAAAGTCAAATAGCCGCAGCTTCTTTTTACATAAAACTCTACAGCAGTTCTATTTTTTAAGTTCATTCCGGCCCTTAGGTGGGAAGTAATTTGTATGCGTTTTTCCCTCTCTATGGAGGGAAACAGCATTTTCCACCCAATAAGCAGATGAAAACAACACTACTTTCCGAGTTTAAGAAATGAAAAAGTATATTATAGCATCCTGGACATTAACATAAAATTAACAGCAGGTATCGTTGATGGTATCTCATGCTCAATATACATCAATACAATAAATATCTCTAAATAGTTTTGTGATGTATTGATTTATTTATCAGCCATGTATCACGGAGCATTTGAGGTTAAAACTGAAGGCAGAGAAAGAAAATCAGGCAGTAACTTCAAATTCCTAAACGAATATAAAACCATATAGACATCAGAAGTTACCACATAATTCTGAATTCCAATTAATGTCTTCAAAATTCCACATCAGTTCATATTTACTTGTGTAGGTACTGAGTCGTAATACCTTACGAAAACCAGCTATCACACAAAAAATAATTAGGTATAGGTAATATTAACCGAATAAAAGGATATTAAAACGGGATACACAGTTCTGTAGAGAATCTCTCCAAGTACACTTGATGTTGATGATTATAGTTTTCAAGTCTTGAAATGCTGTTCGCAGAGGAAATTGGGCAGTAATTTCGAAACTGTCTTTGAATCTAAAATCAAGACAGTTTCGGCATTACCGGACATTTTCGCTATGCTTACCACGGAGTGACGTAGTTCTTCTGTATAAAATGAATCATAAGATAATTCTGAATATAAACACAAATACAATTTTAATAAAAATACAGTGGCACAAGACTACAAATACAGAGGTGTCAACAATTCGCAACGCACCTGTAAGCTGGGATATTCGCTTTCATCTTTTACCTACCTTTCCTCTCAATCAGACAAGTGTGCAATTGACAGGCACCCTCACGATCTCAATGAATTAATTATGCTTTCTGATAGGTAATTTTGAATATTTCTTAATATCTGAGACGCTATGTACATAAGCTAGACTCTTAGCTTGTTTTATGAGTTCTAGAACTTAGATACATATTTGAATTTTCATGTTAAATTCAGAACTTATTATTCAAAAACTATCCGCAGCCGTTTTAAATTCATGCATACAAATATTAACCTTAAGTAGGTTAATTTAATACAAGTTAGACGTACTTGCTTATTTTAAGACTAGTCTTCTTTATTTCATTTATGACTCATCTTTTTTAATTATGACTCATGTTGAATATTAATTCCCAAACTCGGGGACGAGTTGGTGACTCAGTGGGCCAGATCGAGAGAGATAAGGTTGTACCTACTCTCCCTGGGTTGAATAAGGTTGTAAAAACGCTGTTGATCTACGCTGTAATCAAATCGGTGTAGGTGAAAGACAGATGATCCGAATATTCTGACTTTGAAGAAAGTTAATATCGATAGTGATATAAATATTTGCTTTGCATCCCTATCCGTCTGCACGTTTCCCTTCATCGAAATCAATAATATAATATTTTACCTGCCGATGCCGTCGGCGCGTAATACAATTGAGCTCTAAATGGTTTGACATCACTAAATTTTTCATCAGGGACCATTGTTTTTACCTCCGGGCACGGTGCAGGACATCGGGTTTACTTTGATAATTAAGTTCTTATTAAAAGCGAGGGTGGTTGGACGAGATTTAAACTGTGTTGCATCTGGTAGGGGTATATAGACGGATTTACTCCTTGCCTTTTGCTTTGATATTGTTGATGCGACGTATCAGTGTATTGTTCGCTTTTAATAATATTATGCATGTGTCAAGGTTTGTTGACTGACAAACCAAATGAATTCACTGCTTTCGTCATTGTGACTGAATATTAGAGTAGCAATAAAAGAAATCAGTAAGAATTTCTACTCAAGTTCTAATTTTGTTTTAAAATGTAATCCTATCGATAGTAGATAGGTATCATAGATATGAAAATTTGTGAAGATTTTTGTTATTCAATCACGTAGTAGTATCAAGTATTTTTTCATATCATATACAATTTGGGCCACACCATCTCGTCCTATGCGCTGTCGTATAAGGCTGTTTAACATCAGTGAGATATATACAGCCCAATCTCATCCTCAGGCTCGAGTCAACAATACGAGAGTACCCGGAATATGGTAATAGGCTCATCCCCTATTAGTGGGGACCGATTACAATGATTGGTGAAATGTGGGTGTTAATTCACCTCTGCCTAACCCTCCAGGGATGTAAATGTAACAAGGTGAAAATTGGCTACTATTCTCCCTTATGTAAGTTGGTGAGCTACCTATGGATGCTCGGATTTCGCACTGGCTCGTATGTTAATTTATTTAATAGGTTCTCGTTGGGAAATATGATTTGCTGAAAATCGAATCGAAACAACCTCATTAGGACTGTACGTCCTGTCCTGTACACTGTCATAGAATATTGTTACCTATTGCAGGCTGTTGATTCTATTATTTATGATTGACAACAGTTGTTTTTTCATCCACCATACAATTATGTTTGAATAAATTTAAACATCTTGGGATATGGACAATTTGGGACATGGATGTTCTGGGATATGGACAATCTGGGATATGGACATTCTGGGATTTGGACCTTATGAATCTAAACGCCTCAAAACTACTTACTTTACAATAATTTCTCTATTAAAATAAAACAATGCAATAAAACTGTCAATTGTATCTTGTTATTTTAATTCTGTTTTAAGTTATTGTTTCTTATGTTGGAGATCTTCATACCGATTTTCAAGTTGCGTCAAAATTTTAACATTAATACGTATATATACAATATACGTAATATAATATCTAGTTAAACAATAATAAGCTGACTCCAGCTTATGGTTTCTGATTGGTATGACAGTCGCTTTCTTAGTAACCGTAAGAAAGCGACTGTCTCTGACCTCCCAACCTCGAAAGGAAAGCCTGCCCTAATAATGCCCATATTCTGTTTGTCTTATGTGATTATATTCCATTATAGGGATATACTATTAAAGTACCTCAGAATAGAACCAAGTAAAGTACTAAGTATAGTTTTAAGCTCTGAGCTTTCGAACTTTTGAAAATAGTTGAAAAGAGACAGGTTAACGGAACAGTCGTAAAATCGTAGCTCCGACGTCCAGCAACTTATTTTCAGTCCCGCCCACAGAGCCCCCACCCCTTTCATGACTTTTCTTTCTTGGTCGCACGTAATAGTTTTTGGTTTTATATTTCACTTTAATGATGTAAGGAGACGATTTCTTTTGGGCCCGCTCAATACAACAACTTCTTTGTTTTTCTTTCTATTTGAAATATAGAACTCATTGACTCAATGCCCTTATTTTTGCTTGAACAATCATTATAAAAAATGCAAAACAATTGAATTTATTTATTTTCATAATTGGACGAAAAATGTTTCAAACTCTAACCAATTGAAGAAAACACAAAAGTATTATTTCTTTTATTGTATTTGTTGACGAATTTATAATTATGTGACGAATTTATTTATATATAATTGGACGAAAAATGTTTCAAACTCTAACCAATTGAAGAAAACACAAAAGTATTATTTCTTTTATTGTATTTGTTGACGAATTTATAATTATATGACGATTATATATAATTGGACGAAAATGTTTCAAACTCTAACCAATTGAAGAAAACACAAAAGTATTATTTCTTTTATTGTATTTGTTGATGAATTTATAATTATATGACGAATTTATTTATATATAATTGGACGAAAAATGTTTCAAACTCTAACCAATTGAAGAAAACACAAAAGTATTAATTCTTTTATTGTATTTGTTGACAATTCTATGAATTCATAAGACAAGATGTTAAAATGTTGACAAAACATCTTCCGGGTTCATGTAGTTCTTTTACAATATAACTCGATTATCAATACGATTCTATTCGGTAATGTTATTGTGTCAATATAAGTTACAAACAATATCTTATTTCATAATATGACATCATCCAAAGTTTTAGTTTCAAAGCGATTACTATACATTGAAATATAACTATCTACAATGGATTCTTTCAAGATTCATTTTCCATTATTTTATTATATCGGGACACTGATTTCCGCGCGGTCCATCACCAACCAGTTGATGACCCGTGGTGCTGACCTTGGATCAGCCGTAGTATGTGGGATATGTTTTCCTTTCGTGTAAGACAGGAAAATAGCATCTGAAGACCACGGTGTACGGTTACAAATCGCGATGGAATATGTTTCAATAGTTTTATTAATTCAATGATGTTATAATACTTATAATAGTTATTCTATAACAGGTTATATTAGGCCTGCCTAAACACTCTAAACTAGAAAGCTCCAAGGTTATAACTGCAGGTCAGGATTCCATTCTTTAAGATATCATCATCATCATCGAGGCTTTACCTCGGAGTCCGAGGTTCAGTTCTCTAGTTATCTGAACGCCACAACCCGATGATGAAGATTATTTGATTTAAATAAAGTCTATTTCTTATTTCAATGATGTTATGTTGTGTTTACCTCAATTAGCTGTATCAAATCCTCCTAATTATTTGGAGAATGGGAAGCATTTCGACTTGGGCAATTTTCCGACCTAAATAAAAAAATAGCCACCATAAATATTTTCGCGACCCAAGCAAATCTGCAAATCCCTTTCATTGTTTTCTTTACGCGAAAAAATTGCATTTTGTTACGAAAATTCAGAGGAACTTCTACTACAGTCCGGCCGCTTTCACTTTACGGTTTTGAAAGGTCGTGATCAAACAGACGATGCAACTTTGAACTGGCGTACCTACAACTTACAGCAAAATTTTAAACCTCCTTTACTTTTCTTATTAACGAGTGATAACATTAAAAATTGAATAATTATGGTAAGTTAAAACAATCGTATGAATTTTGAGCTAAAATTATTAACAAACTAGCTTTTGCCCGCGGCTCCGCCCGCGTGGATGTCGGTTCCCGGCAATTATTCGAATTTTTCTCACCTTTTAAACCTTCCTTAGACCTCCACGTACATTTCAAGACCAAGATAAGTTAAATCCACTCAGCCCTTCTCGAGTTTTAGCGAGACTAACGAACAGCAGCTATTTTTATATATATAGATAATAAATTAATAAGTTCAGAAACAAAAAAAACAAAACAAAAAGTTCCTCGTTTCTGTGTGTCTAACAAGTTATTCCAAAGTCTGTCAACTTTATGGGTAGGCGACAAAAAACCGTTTGCATTTGTACGTAGTAATACGTCGACGTATTAATATTTCGACCTAATATACCAGCGACAATTTGATCTTTCGACCTATTGCATTTTCCACGTAATAATACCTCGACGTATTGACGTTTCGACCTAATGTACCAGCGACAATTTGATAATCGTTTTCGACCTATTGTTATTCGATTATTTAACTTTCGGTATTATGTACGAAACCCGCTATGCACCTTTTTTTTTTTTCGTGCGGAAATCCCCTCGGATACCCCCCCTGCTGGAGCCGGAAGGCGAGGTTATGTCGGACTCGAACCGACTAAAACCGCACGCCGACTGTGGGTCTTGGTGCTAGGCCGGAGGTGAGGTTGTCATCGACATATCCCTCGCACCCCGGCTGACCCAGGGCCATCCCTTACGGTCTGGCCCTCCTCAGGACCCGCTATGCACCATCAGATGGGTATGTTTGTCTGCCACCTAAGTGGTATAAAAAAAACGCATCAACAGTGCTCAGGTATTTAATATTATGGTCGTTAAGTATTCTTAAATTTTCTAATTTTTCGCGCAATTTTCCTCATTTTTCTTTCATAAGAACATTCTCCTAACAATAATGAACAACAAAGATGTAAATTCTAAGATTTGAGATTATTTTAAGTGATTTTTTTTGTTCATTTGAAGAAAAGAGTACAATAGTATTGTTGTATATCGTCTGTACTATGTAATAACATAGTACAGACGATACACAAGCAGCTGGCATTGAATAATTTGGACAAGCGGAGTAGTATAATGACTAGAAGTGAAGTGAAACTAAGCTATTATGTGAATGTAATAAATTGAGTTTTTTAATCAGTTACTAATAGAAACTAAACTATTATGTGAATGTAATAAATTGACTTTCTTTCTGCTCATTTATGAATTACTATGATTTGTACCATGTACCTAGGTACGTTTTTAAGTGCGATTTTAATAATCTATACAGTGCAGATGAATATTTATTTACTTTAAATTTTTACATCTGAAATCACATCAAACACATAAATACGTTTTGTTATTAGCATTGGGCATGTTATCATCACTCGAGGAAAAGCTATTTAGCTAGACTAGCTAATCCAATAATGTAATTCACATAGTACTTATCTTTACCTCACTACATACCTAGTACATAACAAAGTCGCTGTCGCTGTCTGTCCGTCCCTATCTATGCTTAAATCTTTAAATCTACGCAACGGATTTTGAAGTGGGTTTTTTAATAGATAGAGTGATTCAAGAGGACGGTTTTTATATGTAATACCCACTTAATATAGTAGAGGGTGCAGCCGAAATGGGCTACCTTTTTTTGGCTCGCGTGTCTTGTGTCGGAACGGAAGTGTAATTCGTTACGCCCAGGCTATTTGTAATTTTTGAGTTATTTAATTTAATATCGAAAATTTGCAATTATCGGTCCCTCTCGTTTCTACTTCGGACGGTCGCCCTAAGACACAGTGGCCATCTTGGCAAGTGTCGGACGTCTCATCTTTGTGTACACGCTGATGGAGCTACGAAATAGGTCGATTCAACGATTTCACAAAGAAGGTGGACGACTCGATGAGGCTCGAATCCGAGACCTAAGTGCGCGGTTCGCTTTGGAGCGAGTGACTTTCGCCGCCGCAGTGAATATAGTGCCCACCTCTGTATTCCACATGGAGATCAGTTTATGTTGCATATAATTTTTATTTACTTCTTGTGCATACATCTGGTAAATTATGAACTGTCACGGCTGTAACAATACTCTAAATGTGATTGACTTTATAAGGTGCAATAATTGTGCCACTAAGTTTTGTTATGTTTGCCTAAATGTTGCCGCCGCCGACTCGAACGAAAAAATTAGTACTAAACAGTTGGCGTCACTAAGTTGTCCCTGCTGTCAGAACGTAATAAGGCGTAGAAACAACGATGACAATACTCCCGTTCGGCGGACTAAGAAACACCATTCGCCAGACTCCTCTTTAAATGGATCATTTTCTCAAGTCTCGACTCAAGACTCCACATGTTGCTATGAAAAGTTCTGCAGGAGTCAACTTAAAAGACGAGGCATCTTTAAAAAATATTGGTAAACTTATGGATCAAAAACTTCCCCGGATTCAATATTTATGTCTAACCTACGTTCCACACTCATGAAGGACATGAAGGATATGGTCGCAGCGGAGGTGGACTGAGCTACGGACTTTATCGCTGCGGAACAAAAATATATCCGACTAGCTTTTGCTCGCGGGTCCGCCCGCGTGGATGTCGGTTGCCGCGACCAAACATAGCCTATGTCCTTTCTCATGGTCTAATCTACCTCTATACCAAATTGCATCAAAATCGGTTCAATGGTTTAGGCGTGAAAGCGTAACATACAGACAGACAGACTGAGTTACTTTCGCATTTATAATATTAGTATGGAAGTATGGATTAGATATTGTTAAGAAGGGTGACCGGATCGTACTGCTTGAGTTAGAGCTTTCTAAAATTCAAAAAGCTTTGACAAAACTCCAAAGTCGTCTATCGATAGCGGAAAAAATATCACGTTATTTAAACCTCAAAATTCACGAGGTACCTACCTGAGAACAAGTCTGAGAACTTAATGGCGTTATTTCGTAAACTCTGCGAGTGTCTACAGGTTAATGTTGCTGATAGTGATATTAGAGCTTGCCATCGGGTTGCAAAGATGAGCTCAAGCTCTAAAAGACCGCGGAATATTCTTGTTACCCTCTCATCGCCTCACAGCGATGGTACGATGCGCTTGGGGTGCGGCCGCCTCCTTCTGCGAGCAAGTAATGCTCGAGAAGGAGCAGGCGGCCGGTCGGGTCCGGACTAGACTCCGGGCCCGGGAAGCCCGTGAAAAGCGAAGGCGAACCGGACGTCGGAGGTCGCAGAACGACTTCCATCCTCCATGAGCGCTGGCCTGGGGGTGACCGGTGGAGCCGCCTGTCACCCTAGCAGAAGCAGGCCGTGGCGGCGGCTCAAAGAGCGCCTCCCCTTCTGTAACTAGTTATAAGTATACTTGTTGTGTATTTCTTTTATTTATAATAAACTAGCTTTAACCCGCGGCTCCGCCCGCGTCGATATCGGTTATCGAGACTAAACATAGCCTATGTCCTTTCTCATGGTCTAATCTACCCCTATTCCAAATTTCATCAAAATCGGTTCAGTGGTTAAGGCGTGAAAGCGTAACATTCAGACAGACAGACAGAGTTACTTTCGCATTTATAATATTAGTATGGATTTTGTTTGTATATGTTACGAATAATATAATTTTAACTATGGTTAATATATACTATCAAAATGTAAACAAAATGCGAAGTAAATTATCTAAATTTAGCTTATATCTATTAAATGACAACTATGACATCATATGCCTCACGGAAACTAACCTTAACAAGGGTGTCTTTGATGGTGAAATTGTTGACAATCGGTACAATGTTTTCAGAAGGGATCGCGAAGATTCTTCCTCTACTAAAAAGGAGGTGGCGTTTTGATCGCTACTCATAAAAATACCAGGTTATCCGTCTGGCATCATGGGAAAGTCATATGGAGGATGTCTGGATTACTATTGTCCCTAACGAACGCGAACCTCCACTCATAAATATATCCTATCATAACAATACTCCTGATTACTACGATTATACGTTATCACCTGTAATTCTCTTTCAGCCAAAAATGCTGTAGGTACCTTTAGTTCAAAGTAAGAAGCTTCAATTATATAATGAGTTGAGCAATTTAACCTCAAAATTCAATTTTTAATAATTTTTAGTATTGCAAAGCGATATTATTAAACTGACTCATTAACCTATTGTTGAATTAAATGTGTCGAATTATTTTTAATAATTAATATAAATATACCATAAATTATTGTAAGTAATAGTTGTTTGTTGTAGCAATTATTTTATTTATTTATAGCCTTATTTTTATTTCCTGAGACAATTTTGTAGCTAGGTGTACATTTCAGGTTATCCTAATTTCTTAAAACTAATCTAAATTTTTATTTTTACTTAATCCTATGTGTTTGCACTCCAAATTGCATGTATCAGGAACAATTGTAGCAATATGATAATATATTACTAAAATTATGTTATGCTGGTTGCTGTCACCCTGTATCTATGTCATCGGGCGCGGCGCGTAAACAACAAACCGGTTTAGAGGTAGAACTATATGCGCCTGCCTAGGTACTCCGCACTTAATACTATTCTTCATTATTATTTCTTGTTACGGGTGAAATTGTAAGACTTTGTGTTTGTTGTTATGTGTTTATTCAGGGAGTAGACATTCAGGGAAGTAGACGTTTCGTGAAGTAACCAATACACGAATAGACGTTCCGAAATACTCGTAAAGTCAAAAAATACACAGTGTACGTTCAGGGAATAAGACCTACCGCTCCTGAGGGCAACTAAGTACTACCTTCAAACCTTCTTCGTACCCATTTTGGTATAGCAAATCAACATTATAGAAAGAAATAAATACCACACTAGGTACAAAAAATTCGGTAACCCTCGCGATTATGATGTTTTTTCATAGCTTAGAGAAAGATGTAAAACGCTTACAAAAAATTGTTACAAAAAATATATCTCAGCTACTGAGGACTCTTTCAAGAAGAACATTTTTTGTGGAGATTTATCAGTAATAGAAAGGGTCAAGTTTCGGTGCCCGATACTATGATATTTGAAAATTCCTCCTCGTCTAATAGTCAGGGGATTTTTAACCTCTTTTCTGATTATTTTGGCTCAGTCTTCCAGAAAAACTCTAACATAGGCACTGGTTCAGCCGGTTGTAGCCTATCCTCTAAAGAATGGTTCCTAAACACACTCTCTCAAATTCCTGTCGAGGTAACCGATATATTAGATAAAATAATAAAGCTTGATGCCGGTGCCGACCCTGATCTTCTACCTCTCTCTTTCATTAAATGTTGCGGGACAGAGTTAGCCGCTCCTTTGTGTATTATTTTTAATAAATCGCTGACTACTGGTATCTTTCCTAAACTTTGGAAGACTGTTCACATCATCCCCATACATAAAAGTGGTGAGAAGTCCAATTGTAAAAATTACCGGCCAATTAGGATCTTGTCTTGCTTCGCCAAAATTTTCGAATCAGTGGTTTATCTATACAATTCGGGTTTACAAGAATAATATTTCCTTCTAAAACCCCTAACAAGGAAGGCCCATCAATGTAACGAGGTGGCAAAGAAATACAAACTTCTAGACATATTGGATTCAAATTTTAACAGGTTCACTAGAACTCTGAAAGACATCCTCCATAGCAGTTAGGCCTTAAAAGATATTTGAACATGTCACTATTCTTCATCTACTGATTTTGAGCTTTTTCTAATTTTTATAATATTGTTTTAACTGTGTGCACAACAGTTATGTTACAATCCAGTACGGATCTGCATTTATTATGATTGTCATTGTCATTTTATTTTTAATGTAAGATTCCAGTTGCTTGCAATAGTACCTACAGTCCAAAGTTGTACATAGTAATGCCTATATGTTTATTTAACCCACTACCATTGCGACAGCAAATCGAAATCAGTGTGTCTACTTAGCAACCATGGCTTTGGTTTATTCAGAGCGGTCCGCCTCCTTGCTTCGGTTGGCGTGAGATTTCTTTGGCAGCTTTCTTAGCTGAATGCCATATGAACCTTGGTGTCCTTAGGGTTTCGATGTGAACTGGGCACTTGAATTCCCAATCTGGTAATTGTAGAATGTAAATTATCTGTTCATCATATTATTTTTCTTAAAATATTGTAATGTGTTTTGTGCGCCTGAATAAATAAATAAAAAAAAACTCAGGAGGTACTGGTTTGAATTAAAAAAATATTTTTGTGTTAAAAGCCCGTTTATTGCCGAATATTATAAGCTATATTTCATGACGCTACGACCAAAGGGAGATTTAGGGAGATTTAGAAACTAGTTTCGAAACTTGGTTTCGTACATGGCCGAAGGGAGATTTCCCAGATTTCCATACATAGGTAATTTGAAGAAAAAAAAAAAGGCTCAAACGAGTGGTACTGGGTCTCTAATAATACCTCAGGCGAAGAAGGAGTGGCTCGGCTAGTGTGTAATGTACTGATTATTTTGAGCGTACACAGAGAGCTGTTTTGAAAGTTTGTTGTATTAAGCCTCGCCTGTGTCCTACAACTGAGCTTTATTAATATTGCCAAGTACTAACCGTCAGACAACTCTTTGTTCTGGCTACTGTAATCAAACTGCACTCCTTAACGGAGTTCAGGACAGACACTACTCGCCGCAACCATCTAGTGGCTGTCTCCTCGAGGGCCAGAACATCATTTGGTCAAAAATTCTTTATATTTCTGGGACCGTATCTTTATAACAAACCAAATAAAATTTTAAGTATTTATGGGCAAAATATGTACAATACAATTTGATTTATTCTTTGTTTTAACATATAAATTTGAATCGTATTTATGTACACATAAATATTATAATCGTTAAATTAATCGTCCGCAGAGCCCTTGTATAGGCGAACGTCCCCTGCATGCTTGAGCCACCGGGTTTGAACAGGTCTGATGGTAAGAGACCGGAGGGGCTGACTACCCTGGTACACTGGCAAGTGCTTACTTTGGGACGCAACTTGTGTCAGCACGGTAACCACCAGCCACCATAGTCGTACTGTTCACTCCTCGTCTGCCGACGCGGAAGATGCAAGCTCAAGGAATATGCATGAGTACGCGAGCTTGGAGCCGCTGTACCACTTCGTACCGGTGGCGATGGAGACCCTGGGGAGCTGGGGCAAGGAAGCTAAAGGCTTTATTAAGGAAATTGGACAGAGGCTCACCGCGGCGACCGGTGACTCTCGTTCCGGATCGTTCCTGGTGCAAAGGTTGGCCATCGCTATCCAGCGTGGCAGGCAGCGCAGCAAGTGTGATGGGCACTTTTGCACCGGGAGCGATCAGGGGCGGGTTGTTTGATTAGCACAGGTTAAATTGTGCCCTGTGTTATTTTATGGATAGTCCATATTCTTATTGTTTATTAATAAGGAATTTACGTGTTAGTAATAATTGCATCGTATAAATTAGCTTATATTTAGACTTGAACTGACCCTGCGTGACGTTTGATAAGAAAGGAAGTTTCGATATGTAGTATCAGCGTGTCAACAGTCAACTTATGTCTGTATATTAATTTATTTGCTGTGATTACAGAGTGCATTATCCTCATCGTACACCTAACTAGGCATAGGTACATAGGGACGGTTAATGATAATTGCATCGCATAAATTGGCTTATATTTAGACTTGAACTGACCCTGCGTGACGTTTGATAAGAAAGGAAGTTGCGATACCTAGTATCAGCGTGTCAACAGTCGATTTATTTCTGTACATTAATTTATTTGCAGCTTACTGCAGAGTGCATTTTACTCATCGTACAATTAAATAGTAAATATCATACCAGGCCCTTTATTCTACTAAATCTGAACCGCTGTGGTGCTTTATTTCTATGGCTCTACAAGTCCAAAATGAAATAAAAACAGTTTCATGTCATTAAATTTTGTACTTTAAACGAATCGCGTTAAAGTCTATTATTTAAGAGCGCGCATAAAGCTAGAAAAGAATCAGATTTCACCCGCACACTTCATACGTCCCGCTCTCGTCTGTCCACACGTCTGTCGCCCCGCAGTATTTTGTGTGGCAGCTAACCGCCTTGTTTAGTACGCAGGCGCACAGTATACCCAAAATAATCAGATAAAATTTGGCAAAGTACGAGCTGGATCATTATCTATATAAGGTATACTTTGAACACACAATAATTTTATTTTTGGTGATAGATAAAATGAGTGGGATTTGTAAAATAAACATAAGCATTGAAATAAAACCACTTTTTAGGGATTCTATCGCGTATATTTGTTATTATTTACTTTTTAAACCGACGTTTCGGCTGCTGCAAATTTACGCAGAATGAGCTCACTGCGTTGTTTAGTTTTGCTGGATTTTGCTGCTTACTGGGTTTGATTAAGTGATGACTGGGTCCCAAGCTGGTGGTACGTTCCATCCATCCTCTTTATTAAAATTTGGGTGTTTTTTAATTTCAATAGCCTCGCGGATCATTCTAGGATTATATCGATTACATCGATATATTAATACATTAATATATTAATATATAAATTTATTTTTGGTGATACATAAAATGAGTGCGATTTGTAAAATAAGGATCTCTGCCTTCTCGCCGAAAATTATTCAGCCGATTATCACTTGCCAACTAACGTTTCGCAGAATTTCATTTCGCAGAATAATCATTTGCCAACTTGTGATATAATTTTGTTTTTTTACCCAACCTCACAGTTGCCAATTTTACGTTTGGTCTTCCTTTTAGGATGACACTTTTCAAAATGCCAACTTTCAAGTAGCGAATGTTTTAGTTAGCGTAATATTCATGCAGTTGTTTATACCTATGTAACATATTTAAATGCCCTGTGTAGTGAAATAAAAGCGATTTGGTTCCGGTACTTCGCCGGCCGCTGCCGCGGCACGCTCGCTTCGCTCGCTCGGCTCGTGCATTGTTTATCAGCATACTAACCTTTTTTTTTGTTACGTGGTGGAATGCATTTAAGCACTTCGCTCACCCCCCACGGGGGCAGACGGTGGGCTTCGTTTGGGACTCCTAGCCTCCGAAGGAGGCCAGACTACCCACTAAACCACCACGGTGTCCGTCGTCACCACATATCGACGATGGCGGGAACAACATCTTCCGCCATCGTCGTGTGGGTCGCCCGCCACTGTTCGACGGCAGGCCCGTCTCTAGTGCGGCAGAAGAGGAGTCCTTCTGCCACCCGCCTAGGCAAGGCACACGCGACATTACGTGCGCTTTCAGCCTCGAGGCCTATATAAGGGCAGCAGGCGATAAGATCACGGCGCTCCCCAGCCCACGCAGGGCACTCCTCTAGGGTGTGCTGCGCCGTGTCATCATCGCCGCCACAGTGGTGGCACCCACTGGTCGGCTCTCGTCCCACCCGGCACAGGTAGCTTCCGAAGCATCCATGCCCCGAAAGGACCTGCGCCATGCGGAACGTTATCGACCCCCGCGATCGGTCCATCCAGTCTCTGAGGACAGGACGGATCACCTCGATGGTCCTTCTGCCAGCCGTGGGATTGGCCAGCCGCCGCTCCAACTCCAGGAGCATAGACCGTCTCACCAGGAGCTTCCGCTCTCTCACCTCCGAAGGTGCCGGGAACTCGCCCCGGCTCCGGGCCTCCTCGCGCCAATGATACACCCACGGAGGAGAGCCCGCCATTGCGCAAGCCGCCTCAGCATACTAACCTAACCTTTAAAATTTGCAAATTTAACCTAACCTACTTAGATTTCTGTTGCTATACTTATTACAAATGTAAAATTGTTTTTTTTTTTACATTATATCAATGTACGAAAGGGAACTGTTACACAGACGAAACGTTATTCGTCTAAAAGTTGTCTGGCCTAATAAATAATTTGACAAAAGATAAATGCCCCAAACGTTTCTTGTCATTACAATAATTCTACAATCAGCTTAACAATAATTCTACCAAATGGAACGTTGTCATACAAAAATTTGACAATCGTTAGTCGTCAAAGTGAAAAATAGGCGAAACGTTGGTTGGCAAGTGATAATCGGCCAAACAATTTTCGGCGTAAAGGCAGGATCCCGTAAAATAAACATAAGCAGCTTAGCTTTAATAAACAGCTTAAAACATAGTGGTCAAAAAATGAATGCAAATTTTTTGAAATCGTCAAATATTTACTTTAAGACATTTTTATCACGATATAAATTTTAATAAATTTTCACTGTATTATTATAATTTGTTGTGTTTTAGATAAAATCTCCGGCACCACGCGTCAGGTGCGATAGCAAGAGACCATTATGCGCGGAATAAGAACATCGTAAGCGCCGAATTGGTTTTTTTTAATTACTTACTCGTAAATTCCAGATAATTTTAACAAAGTGAAAAATTGAGTCACTAGATTTTATAATTTTATACTTTGTGCATAAAAATTGACTCAGTTATATGAATAATCTTGAAAATAAATTAATTTTAATCAAAAATTAGGCCTAACTTTGTGATCTTATTTTATCGACAAAATATTATTATTTTATGTTTTCACCAAATTGAGTACCTTTTAAATATAACGTATTTTCTATTTTAAAAAAACAAGCTCATTTGTGGCACACTTTCGGGTATAAAAATCAAATCAAAGATCGGTAATTTTCACTTAGACCCCCTCTTAATGCAGTTTTTTTGCAGTGGCGGTAGCACCACAATAGTTTGGTTTTACCAGAATCGAGGCCCAGACGCTCAAAAGTACTCACAACACAACATTTTATTATTAGTAATGCACTTATCATTACTCATTCTTATCTAATTAAGTATATAAATAATGATATCAGTCCTATTTGTTTATATAGAACTGATATCATTATTTGTACACCTATTGTCCCTTCGGTGAGACATACATTCCTTTCATCAACTCTATGGACCCACTATTGTCGTGCCCACTGTGCCCTGACACTTGCACAATTGGAGTCCTCAACGCAGCAAATGAAGCAGCGGTAGAAGTCGCCGAGTTTTGGGCTGGTCATAATCTAATACCACAAATATTGTCATGGACACGATAAAAATCAACTCTGTTTTAAGGAAGCCTTGCCCGGTCAGAGTATTTTTGAAGTACTCACAGCACACATGTGTGGAGGCCCAAAAAATAAATTATAGAAATACTTATTCTAGTCCATAGCGATATGAAGAACTAGACTCAAACTCATAGATAGCAGTGCCCAAGATGAGCTCCAACTTATTTACTGCTAGCCAGTACATCTAATAAATACGTAATAAATAATATTCCACAACATTTTACACAACGCTATCGAGACCCATGTTAAGCTTTATTAGCTTGTGTTATGGAATCTAGAATGCAGATAAACATAGTTAATTTTTTTTTTGTAAATAAATACATATTATACATAGAAACACCCAGACCAATGCAAATAGCCATATTCATGCATACAAATATTTGCACTGTGCGGGGATTGAACGCGCGCCTCCTGCGTGGCAGTCGCGTGCACTACCGCCACGCCACAGAGGCTGCGGATTAACGAGGGAGGCTTTTGCGCAGGCTTACTTCTTGATTCGGGGGGTCAGACGGCGGTCCTGTAAAAGTTGAAAGCCTCAGATGCAGCTGGGAACGATACACTAAAATGATGATGATATTAACACTATTTTTCTTCGTCAACATTTTTCACATCGATACCTTCATATCTAAATTGCTTGTATTATCAATGCAATTTAGATTAGATAAGTTCATAGCCTTAAACGTGTGTTATACACTTTAGAGTAGGGTAGGTTAAAAAACTTTTATTATTTAACTTTTTATTAAACTTACGCCGACATACTGAATCGCTACTCAAATATATAAGCGCTGCTTAAACCTTTGAGCAGCTCTAACACTATAATTTCGTATATACTCAAAACGACAAATTTGAGCATTTGGTAAATTTAAGTGACACTTAACCTAAGTTGTGCTCAAAGTTTTTGCACTGACTGGTGTTTGAGCCTCAAACACCACTCAGTACAAAAGTCGTATACTGGAACCCTACGTATTTATCTATCAAATCAACTGTCAAACTGATATAAGCAGAACTTATAAAATTTATTTGCCCCCTAATATCCAACCACACGTCCTGAGCAACCACCTGAATCTCTTGGGGGGCAAATACGGAAACAAATTTACTGGCGTGGCTAAGTGGCTCTGGTAGAATTTCTCGAAAAACTTGACATTGGCGTTTCGCCATTAATGATTCTATATATTATTTTACTTGTCAGAAGAAGCCACTAAGAAGAAGAAGAAGAAATTTATTTGTGAGTGGTTGCGAGGTCTCTCGAACTAAGTAATTTAATAAAATCTAGGTAAAACTTTATATAAAATGTTTCGGTCGCCCCTTTTTTCAGTTCCTGATCACGAAACACCAACTGCGAGGCGCAAATCATTTCTGCGCCTGCAATATGTAAATGAAATACATATGTACAATAATAATTAATTGTTTACAGAAGTGCCTACCTATTTACTTCTTTATCCGTCACACTTACCGATACTTACGTCACATAGGATGAAGTTGACGAAAAATACTTTATACAAAACCGGCAAATAGCTAGGTTAGGAAATTTACATATGAATGGACAGGAAACGCAAAATCAACCAAACCAAATTTTAAAAACTATTGTAAATTATTTCAAAAGATGCACTTTCCTCGTATTGGTCATATCTACATCAACTACTTGTCAAAGGACAGAAAAAAAAAAATAACTAGCCATAGCGGGTACTCGCCATAGCAGTCATAAATTAGGTACTGCGCAGGCACTCTACCAAACATCAAGTCATACGCGAAGTGACGCGTAAATTGTGTTTTTTTTTGGGACGAACTAAAGGGGTGCGCACTAAGGTCGCTAGGTTACGCGTACGTTTGCGAAACGGTCATTAAAGTGACATGATATTCCCTGCATTTTAGTATGAGTAAAATGGGTGTAGGCCAAGAATATTTGGGGGAGAGCAAATTTAAAGTTTTTATTCTGTTAGGGTAAATCAGGCGTATGTGCCCCAGTCGATTAATAATTTTGAATTTTGCGTCAACTTATCCGAATGGGAAAGTCACACAAGTATGCCGGCGATGTAAACAACATAGTGCTGATATTTATTTGTTTAAACATAGACTTATAATATGCTTCTTTTTAAATGACTTAAAGTGACTAAGAATTATAGTCCGAATTTGTTTTATATTTGTTATTACATTGAGTATTTGCTTCATAACTTTTCAAGTTTTTAAAGTTATATTCTTCTCTTTGAATTATTGTATGCCTACAATTAAAAGTTTAGGTAAACTTATCTATCGAAGCCAAGTGAAAATTGGCTAATGTGCCCCGATTTAGGTAGGTATCGTGCCGCTTATATGTATTGCTTTGGGTCATTATTTTGAAGTATTGTCGATTAATTATAATATTTCAGGGAATGGGAAAGAAATAAGCTGTAGATCCCCGGATACGGACAGGAGAAAATATGATAAAAGTGACGATGTCACATGCAAGAAACTAAGGGTGAATGCGGCTAGTCGGAGATCCATACTAATATTATAAATGCGAAAGTAACTCTGTCTGTCTGTCTGTATGTTATGCTTTCACGCTTCAACCACTGAACCGATTTTGATGAAATTTGGTATAAGGGTAGATTAGACCATGAGAAAGGACATAGGCTATGTTTGGTCGCGATAACCGACAATCATGCGGGCGGAGCGGGCGGAAAATAATATCTAATATTCAATGTTTGCAGTGTTATGGTCGATTACATGAGGCCTGTTAAAGTTTTTCAGTTAGTTGTTTGTAGTTATAGTTTGTTAGTTGTAGTTCAGGTTCAGACGTCGAAATATATGTCAATGAAAATGTTGTACTAATAATAATTTCATAGATACATAGATGGTTAAAAAAAATACGTATCGTAACTAAGCGTAATAAGTACAATTCGGTTTAAGTATGTACTCGTCAGCCGCTACTGCGGTACGCTCGCTTCTTTTCAGTTGACCTTTATATTTTGGCAAATAACACGCTTAAAAATAATCAATTTCTGAAATCATGTTTAGGCGTAATTAAATTTTTTCAAGTAAATAATTTATCTAATAAATAGTTTGTTAAACAAAAGATTGTACAATGATAGATTTTTCAAGTAAGTATAAGTTTTTCAAATGAGAATTTGTCATTTGTTTTTTGTAAAATGATTGGACACCGTTTTAAGAAAATAGAAGATTTTTTTTAGATTTTGTACCGCAAATTGAATCAGAGGTTACGAATAATTACTTGAATAAACATGTTATTAATAAATAACACCGTTTTTTATTTCAATTCTTCGAATGGTGGGGCACGACTACCTGGTTTACCATAACATTATGATCATTATCCTCACAGCGATTTCTTAGTAGCACCCAAAGATTGCACTTTTGCACGCCCGAGATCGGCTTATAGTTTTTGACTGGTAGGTATATATTAGCTTTTCCGAGAACGACTACCTGGCCTCCCAACCTCACCAACCTGTTTGGCGCTAAAAAGTAAATTAGTATGTTACTGTGCTTTGGAAAATGACGAACTACATCATGTGCTGTGGGTCTGCCCCAGTATGACGACATCCGCAACAACATGATGCCTGGTAAGATCGGACACGAGGAATAAGGTGGACGAGTGAGCCATCCAATCCATTCGAGCAAACATTGTTAGGCTAGTTAAATGCGAGTTCAATAAAAACTGATAAAAATGGTATGGCAACGCTTGGCGGGCATTATAAGTCATAATAAACACAAAAATAATTGTGGTCTGATAGATCCATTCGCATAGCTAAAACGTAACTTTAATAATTTGTAGTTTACTCATTTGCGCAAAAAGGTTTGATATATTCGCTGAAATTTTGGGAACATGTACAAATGAACAATCTTATAAAATATTGTTTACCTACCTACCTATGCGTATATATTATTATGTTCTTATCCGCTACAGCTATCTAGTAATAAAAAATGATTACCTACCTACACGTATATAAATGTTCTTAACCGCTATCAAGAAATAAAATTTTCCTACACGTAAGATTTGATGGTTATTTTACTATTTATTATCAAGAGTCATTTATAAACAGGACCTAAAAGCATTTAAGATATATTAGAGCCTTTTAGTGACCATAAAATACCCTAGCTTTTTCAGTTTATGCCTAATATTTTGGTGATAATTAATACATACTTAAACTTGATTCGCTAGAATCATTTAAATTAATTTTCATTAGTAGGAACAACTTAAAAAATCTATATTAAAAAGTTCGAAGAAGTAGTACACTGGACTTGTCTGGCACCTAAGGCCATATGCTTATCTGCCACCTAAGTGGTATTAAAAAAAGCTTCTGTTACAATTTAAGTCTATTTGTTTCACTGTCTCTTGAAATATTAAAAAGCTCCCCATGCAACGAGCTCATAAAAATGCGACACCTTCCAATGAGCTGAGGCTAGTGTCAAATTCACACGAACGGTATTAATATAACAAATGACAAATACTTCGCAGTCCGGAAAGGTGTCCAAGCGTTAATTAAATTTGACAGGAAAATTACAGTTCATATTTAAAGTTTTATGATGTTCAGGTATAAACTCAATGTAACTTGCACCCTTTTTGCCTTCGCGTCACTAGCGATCACACAAAAATACGTTGTAATTATAATTTCCATGTCATGGGTATTTCTTCGAAATTTCATTCTTCAACTGATTCATCTGGCCGAAATTAAATTTCACTATCAGCTTTGTAACACATGTTCATATGAAAATATGGATTCTAAAGAACATATATTTGAATGAGGGACTCATTTTTATACAGCAGTTTTCAAGATATCGACATTCAAATATTTTGTGCCCAGATGAATCAGAATTGGTGACAATCCGAAACAAAAATTTAATTTAAACAACTTTAATACTTAATCAAATAGACAAACCTTTTACAATTAAAAAATCACAGTACTATACTACGTATGTCAAACATTCCATATAATTAAGTACTTTAATTATATGGAATGTTTGACACCAATCGTATTTCCAACTATCAAAACAAACGTACACAAGTAAGTCAAGTATAAGTTAATAAAATTACTAAAGGAAATATTTTCTTGAGTTTTTGCAAGGGAGCGATCTGCTTTCAATTTCCTCAAAGAGTTTTTCCTGAATTTTTGGATTTTTCTTATGTTTTCCATCTGTATGCGCTCAGCCAGTGTCTTTTTCTTCTTCTTTTTATCTTCAGGTTGTGGCATTGTTGTAAACTACAATATTTAAAAAAAATAGAGATATTTAAAGATAAATAACTTTTCATGAATAAATGAAATGAAAATGAAAAATATATACCTATTAGTGAAAATTAATCTTAAAATTGCCATTTTATGAATTGCGTGATAGTATACGTTACAGTACAATGTAAAAAAATGCAATTAAATATTTAAACTAAATACATATTATGATAGTATGTATAGCAGCTATATACTTGTAGCAGCCATACTTTAATATGTATGTTACAAATAAAAGCAAATTTGCGCTATAAAACCGCTCTTTTCTAATCCATATGGTGTTTTGACCATATGAAGCAGGCACAGATAAATCAGGATTTTGCCTATAATTATGCATAACTCCATATTCATACAGGCTTCAGTATTCAAAGTTATCCACATTAAAATATTACCTAAAAGCATCACAGCAAACGCAAATTGAGGCTTTTAAACAATAAAATAAATAATATAAAGTAGGCTTTGTAATCAGAATGCTACCTGAACCAAGCACAGATGAATCATATATTTACCTTCGTAACACCAGGTTCTTTGGCTATAAGCCGCATGTCCACCTCCTAGCTTGTTCGTTGCACGACTCATTCCCTCTGCGCGCAAAATCAGTATCCTAACTGTATTACCCGTTCAACTATGGTCAAGCGCAGCTTACACCATATTAATCAGTATTATACGCCGGACACATAAGTTTTACTTATTTATAAAAAAAGTATTAGTAGTTATAACTACCACGCATTATTTTGTAAAAGTATAAGTCATTTCCTTTCAATAAAATTATTATTTATATGCATTTATCAAAAGAAAAACGCCACATCAAACATTTTCTTTCGGAAAATGGCAAACGGACGCGTCATATGAATCAGAAGAACATACTTCAAATATTTTTATTTTGTACCTAGACAGCAATTATTTCAAAAATATCATTTGACCAAGTTAGGGACAAAGCTAAAGTATCCAAAACAAAAAATTACAGGCAATTATGTTAGTTGGTTACAGAAATATACCCTTAGAAATAGAAAATTTTGTCTTCGAAGAACTACCCTCATGTCTATTGGGAACTTCACATATTTCGTTTTAATAAAAAGATAAAGTGGATTCTTTTGACGTATTCTGTTTCTAACGTATTTTAAAAAGTTACAGTCAATATGATAGGCTCAGCCTGTAGTTATAATCAGCTTGTTAGCTTTGACCAATATTTGGTCAACCGTTTGACATCCCGTCAAGAAAAGTAAATATGTTATGAAGAGTGCAATACTTTTACGCGTTATTTCGATCAGTATATAAAAACTGAGTCGTTGGCGGAATCAATGGGAACGCCATAGAAAAAAAAAGAGTGCAATACATACAGACAGAACAAATTGGTTTGTGCTGATCTGTATTGCATACATGTATGACTGTTTGGTTAAGTTACTGTCAGAAGCAACCAAACAAATGCTTAAGTTATCTCACTTTTTTGTTACTCCAATATAACATGAGAGCATGCGTTGATAGTTATTGTATTTCAAATTATGTACCAAGTATATAAGTTTAAATAGTTCAAACACAATGTAAATTGTTAATGAAAATAAATCAAATCTAATCAAATTAAGTTCTAAAACATTTCAATCACAATAATAGCAAACCATGAGATTAAGTTAAATCTGTCCTCTAAACATTACCAAATTAATTATAAATAATTTATTACATTATGATACGAACCAAAACGTCCCGATTCAAACCAACCTCACCTGCAATCTGGTACCGTTGCAGCTCCCGGGGCTCTCATAGAAGCAGTGGAAGCAGCTAACGATGAGCAGCATAACAATATTGCACTAAGGTTAAGGTTCGCCCGCCCGGTATATACTGATCATTCATGCACTACTTCGCTATAATGAGCACATCGAGCTTTGCAAATGCCAGCTTGACCTTCACTGCAAGATGTCCTCGATTGAAAAGCAAATTTAGGGTCCAACCCCATCAATTTCGTAAAGATTTGCATCTGCCACTAAATACCTATGTGTACTGTAATATTATGCTAAATTGAACTGGTTCTAAGTACGATAGGAATGAAAGTATACACAGACGACGACACGTATTTCGTCAAATAATAATAAAGCAGTACATATGAAAAACGATCGTATCTATTCATTACCGTACTTTTGCCGCATCACAAAGACTTGCTTTAAAATTGTTCCTTACTTATTGTGCTATTCTTCGGCGATTAGGGTTTACATAATTTATTTGCCTTTATAGTAGCCGCTTGTCATGTACTGTCTGGAAAAATTGAAGTATTTACCCTACTTTCTATTTAATTTACCTTTGCCCAGTGACGAAAATCATTTATAAGAAAACTTCAATTATGTACATAATAATAATACTTAATAATTATTATAAATAAAAATTTAGAACAAGATATGTGCAAAACTGCAGGTTCAGGCGTCAAATAATTCCTCCCCATCGACGTCAACCGGTAGGGTGGCCAGAAGGCTGGCGGCATTGCCACGCTGAATAGCAATGGCAATCCTTTGCGCAAGGAATAAACCAGCCCTCTGGTCACGGGTAGTGTCTATTAAACGTTTTGTTATGTCTTTATATAATAGACGTGCACTTGGACCCCATGATCCCAGCGTCTCGACTCCAAACGGCTCAAATATGTAAATATTACTTAAACTACTATATTTGCGCCGTTTGAGGGTCTCTGCCGAAGTAGCAGCAGCGCAGGTATAGTCCGCAGTACCTGAAAGATGAGAAGGCGCAAGGGTGTCAGCACATGTTGCATCCCACACCAAATGCCTACCCATCTTCCAAGGCACCAATGACATTACATCCGGTCTCTTGCCATCGTCGTGCACCAAATCAGAAGGTTCTAATACGGCTGGAACGCCGGCAGTGACAAGAGCCCGACGGATTATGTCATTGATGTATGCGTGCCGCGAAAGCCGACCCGTGCTCCTGCTGCATGAGAGACAGTTTTTGAACTAAAATTAGGCCCGAATTCTAGAATGACACTCAGCCTGAATCTCTATTCTTCTGAGGTCAGATTATATTGGCAATATGTGAAATCTATCAATCTTTCTTCTAGAATACGATAAGATAATTTATTTAATAACATGATGAAATTCATACATTAAGAAACAACAATTCAAGACGGTTGAACAGATGGCTGAACACAATTATTACGTGGATAACATTTTAGAAACAAGTTGCATTTATTATTTAACCCCCTCTCTTATACTAGGGGATCCTGTATCATAAGAGACAGTGTACGGGCCTTAGACTGTGTTTATAAGTGTCATAAAGTACACCAAGTCCGTATTTCACGACAAATATTTACATATCTACTTATAATTTCGGATACTAGTCTTATGTATGATTTAAGAAGAATGGATGACTATTCTTCCCCATCATCTCCCAGTCATCATCCTTTTTGCGTTAGTCCCGGTCACATATGAGGCTTACGCCTCAGAGTAAGAGTTTCTGAGGATAAAGTTTTCAGTATTATTACATTGTAGATACTAACTTTTAAATGCTTTTAGCCCATGCTATACTATAGCACTAACATGCATTAAACAGATTATGGTATAGACATGAATATAACGATGAAATGTTTTACTTTTCTTCCAGGTTGCATCAGTGCTCAGTGGCGGTCAGGGGCTGTATCAACCCGGCAATTCATGATTTCTTCAATATTTTTATTTCACTAGGAACCGTCGCCGCCGCATTATAATGTCTAGTAACAATGCCCCTGTTTTAAATCATACTGGTACAGCTACGCATTTATGAAGAAGAAGTGATTTGTCTGTCAATTATTATTGCGGTCTTATACTCATCTTCTCTAACAAAGTACCTACCTGCAAAAATATGGCCACTCATGTTAAGTTCATCAGATTTGCTAATGGCAGACAACTCATCCTGTTACAACAAAGACATTACGTTTAGCAACACTGTCATGGCAGACCACGTCACACTCCCTTGGGCAGTTAATACCGAATTACATCTTTGATTCAAAGGTTTTGTCTTCCCGCTTTTTAGGGAAGTGGATTTATATTATTTCGAACTAAAATTTTCTTTGATTGTAGCAAACAAGTTTAACGATGAAGAGGCTGTAGTTAGGTGTATTTTTGGAGTGTTTCAGTTGAAATTATCCGTTCATGAATGCTACAGATGTTCATATGGCAACGGAGACAGATGGCTTCATTCACTATCCACCCATGCTAAGATTGACCTGGCTAGAGTGGCTGGCTACTTAGTCTAATTGGTCCTACCACTTAGTCACGAACACCTCACGCTTCTCAAGATAATCCTGTTACTCTTACAGCTTACTGCAATTTAGCTCTGGAGTGCGACAGCTGTGCTTTCAACGCCGCCGTAGCACCAGTAGAGCGCACACGAATGTGTATAAGCTTCATATACGTTTCAGTATCGTAATGCGGTTTATATACGTCAGAGTGTGACTTTATCATCTCCCGACGCTAAGAAATAAAGAAGACAATCTCTATTTGAATTGCCTTTAAATCAGGAGCTGTTAACATCCTAGTTCTATGTGTACGAATGAAAGAATTGTAAACTCGGCGACCTTAAATGATAAAAGTGCTCAACAATATGATTGTATTATTCTTGTAGGTTAATAGTTTTGCATAATAGTTCGGGACTTATCGCGATGAACTGTGGAAAAATCTTTTTAACTATCGCGTTCTATGAAAAATAACAATGTTTACATGATAAACAATAATAAACTTTGGAACCCTTACTTTGGCCGACGTCTCGGGCAAAAGGAAGTGTTCCAAAGTTTATAACGATATATCCCAAACTATTTTACGAAACTAAAAGTTTACACCCCGGGTCAGTTTAAAAAATAATATTCTTGTATGTTAGTTGTATTTATTTAGCTATGGAGCGGAACAGCTTCACTTTCAAGCCTGCACCCACGGTTTGTCGTCGGGGGAACAGTAGAGCACACACGGATGTATATATCTCGACATACTACGTTTCAGTATTGTACTATGCGGCATATATAGATCTGGGTATGACTTTACTATCTACCTGTGAGAAGAATATAAGAAGATGACATGATTGATATCGTCTTAGCCGAAGAAAGTAACAAAACTGCGCACAGGGGCGGCTGCTGCTCCGGTAACGACATGCTTAGTTAGTTCCATTTTAATGTGAATGTCAGATACTCCAATTTTATTTACTCGTAAGTATTCATATTGGTAGTAATTTATACTTAAAGTTGTATTTATTTTAAGCTTGTTTATATTGTTTTTATATTGTTTATTTTAAGCTTTTATGACGTGCACAATCTGATGGTGATATGTTAGAGGTGAAAATTCGGTAGTAAGACGACTTGTCGGACATTTTTACGACTTCAACTACCCATATCGAATGCTACAGATGTTCCTTCGCCAACCGAGACTGAAGAGTTCGGATAAGGCACAACGTGTAAAGAATGGTCACCCTTCTAAGATAGACCTGCCTAGCTATTGTTTAACCTCTCAATGTGTTAGCTCAATCAGTCCTTTAAATTAGCCCCTAGCCGCTCACGCTTATCTAGATAACCGTGTTACTCTTACAGCTTACTTCTATTTAGCTCTGAAAAGGACTGCTGCCCTTTCTAGCTTGCAGCCACTTGATCTCGTCACGGCTCCAGTAGAGCGCACACGGAATGTGTATAGACTTCAAATACGTTTCAGTATCGTAATGAGCTCTTTACATATCAGTGTTTGTCTCTATCATGTTCTTCGGTAAGAATTACCAAGATAATGTGCTGATATCACAACCGAAGAAATGAACTGTCCACCGCAGCTGAAAGCAAAGTGTAATAAAATGAATGGGTCTACTTACTCTGGTGAGTTCTATATTTAGAGACTAGCTCATACAGGCGACTTCGTCCGCGTTAAGTTCTGAATAGCTCTGAATATATATCATTCATTTATATATCACTAGCTGACGTCCGCGACTTCGTCTGCGTAGAATTAGTATTTCGAGTAGCTTATAGTTAGAGTGTCAACAGAAATAACCACACGGTCAGTTCTGCGTATATGTCGATGCCGGCCGAATTTGTTGACATTCATGATCACTGCTCTGTTCCCTTGAGTTGTAGCGTGATGAAATATAGCTTATGTGTTATTTTGATATATTACCTATATTGTAGAGTTCATTCAGTAGTTTTTACGTGGAAGAGTAACAAACATCCATCCATACTCCCAAACTTTTGCGTTTATAATATATTATTAGTAGATACTCACTTTTGAATGTTTGTAGCCCATGATATACTTTGGCATTAACATGCAGTAAACAGATTATGGTATAGACGTTAGAATGTTTTACGTTTCTTCCAGGTTGCATCAGTGCTCAGTGGCGGTCAGGGGCTGTATCAACCCGGCAATTCATGATTTCTTCAATATTTTTATATCACTAGGAACCGTCGCCGTCGTATTATAATGTCAAGTAACAATGCCCCTGTTTTAAATCATACTAGTACAGCTACGCATTTATGAAGAAGAAGTGATTTGTCTGTCAATTATTATTGCGGTCTTATACTCATCTTCTCTAGCAAAGTACCTACCTGCAAAAATACAGCCACTCATGTTAAGTACATCAGATTTGCTAATGGCAGACAACTCATCCTGTTACAACAAAGACATTACGTTTAGCATCACTGTCATGGTAGACCACGTCACACTTCCTTGGGCAGTTAATACCGAATTAAATATTTTGCTTTAAAGGTTTTGTCTTCCCGCTTTTTAGGGAAGTGGATTTATATTATTTCGAACTAAAATTTTCTTTGATTATAGCAAACAAGTTTAACGATGAAGAGGCGGAAGGTTCTGTAGTTAAGTGTATTTTTGGAGTGTTTCAGTTGAAATTATCCGTTCATGAAAGCTACAGATGTTCCTATGGTAACGGAGACAGATGGCTTCATTCACTATTCACCCATCCTAAGATTGACCTGGCTAGAGTGGCTGGCTACTTAGTCTAATTGGTCCTACCACTTAGTCACGAACACCTCACGCTTGTCAAGATAATCCTGTTACTCTTACAGCTTACTGCAATATAGCTCTGGAGTGCGACAGTTGTGCTTTCAACGTCGTAGCACCAGTAGAGCGCACACGAATGTGTATAAGCTTCATATACGTTTCAGTATCGTAATGCGGTTTATATACGTCGGAGTGTGACTTTATCATCTCCCGACGCTAAGAAATAAAGAAGACAACCTCTATTTGAATTGCCTTTAAATCAGGAGCTGTTAACATCCTAGTTTCAGTGTAGGAATGAAAGAATTGTAAACTCGGCGACCTTAAATGATAAAAGTGCTTAACAAGATGATTGTGTTATTCTTGTTCTTGTAGGTTCATAGTTTTGCATAATAGTTCGGGACTTACCGCGATAAACTGTGGAAAAAACTTTTAAACTATCGCGTTCTATGAAAAATATCAATGTTTTCATGATAAACAAAAAAACAAACTTTGGAACACAAAGAATAAAAAATAAACTTTGGAACCCTTACTTTAGCCGACGTCTCAGGCAAAAGGAAGTGTTCCAAAAATTATAACGATACATCCCAAACTATTTTACGAAACTAAAAGTTTACACCACGGGTCAGTTTAAAAAATAATATTCTTGTAGGTTAGTTCTATTTATTTAGCTATGGAGCGGAACAGCTTCACTTTCAAGCCTGCACCCACGGTTTGTCGTCGGGGGAACAGTAGAGCACACACGGATGTATATATCTCGACATACTACGTTTCAGTATTGTACTATGCGGCATATATAGATCTGGGTATAACTTTATTATCTACCTGTGAGAAGAATATAAGAAGATGACATGATTGTGGCTAGCTATTGTTTAATCTTGCAATGTGTTAGCGCTATCAGTCCTACCAATTAGCCCCGAGCCGCTCACGCTTATCTAGATAACCGTGTTACTCTTACAGCTTACTTCTATTTAGCTCTGGAAAGGACTGCTGCACTTTCTAGCTTGCAGCCACTTGATGTCGTCACGGCTCCAGTAGAGCGCACACGGAATGTGTATAAATTTCAAATACGTTATAGTATCGTAATGAGATTTATACATATCAGTGTGGGTCTTTACCACGTTCTTCGGTAAGGAATATAAGAAGATGACATGATTGATAACGTCTTAGCCGAAGAAACTAACAACCGGTGACGACATGCTTGGTTGGTTTCATTTAAAAACTGTTATTTTAATGTGAATGTCAGATACTTCAATTTTATTTTCTTGTAAGGATTCATATTGGTGCTTACTTATACTTAAACTTGTATTTATTTTAAGATTATTTATTGTACTTTGTACTTTTTATCTCCCCCATTGCGTCCGAGTCCACTTTCAGGCTAACTATGAAAAATCTGAATTTCGATATTTTCCACGAAGCAAAAGCTTTTTTGACCTGCACAATCTGAGTCGGACATTTTACGACTCCAACTACCCAACGTATGCTACAGATGTTCCTTCGCCAACCGAGACTGGCGAGTTCAGAATATTCTTGTAGGTTAGTTGTATTTATTTAGCTATGGAGCGGAGCAGCTTCACTTTCAAGCCTGCACCCACGGTTTGTCGTCGGGGGAACAGTAGAGCACACACGGATGTATTTATCTCGACATACTACGTTTCAGTATTGTACTATGCGGCATATATAGATCTGGGTATGACTTTACTATCTACCTGTGAGAACAATATAAGAAGATGACATGATTGATAACGTCTTAGCCGAAGAAACTAACAAAACTGTGCACAGGGGCGGCTGTTGCACAGACAACGACATGATTAGTTAGTTCCATTATAATGTGAATGTCAGATACTCCAATTTTATTTACTTGTAAGGATTCATATTGGTAGTAACTTATACTTAAAGTTGTATTTATTTTAAGCTTGTTTGTACTTTATATTGTTTATTTTAAGCTTTTTTGACGTACACAATCTGATGGTGATATGATAGAGGTGAAAATTCTGTAGTACGACGACTTGTCGGACATTTTTACGACTTCAACTACCCATAACGAATGCTACAGATGTTCCTTCGCCAACCGAGACTGACAAGTTCGGACAAGGCACAATGTGTAAATAATGGTCACCCTTCTAAGATAGACCTGCCTAGCTATTGTTTAACCTCTCAATGTGTTAGCTCAATCAGTCCTTCAAATTAGCCCCTAGCCGCTCACTCTTATCTAGATAACCGTGTTACTCTTACAGCTTACTTCTATTTAGCTCTGAAAAGGACTGCTGCCCTTTCTAGCTTGCAGCCACTTGATGTCGTTACGGCTCCAGTAGAGCGCACACGGAATGTGTATAGACTTCAAATACGTTTCAGTATCGTAATGAGCTCTTTACATATCAGTGTTTGTCTCTATCATGTTCTTCGGTAAGAATTACCAAGATAATGGGCTGATATCACAACCGAAGAAATGAACTGTCCACCGCAGCTGAAAGCAAAGTGTAATAAAATGAATGGGTCTACTTACTCTGGTGAGTTCTATATTTAGAGACTAGCTCATACAGGCGACTTCGTCCGCGTTAAGTTCTGAATAGCTCTGAATATATATCATTCATTTATATATCACTAGCTGACGTCCGCGACTTCGTCTGCGTAGGATTAGTATTTCGAGTAGCTTATAGTTAGAGTGTCAACAGAAATAACCACACGGTCACTTCTGCGTATATGTCGATGCCGGCCGAATTTGTTAACATTCATGATCATTGCTCTGTTCCCTTGAGTTGTAGCGTGATGAAATATAGCCTATGTGTTATTTTGATATATTACCTATATTATAAAGTTCATTCATTAGTTTTTACGTGGAAGAGTAACAAACATCCATCCATACTCCCAAACTTTTGCGTTTATAATATATTATTAGTAGATACTCACTTTTGAATGTTTGTAGCCCATGATATACTTTGGCATTAACATGCAGTAAACAGATTATGGTATAGACGTTAGAGTGTTTTACATTCTTCCAGGTTGCATCAGTGCTCAGTGGCGGTCAGGGGCTGTATCAACCCGGCAATTGATGATTTCTTCAATATTTTTATATCACTACGAACCGTCGCCGTCGCATTATAATGTCAAGTAACAATGCCCCTGTTTTAAATCTTACTAGTACAGCTACGCATTTATGAAGAAGAAGTGATTTGTCTGTCAATTATTATTGCGATCTTATACTCATCTTCTCTAGCAAAGTACCTACCTGCAAAAATATAGCCACTCATGTTATGTACATCAGATTTGCTAATGGCAGACAACTCATCCTGTTACAACAAAGACATTACGTTTAGCATCACTGTCATGGTAGACCACGTCACACTCCCTCGAGCAGTTAATACCGAATTACATCTTTGCTTTAAAGGCTTTGTCTTCCCGCTTTTTAGGGAAGTGGATTTATATTATTTCGAACTAAAATTTTCTTTGATTATAGCAAACAAGTTTAACGATGAAGAGGCGGAAGGTTCCGTAGTTAGGTGTATTTTTAAAGTGTTTCAGTTGAAATTATCCCTTCATGAAAGCTACAGATGTTCCTATGGCTACGGAGACAGATGGCTTCATTCACTATCCACCCATCCTAAGATTGACCTGGCTAGAGTGGCTGGCTACTCATTCTAACCACTTAGTCACGAACACCTCACGATTGTCAAGATAATCCTGTTACTCTTACAGCTTACTGCAATTTAGCTCTGGAGTGCGACAGCTGTGCTTTCAACGTCGTAGCACCAGTAGAGCGCACACGAATGTGTATAAGCTTCATATACGTTTCAGTATCGTAATGCAGTTTATACACATTGGAGTGTGACTTTATCATCTCCCGACGCTAAGAAATAAAGAAGACAACCTCTTTTTGAATTGCCTTTAAATCAGGAGCTGTTATCATCCTAGTTCTATGTGTAGGAATGAAAGAATTCTAAACTCGGCGACCTTAAATGATAAAAGTGCTCAACAAGATGATTGTATTATTCTTGTAGGTTCATAGTTTTGCATAATAGTTCGGGACTTATTGCGATAAACTGTGGAAAAATCTTTTAAACTATCGCGTTCTATAAAAAATAACAATGTTTACGTGATAAACAATAATAAACTTTAGAACCCTTACTTTTGGCGACGCCTCGGGCAAAAGTAAGTGTTCCAAAGTTTATAACGATATATCCCAAACTATCTTGCGAAACTAAAAGTTTACACCACGGGTCAGTTTAAAAAATAATATTCTTGTAGGTTAGTTGTATTTATTTAGCTATGGAACGGAACAGCTTCACTTTCAAGCCTGCACCCACGGTTTGTCGTCGGGGGAACAGTAGAGCACACACGGATGTATATATCTCGACATACTACGTTTCAGTATCGTACTATGCGGCATATATAGATCTGGGTATGACTTTACTATCTACCTAGGAGAAGAATATAAGCAGATGACATGATTGTGGCTAGCTATTGTTTAACTGTGCAATGTGTTAGCGCTATCAGTCCTACTAATTATCCCCGAGCCGCTCACGCTTATCTAGATAACCGTGTTACTCTTACAGCTTACTTCTATTTAGCTCTGGAAAGGACTGCTGCCCTTTCTAGCTTGCAGCCACTTGATGTCGTCACAGCTCCAGTAGAGCGCACACGGAATGTGTATAAACTTCAAATACGTTTTAGTATCGTAATGAGATTTATACATATCAGTGTTTGTCTCTATCATGTTCTTCGGTAAGAATTACCAAGATAATGTGCTGATATCACAACCGAAGAAATGAACTGTGCACCGCAGCTGAAAGCAAAGTGTTATAAAATGAATGGGTCTACTAACTCTGGTGAGTTCTATATTTAGAGACTAGCTGATACCCGCGATGAAGCAAAAGCTTTTTTGACCTGTACAATCTGATGGTGATATGATAGAGGTGAAAATTCTGTAGTAAGACGACTTGTCGGACATTTTTACGACTTCAACTACCCATAACGAATGCTGCAGATGTTCCTTCGCCAACCGAGACTGACATGTTCGGATAAGGCACAATGTGTTAAGAATGGTCGCCCTTCTAAGATAGACCTGGCTAGCTATTGTTTAACCTCTCAATGTGTTAGCTCAATCAGTCCTTCAAATTAGCCTCTAGCCGCTCACTCTTATCTAGATAATCGTGTTACTCTTACAACTTACTTCTATTTAGCTCTGGAAAGGTCTGCTGCCCTTTCTAGCTTGCAGCCACTTGATCTCGTCACGGCTCCAGTAGAGCGCACACGGAATGTGTATAGACTTCAAATACGTTTCAGTATCGTAATGAGCTCTTTACATATCAGTGTTTGTCTCTATCATGTTCTTCGGTAAGAATTACCAAGATAATGGGCTGATATCACAACCGAAGAAATGAACTGTCCACCGCAGCTGAAAGCAAAGTGTAATAAAATGAATGGGTCTACTAACTCTGGTGAGTTCTATATTTAGAGACTAGCTCATACCCGCGACTTCGTCCGCGTTAAGTTCTGAATAGCTCTGAATATATATCATTCCCTTATATATTACTAGCTGGCGTCCGCGACTTTGTCTGCGTAGGATTAGTATTTCCAGTAGCTTATATTTAGAGTGTCAACAGAAATAACCACACGGTCACTACTTCTGCGTATATGTCGATGCCGGCCGAATTTGTTGACATTCATGATCACTGCTCTGTTCCCTTGAGTTGTAGCGTGATGAAATATAGCCTATGTGTTATTTTGATATATTACCTATATTGTAAAGTTCATTCAGTAGTTTTTACGTGGAAGAGTAACAAACATCCATCCATACTCCCAAACTTTTGCGTTTATAATATATTATTAGTAGATACTCACTTTTAAATGTTTGTAGCCCATGATATACTTTGGCATTAACATGCAGTAAACAGATTATGGTATAGACGTTAGAATGTTTTACGTTTCTTCCAGGTTGCATCAGTGCTCAGTGGCGGTCAGGGGCTGTATCAACCCGGCAATTCATGATTTCTTCAATATTTTTATATCACTAGGAATCGTCGCCGTCGTATTATAATGTCAAGTAACAATGCCCCTGTTTTAAATCATACTAGTACAGCTACGCATTTATGAAGAAGAAGTGATTTGTCTGTCAATTATTATTGCGGTCTTATACTCATCTTCTCTAGCAAAGTACCTTTCTGCAAAAATACAGCCACTCATGTTAAGTACATCAGATTTGCTAATGGCAGACAACTCATCCTGTTACAACAAAGACATTACGTTTAGCATCACTGTCATGGTAGACCACGTCACACTTCCTTTGGCAGTTAATACCGAATTAAATATTTTGCTTTAAAGGTTTTGTCTTCCCGCTTTTTAGGGAAGTGGATTTATATTATTTCGAACTAAAATTTTCTTTGATTATAGCAAACAAGTTTAACGATGAAGAGGCGGAAGGTACTGTAGTTAAGTGTATTTTTGGAGTGTTTCAGTTGAAATTATCCTTTCATGAAAGCTACAGATGTTCCTATGGTAACGGAGACAGATGGCTTCATTCACTATTCACCCATCCTAAGATTGACCTGGCTAGAGTGGCTGGCTACTTAGTCTAATTGGTCCTACCACTTAGTCACGAACACCTCACGCTTGTCAAGATAATCCTGTTACTCTTACAGCTTACTGCAATATAGCTCTGGAGTGCGACAGTTGTGCTTTCAACGTCGTAGCACCAGTAGAGCGCACACGAATGTGGTTAAGCTTCATATACGTTTCAGTATCGTAATGCGGTTTATATACGTCGGAGTGTGACTTTATCATCTCCCGACGCTAAGAAATAAAGAAGACAACCTCTATTTGAATTGCCTTTAAATCAGGAGCTGTTAACATCCTAGTTCTAGTGTAGGAATGAAAGAATTGTAAACTCGGCGACCTTAAATGATAAAAGTGCTTAACAAGATGATTGTGTTATTCTTGTTCTTGTAGGTTCATAGTTTTGCATAATAGTTCGGGACTTACCGCGATAAACTGTGGAAAAAACTTTTAAACTATCGCGTTCTATGAAAAATATCAATGTTTTCATGATAAACAAAAAAACAAACTTTGGAACACAAAGAATAAAAAATAAACTTTGGAACCCTTACTTTAGCCGACGTCTCAGGCAAAAGGAAGTTTTCCAAAAATTATAACGATATATCCCAAACTATTTTACGAAACTAAAAGTTTACACCACGGGTCAGTTTAAAAAATAATATTCTTGTAGGTTAGTTCTATTTATTTAGCTATGGAGCGGAACAGCTTCACTTTCAAGCCTGCACCCACGGTTTGTCGTCGGGGGAACAGTAGAGCACACACGGATGTATATATCTCGACATACTACGTTTCAGTATTGTACTATGCGGCATATATAGATCTGGGTATAACTTTATTATCTACCTGTGAGAAGAATATAAGAAGATGACATGATTGTGGCTAGCTATTGTTTAATCTTGCAATGTGTTAGCGCTATCAGTCCTACCAATTAGCCCCGAGCCGCTCACGCTTATCTAGATAACCGTGTTACTCTTACAGCTTACTTCTATTTAGCTCTGGAAAGGACTGCTGCACTTTCTAGCTTGCAGCCACTTGATGTCGTCACGGCTCCAGTAGAGCGCACACGGAATGTGTATAAATTTCAAATACGTTATAGTATCGTAATGAGATTTATACATATCAGTGTGGGTCTTTACCACGTTCTTCGGTAAGGAATATAAGAAGATGACATGATTGATAACGTCTTAGCCGAAGAAACTAACAACCGGTGACGACATGCTTGGTTGGTTTCATTTAAAAACTGTTATTTTAATGTGAATGTCAGATACTTCAATTTTATTTTCTTGTAAGGATTCATATTGGTGCTTACTTACACTTAAACTTGTATTTATTTTAAGATTGTTTATTGTACTTTGTACTTTTTATCTCCCCCATTGCGTCCGAGTCCACTTTCAGGCTAACTATGAAAAATCTGAATTTCGATATTTTCCACGAAGCAAAGGCTTTTTTGACCTGCACAATCTGAGTCGGACATTTTACGACTCCAACTACCCAACGTATGCTACAGATGTTCCTTCGCCAACCGAGACTGGCGAGTTCAGAATATTCTTGTAGGTTAGTTGTATTTGTTTAGCTATGGAGCGGAGCAGCTTCACTTTCAAGCCTGCACCCACGGTTTGTCGTCGGGGGAACAGTAGAGCACACACGGATGTATATATCTCGACATACTACGTTTCAGTATTGTACTATGCGGCATATATAGATCTGGGTATGACTTTACTATCTACCTGTGAGAACAATATAAGAAGATGACATGATTCATAACGTCTTAGCCGAAGAAACTAACAAAACTGTGCACAGGGGCGGCTGCTGCACCGGTAACGACATGACTAGTTAGTTCCATTATAATGTGAATGTCAGATACTCCAATTTTATTTACTTGTAAGGATTCATATTGGTAGTAACTTATACTTAAAGTTGTATTTATTTTAAGCTTGTTTGTACTTTATATTGTTTATTTTAAGCTTTTTTGCCGTGCACAATCTAATGGTGATATGATAGAGGTGATAATTCTGTAGTACGACGACTTGTCGGACATTTTTACGAGTTCGGATAAGGCACAATGTGTTAAGAATGGTCACCCTTCTACGATAGACCTGTCTAGCTATTGTTTAACCTCTTAATGTGTTAGCTCAATCTGTCCTTCAAATTAGCCCCTAGCCGCTCACGCTTATCTAGATAACCGTGTTACTCTTACAGCTTACTTCTATTTAGCTCTGGAAAGGACTGCTGCCCTTTCTAGCTTGCAGCCACTTGATGTCGTCACGGCTCCAGTAGAGCGCACACGGAATGTGTATAAACTTCAAATACGTTTCAGTATCGTAATGAGCTCTTTACATATCAGTGTTTGTCTTTACCACGTTCTTCGGTTAGAATTAACAAGATAATGTGCTGATATCACAACCGAAGAAATAAACTGTGCACCGCAGCTGAGTGTAATAAAATGGAATGGGTTTACTAACTCTGGTGAGTTCTAAATTTAAAGACTAGCTGTTGTCCGCGACTTCGTCCACGTTAAGTTCGGAATAGCTCGGAATATATATCATACCATTATATTATTAGAATATTCCATTGTAGATACTAACTTTTAAATATTTTAGTCCATGATAATACTTTGGCATTATCATGCATTAAACAGATTATGGTATAGACATGCTTATAACGATGTAATGTCTTACATTTCTTCCAGGTTGCATCAGTGCTCAGTGACGGTCAGTGGCTGTATCAACCCGGCAATTGACAATTTCTTCTATCTTGTTATTTCACTATGAACCGTCGCACACAGTGTTATAATGTCTAGTAACAATGTCCCTACTCTAAATCGCTCTGGTACAACTATATGAAAAAGAAGTGATATGTCTGTCAATTGTTATTGCGGTCTTATATAAACTCATTTTCTCTAACAAAGTAAAAATATAGCCACTCATATTTCACAGGAGATTTGCTAATGGCAGACAACTCATCCTGTTACAACAAAGACATTACATTTAGCGTCACTATCGTGGTACCCCACGTCACACTTCCTTGGGCGGTTAATACCAACGAGGGGAATTGATATCGAAAGGTAAGTCTAAGTCGATGTTGTAGAGATAGCATGTAATTTGAATGAAATTGTAGTTCGAGCGAACCCTTTTGATACATCTCGTGTCGTGTCAGACATGATTGAGGAAGCTTCGATGTTTTCGGTTCGCTTTTATATGATGACCCCTCAGATAAACAGAGACGCAATAAAGATCAAACTTTGATAATTGAAAAAAAAAACTTATTATAATAAGTATATTATAATAAGTATATTAGTGATTAATTGGACAGTTGAATATTAAATTTAATTCATAAAGAAAATTTTGGCCATGTAGGACCTATATATCTAATGATTTGTGTTCGGTGGAAAGTAATTTACATATTTTGCTTTACAGGTTTTGTCTTCCCGCTTTTTAGGGAAGTGGGTTTATAATATTTTGAACTAAAATTTTCTTTGAGTATAACGTCAGCAGCGTGGAAGGTTATTAAAAATATTAATGTTGCTTTTTCTCTGTTCCGCGTCACTATCCGATGGTAATTGAATGCGACCTTTCCGGTAGTGCCTGTAAAAGTGTAAAAGTTACTATAGATAATAAAAGTCCTTTAAACGCCGGGGTATTATTGGGACAAAGAACCAAATGTCAGATTTCTTTGTATAGCAGGCGATGTACGGGATACTTGAAAAATGCTGTCGACGGCCTGGAAGAGTTGAGCTGCATGGACTTGGCGTGTAATAATCATAATCACTATAATCTAATTGACAAACTATATGAACTTGTTATTAGTAGTATGCGCAGCGCGGCGAAAGCATCACATTATGGCAATCATAACCGGGATAAGACCAAAAATAAACATGTCACAGGTTGGAAATTAAAATTGGCATTCCAGCTGTGGTTATTGCACGGTAGGCCTAGGCAGGATGATGTATACAATGATATGTGTGAGTGTAAAAGAAGGTTAAAAACAAACTTAAGTGGTGTCAAAATAACGAAAATCAAATAAAAATGCATACAATATCACAACAGAGGTCTGAGAATAATTTCTCAAAATTTTGGAAGTTAAGTAACTAATTATCATTTAAACTCAACTACCCGGAGAATATTGCACAAATTAATGTTCACACGTCAGTCTCAAGCGAGCTCGCTGACCGGGCCAGCCGATGACTCATTGTGCACCGGCCGTCATGTCTGTGCGCCGACCCCGCTGTTATCAAACATAAATAGCATAATGTTTACACTGGAATGTTTATGTACTTGAATGCGTCAAAAATATGAAAAGAGGTAAATCGCCTGGGCATGCCCCCGGCCTGAGCATTGAGCACATTGAATATTAATTGTATTTTTTTTTTAATTTAAGCATGACTCATTACTAGTCCTTACTATCTGCCTAAAGAGTTTATGAAAACTGTCGTTGTACCTATACCTAAGAATGGCTCAGATCAATCGAGTGTAAGTAACTATCGACCGATTTCACTAGCGCTGATCATATCAAAAATCTTTGAGAGACTTTTGCATCCTGAATTGCTTTAACAAATAACTTTTCATCACATAACATAACATAAACTCACGCCTGTATTCCCCGAAGGCGTAGGCAGGGGCTAGCACCCACATTTCGCCAGTTTATGTTTAGGTCCCAAATAACTTTTCATACTTCCCAATTCGGTTTTCGAGCTGATTTATCTATGGCTGTCTTTAAGTTGAAAAACACTGTATCGTATTATTTAGAAAGAAAGACTAGTATTTATGCCTGCTTCCTCGATCTGAGTCGCACATTAGATACCATTAATTATAACCTGTCCTGGACAAAGATGGAGAAAGCAGATATATCGCGAAATATCATAGAGCTGTTTAAGTACTGGTACGGCAGGCAGACCAACGTAGTGAGATGGGGTCCATAGTAGCCTCTCGAGTGGATATACACTTGAGTATGGGGTGAGACAGGGGGGTCTGACATCACCAACTCTGTTTAACCTTTATGTGAACGACCTGATGGAGGAACTGGACAGATCCGCAGTCGGCTGTTACATAAACAACCAACCCATAAATAACCTAAGTTACGCGGACGATATGGTCCTGTTGAATCCCTTTATCAACGGCTTGAACAAACTGATATCCATATGTGAAAAGTATACTACTTCTCATAAACTGACAGTTAATTTGAAAAAGACGGAGGTAATGGTACCTATTTAGAAGTGATAGGTCACACATGTTTGCGCCCCCTGTCACACTAAATGGTAATCTACTTAAATATGTCACTAAATTTAAATACCTGGGGCAAATACTTTGGGATGACCTAGGAGATGATGATGATACGGAAAGACAGAGAAGGAGTATAGCTGCAGTGGGTAACATGCTAGCTCGCAGATTTGCTCAATGCAGTGATGCGGTAAAAATCACTCTCTTCGGGGCGTACTGTCAGTCGTTTTAGACCTGTCAACTATGGAAGATGTATTTATACTCAACGTAGCTACCACCCATTAGGTACGCGTGCAATTAATACAACCATAAACTTATTATATACTAAATACAACAACGCCTTTAGAGCTATGCTACGACTTCCATGGCGGTGTAGTGCGTCTGGTATGTTTGCTGCGAATAGGGTTGATAACTTTTTTGCAGTAATGCGTAAGAGATCGCATTCCTTTATGAATCGCTTTCGAATCAATGAATCGAAATTCAACGAATACGACAGTTCGGGCTGTGTATGAGGCTTGTAAATATAGTCCTTTCTGTGGGCTTGGTTAGTTCCATTTAAAAACTGTAATTTTAATGTGAATGTCAGCACTCCAATTTTATTTACTTGTAAGGATTCATATTGGTACTTACTTATACTTAGTTGTATTTATTGTAAGCTTGTTTAATTTAATTGTACTTTGTATTGTTTATCCCCCATTGCGTCAGAGTCCTCTTTCAGTTAGTAGTTCTAGTTATGAAAAATCTGAATTTCGATATTATCTATAAAGCATAAGATTTTTGACCTGCACAATCTGATGGTGATTTGATAAAGGTGAAAGTTCTTTATTTAGACGACTTGTTGGACATTTTTACGACTCCAACTACCCATAACGAATGCTACAAATATTCCTTCGGCAATCGAGACTGACGAGTTCGGATAAGGCACAATGTGTTAAGAATGTTCACCCTTCTAAGATAAACCTGGCTAGCTATTGTTTAACCCTGCACTGTTACTGCTATCAGTCCTACCAATTAGCCCCGAGCCGCTCACGCTTACCTAGATAACCGTGTTACTCTTACAGCTTACTTCTATTTAGCTCTGGAAAGGACTGCTGCACTTTCTAGCTTGCAGCCACTTGTTGTCGTCACGGCTCCAGTAGAGCGCACACGGAATGTGTATAGACTTCAAATACGTTTCAGTATCTTAATGAGCTCTTTACACATCAGTGATTGTCTTTACCACGTTCTTCTTAACAAGATAACGTGCTGATTTCACAACCGAAGAAATGAACTGTGCACCGCAGCTGAAAGCAAAGTGTAATAAAATGAATGGGTCTACTAACTCTGGTGAGTTATATATTTAGAGACTAGCTGATACCCGAGACTTCGTCCACGTTAAGTTCAGAATACCTCAAACTTATCGTTAATATGTTCAATTGAATATTATGGAGAACGTCTTTTTCGAGTGACTGACTAATAAATACAGGGCTGAACTTCAAAAAAATTACTAAAATAGACATGATTATTCTATGGGCGTGGTAAATATCAATATAATAAGTAGTCACATTTAGTTATGATAATTAATTGTAATGGTTTAAATCTTCTACCTTCCTCCCTAATTCCTAAAACATGCTACTACTTACCACATACGAACTGAAAATATTAAAATACATCAAGAGCGTCATGAACACAATTTCAACAAAACCCGGAGCCCTGTATAGTGACGTTTTTTCACGCCCGAGCAGTGGTCCTCTTCTTTGCCGAGTCAATAGCTGATTGTTCATGTTTTATGTTTAACTAGCTTTTGCCCGCGGCTCCGCCTGCGTGGATGTCGATTATCGCGGTCATAGCCTTTCTCCTTTCTTATGGTCTAATCTACCCCTATACCAAATTTCATCAAAATCGGTTCAGTGGCTTAGGCGTGAAAGCGTAATATATAGACAGACAGACAGACAGAGTTACTTTCATATTTATAATATGAGTATGTATTTCATCGAACACAGCCACATCGTTATTCGTTGTTTTACACACAGTTAGAGGGGCGCAGTGGGCAAGAGAGCAAATACGGCACTGATTGGGATGGGCTCTAAAGGCGGGTACAGACTGCTGCAACGTAACATGCAATGTAATATGAAAGGAGCATTTCATAAGTGTGGACGCAGCGCGCGCACAAACCGAGCATGTACGTGCTCGCATCTTTTCCGGCATGCGCGTGATAGATATTTATATAATATGTTGAGCATATTTACTAACAGTCACAATTTGCAATTAATTGTACTTCGAGAGCGAAGTACTTGTCAGTATGGCCGTGATAGATATATTAATTATAATGTATAGATTATGTGACCAATTTATAGATAATATATAACGATGAAATGTTATTCAATAATTTTATAAACTATTTTTGAATAACATTTCATCGTTATATATTATCTATAAATTGGTCACATAATCTATACATTATAATTAATATATCTATCACGGCCATACTGACAAGTACTTCGCTCTCGAAGTACAATTAATTGCAAATTGTGACTGTTAGTAAATATGCTCAACATATTATATAAATATCTATCACGGCCATACTGACCAAGTACTTCGCTCTCGAAGTACAATTAATTAATTGCAAATTGTGACTGTTAGTGAATATGCTCAACATATCATGTAAATATCTATCACGCGCGGCGAATATAGCTCAGTCTGCTGAGAACACGCGAAGAGAGTGAATCGTGACGACCAATTATTACTAGCTACGATGATCGTCGGTGCTTCATTATTTATCACCAACCATGTGATAAAAAAACGCCGAAGACCTCGACGATGGTGGCGTACAGAGTTGTACAGTCAGAGAGCTGGTGCACAACGTCTACACTAAGGGAATTCTGTTACATTGCATGATACATTGCGACAATATGGACGACAAATTCTTTCATTGCGTGTTACATTGCATGTTACGTTACAGCAGTCTGTACCCGCCTATATAGCCTAACTGCTTGTGTCCGCAGGTTATTTAGATGCTTCCAAATTGTACACTGGAGTTGATGTCTGCGCCGATTTCTTTTGGTTTGATGAATCGAACGAAACTAGGTGTTTCTCTGCCCACATTTGGCCTCTTTAATATAATAGGAGAAGCAGTATCTTTGTACAGTACACAGATTGGCTTCTCCCAGCATTATGTGATAATCTTTTGGATAGATTTAGGTATTTGCTATTAGATACTTATTGGATGCAATCTATATTTTGACCACGTAGTGCAGCCTAGGCAAAGGAAACGTCAATGCATTTTTTATTTTCATATCTATAAGCTACGGAACTAGCCGGAAATAGCCGAAGTAAGTTTACGATATATTTTACGGGTAATAACCACAAATAGCCTGTTCAGGAATATTGGTAAATAATATGATAATGAATAGGTACATACTAGATACTATCATCGTTTTAACATTTTGTCACGGTCGCCTCTGATATCTTTACCTGGGAGACCGTAATGTACAAAATTACTACACACATAGCATAGTAATTTTGTACATTACGGTCTGTCGTCGGTCGGGCGCAGTATATACATATATACGGCGCCCGAGCGGTAGTACTGCAGAACTATTTATGTTGTTACTAGCCTTAGTTCGCGGCTTCGCCCGCGTGGATGTCGGTTATCGCGACAAAACATTTATCAAAAGACGTAGGTGTACAAAGTTTCATGCTTCTAACTTTGAAAATGACGAACTTTCCATACAAAAGTTTATCACCTATTTTACCCTCTTAGTAGTAAAATTTTGAAAAACGCTGATACACATGTTCCTTTGTTTCTTGAAAGACACAGGTTTGTGAATTTTAGTGCATCTAGCTCTGAAAATGACGGACTTTCATACAAACTTCCATCCCTTATTTTACCCCTTTGGTAGCAGAATTTCCAAAAATCCTTTCTTAGCGAATGCCTACGTCATAACATCTACCTTTATGCCAAATTTCAGCTCAATCCGTCCCGTGGTTTGGGATGTGCGTTGATAGGTCACTATGTCAGTCAGTCAGTCACCTTTGAATTATATATTTAGATCAGTGCTGTGAGTACTTTAAAAATAGAGTGCTTCTACATAGTAGCACTACATAGTATAAAACAAAGTCGCCATCGCTGTCTCTCCGTCCGTATGCTTAAATTTTTAAAACTACGCAACAGATTTTGAAGTGTTTTTTTTAATAGATAATTCAAGAGGAAGGTTTATATGTATAATACATGCTTAATATAGTAGAGGGTGCAGCGGGAACGCGGGAGTTCGCCGGGTCAGTTAGGATAAAATATACCTATATCTTATTCATTCATCATTTTCCATTAACCGAGTCACATGTCACAGCTCATTATGGAGTCTGGGATCAGGTTTGATAGCTGTCATGGTTGACTCCCTTCTGGCCTTATAACAAAAGCCTGCCTAAGAACTTCGTCTATTATTCAGCAAGTGAACCGGCTTACTTGTTTGGTAGTGATCATACTATTTTTAATTTCGCTGAATAATCAATTCAACAAAGTCAACAGCGCCCACCCCGCCCCCTCGCACACAGAAGCAATACAAGGAGGTGATTGCTTTATAGTTTTTTTATTAGCGGCGCTACATAGTATCCATACGTAACTGTACATTTGCACTATTGTTTACGGAATCTACGATGGATCAATCACTCTCGGACACGGACCTCAATCTAGTGGGCGTGAGTTCTTCACCGAGTTATATCTTTCAGTTGGCGATACTTAGTCTTAGTTCTTACTTAGTAATAAGTCGAAAGAAAATTAATGGGTACCGCCTGCTATCAAACTTTTTTCGGTCTTTTCAATAGCAGTCGGGTTTCTTGTTATTCTTTATTTTATACTTTTTTGTAATGGTATGACATGTATGTTTTTTTGTAATTTTCTTATATCGTCTATACTTCAAATAAAAACTTAAATCAATAAGTAAGAAAATCAGCGAGAATGATTGTTTTGTTAAACAACTTTAAATCGTTATATATTCTAAACTATTATTTAAAATGAAAAATGATAAAAGGAACCTAAAGATGATTTTAAAATACCTATTCAACGACACCCCACTTGACACAATTCATCGACTTTTTTTTTCATTTTGGCAATATGGCGTCTGGTTGTCGCTATGGTGAATTTTGTTTACTGTCATGTCTTTAGTGACACTTGCGATCAATGGCATAAGCTCCTAGAATTCTTTAAATTTAACTTTATCAAGAAAAAATCTATGTTGTATGCTTTCTTTAAATAGGAATACCCTGTTTGAAATTAAAATATAAAACTATTTTTTATTATTTATTTAAAAAAATTGAGCCATTAATCATAATGCAATTGTGATATAAATTTCATAGAAAGAAAAAGACTGTTTAATTAAACTTAAACTACAATTTATTATTAAAAGGTGTAAATTCAATATAAAATAACTCCTCCCCTGGCTCGAACACATGCGGAGATCCTCCTGGGCATGCTGAGGATCATGTTATCCAGCATTTCCTGGGGTAACCTACCCCATTCTTCAATAGCGGCTTCCCTGAGCTCTGGAACTGTCTGGGGATGTGGCTCACGGTTCTGTACAGCTCGTTTAAGAGCATCCCACGCGTGCTCTATTGGGTTTAAGTCGGGCGAGCCGGCAGGCCAGTCTAATCGTGTGATATCGTATTCTTGAAGAGCAGCATTGACTAGTTGAGCTCGATGTGCGGGCGCATTATCATCGACCAGTACAAATTGGTGCCCATGGTTTACTCGGAAAGGTTTGACGATATCATCAATAGCAACTGCTTTGTACATGTCTGCTGTCATGAAGCCCCGATACGGGATCAAAGGCGTTCTAGCTCCAATCATAATGACACCGATTTTCCGCCTTGCTGAACTGTTCCAGTGGCAGTTCTTTGTCTTTCACGGTCGCCTGGTCTTCTCCAGACACGGACACGTCGGTTATCTGGATGAGTGGAGATTCGGGATTCGTCAACGAAGAGACAGTTTTGCCAAATGTTTTCTTCCTCACCTTCTTCATTTTGCCGAAGTCTAGCCCACTGCAATCTTCGTTGTTGACGTTGCCGGGAATTGAGCGGAGCTCGCCATGACCTCCGTGCTCGTAATCCAGCCTGGTGCAAGCAATTGCGAACGGTCTGCGTGCTAACTTAAAGCCCAGAGCTGGCCCTGACTTCTGCTTCTATTTTAGTGGCGTTGATTGTGGGATCACGGGCTGCCAGCAATCTAATATAGCGTTTTGGGCAGCTGTCAAAACAGTTGGGCGACCGCTGCTGGGTCGGTCAGCTAAATTCTCCATTCCGTGGTACCTCTGCAACGTAGCCACGACACAGGATTGGGATATAGCAAGTCTGCGTGCTATTACTCTCGTGGTGTATCCTTCTTCCCTCAAAGTTACTATTTTAGCTCGTAAAACCCCTGATAATCCTCTTCGCATTTTTTCAATCACTACTTTCCGCGAAAAATATCTTGAATCGGTTATAATTCACTAAATCAGATTTCTGAATGAGCGTAAGCTAGGACTGAAAGCCTTTTTGTGAGAAAAAACAATTGAACGGTGCCATTGTTTTGTGTTCTAATTCTTTATTTTTAAATAAAGAATCTAAAAAGAAGAAAAAATCATATATAATCTACAGTAACAAAAAAGATTTCTGTTTTTCAAAGTGATCGCAAACTTTTTTTGATGTGTGTGTTTCTGAAAATTTTATCATAATTTATTTATACTCTTATTTATTTTTAATTTTAATTAAGCTAATTTATTAATAATTTCCGAGATTTTGCAGATAGCCGTTTTTACAACGAACTTTATAAAACGCTAAATGAGCCAACTACCAGTTGGTCGTATATGCTCGGGACTTTAAATATCGTTGAAGGAATTTTTACAGCATTAAGTATGCTAACTATACAAATCGAATACATAGGGAAAAAGAATCTTCTCGGGTGGGACTCGAACCCGCAGTCTTTCCCTTACAGGGGGAATGCCTGACCAATTCGGCTACCGAGACACGCCCGATATGATTCAAATTTCCCATCTTATATGTCTTTAAGGCGACATGGCGTCATCTACCGATTTTCTTACGAACTATCGGAATCAATGAATGATGTTACAATCATTTTTAAACATTGATTATTGATAACTGCGCCCAAACAATTGAAGTAATTTTTACAGCATTAAGTATGCTAACTATACAAATCGAATACATAGGGAAAAAGAATCTTCTCGGGCGGGACTCGAACCCGCAGTCTTTCCCTTACAGGGGGAATGCCTGACCAATTCGGCTACCGAGACACGCCCGATATGATTCAAATTTCCCATCTTATACGTCTTTAAGACGACGTGGCGTCATCTACCGATTTTCTTACGAACTATAAGTATATAAATCATTCCACCAAAGAAAGAAATAGTAACTAGTCCTAAAGATGCTAGACCGAGATAGCATTAACTAACACAATCTCAAAAATCTTCTTCTCATGGCTTCAATTCAAAATGACTAATTTCATGATCAATAACAACTATTTCAGGCCAAATCACCAGAAAGGGTTCCTACCCGGAATTTCTGGATGCCTGGAACACAATTCGCTACTGGCGGAAAGCCTCAAAGATGCCAGATTAAATGAAAGGCAAATAACAGTTTGTTGGATAGATTTAGAAAACGCCTTTGGCTCAGTACACCACCAGCTTATGTTGTTTGCATTAAAATGGTATAACTTTCCGTCGATCATCCGGGAAATAATAGCCTCTTATTACGATAAATTAAAATTTGTTATAAACACCAAGGATGGCCACACGCAACCTTTAAATTATAATGTAGGTCTGTTCCAAGGTTGCTGTCTGTCACCTATAGTTTTCAATATAGTAATAAATATTTTAATAGATAGTATTACCACACATGAGAGAAAGTGGGGTTATCGGTTTAAACTAAACGGTAAATACACAGAATCCATCCTGGCATTTGCAGATGATCTCGCAATACTTACTCGCAGCCCAAAGCAATGCCAAGACCTGTTGCGTAAAGTGGATGAATTCTGTACATGGACAGATGGAATGAAAACAAAACCTAGCAAATGCTACTGTCTATGTCTGGGTAGGCGGGGTACCAGATATACCTCATATGATCCAGGGCTTAGTATAGGCGGGGAAAACGTTTCGACTATATCCGAAACCATGCCTTTTAAATTTCTCGGAAGAAAAATAGATAACAGAGGTTGCACTCCAGCTTTAGAAGAAGTAATTAATAACTTCACTATCGATATTAAAAAGGTAGATCAACAGCCACTAAGTAGTGTTAAAAAAGCGTGGATTTACGACAACTACTTAACCTCGCGTCTTAACTGGCCGTTTCTTGTTTATGATATAAGCCAGAGCCTCCTCAAAAAACTAGATGCGAATGTTACGAAGACATTGAAGTCGTGGCTGGGGCTAGCTCAGTCGGCAGACCCATCGACATTATATAGAGCCTCAAATAACTTTGGAATGACGTTCAAGAAACCATCGGAACTCCATAAACATCTAAGAGTAACCAAAATGCACGTCCTAGCGAAATCAAAAGACGAAGTCGTGCAAGCTCTTCCAAAAGACCAAAGTACTAAAGAGCTCGAGTCGCGCCTCCAATTCCATAAAAAATTCATGATAGGCTCGCAGACTGGTAGGGTAGGTTTGGGTAATACTAGGAGGCAGTCAGACAAAGACATAACAAAATCTTTTCTTCAAGTAGATGAAATAATACCTACAAAGTGCACGCAATAAACCTAGAAATACAAAACGAATGGTTAACACTAGGTGAATTTTGTATTCCCATAGCCTTAAAATGGCGTACCTTAATATACGACTGGTCACCGGCTCTCCTTAAATTCTATCTCAATGCATTCCAGTTGACCCTCCCCGACCAAAGCAATCTTGTCAGATGGGGAAAAGCCACAGATAAAACATGTAACTCATGTGGTGAAGCAATTGGTACTGCTAGGCACCTACTGGTGGGTTGTAGGACGCTATTAGACCGGGGTCATTACTCGCGCCGACATGATAAGGTATTAGAAATCGTACGTGAGGCGGTAAGTTTGGCGGTAGCTAGAGCGAAAAAGGGTTTAACCACAAACCAAAGAAATGACGTCGCGTTTGTAAAGGAAGGCTGCTCAAAAAAGACAAATCAAAAGCCGTACTCAATTTTGATAGCAGCCGCTGATTGGACATTACTCGCAGATTCGTATGAGAAACACTATAAAATACCGGAGGATGTTTGTGCCTCGTCATCCAGACCCGATATATTCCTATTTTCAAAACAGCAAAAGCGTGCAGTATAGTAGAACTCACAGTACCGTGGGAAACAAACATACCTAAAGACCACGCTATAAAAATAAACAAATACTTTGACCTGACCAACGAGTTAACCAAAAATGGCTATGTGGTTAAACTCTACGCCGTGGAAGTAGGAGCAAGGGGAATTCCAGCTAAATCCCTGTATAACTTATTTAAAGACCTCGGATTGCCAAGAGCTTCAGTAAGCTCTTTACTCAAACGAATATCTAAAACGGCGTTGATAGGATCTTACCAAATTTGGATAGGTAGAGGGGGGAACACGACTGACGGTGGAGGTGAGCGCTGATGCATCACAAGGTGGCCACCCTAAACCTACACCTGGGTCGCAAGTCCCAGGCGCCGTCACAGTGTCCCTCTCTGTACCACGCCATGGACCCGGCGACCGCACGGTGAAACCATGGAATGCTAAGAACCGGATCTCATCACATTAACAAAAACGTAAAAAAAATATCGTCTTCTATTTCAATTGCACATATTTTGGCTTACTTCATCAGTCTTATTTTAATCACAGAATCAAAATATATTTTTTCCCTCTTCTTAATTTAATAATGGTTTGGTACACATTCAGAATTAAAATTTTAAACCTCGAACATAATAGTAACCTTTAATGACAATTAGATACTCTTGTAAAATCGAAAATATCATAAACAAGTTGTTTATGATATTTTCGATTTTACACACATGATTGATTTCCCTATCGTTAATTAATAATCAGTCTAAGAGTAATCACAGAAACAGAATATTGGACTCCTTTAATAATCAAAAATGATGATTTATCAAATATTTTAACAACGAACTTACTTACTAGTACAGTCAACTACAAAGAGATGTATCCAATTTAATCTTCCAAAATAATGTACCCCTGCGAGTGCCACTACGAACTAACCAAAGATTGTGACAAACATGGTATCCACTGAACTAGACAATAAGATGTATGCGTGTAAAGCGCAATAATTATGTATCCCACTACATTTCCTGTGATATGTACACTTACAATCTTAATTAAAAATCTATCCAAATACTGTGAAAGAAAATTGTATACATTTAATGTTCCAAAGAAATGTAACCATAACAAAAAGGATGTATGAATTTCGAAGTGCTAGCAAAATAAAAAAGTTTCTTATAGGATGCCATTTAAAAATAAATTCATAATATTACCCATTTAGAATAGAAAGCAAGTATGATAAATACAAACTTTTCCGAATGAAACCGATGGCAAAACATTATTCATACATAAGATAATATGTATTGGATGACTGATAAAAGAAAAAAAAGACTATTATCATTTATTTTTATTAGTAAAGAACTTAAACTTAAGATGACAAAAAACTGTAAGAACCAATGATATTTTATACAAGATATGTTACGTTCATAGTAACTGTCTTCTCAAATCTGATCCAGCAGTCTGTCAGTGCACAATAGTTGACAATTAGCGTTAAAGTAGTACGAAAGATGGGATAAGCACGTGAGTAAAAAAGATAGCTATAATTCGGAATGATTCGGACTGCAATCGTCTCGTTCGTTCTAAGATGGCTTTTTAGCATAGATTATGATTTTGTTGAACAGAAGGGGTATTTCTTTGGTAGGTAAGAAATGAAATTCGATGAAAAAATAATACGTCATTATTTATTTCGGAAAATGATAATAATTCAAAAGATAATTAGGAAACTTCTCGAAAATAAAACCATAGTGCCGTACTGACGTCATAATCAAAAATTAAACTCCTTCAAATAAATTTAATTTATTTCTTTTCTGCCTCTTAGAAAGTTTTTTATTTGGGATTATTTTTATGAGCAGAATGAAGCCGAACAGTGGTATATTTGTCAGTTATTTATATTCTTCCTAAGCAATGTTCCTTTTTTCGAAGTATATCTCTCAGTGGCTTCAAAATTATTGCTACAAATTCTGCTGCTTTTTGAGGGTCAAACTCATTTCGTTGTTCTTTAACAATTGCAATCTACTCTTGAAGTCGAACTTCATTAGTCGGAAAGCTTGAAAAAAAATTTAGGTTATTACAATTATTTAAAGGACAACAAATAAATAAAACAAAAATTATGTTACTCAATTTTAAATAACAAATGAAACTGAACAGCAGGTCAAAATTATTACTTTAGTAGGCAGTAAACTGAAAATTACCCTATGTCGCATCTGTACTGATAATCTATGCAAGCCGTGTTGTTGTGTCCTTGTCGTGCTCATATCAAAAAGTATTTCTGTCCTTTTTCTTTGCCGCCATTATTTTAAAAATATTATTAAACTAATTTTAATGAAATACACTAAAAATCGGTAATATTGTATGTACTTACATGTGATAGAAGGTCCTTCGTGTTTTATTGATTTTAGTGTCGAAATTTGTACATTTTAAAAAATACACGGTGGCATTTTTATTGCCATTTTATTATGCGCTTACATATGTGACAACTCCGCGTTTGCCAGACATATACTAAATGCGATACGTCCCAATTGGGACGTTTTCGCGTCTTCACCAGGCGCAGTCTAATAACATATCTGCCTCTTTTTTGTATGTAATATCATTGGTAAGAACTATTTAATAATAACTATACTGCCCTTATTTTAATAATTAGTAACGCGAATATATATAATATATCGTCGAATACATAAGTCGTGTTACTTACACTATTTATAACTCAAGAACTTTTGACTGAAAATTGGCGGAGATGTAGCTCAGAACCAGGAGGCGAAGTCGCAGGCAAAGGCTAGTTTTAGGTAATATGAAGTATCAAACAGATAAGTCAATCTCTATAAATGTGCAAAATAATGCATTTATTTTGAAATGGCATTCTCAAAGAAACTTTTTTGTTTTCGCTGGCACTTCGAAATTCGTACATCCTTTTTATTATGGTTACATTTCTTTGGAACATTAAATGTATACAATTTTCTTTCACAGTATTTGACAAGATTGTAAGTGTACATGTCACAGGAAATGTAGTGGGATACATAATCATTGCGCTTTACACGCATACATGTTATTGTCAAGTTCAGTGGATACCATGTTTGTCACAATCTTTGGTTAGTTCATAGTGGCACTCGCAGGGGTACATAATTTTGGAAGATTAAATTGGATACATCTCTTTGTAGTTGACTGTACATAGTACTAAAATCTACAAAACAATCAATCAGTCGCATTCTCTTCAGTATTAGCAGTATGTTTTAATTTTTTATAAAAATTGTGATACCTAGGAAGTATTAAATTTTGCTGACACAGATTTATTAAGTCATTGTATTTAGATTGTGTTATCGTTAAAGTTTCATTATATCAAATTTTAAGCTCTACAAAATCATCTCGTCGGGACCGTGTAATTTCGTTTCTGTAGTAAGTCAATTCTTTTAGATTCTTTTTCGTGTAAATCATATTTATAAAATATTGTGCAAGGATATTCCACTTTTACTACTATCTCACGTACTAAACTCCATTTCACTTTTTCATTATCAACGTTTTTAGTCCACTTCATTTGATCCATCGAATCCTTAAAATCAAAAACCATGTCTTTTGTTACTTCTTTTACTTCATACGCATCTCCTAACATTTTGCACCATCTAACAAGGGTATACCATTCTTCTGGACTGTAATAAATTTCCTCTTCGATGACTTTTCTATCAGTGCATGTACACTGTCACCTTCTTGTTGTGTATGCTCTTTTTCTAAAAATCTATGACAAATATCTATTTTAAATTTTGACGAGCAGTAAACGTACATGAAAAATACTGTTCGGTTTCGGTTTTGGCCCCTGCAGTTGTCCGACCAAAGGCGCACGTCCTTGATGCCATTTCTAGCCGAATCCTCAATAAAATTAAGAAGGCAACTAGCCACCTCGTTTGATCCCCATTTAGCTATATTTTCAGGCCACATGTAACATATACCCTTCTTATTTCCCATTTCAAACACTGTAAAATTTAAAATAGAAAGTTTACGTTTGTAATAAAATGAACTTGTTTCTCCATGGGGAATAGTTATAATTTTTGGAAAATCGAATGTTGCTGATGTTATTATATGAGGATTTGCAGTAGCTTCGATCTTATCCTGTGTTTTCAAAGACCTGGCAATATTCTTATTTCTCATATGCTTATTAAACTCATCAATGTTTTGAGCATCGGGGCAACTTTTAAATGCAGTGCACACATCACACTGATCCTTCCTCGGAAGGTGAAAGCCTATATTCATTTCCTTATTGACTATATTTCTATATTGGCGAACAGTTCTTGCTTTTTCTGAAACATTATTTTCTTCAGCCCATTCCTGATATAATTTAAACATCATCGAAAAATTTAAGTCACCAGATAAGTAAAGTTTGTTTGAGTCTTTCCTTATATAATGTGAATCTACAGGTCGGAATGATTTTACGTGATTACATACACCTTGTATTACAGTTGCAGTATTAATCTTATTTTTAATAGTTTTGCAATAACCCCTTAAATCTTTTGAACAATTCCCAGTATTAGTATCGTACTTATCCATAGCACTCATTATAAATTGATTACTGATACATAAAGTATTTTTAAACATTGTTTTGCAAACTTTAATATTTTTAGGACTAGCATTGTCCAGATTACCTGGAAGTGTGTAAGTTACGCTGTAATTACGCTTTGAATCATTCTGGGTACTTATTCTTTTTTTTGAATAACGCTTGACATTTTAGCCAATAAACGACCATTGTTTTTCATGATTAGCCAGGCCCCAAAATAAATCAAAGATATTTTTTCTCTCTAGAGGAGATATCTTTGAACTACATTGAAATTTACAAGCATTACATGGTGGCTTGACATATTTAGCGGGTTGCTCTTTACCGTTTCTTGACAAGTGTTGTTTGCCAGAATTTAACAGCAATTTTCGTCTTGTATCGATCCATTTATCTTTATTTCTCTTCCTCTTCTTTTTAGACCTATCGATATAAAACTGACGTCTTTTTCTCCCAAGCATAGTATTATTCGACGGCGTTAAACATTCACTTGATGCTTCAGCTGCGGAAGACGCATCAGTAGTAGTTAATATAGGAGACTGACAAAGTGACAGGCAAGGAGACTGATTATTATCAACTGAAGTAGCTGCGCCTCTACTGGAAGTTATAGGTTGAATTGTGTGATTTGGTGTAAATGAAATAGGATTTACAGGCCTGCAATCAAATGAATTGTATTCTAACGGTGTAGGTGTGATAGACATTCTTTCGAAGTTGTCATCGTATGTACTATCAGTAAGGATAGCTTCAGTTTCACATGAACGCGTGGACATGAACGCGTCAAGATAGGTGTAGAAGAAGACAGTGTCGGCAAATCTTGACGGGCTTTAGATTCGTTTTTATTTAAAACTGCTACACCAAGATCGTCTATCAGTTCTTCGATCACCTTATCTTCTAATGGACAATGTTTATTGAAGAACCCAGTACTTATATTCGGTAAACTGTAGTTATTTTCTTGAAAATCTGAAGCTAATTTTCTGTAAAGAAAAACACAAAATATATTGAAATTAGTCATAGTCATAGTCATTTATTTTTCAATATAGAACAATAAAATTGTTTCTTATTGACGTCAATTTTAATTCTACTTAATCTAAGTTTACCACCGCTTCCAAGGCGCTGGTGGAGAAGAAACGGCGCAACAAACTCCACTGCGGCATTTTTTGGACGTCAATTTACAATATTTATTTTCTTAAAGCTAAATGTCAACAAGTATATAAAACTCTTTATAATTAAGAATTAAAACAAAGTTACATAATGTAACAAATAAGTCACGTAACTAATACATGCTGTAATTATAGCATTTTACGAGGGGCCTGCACCATGCTCAAGCCAGACATTTTTATCTTTCAAGTAATCATCTATCCTATAGTATGCCTTTTTGGATAAGGTGGTCTTTACAAAGGTTTTGAATTTATCGTCAGACATACTAAGGATCGATTCTGGCAGTTTGTTATAAAAACGTATACCATCCCCCTTGAAAGAATCACTAACCCTGCTAAGCCGATAACATGGAAGTAGAAGTCTATGTTTGTTACGCAGATTTCTGTCTGTAATGTCACTTACTTTTGTGTAATGAGATATATTTTTCCTGACATACATTATGTTTTCAAGTACATGTTGGGAAGCTACAGTTAAAATGTCAATATCCTTAAATCTTTCCCTGAGGGAGTCTCTCTTGCCTAAGCAATAAATGGCACGAACTGCCCTCTTTTGCAATATAAATATAGTTTCTAAATCTGCTGCATTTCCCCAAAGTAGTATTCCATAGGACATCAAGCTATGGAAGTAACTAAAGTATACGAGCCTAGCAGTAGCTACATCAGTCAACTGCCTAATCCGTCTCACAGCATAAGCAGCAGAGCTAAGTTTATTGGCCAGAATAGTGATATGGTCACCCCATTGTAATTCCTAGAAAGGTAGTGGTGTTTACGAATTCTAACCCCTTCCGCACCTTTCAGCACAACATCAACGTCTATTTGCCTCAAATTGGGTAGTGTAAACTTCAAACATTTGGTCTTTTCTGCATTCAACAATAGGTTATTTGCAGAAAACCAATTTGACATGGCATTCAGAATATTATTAACATTATTTGCATCTGTACTATACCTATTTGCTTTGAATATTAACGATGTATCATCTGCAAACAGTACTATGCCAGCTTGTGCCTCGACCATATAAGGCAAGTCATTGACATATACCAGGAACAGAAAGGGTCCTAGGATTGCTCCTTGGGGTACACCTATTTTGACATTGACCCATTTGACTTTACGTTATTCACATTAACAGTCTGAAGCCTATCCGTTAAGTACGACTCTAATAGTGCTATTGATTTCTTATCAAAACCATATCGACGTAGCTTGAGTAAGAGTGTTTGATGGTCAACACAATCAAATGCTTTGGAAAGATCACAGAATACCCCAATGGCATCCTGCGATCCCTCCCAGGCGTCGTAAATTAGGCTAACTAGGGCCACTCCCGCATCTGTGGTAGATTTCCCGCCATTAAAGCCATATTGTTGGCTGTGGAAAAGATTGTTGGTCTTGAAGTACAGTTGCATCTGATTGAGCATCACTTTCTCAAATACCTTACTCAGAACTGGCAAAATAGAAATGGGGCGATAGTTTCCAAGTTCTGACTTGGATCCCTTCTTAAATAATGGTATTAGTTTACCATGTTTCATTAAATTAGGAAATGTACCGTTATCAACACATTCATTAAATATGAGTGCCAAATCAGGTGCCATGATATCAATTACATGACTAATTAAACTGACTGACATGCCCCAGTAATCTTCAGACTTTTTCATTTTAAGATGCTTGAAAACTTTTAATTAAACAACTTTAACGGATTTATCGCGAACTTTATTTTATTCCCGACGTTTAGGAGCCTTTACAGCCTCCATGGTCGCGGGCAAGACTAAGGTGTCAAACGACTTGATGTCAGTACAATAGTTATGATGGCGTATGAGGGTAGGTATAAATAAACTTCGCAATAAAACCGTTAAAGTTGTTTAATTTCAATGAGTAACATTCACGTAAATATAGGAAATCATTAACACTAAATATACTGAAAACAAAAAGTACAAATCGCAAATAAACCTAATTAACAGAGTATGAATAAACCATTATCAGAACAGCGAAAGTCGATCAAATTTTGTAAATTGGCTTAGTAGCCCAAAATCACCATGCCAATATAATTGCAGTTATAATACTCTCAGCCTGTTTTTTTATAAAGTCGTTTAATAAACAGAAAATCCTACTACGTGATAAATATATTGTATGTATAAAGTTAACCGATGTAAATCATAACATCTACAATGATCGCGAAGTAAATAGAGTCAACTGGCAGATGGTCGTTAATGCGTCGGTACTTTACGAAAATAATCTACAACACATTACAAACAATATAACTAAAAGGTATTGATTATACAACTTTAAAAAATAAAATTATAGTAATACATACCAGCCTCAGTGTCACAGCTATTATATTTTGTTAATTTTAAAAGATCTTCCGATTCCTTGATGTCTAGTTGTTTTCTTGTTTTTCCTAATTGCACTAACAATTTGCGTCGTTCTTTATTCATTTTAAGGAATTTTAAAGAGTAATGCAAATAGAAATTAAATTAAAGCACACCTTGAAATTGTTGCCGATATAGATAAAAACTTTTAAAAACTTATAACGTATGCGCGCCGGTGACATGTAAGTCAACTGCCTGGTGACATTTTATGTACGCTCGGAGTCCGCCCCGCGCCCCGCGCAAAAACGACCAACGTTACTTGGTCGCATTACCTTCGTACTATTTGCAAGATTGAGTGTAGATGGCTTTTTATACTTCTAAAAGTTTATTGAAATATAATGAAACCTCGAAAACCAAATATGCCAGGTTGTGGAGTCTTATTTGATTAGTACGAAAATGCAATAAAAAGAAAATCGTGAATTTGTAGTTGACTTTATTTACTTTGCACCCGTCGATACGTACCTTACTTAAACATACCGATAACCTTTTATCACATACTTTAATTTCACTTACAACAATAAACAGCATTTATATTACACACGCGAACCATTCACCTGTTCATTTTTTTTAAATCGAATGAAAAAGTGTCGTACTGTATATCGTAATTTTAGGACGAAGTGATGTGTATTTAGTCGAATAGAATGACGAAAACGGATACTAATTTTATTTACGTGTAAAAAGAAATAATTTCGTGCTATTATGCATAAAAAAATGGCAGACAAAGGAACTGTAGTCTGAGCACTTTAGAGGAGCTGTTCAAGCATCATCAAAGTATCACATACTTACTAAATACTTAGGCGTTTTTATTGATCAGAAACTATGTTGGTACTCTCTCCTTGAGCAAGTTGCAAATGGAGTGCGGAAACTAAGCTGGATGTTTAGGACGCTCAGATATGTGGTTCCCAAGAATGGTGAGAGTGGCTCAGGTGGCCACTCTCCACCAGATTTATGTCGCATTGGTGCAATCACTGTGCTATCATACTGCATCCCCGGCGTGAAGACGAAGTTCATTGAAATGGAACGAGCACAACGATCCCTTATCAGATCCATGTATTTTAAGCGTATGCGATTTGCAACTGAATAGTTATATCGCATTAGCGATCTGCCCTCAGTCAGGAAATTATACAAGGCGATTTTAAAGTTGTTTCGGAAAAAAAGAATTTGGGTACAGTTTCGATGGCAAAATCATCTGGAAGTATAAATTTGGTGAAAGAATAAAAAAAAAAAATTACAACCACCATACATTTTTCCTTTCAACTGAACATTATGCCCATACATTATCAAATATTTTTTTTCCTTCCCCCAAATGAATACTTCCAGATGATTTTGCTATCGAAAATCAATCGACTGCCCAAATTCTTTTTTTTTCCGAAACGACTATAAAAACACCCAGTATATAGTACAATTAATTTTAGAAATGCACATTTCCCTTCTCTATGACGCTAAAATAGTAGCAAACAAGAGACAAGAACCACCCTCGCCTGTAGGTAATATAGCTAACGATCTGCACAGTTATATAATAAAATTAATAAAGAAATCTACATCAATGCTAAGAACTTTTGCGAATGTTAAAAAATCATTACGAGTTGGATAAAAACACATTCATATCATGATACCACGCATCAGACACACACACATTGTTTTTCCTTCAATGTAAATTGTTCATTAAGATACCTACTTGCATTAATGCACAAAATTGTAGGTACATTCTCTTATGGAGCAGCGGAGTCTCCTAATATAGGCCTTACTTGTTTATATGGACGCTTCAATCACAAAACTGTTATACCAGACTGTATAATGCGAATAAACTATTTTATTTATTTTAAAATAATTATGATCAGGTTTGTTTCTCTCAGACTAGTTATCACCTTAAATTATAAAATATTCAATAAAAAGATAATAAATTCAATTGCAAGCTTTTATTTCATAATATATAAGCATTTAGTTTTACACAAAATATTATGAAAGAAATATTAATATTAGCATCCTAAAATTAAGTAAACCTATAGGTAGGTATTGGAGAATATGTACTAAGTACAAATTTCTATTCCATAAAAATATCCAGTTTTACAATAAACACTAAGAGCAAAATATAAATATTAGCTTCCTATTATTAAAAAGACCTACACAGTAAAATTTCACATTCTTTGTAATTGGAGAATATGTACTATAAGTATAAGTAAAAACTTTTATTTCATAAAAATCATCCAGTCATACAAAATATATTATGAGCATAGGAAATAAATATATTACTTAAAGTAATTACAGAGTCCTACTCAAGAACTTCGTGCCAGCTACATGGAGGCTAGGCACGCAGCCTGGAGAGGACCAGGAGAGTGCACTTGCGCAACTCCTGACGCAAAAGCTGGAGGAAAAAATGCAACGATTTTAATTACTGAGACATTAATTTGACCAAGTAATTCGTGTCCTACTGAGCTCAAATGAACATACTATAAGTCCCCGAGTTTACGACATGAGCGAGCTTGGGTAATATCCCCTTGTCAGTCTTTTGCTTGTATATTGAATACTAATAATAATATATCTTTAGTTACTTCTACTGTTCTACATTATTTATCTACATTATATTTCCTATAAATTATTTCTGAACAAAATTACTGTGGAATCAATACTTTAATAAATACGAGAGGTCAAATGTAAGAGAGCTTATAATTCTTGACGAAATCATCTCACAGAAGAGATACAGGTTTATGAAATTTAGTGCATCTAGCTCTGAAAATTACGGACTTTCATACAAACTTCCATCCCTTATTTTATTCCTTTAGTAGCAGAATTTCCAGAAATCCTTTCTTAGTGGATGTTTATGTTATAAAATGCATCTACTGTTCAAATTTCAAGTTTGTAGGTTCAACGGCTTAGGCTCTGCGTCAATGAATCAGTCAGTCAGTCGGGACAAGTAATTTTATATATACGAGTATATAATATGTATGGATTGTTCCTAGGGTAATAATGTCTAGACATAATCTATAGGAAATTTAATGTAGATAAATAATGGCGGAGTAACTAAAGATATATTTTAATAGTTACAATATACAAGCAAAAAACTTAAAAAGGGGTTTGCCTAAACCGGCTCGTATCCTACATTCGGGGAGTTTTACTATGTTCATCTTGGGACACTAAAGACTAACTATACCAATTTTCAAAACTACACGAATTATTTGGTCTGATTGTTTTGGGTTCACGTAAATTTAAACACATTATTTATCACTTTTCCAATATACCGATTGTTTTAATAGAATCTATCCTTTTATTTACAGTCTTGACTCTCGAATTAGTTCATTTTACATTAACTTAATTTTACCAAAATACCTTTTTTGGTTATAATACTTACAATGTATTGTGTCAACCATGGTGTCAAACTTAAATTTTTGCCAATACTATTTTTGAATCAGGATATACAATTTTATGTAATGGAGTTTCTAATATAACAAACATTCAATTTAACATAAACATATCTATTCTTAAACATCTATTTATTATAAAACATTTAAATTATGAATTTTTTTGACGGCAGTAAATAAGGGCCCTCTTAATAAAATAGGACTTAATATAATATAAAGATTAAAGCTATTAAATATAGTTTATGTGTGTCTAAGCACTGTGTGTGGTCTTTTGGTGGCGTACTGTGGCACGAATAGCCTCTCGTCCCCAGGATACAAGTCCGGATGCTACAATTAAATCGAAAGAGAAATTTAAGAAGGTAAAGAAGTATAATATTTGCGGCAGTCGACAAGCATAGCACCCTAGCTCACGTTAACACATAAACGGTTATATACAGCATGTATTGTATATATGTCATGTATAGGGCAAGTTAAATGCAAAATTTTGATGAAACTAAGAAATTGCTATGAGAAGAACTTACATGTATTTAAGTTACTTTGGAGGTGCACGTGGCTGCTTGTATTTTATCTTCCTGCTCCTCCTCACTCGTGACGGAGGATAGGCCCTTGTTGGTGGTGGTGGTGGCGCCTGTGTCGCCTGCATCCGTTGACCTCCCCATAATATCCCGCTCCCCCTATTTGATGAGCCAATTCTCATTTCTAGGTGAGGTTTTGCTTTGTTAAATGATACGGAAAATCCTGATTGCGATGCTGATGGGTCAAGTGATTCAGATTCATCTGTTTCTGATGGTGTGCTAGTAGAAGTTAATGATGAAGAAGATGTAGTTGATTCTGATTCTCCATTACTACTCTCAGATGAACCTAAAACAAAAAAAACTTACTAAAATTGGTTGAATGGCAAAATCGCCAGCCACTTTATCAGTCATTGATTGACTACAATGCAATAATGGGTTTCATAATAAGTAAAGAGAAGTTATACAATATAATAAATAGTCTAACGACAAAAAGTAACATTGTTTTATTTGAGGGAATAGTTTGAGTTGTAAATGTAACGTTATTTTCATAAAACAGACTTCCAAAACACGTCCAAAGTACGGAACAGAGAAAAGTCATTTATTCTGTGTAGACCAGTAAAACGGATTTTTACAAAACGATGACGATAAAAATATTAGACTAATATTTAGCAAATGAACAACCAGTATCAAACGCTTCCTCGTCTTGGCCAGAATCTGGCAAGAAACACAGCTTTTTTGTGCTTTATCCGAATCCTATTAGATTTAATGTTTAAATTAATGATTTGTAAACGAATTAAAACAAAAAATATAAATAGAATCAAACTCAAATTATGCAATTTATGTATCAAAAAAGTGAAATATTAAACAACAAATATTGATACGTAAAGCGAAAATTTTAGATCCCTTTTAACGAAAATTACGGGCACACGGGACACGGGAGGGTGAAATTTGACATATTTTGGTAGTTTATTTGCCAGAGAAGTGCATAAGCCTAATTTTTTTTATAATAATGCAATAGAATATATTATTTTTGTTAAAATAAACGTTACGCACGCATGCGCATGTTACTTACGTGTTCATACAGTTTTTTTAAGCTTATAGTCCGTCCAACCAATAAGTTAACTTTTGAAGGATAATGTCATGTCAAATAGTTATGTATCAATACGGTACCTATTCGATTATGAAGAGGTTTTAATCGATTTTACACTACAGTTACACATTGAAATAAAACCATTTTAACTATATCTATGGTGGTTTATTTGTGTTAGCGTGTTATAATTACACTAATTCTAGCATTTCAGTTGCTTACATGCGATAGAACCCGTTTAAATAGTTATTTAGTATTATAGTTATAAAATATAATGCCAACTTTTGATCCCCACGCAAGACAACTTTCACGTTTTGCTGTTATCCATTGACATTAGGTAAAATAATTTTTAATTATAAAAACAAGGCTATAATAGTTGACGTAAATGCAACTAAGTTTAAACAAATATACGATTCGATTGTTTGCAAGGAATACACTCATTCCCAAGTATTCGAAGTAAATTATCGAATCGTATATAATCGATCACAATTAAATACATTTTCTTCAATTATTAGAGCCTGGCTATTATAATCGGGGATTGTTTTACCTACTATCAATAAACAATAACAAAATGTGAAACTTATGTCTAAAGTCATTATATTGTACATGTATGGTCTTATGTATAATTAAATTGTGGCGTAGGAATACAAACCACTAGAAATAGTTTTATTCCAATGTGTAATATTCGCGTAAACTTGGACAAAAACAAAAATATTGAGTCGTATAACAGATTGAAACTTCTTCATAGACAAAGTCGATTGTCATATAAAATCGTACATGGCACTCATAGGTACATAACTATCAAGAAACTTCAAAAGTTAACTTATTTGTTGGACAGGGTATAGGTAGGTAATCATCACGACAGTTCCATACTTATTTTGAAATGTTGAATACTGACGATAAAAAAATAATAATATAAAAAAATGTAAGGAGGTTTTAACTTAATATATTAAATAAATAAATTGATAAATAAATAGGCGACTTTGTACCTTTTCTTATGAAAATTGCGTGGACGGAGAATTAGTACCTATAAAATTTCCCAAACCTAAGTCTGTGGTCAACTTGAGAATAATATTATTTGTCTATAGTGTCACATACTGAAATACCGAACGCTCTTATTGAATAAAATCGCAAGATATACTTAAAAACTGTAATAATGTTTAAACCTATATTTTTCAAATATCCTTCTTCCTACAGTCAAGTTCCGGGTCCTTTAAGCGGGGTGTAAAAAGACATTTGATGAAGCCGCCAAGTTGAGTGCCAACATTGTTAACCTGCTACATGTTTATAAATGGAGACTCTCTTTCCGAGACTTTTGACTTTGCCTTTATCTTGCCATAAGGCAAGGTGGAGTCAAATTGACGTATCCTAAATAAAAAAATAGTCGAATTTCGACCACCATCGGACATCGATAGTAACATAACAATAAATAAGTGAAAATAAAATTGGGGCTGCACACACTTACGGCGTGAGCTGGATCGAGTCGGGAGCTGTTGGTGGCCCTGGGACTGAGAGTTCTCCCCCTGCTCACGACGGCGGTGCGCCGTGCGGACGCGTCGGCGGCCGGCATCTCCTTCTGCGAGCAAGTAATGGTCGTGAAGGAGATGGCGGAACGGGAGCGGCGGCGTGAACGAGAGAGACTCGCAGATCGCGGCGCCCGCGTGTGCAGGCAACCTCACCTCCTGCCTAGCACTATGACTCTCTGTCGGCATGCGGTTTTAGTCGGTTCGAGTCCGACATAGGTGCCGGAGGAGGAGGTATCCGTGGGGATTTCCAAAAAAAAGGATGTACCAAATTTGAAATCAATCCAAAGTTTCTATAAGCTCCAATCTAATAAATAAGTCTATTAGATTAGGTACAATTAGACATATTACAATACCTTAATATATTTTGAAAAATTGACTCCTTAGTCCTTTTTAGTTTCATAATTCGTATTCCTTTTTCATAATATCTTAAGATGGCCATAAAAATGCAAATGCAAATCATTAACATTTTTAATTACGATTGTATTTTTTTTGGTTTAATTTGGAATTCTCTATAAGTAGAGTGTGTTATTAAGAGATTGGAATCGAATTTCTATTTATGTTTTGTTACTTTGTTATTCAATTATCACATTATCTATCAATTCTATTTGCATTATGTGGACGGTATTTTTATGTTTGTGTATTAGCAACAAATACAAATAAATTGTATTAGTAACCTTAAGTAACAATTTATCATTAACTCTAAAACGTCTTAGTTAAATATAATTTGGACTACATAATGTTGACTTTGTAATAACTACTTATTTGACTTTATAATGAGTTTAATTTTTCTTGCATTAAGATTTACGAAAATATAAATCTTTCTATTACATTAAGTACTGTATTATGGTTATTTATATGTATTGTTGTACTTAATTGAAAAAAATTACTTCGAAATTATAACAATGTACAATTATCATGAAACATTGTCGTGTTATCATTATAGTTCCCGGCGAAGTACAGTCCATTACTTTCCTTGGTTTCATTAGATACTAGTTTTAATTTCTAATCACAAGTCACTTTCGCAAGCATAGGCAACTCACTTTACAACAAATGAGTAAAACATATAAAGCATATAATTATATAAGAACATATCATATTGTATCTACAACTATATCTACATTCCTTGTAACATAGCTTAATTTGTTTATTTAGGCCAACTGTGATGAAATACGCTCAGCTTATAATAGTAATAACTGTATGTATTTTTTTAATTAAATAGGTATTGGAGACGTGGACAGTATTACCCGAGATAACAATTACTTGCTGAAAATTACATCGATATAACTTCATGCCTATCAGATTCGTGTTTACAAAAGATATTTCTCTAAATTTAACATACCTGCTACTTTATTTTCCTCGGACGAACTTGGTGCACTTTGAGGTTGCGACATTGTATAAACACACGTGCGTTCGTCACCGCGCTCGAAAGAAACTGGCAAGCAAAATGAAATGAACAAAGATGATCGAAAGCGCACCGAGCCGAACAAAAGTTCAATTTGATTATTCGAATACATCGAGTTGTTGAGTCGTTTCTGACAACAATATGTACCTATCAGACGTATTAAATTTTTAACTTGTAGTATTTGTATGAGTTAAGTATTGGAAGGTCAACTATAATCACACGTTCAACTGGGCACAAATTTTGACTTAATAGTCATGTATCTTTGGAGACAGCCTCTGTGGCGTAGCGGTAGTGAATGCCGCCGCTACGCAGGAGGCGCGGGTTCGATCCCCGCTCAATGCAAAAATTTGTATGCCATATTTGCATTGGTTTGATCGTGCCTCGGAGAGCACGTTAAGCTGTCGCTTCTGATTGCGATACGAACATCTGGAGCCCTCTACAGTTCAACAACTGGTCTAGCTGCAATGCTTTAATATCGCCATTGGGTTGTGGAGGTCAGATGGCAATCGCTTCACAAAAAATATCGAAATTTAGCCAAATCCGCAGTTAGACTGGTGACTCCAAGCTGAATGCTTCGGCTGGGACTGGGATTAACGTTAAGATGAAGAAGGAAATTTTATGTATCTTTGATGATATACCTTTGGTGGCTGGTATGATAATGGAACTTGAAGGTGTAATTGCACAGAAACTCCTAAACTAAATCAGATAAAGCCACCGTTCAACAATTTTAAGTTTAGGTTTATGTTTTGGTTAAATCAGTATGAACAATATTAGTATTTATAATATGTATAGATTTGCTGAGAGCGCGTTAGCACGATCTCTTGGGAACACCGAACTATGAACGATAATACCCTTACCTACCTAGATAAAAACAAGTGTAAATGTATCTGTTTTTAATGAAGATCTGAAACTCCCTGCCAGCTCACGTGTTTCCTTCTTCCTACAGTCCCGGGTCCTTTAAGTGGGGCGTGAAAAGGCATCTGACGAAGCCGTCAAGCTGAGTGCCACCACTGTTAACATGGTATATTTTATACCCGCGTACACCCCGCATTTTGGTGGTCTCTGGGAAGCAGGTGTAAGGTCAACAAAGTTCCAGGGTGTGCGTTGTTTTATAGACAAAAGTTTCATATAATTTCGTTTTACAGAAAATGTTTCGCATAATTTCGTTTCATAGAATAATCAATATACATAATACTTACTTTAAAGATTTTTAAATCATTGACTTTTGTTTCACATAAATTTTAATGTTAGAATAATCATTTCATAGAATAACAAATCAAATATTCTTCTTTTTTATATTGGTTATTTCATATAAAACTTATTTGTGCAAAGATATTTTCTGGGTGGTTTAAAAAAAATAACCACGAAGGCTAAGGCGAGAGCTCCGCTTCGCTTCGCTCTCGCCTTAGCCTTCTAACCTAACCTATCCAAGTCGGGGTATTATCTAATTAAATTACTACAAGCAATCGGGAAAAAAAATGTATCTAAATTTTACTGTTTGAAATAGATGGTGGTTAGTGGTTGTTTTTAAGATTCCTTAAATAATAATTCTACAGTTTGATAAGTATGTTAAACAAAAATATGTGAAAAAAAATTCATTAAATTGTGTTTCTGTGCAAAGTGATTCATTGTGGTAAATTGTCTTTGAAACAATAATATTCGAAATAAAAATATAAGAACCAAATATTATATGAAACATTTTCTGTAAAATGAAATTCTATGAAATTTCTTTCTACGAAATAAGGCGCTCCCAAAGTTCCATCTTCAAAGAGTGTTGGGCAATTGTAATCTGACATTTGAAGAGCTTTACACCACGCTTACGAAGATTGAAGCTGTATCGAACTCTCGTCCGCTGACACCGCTATCTTCAGATCCAGCAGATTGCACCCCCATTACGCCACGTCACTTCCTCATTGGACGCCCAGTTACTTCCTTGCCGCAACCTGATTACCGAGATAATCCTGCTCACCATCTGTCTCGCTTCCAACGTATTGAACAACTCCGGCAACATTTCTGGACTAGATGGAGCAAGGAATATGTTGCAGAATTACAAGTGCGGACCAAATGGCACTCAGGAAGGGATGCTTTGAAGCTTGATTCCCTAGTTGTTATTAAGGAGGATTCTCCCCTAAATTGGAGACTGGGAAGACTTGTGGCTGTTCACCCTGGAACAGACGGCATAGCTCGTGTTGCTGATATAATGACATCTTCTGAAGTCGTTCGGAGGGCATTTAACAGAATCTGTCCATTCGTTCGGAGGGCATTTAACAGTATCGTCTGAGTCTGGTTGAAACCGTTGTTTTAACACCCGGGGGCATGCTAAAGCGTCAAACCGCCTGAAACATTTATACTTGCAACGACAGGTGCAGCGGCATATGCACTATAGTATGATTTTTAATTCGAGTCAGTAAAATGACATTTCCAGTGTTGCAGGTTTTTTGTCTCCAATAAATAGTGATGTGGTTGAATCGAGTTTTACAATTAAAAGTTAGTCAAGATTATATTTTTTTTATAAAGTCACGTCAATTTGATTTCACCTCGCCTGATAGTAAGCTAAAGGCAAAGTCTCGGAAAGAGGGTCACCATCGTAAACATGTACCATGTTAACAGTGGAGGCAAAGCACTGACTGAGGCCTTTTCACGGTCCGCTGAAAGGACCCGGGACTGTAGGAAGAAGGAAAAAAGGAACGTGAGCTGGCAGAGAGTTCTAGATCTTAATGGTGCAGCATAGGAATGAGCCACTGAAACGCTTGGTTCTAGCAGGTATATTCTGCACCGTATACGGATGGCATCATAGCCCCGCACGTGTTGTCCTGTGCAGAAAAGGAGAGGGTGGGACTTATTGGAAGACTTAGGTCTATGTCCAGCAGTGGACTGCGGTGTGCTAATTGAAGTTCAAGTACTTACTGTGATTGTTTGAATGAATTTTTTATAGCATTTATTATGCTAACTTTTAAGTTCGAAAAACATCGGAAAAAATGAAATGCTCAAGTGAGACTTGAACCGAACGACCTTTCCCTTACGGGGGGAATGCTCTTTCAACTGAGCTATTGAGCTACACCTGAATCATTTCAAATTTTCCTTCTCTTTATATCTGTCTTTAAGGGCGACAGTGGAGCCATCTACCAACATTCTTACGAACTGAAAGGGAAAGGTCGTGAGTTCAAGTCTCACTTGAGCATTTCATTTTTTCTGATGTTTTTCGAACTTACTGTGATTGTTTAAGAAATAAGTTTGGTATCTTTGTGATTGTTAATTACTAAGTCATACTATCTATGTTTGGTTAACATAATAAATAAGACTAGTTTTTAAATAATTATTTGAGAATTTTGGTTGATTTTTTTTTAGTTTTTGCAATTTTTTTTTAATTTTTTTTTTATGTAAGTACTTAGTTTATAAAGAACCATGGTAAAAAATTAAATACGAAAGCCTGTTAAGTCCCAAACAAAATAACAATGTCCAAACGAATACCAGCTATCTCCTTTATTTTCAGATTTTTACCATTTTATTTAGGCTTTTCAAGGAATTTTCATCATTAAAATGATCTATGGACTTATTTGAAGAAACGGGATTTAGGAAATTTCAATTAGCATAAAATTATAGAAGTTATTCAGTTTTTTCATCCTCCTGTAAAGTTCTCTAAAGTACACATAGCAGGTTAACATATTAGGCCGATGCTATTACATTTTACAATAAAAAACGCTTTCATACCAATTAGGAATAAAGTATGACTAAAATATCTTAGTCTATTGATTGTCGAACATCAATATGGTAGCGGGTCACCCTTATTTGTATCAGTGACAGTTGCACTTGTCATTTTACTGACTCGAATTAAAAATCAGGCGCCGCTTGTGTCGGTAGTTTTAATTATAGTTGAAGTTTTGAAAATTGTTAATGATTTTTGCACTGATTACAAGTCTTATTCACACCTCTGAATTTTATTTGCCGAAAACCAAGTCCATTTACGTACACGATGGGTACCCTCTTTCCGAGACTTTGCCTTTGGCTTACCATCAGACGAGGTGAAGTCAAATTAACGTGTCCTTAATATATGTTGCGGCTAAAGGTAGGTGTGAACATAAACTTAAGATTAGCCGGCTAAACTTAAGGTTTATCTTCGACGAGGTGTTAATGTTACTTTCTTCTATCTTTAGCCGGCTAAACTTAAGTCTAACTGCAGGCCCTTGGCTAAAAATGTAGAAGGAAAAGGGAAAGGAAAAAATGTAATAATGTTTACTATTTTGACACGAAGACTTTTATTAAAAAATAATCACTCAACCGGCTAAAGATGGAATATCCCGACGCAAACTAACATGTTATCGAACTTTAGCTGCTTCTCGAAGATAACCTTTAGCCGTAACATATATAAAAAATCTGTATATGCTTTATTTTATTTTCGTGAGTTTATTAACACATAATTGTTTTTAATACATAAGTTTTCTGTTATACCAAATAGCAGGAACATTACGATAATCACTTGAACAATGTTCAGTAAATAAATATTCTAGGTTTTCAGCAAATTCTATATGAGCAGAAGCTATTTATCCCAGACAAATCATGTGTAATTTTACTTTGTATATCACAAAATAACCTATAATTATGTCGATGGCAATAACATGCTATTTTTATATATATATATATGTCGGAGATAGGACTGGATCCTCGTCCTCTTTGGAGGGCGAACTCGTCTTTGTGGGCGACATCGAGAACAAACACAAAACTAAACTGCTTGTATTACAATCTTTTATTCTTGAGATAAGAACTTTTCAAATATAATGTCATTATGTTCTAGTTAAAGTATTATAGAGTAGCGGGTTCACGACACCACCTACTTATTTCGTTTAAAACTCGTCCAAGTAATCTCACAATATCACCGAGACCTCTCTCTTCCACCCAATCTGCCTCGACCTTCCTTTGTTTTCTTTGCGTGGCGTCGTGACCCCACTCAACGAAGTCACTTCCTCTACTCGTACCTAATACGTACAATTAATCATAAATAACAGTTTGGCATAGTATTACAGTTTAGTAAATCAGTTTAGATATTATTAATTTACAGAGTGTTTTTACTGTCTTTAAATCACCAAATACTTTTATAATTGTTTGACTGAAGGTAAATAGTATATGTTGCTAAATACTTATTATCCCGCCTATTGAAATTTGTAAAAATGCTTATAAAGATTAAAGTATCAGCTGTTAAGTTTGTAGCCCTGATAATATGTAAAATAAGACACAACACATGCAGGAAAGTTATTTAAATTGTTAAACAGTATAGATGATACAAGTACGGTCATCGTTCTATTCGAAATGTAAGATAAGGAAAGTGCTGCTTGACAACTTCCGCTGTACAAGTTTGAGTGAAAACGGATGGGGCTCTAGCACTGATGACGGGTACTTCTACTTTGCCCACCAAGCGTCCCCATTGGTGGGGCAAAGTGGAATGTGAAAATACTGTGTCCAGTTTTCTCCACTGGTGGGGAAATTTTTACCCATTCAAAATTCCTGGTGCAATCGTCCCCACTAAGGTTGGTAACTTTGAATGGGGGAGGTGTTAAACATAAATTAAATATTATTATTAATTTTGTTTTAATCGACTTCGAACATAAGGTATTCAAATTATAAACTAACTTCTAGAGATAAAATGTGAAATTAATAATTCTGCATAATTACATAACATAACATACGTTACATAAACTCACGCCTATATTCCCCGAAGGGGTAGGCAGAGGTGCTAGCACCCACATTTCACCAGTTTATGTTTAGGTCCCAATGGTGGCGAGCCTATTGTCATTAACCGGACACTTATAAACCTGCGATAAAGACACACATAACTTCGAAAAGCATCGAAAAGTCATTGGTGTGTGCCATGGTAAACCTGGGATCGAACCCGAGACCTCGTCTCAGCAGTCCATTACCCATACCACTAGGCTAACGCAGATTTTTTTATTTTTTTTTATTTTTATTGTACTGTACTGCATAATTGTAATAACATAATAAAACATTGCTTATCTTTTAATTGCCAGTAAGTCTAAAGTAACAAAACTTAAACTTATGAGGTAAAATCAGTTGAGAATATAGATCTGCTTCAAAATAAAGTTTAAAGATTGCTCTAACGAATTACATACAACGATATGAATTTTTGAAAATTTTGCAACTGAATTTTAGAGAATTAGTTCACACAATATTTTAGAATATTTTTATTTAAAATTAAGATATTAACGCATTTTGCTAAGAAATGCCCAACTGTGTAATTTTACCTGTATCAAGTTCTATGTTTTTTGAGATTTTTATGAATTAAATACAGGTAACAATAGGCAGGTCAGTGTTTAGTGATGAGATGGTGTTGTCATTCATTCACTATCGTAACGTAAAATGTATGTTATTCACGTATGTAGTTCCTAATACCTATGTACGTCGAGCCAAGCTCCTGGAGGCCTGGAAGGTCTTCATATCCGTAGATGAGATCCGGTCCTTCATTTCTGTGGTTGTTGCCGCGCAAAAGCCGTATCTCAATAAAAGTAAGTTTCGAGATACTTGAAGATTTGCAAAAATAGGTGGTTTTTTTTTACTTTAAGTATTGACTTTTTGATTTTATATATTATATCGGGTCTATTTATTATCACAACAATTAAAATATAGAATTATATGTGGATATGCCTTTTTCATGGGATAGTGCTATACCGCTTAGTATTCTTAGAATTAAATGTTTAGTTATCGCTTTTTATTTGAATACATTATGTTCAAAGTCGATTAAAACAAAATTAATTCCTTATGATATATATTTTATTTAAAACACCTCTCCCATTCAAAGTTACCAACCCTAGTGGGGAAGATTTCACCAGGAATTTTAAATGGGTATTAATTTCCCCACCAGTGGGGAAAACTGGACACACATTTTTTCCACATTCAACTTTGCCCCACCAGTGGGGACGCTTGGTAGGGCAAAGTAGAAGTACTCCTGATGACAGTCGCTCCCATTAAACCCAAAATAAACCAAATAATAGAGTTTTAGGAGAGTAGAACATTGGCACTAGAGTGTAAACTTTAGATGGGACCGGGATTGGAGTTCAGGTGAAAGAGAAGCGTAAGTAGATTGATTGTTATAAAATAAGTAGTTTAGTTAACTCTTATCTATTCTGTCACTTAGTTGTGATGTACAACATTGTAACATTGTTGGTGTCTGTAATGGTGACCCTCTTTCCTATAGTCTCAACTTATGGTGAAGTTATACTAAACTCATTATCTAATAAAAAATACTTTAAAGCGATTTGGTTTTGTTGCCTAAAGGAAGGTACCTACTTAATAATGATTGTAAAGATTTCTTTACATTATTGTTTTACATCAGTTTAATTATTATCTAAAACTTACAAAAAAAAATTCAATAATGGAATTATTTACATATCAGGTGTGTTTTAACACTTTAATATCCAATGATTATGGGTAAAAATCTGAGATGGCAACATTGACAACTAATAGCATTGACTATATGGGCTATATCTTGCCCGTCAAGAAAGTCATGAAAATTGAGGGTGGCGCTGCTGCGTTTAACCTGGTATCCCTGTCATACTACAACTAAACATTCTTAATCTGTTTTTTTTATGGTATCATGCAAATAAATAAAAGTGAAAAATGTAACACGGCAGTTATTTTTTCACTGGCCGGGTACCCAGGCCAACGTCACCTCGGCTGCTCTGGCCAGCTTTACTAACGCCTTCTTACACTCCTTGACCACTGCCGAGGAGGATTCTACCTTGCCGAGTGCCTTCAGCGCTGCTTGGCTGTCGCTGTAGATAGTGACCTTTCCTGTGTTCAGGTGTGTTGTCATATCCGCGCACTCCATGATGGCAAAGATCTCTGCTTGAAATACACTTGCAAACTTACCCAGTGGTATTGAACTGTTTAGCTCCGTCCCGTCTTCACATTTGATGTGCACTCCGGAGCCGGAGAGCTTTGTTGATTCTTTCCTAGAGCCGTCTGTGTAGCAGATGGTGCCATGATGCCATCTGTGTTTGTTTGCCAGTCGTCTCTCTGTCCTATGTGTATTCTGTACTTCTTGTCAAACGTTCTCTCCTTCTTGATAAGGTCATTGTTTGAGAGAATCATTGACAGTTTGTCTTCGTATCCTTGGTTGATCTTAGCGTGGCCTTCGTCAAAGCTGTTTGCCATCCATAGGCCAGTGCTTCTTAGTTTGAACCATTGTTCAACTGCTTTCTTTTTTGCCTCTAGGTCCAGGGGATTTAGTCCCAATATTATTTCCAGCGCGGCAGTGGGTGTTGTTCTCATTGCACCCGTGGTAATTAGTGCCGCCATTCTTTGGACCTTGTCCAGTTCTTTTTTGTTTCTCCCTATATTGGCTTTATGCCACCATGCTAGGGCACCGTGTAGAACTCTAGGCATTATGATTGCCTTATAGATCCACAGTACTATGGCGGGTTTAATTCCCCACGTTCTTCCTATGGCTCTTTTGCATTGCATCATGGCCATTTTGGCTTTTGAGCATGCGTTGCTTATGTGAGTGCTGAACGTCAGTTTGCTGTCTAGCGTTACCCCTAGGTATTTAACCTCTTTCACCGTTTCGAGGTTCTGTCCACTCAGCCGTACCGGTTCAGCTCGTCCTAGTTTTCTTTTCCTCGTGAAGAGTACTAATTTGGTCTTGTCAGGGTTGAGGTTCAGGCCTTTGCTCCTGCACCATTCTAGTGCTATGTTAAGTCCTCTGTTCATTATGTTGCATATGACGCTGAGGACTTTGCCTGTTATCAGAAGCACGCCATCGTCAGAGTATACCTGTGTGTATATGTGCTCTCTGTTTATCTTGTTTATCTAAAACATTCTTAATCTGTTGTTTTTTTATGGTATCATGCAAATAAATAAAAGTGAAAAATGTATCACGGCAGTTATTTTTTCACTTTTAAGTATACCTACAACTTGACAACTGCCAGAAGTTTTTAAAGTGTAGGTACTTCTTTCTTCGCTGAATAAAAATGTACTTTTCGCCGAATTGCACACAGTCATAAATCTAAATCTACGAGTGATTTAGTGTGGAAGTCGTGGAGTGTTGTCAATACATAAAAGGTTTTTTTATATCACTTAGGTAGCAGACAAGCATCCTATAGGTTCGCTACGGGTCCCTGTGACTAGCAGAGGGCATAGAAGTTAGATGAGGACACCATGCTTCCCACACCCAACAGGGCCATCTTAAAACCGTATATGGCCAAAGATTACAGGGGTGCGAGGGAAATGCCTTATTTCTTTAACCTAACACCTCCCTCGGTAATTAGTTGAGGACCCCAAGCACGAGGACTGGACGTGTCGGACTTTTTTAGGTTATACCTCTGGACACGAGTCTTGCACCTAATAAATTGCGAGACAAACGACAATTGTTTTGTAATAATCTATGCTTGGTGACTTTGAGCTCGTCCGCCGCTGCTGGCCACATTTTAGGTCCAAGATATATATCCTGAGCAATACCTTACTCGAAGCACACCCAAAGAAAAAAAACGGGACCCTATCACTGTCTGTCATGAACCGTGATGGCTTGACAGTCGAAATTTTCACAATATATATAGTATTAAAAAATTAAAACAATAATCTTTTATAAGAATAGTTTATTGGTGCTGCTTGAAACTCCATGAGTAATTATTTTATCTTCGATACTTTCCGACTCACTGGCAATATCATCATACTGAAATGATATGTCTTGAAATGTACTTTTGAAAATCTGAAACAAATACAAACGTCCTGGATAAATACAGCTGTATTCATACCCCGAGTATTTTTTAATTAGTTTGGACCTAAGTGGTTAATACAAATTACCTAGATCAAGAATGTTCAAAAACGTCAAAGTGATGCTCTATGATTTGTTATAATCGTAGGATATTGACATAAACAACAAATGAAAACAATGCTTTGAAACACAAAATATTCACTTAAATTATATAATTTTTAATAGATTACACTTTCCATACCTTGTTTAACAATAAAGTATATGTACGTACTGGTTAGTTTAGCATTTTGGTCATCAAAATCGTCAAAGTCGGAAAGCAGCTTGCCGGCTTGAACTTCTGCCGTGTTTCATACTATATCCCTGAAATACTTTGAATTCGACACGTTTCGCACAACTATTATTCACATATCAATTAATTTTTACACTCAAAACTCTTATCCTATGAACAGTAATTAAATACACGTAAATAATGTACGAAACATCTCCGACGAGCCTTGGTATTGACAACTGATTAGTCAGTTTGGCAGTTATTGAGTGTTGCAAGTACAAGGAAAAATTTTAGTTCCTCCAACATTAATTTCACGACTTTCTTGACGCACTATAATTTGTATCTGACCAAGGAAGTATAATGATATGGACATGGCATATTGTCATTTTGGAAAGTGACTTTCTTCCATACTAGGTACCCAAATCCTGTCGTGTAACGACCGCGCCTCCGTAGATGTATCACATACCACCGTTCCCAATACCATACTGACAGTTAAAGATAGATCGCATCTACGGATAAAGTGCTCGGCTGTAGAAATTCAAAACATAACTCCTTCCAACCAAAATTTCCAGGAGAGCCAAATTTCCGATGTTTTCGATTGATACTAAAATAAATTAAATCTAACGATTTATATTGTTGACATTTTAGTTTTTATAACTCGTTTAAGTGTATAGTTACATTCAAATCGCGTACCTATACTTTATTTTTTTTGCGAATTTATCCAGTTAAGACTGTAAAAACGAAATCAAAACATAGTAAGTCCGCTTACTAGGTTATCGGTTTGATTTTCAGAGGTAAACGTAAAGACCAGACCCCGATATCAAGGATCCTGAGAGATAGTATTGACTCTCCGTTAATCTCTGAGTGTTTAAGGGATGTAATCCAGTATCGACGTTTTCTCTTCTTGTCTAGAGCCAGTAAAAGTAATCAATTCATCACCATGGTTTGCAATACCTATATGCTTTACAGAAGCGGCTCAATTTGAACTGACCGTATCAATTCCTAATACACTCAATCAACAATCAATTAGCCTATCGCAGTTGGGATGTTGGGAGGCTTTACCCTACTGTTTCCACGGTGCGCTGGACTTGCAAAACGGAGCATATGCGCTTACGGTAGGATTTGCCCAAACGATTAGCGGGAGTTCCTCCTGGTAGCCAAGGAGTTTCTATTTTTTTCTGGTTTCTTGCTACGCATTTAGCTATATATACTTAATAGTAAAAATGTTTCTTGATGATGATGATAACGAGTTAATGATGTTGATGATGATGTTTATAACGATGAATGAGATGGTTGCACACTAATTTCGCAAAATAAAATTATAATGCGATGCGTCCTCTACGCTTAGGTACGTGCCAAAAACTCAGTTACTATGTTTTGAATTTTAACAGTCGATACGTCAAATTCGACTTTGCTATCTATCTTTAACTGTAAGTAATGTTATTGGTAACGGCCTTAGTGGCACGCGCAAGCTATAGATCTAATTGCTGTCGCTATTTCAATTAATATTGTGTTATAATTAAGAGATAAATGACACAGATCTTCAAGACAACTGAGCTGCTACTAGAGACGACTTATATTAGACCCGTATTCTAGAATGACACTCAGTCTGAATCTCGATTTAACTGAGGACTGACTGTACAGGCCATATGTCAAACTATACTAAATTTTAATATACAAAGTAACATTAAAACGGGGATTTCTTTCTCATATATTATGATGAAAATAGAAAGACTGCCTTAACAAAGAATGCCGGTCCCTCTGTGTGGCGGTTGCCAATATTATCGAAATACACGTGCCGACATTCTGTAGTAAGGGTCTGGTCATATTTCGTTGATTAATTAAAATGCATCAATCGAACCTGCTCATCAAAACGTAACACTAGACTTGGCTGCACATACACTATTTGAACGTAATTACCTAAGGGGATCTTTACCTCTCGGAATACCTGAATAAAAATGGAAACTTGACCTTATAGAACAAGAGGATTTGAAATAAGTATACCGATATTTACAATGATAATGAATTGTAAGTTCAGCAATACTAACTAGCTAGGACTAGGATGGAAGAGCAGGTTAAGCCGTTGACCCCGGTAGCTATGAGGTAATGGACAAACAACAATTGAAGGAAAAAGTATTTATTTAGCTCATCCACTCTACATTTCTATAATAGGTATAGGTACTAATACATTCATACACCATTAGAATTATTATAGATGAAAATCCTCGATATTCTGGTCCACATCATGATATTCTTCTTCATTAAGTTCATCAGTTTTGAGAGCACAACTTAAGAATACCGACATCAGGAACGCCCCAAAGAAAACATAAAATAAGATGACCAAATCATCGGCAAGTTGGCCCGAGTTCGCGCCGTCCGATTTAATAGCTGTGACCGTCTTGTTGAGTATTTTTATCAGTTTATTATTACTCTGAAAATAGAAAAATATCTCTGTTATTACTTGTTCACTAGGATAGTACATGTTCAACCACCACTCATAACTGTTATTTGACCATGTTAAAAAGAGATAGAACAACAAAGAGAAGTAACAATATCATTGTAGAACAGCTACAAATAATATTTTATTTGCTTTGAAAAGTCCGCGGTACCGGCTTCCCATCAGGTGAGCTGAGTGCTAGCACTGCTAGTCTTTCATCTGAGTGACAAAGAGATGTACGATAGAAGTTTTTATATTTATTTTTAATATTTTTTTTACTGTTAAAATGACATTTCAATTACATAACTCAATCAAATTTTTTTTTTCAATGACAATCATTTGATAATTTAATTATATTCATTTTGGTATTGTTTATATGACATCTTTTATTTACTTCTAATTTATGAACTTATTGTGGTTAAGGAGAGGTGGTTAAAGAAGAATTTTATATTTTATTAACTAAATAATATTGATATTATTACTTGTGACGCAAATTCATTTATAATTTTGTATCAGTATACACTATGTACTGCATTTGTACGCCATATGGCATAGCATAGCGGACATTTATTTAACTCTGTCAACTGTAACCTATGTTAACAAATGAAATAAATGATTATGATTATGATTATAAATAAAGGCAGACCAAGTAGGTAATTTCAGGTTGTATTTCACCAATGACAGGAACCACTAGGTATTAATCGAATACATAGGGAAAAAGAATCTTCTCGGGCGGGTTCGAGTCCCGCCCGAGAAGATTTTTTTTCCCTATGTATTCGATTTGTATAGTTAGCATACTTAATGCTGTAAAAATTCCTTCAATTGTTTGGGCGCAGTTATCAATAATCAATGTTTAAAAAAATGATTGTAACATCATTCATTGATTCCGATAGTTCGTAAGAAAATCGGTAGATGACGCCACGTCGCCTTAAAGACGTATAAGATGGGAAATTTGAATCATATCGGGCGTGTCTCGGTAGCCCAATTGGTCAGGCATTCCCCCTGTAAGGGAAAGACTGCGGGTTCGAGTCCCGCCCGAGACTACTACTGTTTAAATGGTCACTAAAAAAGAAATAAATAAAATAAAACACATCACAATGCCAGCAAACACTTTCCTTCTTCCTATAGTGCTGAATCCTTTAATCGGGGCGTGAAAAACATCTATCGAGTAGGGACCACCATTCTAGGGACAGAATCTGTAATGGCTGTCATTATTCTTTAGATTACACCCCAGTTTACCATCAGATGGGGTGGAATCAATTTGAATATCTAAACATAGAAATATATCTGGCGAAACGGACACTGCCAGCCTGTTTAAAATTGGTTCACGTTTGCTTGAATGAGGCATATATTTTACATTCTATTGCTCAAAATTATACACCGGGATTTTGAAAAATTATAGGATGTTGAAAACCGTCATACAGGTGCTATATTATGCATATTCTCCGTCCAGGGTAGGCAGATATAGTAATACAAAGTTACATAACGTTAATTAGTAGAATACTCCTACATCCAGAATCGAAGTTCATAAATTTGTATTGAAATTTCATTTAGATTCTTAATTTGAATAAAATACCTACACAATAAATATAAGAGGACACTATAAATGACAGTGATGTAATACGCACCATTGTCAACGACATCTTTAACTGATGTTGTATTTGTTGAATACTTGTTGAAGGCTTCAACAGAACTTGTGTCTTATCAGATGACTTGTGGTGAAGTGAATGCAACTGGCTATATAGGGGCGGTGCTTGCAGTTCTAAACTCACGCCTACAATAATCGTTAATATATATAGGGAAGAGAAAATTCGATTAAAATAATATATTTTTGTAGAATTTTCAGTTATCGTAACGGAGACGGGGATTTTGGGTCAAATCGTAATGAGTTGATCTATGACTTAAAAAAGCGGTATCTTTTATATTTTCAAACACAAAAAACTAACTCAATTGACACCCACTCTCCATTACGTTTCAGTACGACAATATTGGTAACGATGAAGAAACCTGCATGTAAGGTGGTAGCCAACGGCTATGAATTTTGGTGGTACCATGACCTGTGTAAAACTGATCCTACATGCGGATTAACCGATTATCCAACCTCTACCCCTGCATCAAATAAAATAAAAACTATCGACATCGATATTTCATATTCCAGAAATTACGGAGTTATGCGTCGATAAATGTACAGTGTAACCTATCGTTATTTCACATTTCATTACCTAACAGACATGCGTTGTAGGCAGAAGCACGGTTTATCTAGCTGTCTTACCCTCACTCATGGGGTACTGGGTGGGTCTAGTTGCGTCAAATGTCGTTAGGGCACCTTGGCATACTAAATATTTCATTTTAAAATCGCCAATGCTGGATACAGGATACAGTTGAATAACCTGAAGTAACCTACTTAGTAAAAATAGATATCAATGCTTACTGCTATGTTTAATATGCGCGTCCCGGGTATATGTGGTTTAATTCTATTTTATATCTGCGGTTCTACTCAACCATTTTCAATAAAATTTTTGATTATGTTAAGCCCAACTGTCATGGTCGGGCTTTCTCAACGCATCAATTCACCACATCTCAAGCTGTTTTGTCCATCCTCTCATATCCTAACGCCGACGGGGTATTCGAGAGGATTTCCGTACAAAATAAAAGGTACCTACGACTTTTACGGTAGCTTGTGTCGGACATACCCTGAGAAGAAAAGACCTAGAAACGCTGGCACACTTCAATCACTAGTCATAAGGCGGGCAAACCGCTCCATTTGCAGATACTTGCGCGAAATCGTTGTGCCATCACCTCAGGTGTGGTTCTGTTAGGGTATCGGGCGAAGGACTAGCCTCATCTCCAGATCTGCACTCATGTACCTCCAGACAAAGGACCTCAGAGTTCATTTAAGCAAGGTAGGTAGGTATATGTACATATAAGCCAGATATAAGCACACAATGACTGAACGTAAGGATTAATTTTACATTAAAAAATATATTTTAAAAACATTTAGAAATAAGCTTTTCTTAGGACCTGTTGTACTAAAACTATAATATATTTTATGCAATGTATGAGCTGATTTAAAAGCTTGTATCGCGCAAGTTTTTTCTCTGTTTTTTCGTTCACTCTACAAGCTAGTTTAGTTAGTTAAAATGATAATAACAGTTTTATGCAAGGGTTGTGCTCATTTGAAAAATGAGCACAACCCTTGCATAAAACTGTTATTATCATTTTAATACAACTGATCCTTAGAAAAGCTTCTTTTTGTAGCATTTAGCACTAAAGTGCTTACCAAAACCAGCCTAACGAACCACAATACAACTAGTCTATCTTATTTAGTACTTTCAGAAATTCCCAAATCCCCCTACCACCTCCGTTTTCAGACTCTGAATACCAAGTTATATCAGAGAAATGGTTATCAGTATACAAATGAGCCCATATTTGACAGTTTATCTTGTTTAGTTCGTACCGTCTGACTCCATCTTCAGACCCTGAATATCATGTAATATAAGAAAGTTTGTTTACACAAAACAAATGAGCACTACCAAATTCGATGGGTTTGTCTAATTTAATTTAGGAGTTGCTATGGCCATTTTCTTAATCCATTATCAGACATTAATGCATTGTCATCCAAACTACACATATATTGTGCAAAATTTCATTTAAATTGGTTGATGATATCTGCTTCAAAAACGAGTTGCAAGATTCCACCTGAACAAATTATATACATACATAAATTTTTCACAAAAAATAAATAAATATTCCGCAGTATTCTACACAACGCTATCTAGATACATGGTAAGTTTAACTAGCTGGTGTTATGGAATCTAGAATTCGGATAAACATACTTAGATACTTTTTTGTAAGTACGTATATACTTACAAAAAAGTATCTATATATTATACATAGAAACACCCAGACCAATGCAATACATGCATACAAATATTTGCACTGAGCGGGGATCGAGCCCGCGCCTCGTGCGTAGCTGTCGCGTTCACTACCGCCACGCCACAGAGGCAGAGCTGATATATCGAGCAAGTTAATGAAAAAAAAAAGTCTGTTGCAAATTACGATTAACATTCTAGCGTTGTAGCATAATGGTGAGAGGGTTCAGTTTCGAATCCTTATCATTACCTTACCGATGCAAACCCACTTCTAACCCAAGCTATTTTGTTTAACAGCAGGGGTAGGGGAATTTAAGTTCTTTACACATATCTCTAAGTTTAGAATACGTTTCCATTAAGTCGGGTCCAGACTTTTGTAATGCGAATGTAAGATTACGTAATTTAATTCAATTTCAATTATTTGAACTACATGATTGATTACGTTACAGTACATTTTTAACAGTAAAATTAACATAACATAACATAAACTCACGCCTGTATTCCCCGAAGGGGTAGGCAGAGGTACTACTAGCACCCACATTTCGCCAGTTTATGTTTAGGTGCTAATGTAATAGGTGGCGAGCCTATTGCCATTAACCGGGCACTTATAAACCTGCGATAAATACACACATAACTTCGAAAAGCATCGAAAAGTCATTGGTGTGTGCCATGGTAAACCTGGGATCGAACCCGAGACCTCGTCTCAGCAGTCCATTACCCATACCACTAGGCTACCGCAGAATTTTCGCAGTAAAATTAAAATTAGTAAATATCTCTATAACCGTAAATATCCCGTAAATAGCCCATAAATAACCCACAATTAGCTTTATAACACTAATTGTTAGCTGTAAGTGTAGGTCAATTGATAAAAATTTAATTACCCTGCTTAACTCTCTCAAGTATTCGGTGCAGTGTTTTATGATGCTACGATACGTAGCGGCTCGTAGCAGCCTACGCGGTACGCCAATATAAATTACTTAACAAAAAAGTAAGGCTTTTTTTATTTGGTCAATAAAATTAAGCTTACACTAACCTGCACCACCAAACTTGTATCCGATTCACTGTTAGAACTCCACAGTAAAGAACATTTAAAGTGTAAAATCGTTTATTTAAATACTATAAAAGTAGTAAAATATTGTACATTTATTTTATAAGCGCCCACTACAGTCATATAAAAGAAAATCGTTCCCTAAGTAGATTAAGATTCACTGCCACAAGTCAAAAATGGAACAACCAGCACTGGGGGCTCACTGTAGTCCTCTGTTCAGTGGACCCTGTAACACTTGCAACTGTAAAAAGGTGCGGACTGCTTATAACATCTTCCCAATTGAACGTGAAGTCAATACAATGTCAAGTACAGCCTTCTTCGAACGGTTTCAGTATGACGCATGGCCGTGGCACCGGCGAGGGCTGAATTTTTTAAACCAACCTTGAAAAAGTAACTTCTTTATTGATTTATAAGCAAACTGCATAATTATGTATGTATATGTTACCGGAAATGTGTATAATCCGGTATTCTATACAATGCCTAGGCATTGTATACAATGCCGAGTGCGCAGCAGGCAATGTATGAAATGGTATCAAAGAACATTGACGGTGGTTATAAAAAATGCAACCACTTAGGCTAATACTGGAGCCTCGCTTTCGCTTCAGTCTTCTAACCTATAATATATCCAGGTCGGGGCGCAGTGTCCACAGCACGCAGTTTAACTTGGATAGATTAAGTTAGAATTATTAATCTTCGTGGTTATTTTTTTTATATTCATTCAAAAATATAAATTTTCCACAAAATCATTCGCAAATGTAGACAATCACCCATTTCACACATTGCCGGTGGTACTGCAGGCATTCTATGTATTAACACACATTTCCTAGGATTTGTATACAATTCATTTCATACATTTCCGGTAACATATACATATTATTGGTTTTCTTTATCTAATATACATATTTTAATCAATCAATCAATTGGCCTATGGCAGTCCACTGCTGGACATAGGCCTCTCCCAATGTTGGAAGTCTTTGTATTTCGTTTAACGGTATTTCAACCCTTTTTTTAAATTTGAATGAATTTTACTATACAAATCGAACACAGGGAAAAATAAATCTTCTCTGGCGGGACTCGAACCCGCAGTCGTTCCCTGGGAATGCCTTGACCAATTCGGCCACCAAGATACGCCCGATGTGATTCAAATTTTCCTTCTATTTATCCGTTTTTTTCTTTATGTTTTCTTTCCCACGCAGTGAATTGTTTGGTATTTTGTCAGTTAGTACCCTGTTACGACGGGGGTGCTGGTTGGGTAACCTCCACGTTGGCCTTCCCGTTTCTTCCCCCTTTGGACCGCGGTCCTGGGGAGCGGAAGCGGGAGGGCTGGTGCACCCTGGACAACGGCTAACAGACTCCCACTTCGGGAGTGCTGTTGGCCGTTGACGAATAACCCATCGGCGGACTCCACTGAGGTGGGGTCGTGGGATGACGGGCCTGCAAGGCCCGTGGTCGTCGGCGTCTCTTCCAGTATCCCTCTGTTTTCAGAGGGGACAGGGGAGAGACGTTCAGACATTCCAGGCGGGAGTGGCCCTGTGAGGGGCCGTTCGTGGGCCCTCTACATGTCCCTCTGTTTGCAGAGGGCGTAGTGGAGGGCGCGCTCTAGGGCGGACGGGTTCTCCACCTTTGGCTTCGTCCAGAGATGGGGGACATGGTCTGGGGCAGACCACCGTGCGGCCAAACCGTAAGCCTGACCTTGGTCAGGAACGGTGGCTCCTAGTGGGCTGCGAGGAAGACAACCTCTATAAAAAATTACCCCCAGGGGCGGACGGACTCGGTCTGGTGCAGACCCCGTTCGGCCCGGCCGTAATCCTGAATTGACAGGACCGGTGGATCTTCGGATCCGCGAGGAGTTAACCTCTATAAAAATCCCCAATCCCAAGCTCTGACGCCTGGCGATGGGATGAGTGGCTGGAGGGAGTCCAGTCCCAAGGGCGTCCACGTCGAAGGACATTAACCTTAAAAATAATGACAATGGCTCAAGTTACGGATAAATCTACCCAGGAGGGTCCCAGCCTAGCTGGGGAGTCCCTCCCGTTGCCAGTCGGCAACGGCAGTCCTTCGTATTCTGGGGTGGACAACCATTGTTTGAGCCCGGCGCCGAGCTCTAAATCCGGCCCCAACTCAAAAAGTAGCGCGAAGGTCGCGCTACCCCAGGACGATTCGTCCTCATCGACGGTGGCGGTGACGTCAGTGGAATTTGGCGTCACCGCCGAAGAAGACAGGCAGGCGCTGCCTGGGTTGCAGACGAGGTCTGCAGCCAAAAAGCGCAAGGGAAAGGGGAACAAGAAGGTTCCCCTGCCGCTGGTGGTTGAGGTGGATGAGGTTTCCATCCCTCCCGGGCTCGAGTCGGCTGCCATCGGCAGCAGTAGCAGCAGCAGCGGCGAGGAGGAGCGGGTGGCCAAGGTGCAGGCCACCGGCCGCGAAAGGGCGAGGAGGAGCGGTAGGGAGGCCGCCCCCCCTCGGGACTCCTCCCCGTGGGCTGGATCCAACCCGGAGAAGGAGGTGCCAATGGGCTCGGCCAATTACCGGACGGTCGTGTTCCTCAACCATCGGCTCGGCCGAATGATGGCGAGGCAGGCGGAGTCTCCGACTCCCGAGCAGGCCGTAATGCTCGGAGTCGTTGAGCAGATTGCTGCCGCCAGCAAGGGTCTGGCTGAGCAGCTGGTCGAGCGGATGAAGGGAGAGGCCGAGGCCCGAAAACGGGAAGCTGAGTCCTGGCACCAGCTCCAGAGGGTCACAGCTGAGCTGGAGGCCCTCAAAAAGAGGGTGGAGCGCCTGACCGAGTTGCCGGGAGTGGTGACTTGCGGAGAGCGGCACTTGCGCAGCTGGAGAAGTCGGCGCACTCGGCTCCGGCGGGGCGGCCGGTGCAACCGGAGCGGCCGGTGCAACCGGAGCGGCCGGCGCAAACTGCGCAACCGGAGCGGCCGGCGCAAACTGCGCAATCGGAGCGGCCGGCGCAAGCTGCGCAACCGGTACGGCCGCCGGTTCGACCAGCGGAGCCGAAGTCCTGGGCCGAGTGCATGGCGGCCATACGCGCCGAGATGGTGGCGCAGGAGGAACGCACCAACCGACGGATGGAGACGATCCTGGACATCGTCCGCCGTCCTCCTCTCGCACCACCGGCCGGATACGCCGCCGCAGTGAGGGGGGGCCCTGCCTCCCCGGCGGTGCTGGCAACCCCATCGGGGCCGGCTCGCCGCCCCTCTCCGGGTCCTCCGGGCCCCGCTCAGGGCGCACAGGGCGCTCAGGGTAAGGGTAAGGGTAAGGGGAAGGGCAAGGGTAAGGGGAAGAAGTCCCCAGCCCTGGCCTCAGCTCCGCCCCCGGCTTGGGCTTCAGTCCCAGCCCGGGCCCCAGCGCCGGCTGCCTCCTCGAGCCCCCCGTCGGGGGGCTGGGAGGTGGTCGGCGAAACCCGGAAGAGGCGGAACGCCAAGAGGAAGGCAGCCAAAAAGGCAAAGAAGGCTAAGGCTGCTGCGAAGGGAGCACCGGGGAGGCTGCGCGTCCCCCGCACAACGGCTGTCGTATTAACGATGACGCCGGAGGCGGCGGAGAGGGGACTGCAGTATCCCGACCTGGTGAAGCGGGCCAGAGGCCTCATAGACATGGGGCCCCTCAATCTGGCTAGGCCCCTCCGAGTGACACAAACTCGGACGGGCGCCCGGCTTATCCAGGTCCCAGGTGCCTCCAGCGGTCCCCAGGCTGATGCCATAGCGGCCAAGCTGAGGGAGACGCTGGATGCAGCCGACGTCCGGGTGTCCAGGCCTACCAAATGCGCAGAACTGCGCATTTCCGACCTGGACGACTCCATCACGGCCGAAGAAATTCGGGCCACCGTGGCGGAGGCCGGGGGCTGCCCCCTGGAGGCGGTAAAGGTCGGAGCGATCCGCTACGGCCGTCGCGGACAGGGGGCGGCAGTTGTCGGCTGCCCCATAGCAGCAGCCCAAAAGGCTGCCGATCGGCGGGTCCTCGCGGTGGACGGCGTTGTTGGGGTGCGGGTTCAGCTCCTGAAGGCTCGACCGGCTAGGTGCTTCAGGTGCCTGTCGGTCGGGCATGTGGGGGTGCAGTGCACGGCGGAGGTGACAGTCGGTGACCGCTGCTTCCGCTGTGGCCAGTCCGGTCACAGGGCCGGTGGTTGCGAAGCTCCGCTTCACTGTTTTAGGTGTACAGCGGAGGGCAAACCGGCCGACCATCGGGCTGGGAGCAAGGCCTGCACCGGAGGCGAGCCGAAGCCGCGAGGTGGGCGTTCCGCCAATAGTTCGCAGCGGGATGCGGAGATGGTTCCATAATGGATCCCCAGCTCCGCATCCTGCAGGCGAACGTGGGCCACGGTGTCGATGCTCAGGCACTTCTGCTCCAGAGCATGGCACAGTGGTCCATACACGTCGCCGCTGTCGCCGATCCATACACTTACCGGCCTCCCGGGCCTGCCTGGGTGTTCGACCTGGATGGATCGGCGGCACTGGTGCGTAACGCCGCTGCGGGTGCCCCTCCCTTTGTGGTGATCGCAAGGGAGCATGGCATCGTAGCGGCGCGTGTGGGGGAGATTGCGGTCGTGGCCGTCTATCTCACGCCGGCATTACACCGACGCATAGGGCAGTATCGGCGGTCGCTGGAGCGGCTGACCGACGTCGTCAATGCCTGTCACCCTCGCCCGGTTCTGGTGCTTGGGGACTTCAATGCCTGGTCTGAGGCTTGGGGGTCCCGGCACACGAACCCGCGAGGCAGGGCTCTGGAGAGCTGGGCCGGTACTCTCGGTCTGGTTCTCCAGAATCGCGGGGCCGAAGCCACGTTCTGGGTGGCGGAGCGCGAATCGATCGTAGATCTCTCGTTCGCGAGCGCTTCGCTGTCGCAACGTGTGCGGGACTGGCATGTCGTCGTGGAGGTGGAGACACTAGCGGATCACCGATACGTTCGGTTCGATGTCTCTCCTCCCGAGAGTGATGCGCCGGTCACACCGGCCCCACGCGAGCCGCGCTGGGTGCTAAGGGGTTTGAATAGGGAAGCTCTCCTGGAAGCCGCCTCTGTGCAGGCCTGGGCCATGGTGCCGGACAGGCCTGACGATATCGATGACGAAGCGGCGTGGTTCCGGGAGGCCATGACTGTTGTTTGCGATGCGGGTATGCCTAGGGCTCCAGCCTATAGTCCGAGGCGCCGGGTCTACTGGTGGACTGCGGAGATCGCGAGGCTGCGGCAAGCCTGCGTGATCATCCGTAGGAGACGTAGCCGCCCCGCAGACACAGATCCCCTAGTGGCGGAGTTACAAGAGGGATACAGGGAAGCCAGGAATGCCCTCCGAGCAGAGATCAAGCGGTCCAAGGCAGCTTCCTATAGGGAGCTGCTGGAGACACTGGAGCGGGACCCATGGGGGCGGCCTTACTGCTTGGTAAGAGGAAAGCTGCGCCCCCGGGCCCCACCGCTAACCCAGGTTCTCGAGCCGGCTCTGCTTGGAGGAGTGGTGGAATCCCTGTTCCCGGTGCGAGCGGAACACGTTCCGCCGCAGATGACTCCGCCACCTCGGTCGCCTGTTGCGCCCGGCGTGGTTATTGACGACGACGTGCCCGAGGTCACTTGGGTAGAACTAGAGCTGGCGGTGCGACGGCTTAGAGCCAAGAAGAACACCGCCCCGGGACCCGACGGCATTCCAGGCCGTGCGTGGGTCCTAGCTCTAGGGGAAGACGGTCTCGAACCCCGACTGCGAGGGTTCCTCAGCGCATGCTTGGAGCGGGGCCAGTTTCCGAAGATGTGGAAGACGGGGAAACTGGTCCTCATCCGCAAGAACGGACGCCCGGCGGACGAGCCGTCTGGGTACCGGCCCATAGTTTTGCTCGACGAGGTGGGCAAGCTCTTCGAAAGAGTCATTGCCAAGCGCCTCGTCGAGCACCTCTCTAGAGTGGGGCCAGACCTAGCGGACACCCAGTACGGCTTCCGCCGGTGGCGTTCCACTGTGGATGCCATCATGCGCGTGAGGACTCTGGCGGAGGATGCGGTCGCCCGGGGCGAGGTGATGTTGGCGGTGTCCTTGGACATCTCCAACGCGTTCAACACCTTGCCCTGGAGTTGCATCAGGGAGGCGCTCGTGTACCACGACGTGCCTCTCTACCTCCGCCGCATAGTCGGGGCGTACCTGACGGAGAGAGCCGTCATCTACCCAAGTGCGACCGGCGTCGGTAGGCGTGAGATGTCGTGCGGTGTCCCACAGGGATCGGTCTTGGGGCCGCTCCTGTGGAACATCGGATACGACTGGGTGCTTCGCGGTGAGCTCGCGTTCGGTGCCACCGTCACGTGCTACGCGGACGACACGCTAGTGACGGTGAGTGGCGCTACACACCGCGAGGCGACCCAGAGGGCCACGACCGCTGTTGCTCAAGTCGTGGATCGGATCCGGCAGCTGGGTCTCGAGGTGGCTCTGCACAAATCCGAGGCCTTGTTCTTTCATGGCCCTCGGCGCAGGCCACCCCCGGGATCCAGCCTGTTAGTAGGTGGTACTCCCATCGACATCAAGCCCCGGTTGAAATACCTGGGGCTCGTTCTCGACGGTCGGTGGGACTTCGGAGAGCACTTCCGAAGTCTGCGCTCCAAACTGTTGGTGACAGCTAACGCGCTGGTGCGGCTGCTGCCCAACTTGAGGGGCCCGGAGGACTCCTGCAGGAGACTCTACGCGGGTGTCGTGCGGTCCATGGCCCTATACGGGTGTCCCGTGTGGGCGGACACCCTGGAGACCAGATTCCTGCCCCTGTTGCGTGCGCCGCAGCAGAGGATGGCCTCCAGGGCAATTAGGGGATACCGCACGATATCCTTTGAAGCGGCGAGTCTCCTAGCCGGATCGCCACCGTGGATCCTGGAAGCGAGATCCCTTGCGGCACTCTATCGTTTCCGTAAGGAGGCGCGGGAGCGGGGATACGATCCCGAGCCCGAAGACATTCGGGCCGAGAGATCCCGGCTCCACAGGATCATGGTGGCGGAGTGGGAGCGACGACTTGAGCAACCACGCGCAGGGCATGCCGTCATAGAGGCGGTAAGGCCCATCATGGGGGAATGGCTAGAGAGGCCACATGGCAGCCTCTCGTATCGACTGATAGCGGCCGGCGTCTCCTTCAGCGAGCAGGTAATGGTCGTGAAGGAGACGGCGGAACGGGAGAGGCAGCGCGAACGAGCGAGACTCGCGAACCGCGCTGCCCGCGCGCACAGGCAACTCGGGCGTCGGAGGGCACTGACTGACCTCCGTCCCCCATGAGCGCGGGCCTGGGGGTGACGGGTGAAGCCGCCTGTCACCCCAGCAGAAGCAGGCCACGGCGACGGCGCGCTGAGAAGCGCGCCTCCCCATTCCGGGGGCGAGTCGGGGACACCGTTGTCCCCCCTCCCGAGGAGGGCTAAACCATAAGTGATGGCCCTGGGTCCGCCGGGGTGCGAGGGATATGCCGATGACAACCTCACCTCCGGCCTAGCACCACGACCCACAGTCGGCGTGCGGTTTTAGTCGGTTCGAGTCCGACATAACCTCCCCTTCCGGCTCCGGCAGGGGGGTATCCGAGGGGATTTCCGCACGTAAAAAAAAAAAAAAAAAAAAAACCCTGTTACGACGCCTTTTATTTTATTTTATTTATTTACTTTTGAAGAAGGCTTACAGACTAATAACATATTTTAGTAAGAACAATGTATGTCTATATTGCTAACAACAAGCCTCCATAGCTAAATAACAATATGGAATAACAATAATACGGTAGGTGGTAATGTGCACTGTTATCAAAATGTATACATGCACTAAATAGTGATACAGAACAACAGATTTACATTATAAAAATCTCAAGTTTCCTAATAGATTGAACGATTATACCTAGTATTTGACAGTTTGATCGGTGCAACCCTCACTATCAGCAAAGAAAGGTTTTGCTAAGAGCTGCCTCACTCTGCTGGCTTTGGTGCTGAAAATGTCAAATTGCAATGAACCAGGAAGTTCATTGAAGCCGCGTGCGCTCCGCAATGTAAAGGAGTTACGTCTGTAATTGGTGGTTGCAAATGGTACACTGAGCAACGGTCTTAGTCTAAGCCCTAGCTGGTTTGTACGTATTCCTATTTTTGATAGGAGCTCCGTTGAATCTATTGTGCCATTTGCGATGTTGGTTAGGAAGCATATATCACTTATATAGCGCCTTCGTTCAAGTGGGAGAAAGTGATACCGTCTGCAACGATGATTGTAATCGAGTGAATACTGCTGCGTCTTATAGTCCAAGTACCGAAGGAACCTCCTCTGAATACCCTCAATACGTGACTTAGAATCCTCGTATTGAGGGTTCCAGACTTGCAATCCATATTCCAAGTTACTACGTACAAAGGAACAATACATAACTTTCACCGGCTTGATGGTACGGAAATCGGCTGCCGTTCGCATTATGAAACCCAGAGCCTTTGATGCTTTGTTGACAATGTGATCTATGTGTTGGTTGTAACTTAGCTTATTGTCTTGTATGACTCCTAGATCCCGTATACTATCGACCCTACTGACAGGTTGGTTATTAAGTGTGTATCCTGAACCAATTATAGATTTTTTGCGAGAGAATGTGATGTGATAGCACTTGGATACATTAAGCTGTAGTTTGTTGCGTGTGCAGTACGATTCGAATGTATTGAGGTCTGCCTGTAATTCGCATACGTCGGATGAGTTCTCCACTATTTTGTGAACTTTCATATCATCTGCGTAAAGTAAGATGTATGAGTGTTTGAAGCAACTCTTAATGTCAGCAATGAAGAGTATGAATAACAAAGGTCCTAGAATAGAACCCTGCGGGACACCCGAGGGGATGGAAGTCCAGGCAGATATGTAACCCTGGAGCACTACGGCCTGAGTCCGGTTCTCTACATATGATTTAAACCACCTATATAAGTCCCCATGTATTCCTGCTGCCAGTAATTTCTGTAATAATAGCCCATGATCTATTCTATCGAAGCATTTGCTATAGTCGGTGTAAATTACATCCACCTGTGCACCGTGCTCCATAGCATCCGACACGTACTCATGCGAGAGGATTAAGTTAGACGTGGTGGAGCGATTTCTAAGAAATCCGTGTTGTTCGTCACCAAAACTACTCTTAACCGCCGCGTAAACATCAGTATAAACTACTCTTTCTAGTAGTTTAGAGAACAAGCACATTTTTGATATGGGGCGATAGTTCACGACCTCCGATTTATTTCCTTTCTTTAATACAGGAGTAACAAAAGCTGACTTCCATACCGTTGGAACTACACCTTCCGCCAAAGATCTCCTATACAAAAAACATAACGGCTCGACAAGACTATTAGCACACCTGACTATAAATATAGGTGGTATTAAGTCTTTTGGATGATATGGGCTGGTGATACTTGTATTCTGTCTCCGTCACCACACGAATATTTTTGAACATATAGGAAACTAGCTTTTGCCCGCGGCTCCGCCCGCGTGAATGTCGGTGATCGCGACGAAACATAGCCTATGTCCTTTCTCAAGGTGTAATCTACCCCTATACCAAATTTCATCAAAATCGGTTCAGTGGTTTAGGCGTGAAAGCGTAACATACAGACAGACAGACAGACAGAGTTTCTTTCGCATTTATAATATTAGTATGGATATCGTAAAATAACAAGGTTGAGATCAAATAAGAGCCCAAACCAACCTCAGCTGAAAGACGTTGGCTCTCCTCTCAGCCTTTCACAGTAATAACTACCATCTGACCACCGAGTGAAGCCCTGCCTGCCATGCCACATCCACCAATCAAATCAGCAGGTAAACTAGCGTGAAGGTGGGGATTATCTATTCACATATTATCCCATATAAATAGATACAAGTAAACAGTCTAGGAATCCATGAGAGCAATTTCTTGTGACGAACCATTTTGCATACAATATATTGGTCAACCGCGAATTCTCCAAAAAAGTCTCATACATTACACTTTAACTAAAGAGGGTTCATTTTAGTAAATTTTAAAATAGTAGCGGGTTTGAATTCCGCCTGAACCGATTCTATTTTCCTATCATAATCAATTCGAATAGTTAGCATACTAAATTCTTTAAAATTTCATTCTTAGTAGGTACTATTATTTACTGTAGTACTACTATTATTTATTTACTTTAATAGTAGGTACTATTAATACAAATGTTACTGGGTAATTCCAAACGAATAATGTATGTGAAGAGACGACACGTTTTCCTACTGCTGATAATATGGTTCATAGAAGTAAAAAGAGTCCTGCTATCCTCTCATTGGTTTATAAAACAAAAAAAAACATAAACTCACGCCTGTATTCCCCGAAGGGGTAGGCAGAGGTGCTAGCACCCAAATTTCATTGGTTTATAACTACAAATTTTCATTTTATACATAACTAGCTTTTGGCCGCGGCTCCGCCCGCGTGGATATGGGTTCCCGGCAATTATTCGAATTTTTCTCTACGTACAAACCTTCCCTGGACTTCCACGAATAATTCAAGACCAAAATTAGCCAAATCGGTTCGTGCGTTCTGGAGTTATAGCGTCAGGAAGGAAAACCCGACTTATTTTTATATAGTAGATATGGTTTACTTGCTAAACTTCGATATGGGTTGAAGGCACCATTGAAAAGCCGAAATGAATTAAAATGTATGTAATATGTTATTATGTACTGTCTGTTTTATGGTACGCTATCTGCTGTATGCTGCTGTTGCATGCGGTCGGCTCCAAACTCGTACCATGTTATGAAACACGTGATACACCTACGAGTAGTATTATATTATAGCGTCCATAGAATAAGATGTATTCTTAAAGAAATAGAAATTTATTTGCTCATAAACATGGTAACAAAGATCTTAGCAAGTAACTTAAGTATTATAGCACAACATGTTTAGCCGCAGTAAATGGCATGCAAATTTCGATAGTACACACATTAAACCATTAAACGCACAAATTTTTACAAAGTTATTTAAGATTATATAATACAATAACTGGATGCGTGCCGTGTTCCATAATCAGTCTTCTATAACTTACCTAACATTACTTTTTTATAATACACCTTAATAACACATTTCCTACTTAACTATAAACTATTTATTAAACTATTACATATAATATATTTAAACTATTATACTTATTTATCTATTATTTGTAGCGGTCTTTGTAATTTAAGAATTCCTCAATATCATAGAAACATTTTTGTACAAGCCATTTCTTTAATTTTTTTATGAATAGACGTTGCGGTAGTTCGCGCAACGTCTGTGGTATTTTATTGTATATTATATATATATTTGCCACTGTATTAAAAAAGAAATAAGTACGTAACGGAGTTGAACATTCCCACGTGACATCGAAGACGTCGATCGTCTATTCCATGGCAGTACCAGGGAGTCATAACGTTGTGGAGCCTCCAACACGACTTTTGCAAAATCAAGAAATAAGGAACTACCACTTTGATTTCAAAATATACCAACCGTATTTGTATGAGTTTAAGTCTATTTTTGTACGGGAATAAACGAAACTTTGGCTGTCGAGGTTCGAGCAACAGATAATATTAATCGCTGATAAACTAGACGTCAACTGTTGTTTTGCGAATTTCCAACAGTTTATGACACAAAGTAGTCATGTTACTTGGTGAGTATGAAACGTCATGAATTGCTCGTCACGTATTAGTTAGTTAAAATTCTATTATTTCATGTTTTATGTCATTATTTTGTTGTTTTCTCGGAGCATAGCGCTTAATGTGGTGTACTGGGCATGCGCTGCCGTTACAGTGGAATGGGTAGGGGGTGAGGGCAGGACTAGCTGTGAGGTTGTAGTATAATATGGGTTGTGGGTTCGACTCCAACTCAGCTTAAATATTTGTGAGGATGAAAATGTACATAAATTCCATTGATTTGCATTTTCTTTATCGCGGCGTTGATTTCAATTGCATCCAAGATTTTCACCTCCAGTCCTACGGCGCACCTGTCCTAGCTCTTCGGGTACCTTAATACCTTACTTTATGATCGGCTACTACCAGACTATTATATTGAACCTATTATTATTAATTCTGGTGGCTATAGTAGGATACACGGATTATAACCGGGAAACCTCGATAGCCGGTTAGACAGACTGGTTTATTTCCAAATATCTACACCTATTACAATATAATTAAATATCACAATACCCTACAGCTATTACCAGGAAGATCCGGGCTGGGCTGCCCAAGATCATCATCATCATAGTATGTACTTTGGAATACGGGGTTATCTCTCCTACTCTTTCGCTTCATGTACCTTATCTTATACATTACTTCACAACCCACGGAAACTTATTCTAGGGATAAAAAAAACCTAGTGCTTTTTGTAATATATGTATGTATTAACAACGAGATCCTGTCAGCCATTTGAGCGTAATAGAGTTATAAACATCCAATCATCTTAAATATCCAAAAACGTCTTCACTCACACATATGTATAGTTGTTGCCCACGGCTCCGACCGCGTGGATGTCGGTTATCGCGAACAAATAAGCCTATGGTGACCACACAGAATTACCCACGTACATCCAGTTTCAGTACCAAGGACTCATAAAACTGGAGAGGTTGAAGTACAAGAGCTAAATGACAAAAATAAGTACTGCTATTTAAATGTAACCTTATGCGTATGTCCTTAAGTCTAGTATTGTACATAAATTAATGGCGCTTGGACCGTCAAAATTGAGAGGTAACGTAGACTGGCTACTGGTTAAAGAGTATCGTACTTTATGGGTATGATTTGATATGTGGGGTGAGTAAGGGAGGCAGGGGTAATACTGTGAGATAGAGAGGCTTGGTGGACATTAAATACTCACGCAGCGCACTTGAATCAGGGAGAAATAATTTTAGTCCTATGCAGTATTCCCTTATTTGGACAATATCCATGAGTAAAAAATGAATGTTTATTTGAATGTACTAATCTCTGGAACCACCAAGGGCATGTATTATAAAATAGCAATAGGAAATGTCTGACCACCGTGTTCCGGTTGCAGACCCAAGAAGCGCTGGGTTAGCGTCGTAATAGATTTGAAAAAGCCCACGACGGCGACGGTTCTGAAATAATTTAATTAAAAAGCTGAGGAAAAGTCACCCTAACCCCTATCTAAGAACATGTACCAATCAAACGCAAATCAATAATTGAAAACTGCATCAAAATCGGACTAGTGTTTTTGGAGAAAATTGGCAACATTGATTTGCATTAAGGTGCTTACTGTAGCGCCCCCTGTTGTCATTGTAACACCTATCTAAGAACATGCTCCAATTAAAGCTGAATCCATAACTGAAAATTGCATCAAATTGGATTGGTAGTTTCGGAGAATGGCGACATGGATTTGCACAAACAAACACACACATATCCTCTCACCCCAAACGCATATACCGTCTCCGTTCCGTCGTGGCATTTTAGCATGAACATGGTTGTCCCTTATTTCTTCTATTAAGAAAATATGTGCTAGCCCCGGTTACTTGTTTCTGGAACCCTACTGTGTATACATATTTATAGAAGTGACTGTCCCAGAAATTGAGGCATTGCAATTGTGAATTTAATAACTTAAGTAGGTACATATATTATGTATCAAAGACTCCTGGAATGAAACTCGAGATCTCATGCACAGCGGCTGCACTCCTTACTGTTCTCTACCAATGCGGGACAAAGACGTCGAAGTTGTAGTTGCGTTGCTGCTTGTAATGTAACGGCGAGCGGCGTCCCGCTGCGTCACAAACGTTTCTGTAAATAATATAAGTGGATAAAGAACCGCATTATATGTGCGATTAAATGCTGAACAAAATGAGTCCAAACAAGACATATCTACTTCAACCGGTTCAAGAGATATCTAATATATAAAATTCTCGTGTCACAGTTTTCGTTGCCATACTCCTCCGAAACGGCTTGACCGATTCTCATAAAATTTTGTGAGCATATTGAGTAGGTCTGAGAATCGGCCAACATCTATTTTTCATCCCCCTAAATGGTGCAGCGGGAACGGGATCTGACGCCACGAGGGCGGGAAAAATTGGCGGTACGAAGTTCGTCGGGACAGCTAGTAAGATATAATATTTGCTGTGGGTAATAAAATTGGCCAAAGCCTCCCAACATCCAGCAGTTGACTGCGACAAGCTAATTGATTGATAAATTAAATCCAAATATATCAAAGAGTGCGCCAATATTTGTACTCATTCATTCTTCCTGGTTGCATACTCCTCATTGCTATGAGTCATAGCAATGTGGAGTTTAAATCACATATTTTATTACATATATAATAAAGCCTATGACGTCCTGGTATTCAAAAGGCACAGGCAATCGACGTTCGGCAGTCACTCCCATAAAAGTAGTATAATTGAAACCAAAAGAAAGAGAAGGAGGAATCAGACCCCGAACCCTGAAGCAAAGGCCTCGTATGCAACCGGGAAGAATGAATGAGTACCTGCTATACTATACTAATATTGGCGTACTTTTTGAATTATTTGGATTTAATTTATCAATCAATTAGCTTGTCGCAGTCAACTGCTGGATATTGGCCAATTTTATTACCCACAGCAAATATTATATCTTATATCTCTTGAACCGGTGGAAGTAGATATGTCTTGTTTGGACTTATTTTGTTCAGCATTTAATCGCACATATAATGCGGTTCTTTATTCACTTATATTATTTACAGAAACGTTTGTGACGCAGCGGGACGCTGCTCGCCGCACCGTAACATTACAAGCAGCAACGCAACTACAACTTCGACGTCTTTGTCCCGCATTGGTAGAGAACAGTAAGGAGTGCAGCTGCTGTGCATGAGATGTCAAGTTTCATTCCAGGAGTCTTTGATACATAATGTATGTACCTACTTAAGTCAAAATTAACAATTGGAATGCCTCAATTTCTGGGACAGTCACCTCTATAACTATGTATACACGGTAGGTTTCCAGAAACAAGTAGCCGGGGGTTAGCTTCAAATTTTTGTTTACAATATATATAGTCAAATGATGTTAATTCTTAATATTTCATAAAAATGTAACCATTACACGCCTCATAAAATGTATCAAATAATGCTTCAAAAATATATCCACAAGTAACGGATCAATTGAATGGAAACATGCTATAATTCATTTATATGTAAACACGTACTTTCAAAAGTATATATATACCAAAAATGCTTACTATTTTGGCAAAGCCCTAAGACGAGGCGGTCACTTCCATAAAAGACAATACAAATTAATAAAACAAGTCAACACGATTTTTGAGTCTAAGTTCTGTATGACTGATTGTGTAACTTGAGAAAGAAAAAATACTTTTATCTATAAAAAATTGCTTTTGTTCCAGGGCGAAATTTCCAAATTTAAGATATGAGTAGTACCTACATATTAAAAAAGAAAAAAAAAATATTAATCACTTTTAATTACAAAAACAATAAAGATTAAAATATAAATACGAGTATACAAAATGGCACAAAGAACCAATTTTTTTTTTAGTTTGTCTTCTGTGTGAGCACACCGTGTTTTCATTGTATTGTCCTTGATACCGGTTTTCAAAGTCCATCACGTCTCGCGTCTTGGTGAAAACGTTCCCTTGCTTTTCTGAACATGCCCCTAAGTTATTTTTGAAGTGATCTAATTGAGCATGGAGTATAATGTACTTTGAGTGACGTTCTAGGTACAACTGTAATTTTAGTGATATTGAGGCAACGTTTTGTCACAGAATAGATAATAGTACTAGCGTACAGAATGGAAGCTCCCACCCCCGCGCAGATTTCATTTCCTCACCCCGCACGTTCGAATCAGAGGTACGATTAAAGGCACATAATACAAGGGATGTGCCTTTCAAAGGTGCATAGTACGATACGTCGAGGAGAAGAGTGAGAAGATCGGCTTACTTCGATTTTGTAAAGCTTCCTCTCTATCGCACAACCCACAGTTTGATTTAACCCTGAAATGCATGATTTCTATTTAAATAATTACCGCAGCCCGTGTACCGGTTTAGTCCGGGATTAAATTCGTTAAAAGTCCTACAAAACTGATTGCAGTGTGAGTCGTGAATTGAGAGATGATCAAGTCGGAGTGCATTACCAATTACCTTTCGTTTACATCAAAAAATACAATAAGAAAGTTAAAAGACAATTATTTATCTTAACATACGCTGCATTTCGGACATTCACTGTAACATACTGACTGGATGCAGAAGGCGGAGGCTCGGGAGAAATAGCGCACATTGGGAGACTACATGTTCATGAATCAGAAAATTTAAAAAAAAAATAGAAAATATTACCTATTTCTGTGTGTTTCCGGGTCTGTGTGTGTGTATTTCTGGGATAATATAATTATCTTATGTGCAGATGTAGATTTTAATGAATTCTAAAATACATAAATTATAACACAATATCAACAATTCAATCTTACTATTTGTTATTGAAATCACAAACATGTAGGCACAATAATGGGTTTTGCAAAAATATTTTGATGGGTGAGTGTCTAGTGAATTATTGTAGCTTCTGCCAGCGACTTCGCCCGCTTTGATTGTATTCAAAGTCAACGTCAAAAATCATTTATTATGTATATACCATTAAAACGGATTTTACAAAACGTTGAAAAGTTGCAACATAGGTACATACGTTCATTTGACATTGGATATTTGACTCCTTGATGTAAACAAGGAGCCAAATGTCGCCCGACACGGCGACGCTTGGCTCTAAATATTACGAAGTACTTTTATCAAAGTTGCAGGGCTAACCAACAAGACGTATTTTTACTTTATGTAGGTATTTTTTTGGTATTTTTTTTAATTTTACTAAGCATTAAACTAGCAAGCATTAAATAGTGTGCGAATAATGAAAATTCATTAAAAATTATAATATATAGTTTCGTTTCGTTAACATTTATAAATAAATACCTACTGCAATTCCACGTCAGTAAATGAGTGTGCATTGAAGGGTTATATTACCCGTCAATAAAGTACGACATTATCTGTAATACATTTGTGTCAAAATAAATACGAAACTTTATAGACGTGAGTTTTGCAAGGTATAGAGTAGTTAAAACCGTTTGTATCAATAAAAAATTTAAATAAAAATACGGTTTTAGAATGTAGCACATTATCCCACAGTCAAGAAGGGTTTTGTTTTTCGCGTGCAACTTGTGTGTATGCATGTATATAAGTATGTTTTTAATATTCCTTATTACCATATTATCTTCAGAACCATTTTACGGATTTCAATTATTGATTTTTGAATGAATTTTTTATAGCATTTATTATGCTAACTTTTAAGTTCGAAAAACATCGCAAAAATCCATCGTCGCCCTTAAGGACGGATATGAAAAGAAAGAAGGAAAATTTGAAATGATTCAGGTGTGGCTCAACAGCTCAGTTGGAAGAACATTCCCCCTGTAAGGGAAAGGTCGTCTATTCCGATGTTTTTCGAATTATTGATGTCTCAAATTAAAGGTATTCGGCGCACAAGTTATTTTCATCCATGCAATAATAATAAAAAAAAATGTACCTAAGAACGTACATAAAATGTGAAAATGTGGTAGCTAATAGGAATGTACATGTAAATACCCTTATGAACTGAATGAAAAAAAATTACTACCGCCTGCTATCAAACTTGTATCAATCGGCAGTTGTGTTTTTATTTTTTAATAATTAAATTTATATAAAACTTTTGAATTATGATTCTATAGCAGAAAACGTAATTGTTTTAAGTACCAGATGTCAAACTTTTCAGAAGAGCCGAAAATCTTTTTAAAAACTAAAAAATCATTACTCATCAACTATTAATCGCAGGTAGATGATGGAATTATTCTTATCCTTCAAATGGAATTATCAAATAATTGCTAAAGTTGTTATTAACAGGATATTGGTCACATATAGCAACTCAGTTTTTATTTTCGGAACGTAAAAATGTCATAAGCTTTGAACAGGTGTATGGCGAGGCCTAACATCGATCATACCTTCTTAGGTAATATTAAAATATTAGAAAACATTGTAAATTGTTTGTGACTGTACCAAAATTTATGTTTTAGTATTCGTTGGGAATAGAATTGGTATTTCATTAAAACATTTAAGATTTGGTACTCGTTAGGAATATAAAATTTATTACGAGTGTAAACAAATTCCATTGGTATTCTTTTTGGTATTTATTAGAATGGAATAGATCAACTAATGATCAAATGGATAGGGGTAATGGTCTTAACAGTGACAACGCGACGTAAGTATTTTTTTAAGATATCGAAATGAGATGTTTACCTCCCACTACCCACATTATTTGACGCAGTATTTTTTTTCTGATTCTAATGGTATTTTAAACCCATTTTGGCTACTAACAGAAATTACGTTTTCTACCATCAAATTACGACATATATTTTTTAGTGTATAGTGAATATATAACATAGCATAGATATAACATAGCATAGGCTATGTGTTATCCCAGAAATAGGATTGTGGGTCATAAGATCAGATATCAGTCCGATGAAAATTTTATGCATCTGTAGTCGCGAGCAATAGTTAGTCTTTCATGGACACAATCGGTTTTAACGACTCTATAAAGATATCGTTGTAGTAGTGTTTTGTTATTGGTGCTGATTCTGTGGTTTGAGGGGACTAAAATGTATCGCCATCAATTTTTTTTCAAATTGAAGACAAAGATGAAATACGTTTGTAACAACAGGATTGGCACCGTTGTCGGATGTGACGTAAGTCATGACATTAAGGGATAGAGCGAAAAAAATCATGCTAGCTCGCTCAAATATTGGATACGATTTCAAATAATGCCAACCCTAACATTTTCAAGTCTCCCACACATCAACACTACCGTGCATGTGCACGATCTATGAATGTTGTAATTACAATTCAAATTTTTCATACATTTTGTCCAGAGCTTCCGACGTGTGGTTTTGTTTTATCCATAAACTTAATGGTTTTAACACTTCATTCGCAGGTGAACTACTGTAATTTTGTTTTCAATAACGCCATCTAGTTATTTTTTGAGGTACTAGCTTGCATGTCACATGTCACTCACATGGCGTTTATATTATGGAAATGGAAGGGGTGACTACATCGAGAGGGCGACAATTCATATTAATTCAATCCTCATTTAAAAAAAACTAACTAATGTTAACATTCTTATGTATAGTTTAGGTTTGGTTAAGTAGTTATCTTATGTTATAAGTTAGTTATTAACTTTTATCATCAGGTAGGTAACCAAAAAAGTAGTAGTATAATAACCCCGAGTTCCATTCTTTTATTTGATTTGGTTTTCTTACTCGCATTTATCTTACACTGACCACACCTATCTATTTTCTTTTTGAATAAAGTTGTATTATGCATAGGTACCATACGGTAAATGTATAGTAACACGCACAGAACAGTTAAAGGAGGTTAGAAGGGCCTTGTGGGCCGGGAAGGCACGCCGCACATATGAGCAATGCTCATATTCCACCGAAATTTAAACACAGTAGCAGTCTTATTGTGATAACGTAAGAAGCTCCTCGAAAAAAAAAGAATTATGCCGTCTTGCGCTATAATAACGTGTCGGAAAAGAAGCCAAGTATGTAGTGTAGCCCTAGAAGGGATTTCTTTTCATCCGTAAGGCCTAAAACCTTAAAATACAACTAATATTTGTAACTATTACAAAAGTATTATGTAGTTTGTAGACAAAAACGACATAATCGCAAACTGATACAAAATTATACATTACTTGCAATACATGAGTGCCATCGTGTATTACGTTAGCGATCGCGCAGTGTATTGCGTTCTTTGCGATAGTCGCGTGTGCCGAGCCAACGCTTGCAATGCCGCGATATCCAATGCGTATCGATAGTGTTGGCCAAATGATCCGTTATAAACAGTGTCGATATTTTAAGTACGTACACAAATTGTTAAATTATTAACAGTAATATTTTAATCAAAATACATTTGCTTACATATTACAGTCAATAATAATTGTTAAATTTTGTTTGATGTCAGCCGTTTATATTGAAAACACGTTTATAATTTAATTTAAGGTTTCCAACAAATCCAGATATTAAAAAAATGTGGGTTTGGCTGAACTTCGATATTTTCAGTGAAGCGACTGCCCTTTGACCTTCACAACTTATTGGCGATATCGCAGCATTGCAATCAAACAGACAGAGTTGTTGGACATTTTAGGGCTCCTGACTACCCGTAATAACTGCCATAGGTTTACGTATGGCAATCAGGACCGACGGCATAGCGTGTTCTCCAAGGCACGACCAGATCAATGCAATTACCCTTATCCATGCATAGGTACAAATATTTGCACTGACCGGGAATGTCATTAGTTGATGTTACTATTAACGCAGAATGAGCTTACTCTATAAAGTACGCGACTTGTGTACCAAAACTTCAGATAGTATCAAAATTACGGAAGTTTTATCGATATCGAAAATCGACTTTTGGTCACCGTAACATGTATGAGAATTTTTTATTACTTTTGTGCGTGTGTGAGTACACGTCCAGTGCAGTATTTGCATTAGTGTGACAACTAATAGCAAACTCGTGATTTAAGTGTGCTAATTTATTTGTGTGCGTAAACCACGTCGTATTGGTCTATTTTTTATTGTGGAGTTAAAGAGTGGGAGACAAGCGGCGACACGCGTCCTAATACAAATTAGGAACTATTTCCTTTCTAACCTCCTTTAACTGTTCTGTGGTAACACGTCTACTACACCTGCGACTATAGGTACAAACAATGATCAGTTTCTTTAATTTTCAATGTTACAGTATTGAACTATCTTGCTTTTTTATTTCACAGAACAATGAGGAATTGAATACAGCTATTTAGGGATAGCACAACATCATTAACTCTAAGGCGGAACGAAGTTTGCTTTGATCAGCTAGTTACTTATTTTAAAAGGGAATGATTCACCATGCATTCACCCTAAATAAGGGCTATAATTTATTCCTTCATGTACTTGTATATGATATACCTAATTGAGATATTCAAAAGGATACAGATTAAAAGGGCGACCAGGGGGCCAACCACAACCTCTTAAAGCAGTATTATTTCAATCTTACTTCGTGTCTTGGTACCATGACCTCTTAAAGCAATATTACAATAATGTTGTTTAAATTAGCAGTTTTGGGACGTCACCCATAGTTTTCGTTCTTTTTGTTCGTTCAGCGTCAAATATGACATTCTTTATAAAGTCAATAGTTACAAACAACGATTGAAAAAACAATATTCGAGGAGTTTATCAGCTTCTAAAAGCTATGCTAATATTGCTTATTCACGAAATCGTCATAGAATGCAGTCGCGATAAAAATGAGACCCTTTCCATTACCAATATGAAATTGGTTCAATAAGCGAAAGAGACTCCCACAGAGTGATGAATAGAGTCCATACTGTTGAAAATCCCTATCTACAGAGTTCTCTGTAAAGACTAAGGTAAGCCCATATTTATATTGAATTAAGTACACGCTAATGTATTGTAATGTGTGATTGACCACTATTAGTTTCGTAAATATATCATGTTCTTAACATAGTTGTTTTTTTCTAGGTGTTCATTGCATTACAATTTTATAGGCAACTGAAGCGAGAGCCATAGGATAAGCTGAGTGAACAACCACGCACAAATAATAACATGCATGATGGCTATTTCAAGAGTTCAACGGTTGCTCGAAAGGCCGCATTAAGATCCAGTTATAATAATAACTATTTTACAAATATAATTGCTTTTATAAATTATTCCATGTAATATCTACTAAATAAATAATATGGTGTCTATATTAATCGAATAACCATCTTTGTACGCTTGCTTCCACCATCACACTTGCCGCGTTTCGAAGCTGGATTGCGATGGCCAGCCTCAGCACCAAAAACGATCCGGAGCGAGAGTCGATTGTAATGATGTCGATGAGGTGATGACCGCTAAGTGTAAATATCTATCAAGCTGCGAGTATCAAGCATTATTTAATTAGAATTTGAGCTATTAGAGCGGGTGGCGCGGAGATCTAGATAATAGAAGCCAACTAAAAGACAAAAGGATGTGCAGTGTGCATTTTACAAAAATGTACTCTTTGTTGTGACAAAGCCTTGTTTATAGTGTGGAAAATCCCCACGGATTCCATTCCCACGGAGCCGGTGGAGGCGGTTATGTCGGACTCGAACCGACCAAAACGCACGCCGTCTTGAGTCCTTGGTTGCCGGAGGTGAGATTGCCAAAAGCATATTTCTCGCACCCCGGCAGACCCAGGACCATTTCTTTCGAGATGGCCCCCTTCGAGTTGTGGGGACCCTAGTGTCCCCATCTAGCCCCGGATACGGGGAGGGCACTTTGCGCCTTTGGGCACTTTGTTGTGACAGAGCATCAATGTGCATGTCCATTTTAATGTCATCAAGTGACATCGGTTAGGTTCTCATAGCAACGATCTTATTATAATAACAACATAGCTGCACGCCTTGGCTTCGCCCCGGTGCTATGAATTACCTATATACTTTTAGATACAAATCTTTCACACAAACCTTGTCCTAAGAATACCTACCTACTGAATAGGTATAACCAAAATAAATGGATAGGTATAACCAAAAAAAAAAACAGTATTCTTAATTCGGGTGCCACTCCGTCATACGATACGCACTCAAAACGGTGCTATCGATGTGCTGAAATAAAACTTGCCCCTAGGACCCGTTGCCTCGCACCCCTTGCACCTGTTATAATTGTATGATGTAATCATGAATGCCCAGACAATTAAAAACATATAAAATTATTACGGCTTTATATTTGCGGTAGAAAATAATTTTTTACATAAGTAGGTTCCTACAATACAAAATTCACGATTGTTATGAAGACATTGAATATGAATGAATTGTATTTTGTTCTTAAGTTTGCATGCTTGTCACAAAGAGGGTTCAAAACAACACTCCTCCTACGTTTACTTAGGTTTAGATGTTGAGGCATTTGAAGATTCTTTGTATCGCACACTAATTATTCCACGTTGTATAACAAAGAAGTGCTTTCTCAGGTCGATGTGTTTTAATTTGCTTCTTAGGATAGAGCATTTTCACATAGCTTCAATGCCACTTGGTTATCACTGAAAATCATTCACATTCATTAAACACTGCTGTCATGTCTTTCAGCAGTAGCTCTTTCACAGCTTCGGATAGCGACATAATAATAATTATATTCTTCATTCAGCATAAGCAGTTGACATAGTAGATGCTCGTTGCTTCGGACTCCCAGCTTACAAGTTACAACCCCGCTCTGCTACCACTTTAAATAGTACATATAAAATATTAGATAAAATTTGCATGATTTGATCAAAATGCCCAGGCAATTTAAACTATAAAATTATTAATGGCTTTACAAGGCTTTACATATTATTTGCGGTGTAGGTGTAAAATAAAATGTCATAATAAAATTATTTTAATGTCAGATGACAGATAGTTTTCTTTTTTTTTCTTTCAATTTTAAGGAGTATTTATATCAAAAACGTTTTACAAATTACGTGAATGTTGCTCCGTTTTGTGTGAGAAAGAGATGGCGCTACACAGTATGACAGAACGTACAGCGATCTCTCTTTTCCTTGTTTGCAGGCTTGTTGCAGGCATAAAAATAACCTTACTCAAATTCGTACCATGATAGCGTACAATACTGTTTTATTTTATTCCTGCTTATTGACGGAAATGAATGAACTATTTAGAAAGAGTTATGTATTCCTTACAATAATTCATTCGCATTAGGGCTGTACTCCGGAGACAAAAAGACCGGAGCACCTCTGGACATTTTTGCGAACAACCGGTTATTTTTCTCAAAAACTCCGGAAATTTTATATAGAGTTAAATATTCGCCTTTTTTCATGAACACTATTTTACTATATATTTTTGATTATATGATTCGATTCCATAGCGATACGATTTCATAGAAGTATATGAAGTATAGATGTTCGTGCATTTATTAAAAAGTAGGTAATATATACATATAATCACGCCTATATCCCCGGAGTGTTTTATCAACACCCACATTTCATCAATCATTGCATTCGGTCGGTCCACCTATTGCCATATTCCGGGCACAAATTCGGTAATAGGTAAGTTGATTTCATTAGTGTACAAATTGGACGTTTTCATAATGTTTTTAATAAGCGGATTTTGATAATAATAGTAATACAATGTCTCAAATGGGTAGGTACTTAAAAAAATTACGAAACTGACTAAATATACTTCCGCGTAATCGAAGAATGTCCGGAGGCTTTTCGAAGATTTATTAAACCTAGAGAAAAATCACCGGATACTAAAATCTTCCCTGGAGTCAAGCCCTACGCCTAATGTCAATGATTTCTTTTTTAGAAGACCATAGAGTTTTTTTATTCAAAAAGGATTTTTTAAAAGAAGTTTTTACTTTGAAGTAAAATACTTGTAATTTTTAGAATTGTATTTGTTTGCTTAATATCTAAGCAATTTCTATGCATTCTTCTATACAATTTATACTTGTAATTATAGGCGTTTCCCGGGATGCGAGTCTTCTCACTGGGCACCATGCTAGCTAAAAACCGGAGAAGACTGAGCGTGGGTGACGAAAATGCCTTATTGATCCACCTAATTGAAACTGCGTGCGGTTTTAGTCGGTTTGAGTTAGATATAATGGCCGTGTTGGCCAAACAGGGAGGTATCCGTGGAACACAATAAAAAGTACTTTTAAACCGTTATAATAGTCAGCTTGACCATTTCTTGTTTAAGTTAATGTATATAAATACGGTTTACTTGCTTTTTGGCTTACGAAAATGATTTTTTGAGCAGTATTTTGCAAAACAATAATAAAAAAGTTGCTACCTAGCAACTTTTTTAAAACGGCTAAATTTGACATAAAAACAATAATGTTAAATACAATACTGCTCTAAAATCTCGTCATGGTACGAATTAAATGAACTAAAATTAATTTGAAGTCACAAAAGCACTAAGCAGGAATACATGACATGCACAATGTACGGTTGTGGTACGAATATAAGCAAGATTACTTTAAGCTTGACACAAAACTCTCCTGCAATAAGACTGTTTTGTAAACGGTTGTGGTAGGCCCCCAGTTGTGTTATTATTTGATATGAGAGCGTGTACAGTAGGCCTACTGTGAGTTTTTACACGAGAGTCGTATACGTACACGAGAGTCGTTTTGGGACCACGTGACTACGTTTACGGTAGACGGGCTGTCATGAGCATTGTAAACCGTAGTGGCCCTCGTGTAAACGGAACTAGCTGCGGCATACGTAGGATACTTGACAGTTTGGTGTTTATTTTGAATTTAGCTGAATTTTGAGTGGTGGAGTATCGTTACCGTAATATGACGGCTGTCATAATTAGCTGTTAGGTGTATGGATGGAACTATATAATTCGTGTTTAAATTATTTATCCATGTTTTGTTCAAAGTAATTAGGTATTGCTGATAAGTGACGATATTACACTGGATGAACTGTGTAAATTGGTGTAAATAATGATATGGTGTGGCAGTATTAACTTACTGTGATTATGATAGGTGTTTACTGTCAGATGGAGATCTGCCCTATTCCTCATTCCCCTTCATAACCACGGGTAGACATACGATGTTATAATCCCCAAGAGGACACTGCGTTACTTACTCAGCAGGTGTACCGGCTAGAAAATAAAGTTTGCAATTAGGTAGGTGTATGGAACTTGGTGACTAATTTTGAATAACAAATTGGCAAAATGGTATTTAATGGAAATTCCTCGAAATAAAATAAAGTAGACATATTATTTCTTGTTATTTATTGAGTACACTCTATATATAATAAAAAACTGGCTATGAAATATATTATGATAATGCATCAGTATTGGCATCGATTTTTATTCATATGGCTTTTCCTTTTATTAATTACTCCAACTGTAAAGAATAGAATTTATAATATTATTATTTACATTTGTTACCTTTATACCTATTCAGTTAAGCGTAGGATTGATTGCTAATATTTGATTTGATACTAACGAGGTGTGAGAACACTTCTTCACTTTAAATTTAGGTAGGTATGTATCCACAAATTAACCCAGACATAATTATTCATGAGCCCCACTAAGGTCTTCGGGCCGAAACTCTGGTGCAGGCTTTGTCATTAACACAAAAGCCTAAACATATGAAGGGATTATGATGATGATGCTGAAAAATACATTAAAGCTAGGACTAGATATTATTTTACATATCTAATATTATATTTGTCAGTCTTCGCTTAAATAATGCAAGATTAACATATGATAGGTTTATTTAGTAGGTACGTATTATACATGTTGCACACTTTTTCCAGAGTCTTCGACATAATCAAATTTCTAAAATTCTAGACTTATTTAATAAATAAGGTACTCTTTAGTTGACATCTCATGTCAAACATAAGTAACAATCAGTAAAACATTACATTTGTAAATCCACCAAAATAGGTTGTATAGCTATTTTACAAAACAAACTACAAGACATACCTATAAATACACTACGTTCTGCAAGGGACGGAAACTTGGAAAGTATAATACTTACGATGGAGATATTGAAAAAAGATTGACTGCGGGAAATCGCGGGAATGGTGTACCATTATTAACATGGTACATGTTTATGATGGTGACCCTCTTTCCGAGACCTTGCCTTTACCTTACCATCAGGCGAGGTGAAATCAAATTGACGTTTATATTACGGTTATATTATATTTATAAAAAGAGGTTCATTCCTTTATGAGTGATCAGTCAGTGCCGAAGAAGGCACAACTGTGACAGTTGTGCCTTCTCCGGCACTGGCATACCAGCCTCCATCTTAATGTATGGGAGTGAAAGTTGGGCATGAGAAAAGAAGCATGAAAGTAAAGCGAATGATGCAGTGGAGATGTGGCCGTTGCATAGAATATCTGGGATAAGGCTGGGTGTTAGAAAGAGGAATACTGAGATTAGAGATAGGTGTGGCCTGAAAGAGAATGTTGTGATGAGGATTGAAACGGGTAGATATGTTAAGGTGGTTTGGGCTCGTTGAAAGAAAGAGCACGAAGCGAATGACACACCAGATATGTTAGGCACAGCTGAATGGGCAGTCCAGCCAGAGTCGAGTACATACATTGGTGAAATTAATAGAATTTCGAAAAAAGGTAGGTCAGAATTATTCGAAACCGGCGGCAGATTTGCATGAAAGGATTAATGAGTCAAATTGCGGGTTATTGTCTCTGTCTACCCCGGAGGGAAATAGTCGTGTGCGTATGTATGTAAACAAATTTAATCATCAAGGTACCGAAATACCAATGCAATTAGAGATATTTATGCATACAAATATATGCGCTTAGCGGGAATTTAAGCCTCGTCTACAACAACATCTAAATATTTCAAATGTTTAGTTATCACGGATAAGTTACAGCATAATGCGTCGGCAGCTGCTGTGTGGCAGCGCCACCCTCAATTGTCATGACTTTCTTGGCGGACTAAAATCACTATTTTCATTCTGCTATGAAACCGCAGTCCGGCCTCCTTTCAAATATGTGAAGTGACAATCAAAGGCGGTGACAGCCAAACGAGACCCGTCTTGGCATTCTATTGGTCAAGCCATAATTACCATAAACCAAAACACTCTTACGGTAACGTATCACTCAAAATTTAAAATTTCAAATATATGCGGTGACAGACGGTGACAGCCAAACGAGGTACGATACGACTGGCCAAACGAGACCCGTCTTGGCATTCTATTGGTCAAGCCATAATTACCATAAACCAAAACACTCTTACGGTAACATATCAAAAATTTCAAATAAATGAGGTTTTATTTATTCAGTCACAATTATTTTGGTTCAATACCTATTCAACTAAAACTAACAACTAAAATACCGGTATTCACAAGAATGGAACAGAGGGGTCAAAAAGTATATTATTAGTTCCAGGTACATCCGAAGCTGGCACTTTGGAGCCTTTGCGCTTATCTTGGCTTTTGTAGGCGAGACTGCATGCTTCAGTCCTCAACCCCGAGGGGTCTAACGGCTAGATTTGCTATTTGGTGAATAACTTTGAAAACATAAGAGGCAAATTTTATTTTAAATGGATGTTTATCAAAATAAAATAAACAAAATAATAATTTTATAACTATAATTCAAAGAATTCGCCGTAAAATAGCTATTCAGATTAGAATAATGCATTGGTTGTTCATCAGTAGGTATTGGCATCGATTTTGTTATCATTTAAAATTCATATGGCCTTTCCTTTTAATTGCTCCAACTGTAAGGAATAGGATTCATTATATTAATATTAGGCTTGTTTTCTAAAAAGTTAAAATCAATCATATTATACAAAATCATACGAAAATAGTATCTACACTAATTGCTTTACCCAATTATACCTATTACAGTTCTGGGACATGGGATAGTTTGTTATTTTTTTCATACTAACGAGGTCTGAGAACAAACTATACCTAGCAATTAATAGGGGCTGAAAAGCAGACCCCGGGCTCCAAACGTCATTTTTACTCAATATAACTTACATTAGAAACACGGGTGCTTCGGACGGTATACTTACCCATTAGAGTATGTAAGTTAGAATATGTGCTATACTAAAAAAAATATTCTTTTACATACCTGTGAATAGATATCCAGTCTTCGCTTGAATAATGCAAGATTCCCCGATAACAGATTTATTTGGCATAGATATTGGGATAGTTTTTGAGTAGCATACTTTTTCCAAATTATTCGATATCTCAATTCAATTCAATTCTTCTAATGACTTCTGCGGGGAATTGCTGAACGAACATCAAAATCAATCATCTACTACAATAATCTGTGAAATCCACTATTGGAGTGACATCTCATGTCAAAAATAAAAAAAAACGTCACTTTTACACTCGTCTACATTAGTTTGTAAAATAGGTTGTATAGCAATTTAACGAATTTATTATTACACTTCGAATTTTATTTTCAAAGCTTGATGCTAATAATAGGTACCTACTAATAAAACAATTCAATAATAACGGAAGGGGGTCAAGCATCGCACCGTCGATAGTAAGATTGTAGGTGCTGCTGTCACCTACAATACCTCTTTACACACTACAGGGTCGCTCCCGCTGAGGGAATTTGCCATAGGTAGCAGCGTCTCCGCTGCGGTAGAGAGGCGCTGGCCGCCATTTCCACTGTCCAGGGTGCGCCGCGTGGATGTTTAGAATTCCGGACCAAGCACACCTGTTACTTACTCACTTACTTCTCTTTCTCTCTCTCTCTCAGACTCGGGTCTGAATGGCGCAGCGGTAATCACCAACTTTACTCATTTGTATGGTACAAGAAGTGTATTTTACACACTTGTCTAAAATTATACCTCATAATCCTTATCCTTAGTCACGAGTCTATTAAGCCTATGGGTAGTCATAAGTGCACAAACACATCTGACGTAAAACATGCCACCACGCGCAAGGCTTGCCGTCATACAGGCGATAAAGCCGATCATGGGGGAATGGCTAGAGAGGCCACATGGCAGCCTCTCGTATCGACTGGCGCAGATTATCACCGAACACGGGTGCTTCGGACGGTATCTGCGTCGGATCAAAAAGGAGCCAACGTCCGAGTGCCACCATTGCGACGGCGACGCGAGCGGGGACACAGGGCTGCGCACGCTCACCGAGTGTCCGGCATGGGCCCTGGCGGCCCTGGGAGTGAGAGTTCTCAGCCTCACCACCCTGCTCACAGCAATGGTCCGCTGTGCAGACGCGTGGGCGGCCGGCGTCTCCTTCAGGGAGCAGGTAATGGTCATGAAGGAGACGGCGGAACGGGAGAGGCGGCGCAAGCGAGAAAGACTCGCGCGCAGGCAACTCGGGCGTCGAAGGGCACTGATTGACCTCCGTTGCCCATGAGCGCGGGCCTGGGAGTGACGGGTGGAGCCACCTGTCACCCCAGCAAAAGCAGGTCACGACCATTCCGGGGGCGAATCGGGGACACCGTTGTCCCCTCTCCCGAGGAGGGCCAGACCGTAAGGGATGGCCCCGGGTCAGCCGGGGTGCGAGGGATATGTCGAAGACAACCTCACCTCCGGCCTAGCACCACGACCCACGGTCGGCGTGCGGTTTTAGTCGGTACCTCCCCTAACCTCCCCTTCCGGCTACGGCTGGGGAGGTATCCGAGGGGACTACCACACGAAAAAAAAATCAAGTTCATCTCGTCCAGCCAACTTATAGTTTTGTGTATAGTTTAGTAATCTATGCAGCCAGCCTTCTTAGTGCGTTTAGTTAAACTTGAGAACTATAAGTACCCCAATAGTATGGTGAGCACTAATTTGATTTTACTCCATTTTTTATATATCGCCCTCCCCGGCGAATAATATGGTATTGTGCTATTACCACAGTTTAGGTTTTATTGCATTTTCGGTTCTTAGAGCATCGAATACACATTGTAAATTTTTTTTGTAATTTTTCAGTGGATATTTTTGAAAATACAATAATTCCCATAGGTCCATAATGAACATAACACTTTTGTTCAGTAAAATTAGAAATACAATTTGAACACGAATAATACCGTAAACGATAATGCAAAGTAATTTTTTTCCGTTAGTTTCGGTAATGCCTTTTTACAATAAATTACAGATTTTAATAAAAACGGTTATGTTTCTTACCGTATTATAAAGATAAAATTCTAAAAGTAACGGGTTTTACATTGAAATATTGCAATTATGTTGGAACGCAATGCAATAACACACTACTATTTTCGGTAGTATTAGCAGAGCAAAAGCGCTCACATATTTTGTTTCCTTATTTATGAAAGGTATAGTAAAAAAAGGAATACTATATATATAAGGTAGAAAAAAAATTGAAGTATCAGGAATTGGTCTTTCTATTCAGATGGGTGTTCAGGGCAAAGTAAAAATCGGTATATTTTTGCTTTATACCTCCATGCAATAAAAGCCCATGATATGCAAACTATAATACATAGGTTCTTCGATACTAGACATAGCCAAAACGAAGGCGATAGCATGCATTCATGCATAGAAAGAGCTTTAAAAAATAAAGTCCTTTATACTCCAGACCACATATATGGACTAATTGTAAATGCGAGATCTCAAGAAGCACCAGGTTCAAGACAGCGACATGAGCCTATTGAATCAGCCAGAAGAACCTAGAAATTATGTGGTATCAACGAAAATAATTTCGGTACGGCTACCACAGTCTCGACCGGCTCCGCGACACAATGCGCGACAAATGCAATCACCATCCCGACAATCATCGCCTCACAAAAACTCTCCAAAGATCGACATACGATTGAGAGACTAGGAACAAAAAAGGCAAATCGAACACTTATCGTCAAGAAGAAGAAGAATAAGAATAGTAGAAGAATCTATGATTACGAAAATACGGATCGTAGCCACTGACTTTTCATCAGTGGCCGAGTCTCTTCGAAGAAAGAACATAATTGCAATAATCTCACATTTTCGAAACTACGGAAACAAAAAAAATCAAACGATGACGCAACGCAACAACCTACATAATGGCAAGTTAGCAAAAATGCAGACGGAACTATATGCAACTTAGCGCAATAGCAGAAAATGTCGACGCAGCACACGCAGCAATCGTCAGCAATGTTAACGTCAAGGAAGCACCGCACGCGGCCCGCATCTAAGGGACCAGCGGTTAGTCCCGAAATTACGATGACTACTGAAGAAAAGTACTCCGCAAATTAGCGGCACCCAGTTCCGGCGAAATGGAACTGCCCACAACTGGCATTGGCGCGCTCCAAAGAGAGATAAGACTGCTGAATCTTCAAAAAGCCATCGAGACCAAAGTGACCAGCCAGCATACACGGCCACAACAGGGGTACCACTAATTGCAGCGACCGCGTAGCCTGGATCCTACGACCACAGCAGCGTGTCGGCAACTGCACACACGGTTAACGTAAGAAGAAGACATCTCTCTCGTTAAGAAGCAGTCAGCAAAAAAGCCATACGCAGCTATATTTACAGTCTACTTCTCTTCTCAACCTCGCAAGCAACGTGCCGTCGTAAGCTTGGTGGAGTGGTACCAGCTAGTGGATACAGTCTTTTCAGGGGAGTAGGCTTAAGGCAGCCCGTTATAATGCGGCATGTGTCGTTTAGGGCAGTATCAACCTCCTTCGCATGCGCAGAGCGGTGCCATACTGGATACGCGAACTCACCCGCTGAGAAAGAGAGAGCGAGGCCGGTTGTCCTGACAACATGTCCAAGACGTGGATGTTAACCTTTGCATCAAATTTTGCCTACTCGCCACTTTTTGTTTGGTGTTTCGGCAGTGGGTTTTATAGGCGAGAGTTTGGTTGAGAGTAACGCCGAGGTAACGTGGCTTTGGGCAGAGATCGAGCAATCTCGACCCCTCGCCACGAGTTGTTAAGGAGTTGGTTTACCTCCCATTTTTAGTTTATTAGTCCATTATATGGTTATTAGTACATTCTCTTTGCGGTACTGGTCTAGGCTTTCCAAAGCTGCACCCAGTCTTAATTCAGCCTCTTCGAAATTTTTTGTTTGACCAGTAAGCGCCAGGTCGTCCGCGTATGGATAGTGTTTTGTGTTCAGGGTTATTGGTTGGTGCACGATTTATCGGGTCTAAATCCAGCCTGTTCGGCAATGAGATTAGCCTCCAGTATTGGTGTTAGACGGTTCAGCAACATTCTTTTGAATATCTTGAAGGTGTGGCAGAGTAGAGAAATGGGGCGGTAGTTTTTAGGGTCGTTGGGGCTCTTGGCAGGCTTGAGGAGCGCTTTTAATTATGTTCTTCGCCACAGTTTTGGAATTCTGGAGGATTTTAGGCAGTTGTTAAAGAGATCAAGAAGCCAGGACACTACTCTGGGCCCAAAATGTTTTATTTGGTCGACAGTGATATCGTCTAAGCCTGCTGCCTTACTCGTTTTTAGTATTTTATGGTGTCTATGATTTCCTGCAGTGAAAAGGGCTGGCCAATTTGGTTGGTTGGTGAGATGACTGTCGAACTTAATGGGTCTTAGGTGTTGTGTCTTCCCTTTTAGGAGGAGTTGGTGGGCCGCTTGGTTTGACGTCACTCGACCAGGGTTGGCAGCGGCTGGTGGGTCATCTGTGAGTTTTCTCACAGCTCCCCATGCCTTCTTCAAGTCAGTGAGAAGATAGGACGTGACCACATGCATCGCTCCCACTCCACCAATGGTGGATAAATCAGTATATAAGCCTGTTATTTAGTTTGTAAGACATTGCTTTATTAAATCATTGAGTAGTAATAAATATACTGCAACCTGACTGTGGTAGCTCTCTTCACTCCCGCAATATTATGTAATTTAACTAATTATTACTGTATTGTTTGATCAAATATTATATTTGCAATATAATATTACAAATAATCAGTTGACACAATATATTGATGAATAGTTTTGCAAAGTAATATTACCATAGACACTATCACATGCATTTCCCCGAATAATATGGTAATGTTCATTTACCGTAAACATTTTTAGCTCCATATTTGCATGAACAATACTGTAATGTATTATTACTGACCACGGCAGCAATGGGAATAACACGCGAATAATATGGTAATGATACATTGTGTACTATAATTTTTATCTACATTTTCGGTAAAATGTTCGGTGAAATTCTTCAACCATTTATACCGTACAGTATTCTCGGTACGGTGACGTCGAGACCGTAAACTGTAACGTGAAAATGATCTCACGTTAGTGACGGCTGGAAATGTCAAAAATACGGAAACGTAATCACGTGGTTCAAAACGACTCTCGTGTACGTATACGACTCACGTTTGAAAACTCACAGTAGACGTACAGATGGCTGTAAGATTTAACTGGACCGACAACGACGGCGACGAGCAGGGACATTCATAACTGGTACAGAAATATAAGGTGCATACTATTAAAAGGTTACAGAATGAAAGTGTACGATTTATAATAATATCTATTTTTGAACCTGATAATCGTTATAATTTTAATAATAGTAATTTAATAATAATTTATTCATCAAAAATGAGGACTGTAGGCTGTACTAATACTAATTTTACAATTATGGTCTTAATAGCTAAGTCATAATAATATAATGGAGTTTATGTAACCTTACATAAGTGTACCAGATATTAACCTGTTAACAGGGTTAATAAGTGTTCACTGTAGTAGGGGAGGCGTAGAAGGAAATACTGTAGTAACTCGAGGGCGTCAGGTTAAGCTAGGGGGGGGGGAGGGGGGCTAGTTACAATTACTGACAAATTCTTCCAGCCAGTAGGCAGCTTTCAATATCGGTGGGTGCGCAAAATAAAAATTTGTTCTACGAATTTACACCTATGTTTTTACACCTTTGTCACCTATTGAATAACACACTTGTACTTTTCCACTGATTTTATTTCTAGACCTGACCGGTTTCGCCTTACGGCTTTCTCAAATTTGAGAAACCTCTATGCTCAAGGGCGTTCATACTACCATAAATTATAAATTTTTTGACATAAAATAAAAAAATAGCCACCATAGATATTTACGCGGCCCAAGCAACGGGCATTTTGTTAATTCAGAAGAATGTCTACTATACTACGAGCGTTATATGATGATCCCTATGACGTTTCAACTGACAGTTGTATTAGTGATGCGAAACAATTTCGATAAAATACTGTTTTTTCAGGCAAATGTCATGTCATTCAGCCAGGTCATTCAACATAATAAGCAATATTTATTTATTTTGAAAAAAAGACTACGCGCATTGATGGACATAAAACACTAGATAAAAAAGTAACAGCCTTATTATATTTTATTTTACTATACTTTAATTTTTATTCAAATTGCATAATTTAAAGAATTTAAAATTCTTTTTGAATTGAATTTTAAAGAATTCATAATTAGCTGGCAATTGGGGAGTCGTCCATGGAGGACAATAAACTATTAACACCAAAGAAAAAGAAAAGGTTATGTCATATAACAGAACCTGATGAATTTGATTTAGATGCTATACGCAATCATATTTATGGTTACTACCTACGAGGTGAACTACCGACCTGCCAGAAGTTATTATCTTCATTAAAAGCTGCAGAACTCTTCAAAGGCGGTGCTACTTCCCTTAGAATTGTTTTGAAAAAATGTGGATTCCGCTATAAAAAATGTGACAAGAGAAAAATATTAATGGAGCGTACTGACATAGCTTTACTACGATGCGATTTTCTTCGCAAAATCAAACAAATTGATAACTGGGAGAAGGTAGTATACCTTGATGAGACATGGCTGAACGCCAATCATACTGTAGGTAAGGCATGGACGGATGACACAGCGAAATCCAGCACAAAAACTCCTGAAGGAAAGGGCCAGCGCTTAATCATTTGCCACGCTGGCACAGCTACAGGTTTTGTGCCGAATTGCCTGTGGGCTTTTAAGTCAGTGAAAACAACGGAGTACCACGAGGAAATGAATTTCGAAAACTTTAAGACATGGTTTATAAAACTATTAGAAAATTTGAATGAGCCTCACTATATTTTAATGGACAATGCTTCATATCACTCAGTTCAAATTAACAAACCCCCCAGCAGCAATAACAAAAAAGCTGAAAATATAGAGTGGTTACACGGCAATGGTGTGGAAACTGACAGTCAGATGTTAAAAAAAGAGTTGGTTAGACTGTTGAACTTTCACAAACAACAGACGCACCCATCATATATTTTGGATGAATTGGCCAAATCAAATGGACACACGGTAATTCGGTTACCGCCCTATCACTGCCAATATAATGCAATCGAGTTGATATGGGCGCAGATCAAAGGTATCTATATTTTTTATTTATATAATATTATGTATATGCATATATTTCTAAAAATAATTACTGAATGTACAAATATTTTCAGGTCATGCAGCTAGGCATAACACAACTCCGCCATTCACGGCAAATAAAATGATGGTTTTATTGGAAGAAGCTTGCGCTCAAGTGACAGCTGACGATTGGCGAAAAGTGGTCGAAAGAACGAAGAAAATTTGCTTACAAGACTGGGATCGAGATGTACAATACGACAATATCATTGACCAACCGTTAATAATAAAAACGTCACGGATAGCTGCAGTTCAGACTCAGATTTTGAAGATCCGATTGACCCTGTATCAGATTCAGATTGATATAAATAAAATACAAACTCAAAGCATTTGTTTTATATTTCCAACAAATTATCGATATTTTGTTTATCGATGTGTCCCTTCTTAGTCGATAACAGCTTGACGACGTAACTTTTGCAGCACGTACCATGTACATTTGCATTGAGTTTTTTTCTATTATTTCCGAACATTACGTAATAATTTCTTAATATTCATTTTTATAATTTACAATTGTACACAATTATGATTTTTTCGTCTTTTTAATGGACCTCTAAAGGATTTGATGTGATAGGACGTCAGTACAATGTTAAGCGCTAACGAACTGTCATAGGGATCATCATTCACCGAGCTTATTATAATCACCCTCTGACGATATTAGCACGCATTATGTCAATTCTATATCAAACGTCAGATAACATAGAAGAAAATCATACAGCAGTATTAGAATAATAAACACATTTTTTTCCAATTCGTATTCCAAATTCAAAATTTAGACATGGCGTATTTCGGATCTGCTATTTTTATATGGTGGTTATGTATTCTTAAATTTTCTAATTTTCCGAGCAATTTTCTTCATTTTTTTCTTTCATAAGAAGCTTCTCCTAACAATAACGACACAACAAAAAAGAATTAGTGAAATCGGTTCAGCCGTTCAGGCGCCATCTCGTGACCAAGGGAAATAGGGGTTCATTTTTAACCGACTTCGAAAAAGGAGGAGGTTCGCAATTCGTCTGTATACATAATATTTTTATATATACATATTTTCACACCACCTGCTCGACAATGCCTCATTCATTATATATCATGCAAACCCTACTCAAAGTAAATAATTATAGCCCTTGTCTTTTGCCGGGGTGTAATGTTGTACTGAATTTCATTATAACCCGCCGGGCAGTAATGTGATTCTTAAAGTCTAATTTCGTCAAAATCGCGCGGCGCGCGGCTGCTGCAGCTGCTGGTGGCCTACGGCGAGGAGGTGGACGACGGCGCGCGCCGCGCCTAATTTATTTGAAAAAAAAAAAAAAAGTTTAAAACTAAAACCCAACTACCGAAAAATTACGTTCTAAAAAGTAACAAACAAGAAAATATCAAGGATAGCTTTTTTTTCCGTGCGGAAATCCCCTCGGATACCCCCCCCCCTGCCGGAGCCGGAAGGGGAGGTTATGTCGGACTCGAACCGACTAAAACCGCACGCCGACTGTGGGTCTTGGTGCTAGGCCGGAGGTGAGGTTGTCAAAGACATATCCCTCGCACCCCGGCTGACCCAGGGTCATCCCTTACGGTCTGGCCTCCTCAGGAGGGGGGACAACGGTGTCCCCAACTCGCCCCCGGAATGGGGAGGCGCACTATTCAGCGCACCGCCCGCCGTGGCCTGCTTCTGCTGGGGTGACAGGTGGCTCCACCCGTCGCCCCCAGGCGCTCATGGGGGACGGAGGTCAGTCAGTGCCCTAATATCAAGGATAGCCGTGGTCGTATGTCACTTTTCCCTAGAATATATTGTTTTGTTAGAGTAAGTGGCATACGCAAAGAAACAGGTAGGTTCAACGGAGCGCCGTGATTGCCGGACGCCCCCTTGGCCTCCCCAGGGGAGGCACAGGGGATTTGGGTGGAATGGCCCACAGAGAGGGCAGATCACCCGTCCGGTCGACGGCGTCCCCCGCTGGAAGTAAGTAAGTAAGTGGCATACGACCACGGCTATCCTTGATATTTTCTTGTTTGTTACTTTTTAGAACGTAATTTTTCGGTAGTCGGGTTTTAGTTTTAAACTTTATTTTTTATTTATATTATTTTAGGGCAAGGTTAAGCTAATAATTTATACATATTTGAAATGTGCTTATTAAGCCCTTCCATTTGATACCAAACACGACATAATATTTATCTCAAATTTATTTTTTAACACAGTACCTTATGAGCGCTAGAGGGCGCCACACAAGATTGAGTGACACTTCATATAGCTTATAACCATCGGACGATAAAGCCGCTTGTAACGATACCTCATTTGTCCAATTCTAATAAGTAGTTAAGGAGCTATGAGGGAACAAATGAACATGAATACATACATACATAGCCTGTCAAAATCATAACCCTCCTTTTGGCTTCACCGTAGTCGGGTAAAAATCGAACTTATTCGAAAATCGAGCTGGCTGGAAAAAAATCAATACTTACTTAAAACAAAAGCCGCGAGTATTTCAATAACGGTGCAATCAGTATCAGACAAAACTGCAAAAGAAAATAGCATAAAACATTAAGAAAATGTCGAATGACGAAATACTTCTCAGGGATAAAACTGATTTTGCCTTGGACGCGCTTAAATCCTTCACTGCTCTCAGGACTACATTTTAATTTCCTCACTTCGCTCGGGAATCAATTCAAAACCCCCTCGCTACGCTCGGGAGTTAAATCTGGAGTCTTTCGTTACGCTCAGGATTAAATATCGCTCCCTTGATATAATACAGTGCTTTATCCCCTGGGTGTACAATCTACTATTATAACTCTACATTGCTTCCACAAAATATTATGTTTTGACATATTATAATGTAAGTTAAGCTGGCTACCTTTATGACTAACTAATTTTTATTCGAGAGACCAATGAAAGAAAAAAAAATTAAACACATCACGCCTCACTTAATTATTAATTAAACAATCAGTCAATTAGCCTATTGCAGTCCACTGCTGGACATAGGCCAATAAAAACATGGATAAACATAAACATAGCATCTGACAACAACAAAAATACCACCTAGAAAGAAAAATATAAAAAGGTAACTAAACACATGAAGACAACAATAAAAAAAACTCAGTAATAGCATATTTAGGTATTTATTGCAAAAAGGACTTTTGGAGGATTCAGTAGGGAAAATTTCGTAGACATTAATTTCCTTATAATAGATTGTGTATTATATATCCTGTATTTCGAGCGTCTGAAATATAGTTCGACACGACGACGACCATCCCCAAATTTCGGTTCTATGACAGTCACAAAATAAACCAAATAATGCAGTATTAGGAGAGTAGACCTTAGACCTCGCGATCTTATAATGCTATTTGTAATTTTCAAAAAAATGGAATCAATATTACACGGTTATTTTCCTGTCGTTAAAATAAAATATTAAACAGAGATTTAAGAATGGTAAACGAGCGCCCCAATTTGCTTCTGTTCTTATTTTATCGTTTTTATTGTTTTTTAATCATCCCCCGACCTATGACATGATAATAAAATGTTTTGACTATTATATTATCTCGTCACAATAAATTAGGTAGAATTTTCGCAAGATAACTCTGCGCGCGGGAGAAATCGGAACTATTATTTTATATTCTATTGTCTTTTAACAATCCATACTAATATTATAAATGCGAAAGTAACTCTGTCTGTCTGTCTGTCTGTCTGTCTGTCTGTCTGTATGTTACGCTTTCACGCCTCGACCACTGAACCGATTTTGATGAAATTTGGTATAAGGGTAGATTAGACCATGAGAAAGGACATAGGCTATGTTTGGTCGCGATAACCGATATCCACGCGGGCGGAGCCGCGGGCAAAAGCTTGTAAATAATAAATAAAACAAGCACTTGGGGTATGTAACGTAAATAATTAGATTTTTTAAATCAGATTGCGAGTAGTCTAATACATGTTTTCTATTTTTATACCGTTTTGATGTTTAGTAAAAAGTAACTAATTTGACTAGTCAGTCAAGTACCCAAATGTTACCACCTTAAATAATCCATGATACACATTTTCTCATGATAACCCACTTCATATCAAAAACAATACTGGAATTGAAAAGTACACTACCATTATTAGTAAAACTTGAGTTTACATACTATTATTTATCTCGGGGATCAAAACAAAACACAAGCAGGACATTATATCCTATCGCACCCCAAAATACACTCCTTACATTAACTGAGTAGCGCCATCTGCCATGTACTTTACTACCATTTTTGCCTCATTTTGTAACAAGATGGCACTTATCGATTAAAATTCAAGCTATCGTTGTGTTCCAGATTGTTGTTTATATACCATCACTGCGCTCGTTAGAGTAGCTCTGAGGGTATCTCAATCTCAAATTAAATAAAGGCACTACAATGCATTGGGTTTAATAACCCAAGATCTATTTTTGACTGTTCCCCCCGTAAAGGAAAGGGACATAAAATACTACTAATTGCAGTCTATTATGATTGAAGATTGACAGACACAGTGAACTTAATGACTTATAGGAAATCAGTCCTATGAGTCTACAGGTTCACACTATGTCCTTAACAATCACAACTCAATCTCGAACTCTTTGTCCAATCCAATGCATGCGTAGTTTTCAATTGTATTTATTTTACCTGTAGCATTTTATGTGACAGTATATTTAGATCTCAGAAGTACTTGTACATTTACTTACTTACAATCTTCATGGACATACGAGTAAATATATTATTTTGTAGTGAAAATGAAAATGAAAATGAAAATAATTTATTGCCAAAAAACACAAAAGTTACATTCATTGCCGGTGACCCCACACTAGGCAAGCCTGTCCTGTGGGTGCCGAATACGTTGGTACATTATGGGTAATAACAATTTGTTCGGTATATTCATGTTGCTGACGTTATTTACAGTTGATGTTACAGTTTTACATATGTACGGTATGAACTTATTGTTTAAAATGTTATGTAACACAGGTAGGTAATAAAAAGGAAAATCTAAGTCTAATGTAGTGTAATTTAGTGTAGTGTAAGTAGTGTTGAGTGGTGTGGTGGAAGGAAGAGAAGTGTAGTGCAGTGTAGTGTAGTGTAGTGTTGATATTATGTGATATGTTATCATGATTTTGTCCTGATATTGTTGTGTGAAAATTTTTTTCACTGAAGAATATGTTCCCAAAGCTGAGTACATTGATTTCAGACTAAGCGTACTATAAGGTCTTCTGTATCGTCGTACGTAAGAGTGAGCAACCATTGTATGGTAGTTAATTTAGCCTCCCTAACGGAACATAACTTTATGTCGCACCGCTTTGCTATTTTGTTGTAAATGTATATGTCCATGTAGGGGCTGAACCGTCTAGCAAAACTGGTTTTGATGGTTGGTAAGGGTAACTTGTAAACGCGACGCTCAAGCAGTTTACTGTGTTCCTCGGTGTTAATAATTGTGCGATGAACTCTCAGTGTTGTTTTGAGGAAACACAGTTGACGCACAGTTAATACATTACTTTCTTTGTAAAGCTCAGTTGTTGGGTACATGAAGGGTCTTCTGAGCATGGTTTTCAAAACACATCGTTGTGCTATTTCTGCCCGCATTATGAGGGTTTTATGTGCACTACCCCAGCAAATTACGCAGTAAGATAGGAGTGATTGTGTCAGGGCAAAATAAACCTGTTTTAAAACTGCTGGTGATGCAGAAGACCGTAGGAGTTTCATAATGTTAGCAGTTTTCCTTACTCGAGTTGATATTGAGTTTATGTGTGTTTCAAAGCTAAGGCGTTCGTCGAGCAGTATTCCAAGATACCTAATGGTGTCAGTTTTTAGAAGCTCTTCACAGCTGCAGCATGCCTGGTTCAAACACGTGTGTAGTTTTACTATCGGGTTTTGTTTTGGGGCTGATGCCTTGGTTTTGTGAAAACATACGTACTTGGTTTTCCTAGCATTTAATGTTAATAAGTTATGCTGCAACCATGTTGAGATCTGTGCCATTCCTGTTTCAGCCTTTGAGAACGCCTCAGCCCAAGATGAGCCCTCATAGATGATAACTGTGTCGTCGGCATAACAAATAATTTCTGCGTCCACTCCCTCGTGTATATCATTCATATACATGATGAAAAGGGTCGGGCCCAAGATACTACCCTGAGGAACACCGAAATTAACAGTGAGAAGTCCGCTATTTTGGCCTCCAACTTTTACACATTGCTTTCTTTCGGTCAGATAGGTCTTAAACCAGTTTAGAGCCAATCCTCTCACCCCAAAGTGATTTTCGAGTTTACGCAACAGGATTGGCGTCGAGACGGGTAAATGGGATAACTACTTAGGTGATTAGTTGCCTTCTAAATGTAAGAAAATTGAATAAGTATTTCATTTTATGAGATTCATTTTGTGACTTCATTGTACTTATTTACACTCATAATGTTTTTCAGTTTTCACTATAGGCATTAAAAACGTTAAAAACTAGCGGTGGATTAATGAGTACAAAATGCATAAAGGTATGGAAACGCTATTCTAGACGAGACACTGACTTTAAGACTTGAAACTATTGTTGCTTGTAGCTCGGATGAAGAAAAAAAATAGAATAAATTAGAGTTCCAAGATTTACCACTTTAAGCGTGAAATATACGGAAAAAGCAAAAGGCGTATGGCATAATCGTTCATGGCTTACAATAAAACAATGTAGTTGTCACAATTGAAGCTGCTCTAATCGACGCGCCTAAGTGATTGTATAAAATATGATTTAAACACTTCATCATTATCGCACGGTGTTATCTACTGCCCGGTTACAATTGGTTACACAGAGAGATCCGGTTCTTAGCATTCCATGGATTCACCGTGCGGTCGCCGGGTCCATGGCGTGGTACAGAGAGGAACACTGTGACGGTGCCTGGGACTTGCGACCCAGGTGTAGGTTTAGGGTGGCCACCTTGTGATGCATCAGCGCTCACCTCCACCGTCAGTCGTGTTCAACCTATCCAAATTTGGTAAGATCCTATCAACGCCGTTTTAGATATTCGTTTGAGTAAAGAGCTTACTGGAGCTCTTGGCAATCCGAGGTCTTTAAATAAGTTACCTATACAGGGATTTAGCTGGAATTCCCCTTGCTCCTACTTCCACGGCGTAGAGTTTAACCACATAGCCATTTTTGTTTAACTCGTTGGTCAGGTCAAAGTATTTGTTTATTTTTATAACGCGGTCTTTAGGTATGTTAGTTTCCCACGGTACTGTGAGTTCTACTAGTACTGCACGCTTTTGCTGTTTTGAAAATAGGAATATATCGGGTCTGGATGACGAGGCACGAAAATCCTCCGGTATTTTATAGTGTTTCTCATACGAATCTGCGAGTAATGTTCAGTCAGCGGCTGCTATCAAAATTGAGTACGGCTTTTGATTAGTGTCATTTGAGTGTCATTACAACTGGAGTTTTTCGGCCGCAATATCGAGATAGGTGAAAGTGAAATAAGTTATAGATAATAATGTGTACTCACTAGTAAAAAGTGATATTTTACCTATGTTTTTATAATATATTTTACTGATGCTTGCTTCCCTGGAGCGAAGTACAAGTAGGTACTAAGGTTGAATAAGGAACAGTAAAGGAAACATCCGTACGACTTCATGGCCAGGCCCAGCGGGTACCCGAAAAAGAGGAAAACCTATTACCAAATGGGCCGACGACATCACAAAAGTAGCAGGCAAAGACTGGCTAGCAGAAGCAAATGACCGAGACAACACTGGCGTTCTCTGGAAGAGGCGTTCACCCTCACTACTTGAGGGGTTCATGCATGGTTTGATATACATTTTTCTTTGTTTTATAAATATTAATAACAATGTAATTGAAATTTAACCATACACAACTTTAATAATTAATGCTTCTACTATTATAAAGGCAAACATAATGGTCATTATTTTATTCAAAATCTATTAGTAAACCAATTCAATTCAATAAATTTATTTTTTATTCATTGCAATTTAGTGCAATACAGTGTTTTTAAAAGTACTGAATTTAAGTGACTGTACACAACCCAATCAATCGAATAATTATTGCAAAGATAATCTAATTTAAATTGTTCAGTTCATGTCATTTATTATAATTCTATTATTAATGTTACTATAAATTCAAAGTTATTAAGTATCACGATTGTAACCATGTTCTTACCTAGGTATAAACTAAAAAATGTCAAGTCTGCACTAAAAAAAAATATAAGCGAACCGTACCTATGTAGCTATGAAAACCATAAAACAAAATGTGAATATTGCCAAATTTAATTTTATGCACGAAATAAAAGGCTTTTTATTTTATTTTATTTATTATATTATGTAAAGGAAACATCACATGGATGAGTGTGTTAGATTTAGGGGGGTAAAATTAGAGGTGACCATATATATATATATAAGCCTATAACTTACTATATATACCCATAAACAGGATGCCATTTGTAATTATGTATTTGAACCAAGGAAATTAAACAATAAATACAATTCTGTTTTATCACTCTTTTATTCTGTTATACTACGTCAGTTCCAAAAGCTGTTGTAGACAGGAAAGAACTGACAAGAAAACCTGTCTGCCTTCTAACCACAAGATAATTAATATTTTACTTCATGTTACACCAGGCTCGTAGCCAAATATTACAATATAAGACAACCCTGGTTGCAGACCAGTTACAACAGTATAATAGCTAAAACTATAACACATACTTATCACATAGGAACCACATTGGAGTCGAACCACTTCTCATAATTATAGCCAAATATTACAATATAAGGCAACCCTGGTTGCAGACCAGGTACAACACTATAATAGCTAAAATTATAACACAGATACTTATCACATAGTAACCACATTGGAGTCGAACCACTTCTCATAATTATCAGTATGACAATACTTGCACAGTCACTAATATGGTATAATGATATTCAATCATCTGGTATATCAGTTAAACAGACTAATAGCCGACACTACGATACATAGGTAGTACATAAAACTTAGATACCACACTGGTATCGAACCAGCCCTTATAATCATTGGTATAGCCATACTTTTACAGACATTATGATAGTTTATTATCCCCAAGGATTATCGCAAATACATCAAGTAATACTTTGATTAGGTTACTTTACAAGTATATTTTAGTTACACAATATTTAGAACACCCAAAGAGGGTATTTAATTATAATTGCTAATTCAATTACTTATTAAATACCAATCCACTATTATATTATTCACTATAACAGTAGTTATTACTACATTCACTACATTCACTTTTATAACCCTGTAAGTACATATTATTATAACATTATAAATATAACAGAGGTATATCGTACCTCACACTTCGACGGCTCGGGATAGACTGTGCGAATGACATCTGACATCGTCTTTTTATAACATTTGAGACGTCGCATTGCATCGAATGATTTTCATCTACCTACTTATAAAAATATTGTATAAGGTAGTTTCTTATTTACAAATCCTTTAAAATATTCTTTATAGTAATATAAATACACTATAATACATCAAGCTACACCTCACCTGATCGCTGGCCACTCCATATTTTAACATGATTCTAACACGGCCATACTGACAATTACTTCGCTCTCGAAGTATATACAACGAATTTTATTGCAAATTGCGATCACATATTACATACTTAAACTTAGTCATTATAATTATATTTCTTTTACATCACTTTTTGCAAAACAGAATTTATACATTAAAGAAAAAACACTTCCTTAGTATCAAAATTACCCCAAAAAGAATAGTCAACACCAAAAAATATAGATATTCAACAACATTTTGGTACTTTGTCTCAAACTTAAGATTTAAACATTATTTAGTCTTCGATCTTTATGAAATCTTAGCATAGTAGAAGGGCAAAAAACATTTTATAAAATGTGTGTAAAATATATATATATATTATCATCTGTTATTATTCAGTTATCTAAGAACATTAATTACCTCCGAATCCAACGGAATAATGTGAAATTTTATAAAATGTCTTTTGTTATTGTTCGGTTATCCAAGAATATTGATTACCTCCGAATCCAACGGAATAATCTGAACTTTTATAAAATGTCTTGTTATTGTTCAGTTATCTACGAATATTGATTACCTCCAAATCTAACTGAATAATCTAAACTTTATCATTTCAAACACTATCTATAAATTTACCATTACATTAATTCTGCATCACGTCATTTGATCATAACAGTCTTATTTTACCCGAGATGCAAGTCTCGTATTTTACCCGAGATGTAAGACTCGTATTCTCCACGAGGTATTACAGTCTCGTATTTTAACCTTAGTCTTAGTCTTAGTCTTTAGTCTCATCCTTACTTTTTATTTTTACTTATAACCACCACTAATGCCAAAAGCCAATAACACCATATATATAGTAACACAAATAGCAATGTTTTTAATCTATCACGGCCATTCTGAACTGCACTTTGATCTCAAAGTGTTAGTAAATCCATAAAAATAAAATAATACCTATTGTACTCCTTGTCATACTTAGTGTAAACGCTATTGTCTTTTTTTATTATTCGAATTTAGTTCGTTTCAACTGTACTTGACTTTACTTTGACTGAAATTTACTTTATTATTGTATTTATTGTAGCTTATTTTGAATAAACTTTACTATTGCATCGACTGTACTCCGCGTTTCGAACTGGTCGGTGGTCCATTTGCTAAACTAGTATTTGATATTTATTTTTATATTGACGTGTTGCAAGTTCCGATTTAATAGTCCATGCAGAATATTTTATTTTTTATTTGAATTTAATATTGAATCGAATGTACTTTTACTTTCATATTGAGTTGACTGTACTTTTACTTTAATATTGGACCGACTGTACTTTTACTTCATTGGCTTTAAAAGACTTTTGACTTTATTGGCTTTAGGTAAATTGAAAATGTGTCCAACTAATAAAAAAAAATGGGTCGTATTTTAAAGTCCTGGTAACCATCACACATTAACGATTGTCAGTATCAATGAATCCAAATGGATTAAGAGGCTCTTTCAATCTTTCTATCTCGGTGTATGTGTAAACATACCTTTTAGTAATTCTCATAATAAGTAAATCTACTTTACATCTCATAATAAGTAAATGTACTTTACACAGTAATCATAATAAGCAACTGTTCGGCCAACCTGATACATCTTAATAATAGGTTACTTATCAGGTACCGAAAATAACTATATTATTATAAAATACAAAATATTAACACCACTAATTCTGATCACCAAACTTTTAGAATAGGTACGGAATATTAACACTACTTATTCTGATAAAACCATTTCAGTTCACCCCAAGGATTAACCTTGCTATATGTATTAGTCAAGCCACATATTTTATTTAAGAAAATAAACCGTTTGATCATTACTTTCTTTTTTTTTTTATATAGGGTAGCTTTAAATATGAAATCCAGTATTATATCAATGATACCAGCCAGAAAATTTAAAATTATTCGTTAGTGATCAGCCCGAGTGATTTGCAATTAGAACTATCAGGAAGTTCACTATCCAACTTGAATCTTATTAATCACAAAAGCTACAATACCGTTTTTGTGCACTTTTTTTGTTGGTGGTTTGGAAATACACTGCTTCGCAGTACCGCTGCAAATTGATGCTGGATTTCACTGCCTTGCAGATAGCTGTGCCGTCAGTCATTGCTCCAGTGGGTAGCAAATATTACAGAAGGCTTTTGGCAAGCCTCCCAGATGCAGATACAATCTGAAACTTGTACAATATGTATTAGAAAATGGTTTTTGCGTATCCCACTTCTGATGTTAGATTTAGGGGGGTAAAATTAGAGGTGACCATATATATATATATAAGCCTATAACTTACTATATATACCCATAAACAGGATGCCATTTGTAATTATGTATTTGAACCAAGGAAATTAAACAATAAATACAATTCCGTTTTATCACTCTTTTATTCTGTTATACTACGTCAGTTCCAAAAGCTGTTGTAGACAGGAAAGAACTGACAAGAAAACCTGTCTGCCTTCTAACCACAAGATAATTAATATTTTACTTCATGTTACACCAGGCTCGTAGCCAAATATTACAATATAAGACAACCCTGGTTGCAGACCAGTTACAACAGTATAATAGCTAAAACTATAACACATACTTATCACATAGGAACCACATTGGAGTCGAACCACTTCTCATAATTATAGCCAAATATTACAATATAAGGCAACCCTGGTTGCAGACCAGGTACAACACTATAATAGCTAAAATTATAACACAGATACTTATCACATAGTAACCACATTGGAGTCGAACCACTTCTCATAATTATCAGTATGACAATACTTGCACAGTCACTAATATGGTATAATGATATTCAATCATCTGGTATATCAGTTAAACAGACTAATAGCCGACACTACGATACATAGGTAGTACATAAAACTTAGATACCACACTGGTATCGAACCAGCCCTTATAATCATTGGTATAGCCATACTTTTACAGACATTATGATAGTTTATTATCCCCAAGGATTATCGCAAATACATCAAGTAATACTTTGATTAGGTTACTTTACAAGTATATTTTAGTTACACAATATTTAGAACACCCAAAGAGGGTATTTAATTATAATTGCTAATTCAATTACTTATTAAATACCAATCCACTATTATATTATTCACTATAACAGTAGTTATTACTACATTCACTACATTCACTTTTATAACCCTGTAAGTACATATTATTATAACATTATAAATATAACAGAGGTATATCGTACCTCACACTTCGACGGCTCGGGATAGACTGTGCGAATGACATCTGACATCGTCTTTTTATAACATTTGAGACGTCGCATTGCATCGAATGATTTTCATCTACCTACTTATAAAAATATTGTATAAGGTAGTTTCTTATTTACAAATCCTTTAAAATATTCTTTATAGTAATATAAATACACTATAATACATCAAGCTACACCTCACCTGATCGCTGGCCACTCCATATTTTAACATGATTCTAACAAGTGCGTGAAAGTGGATATGGCAAGGAAGGTAGTGAGAGTGACTGAGATAATAATTGGCAGGAATGTATGGAAATAACTGACACAAGGTAACGATCAAGCAAGACTATTTAGTAGTATTAGTAACTAAATAACTAGCCGAAGAAAACAATACATATGTTACATTGACAGTAGGTACAGATCAAAAATACAGTCCTTTGTTAACCAAGAGCGGCCAAAAAAAGAGATCAAATCAGTAGGTTCCAATGCATATTAATTTACTGTAACCTATTCGCAACCCGGTCAGCTAATATTTCATAACAGACACTTCCTGGGTCAGGCGGAAGCGCGTGCGCACATCCACATTCAAACCATGCACATTAACCATAAAAATACTACATGTCGAATTTAAACCTTAACATCTTTCAAATGAAAACTTATTTTAAGTGCTGTGAAAGCTACCATGTAAAGAAAGGGTAAGGTAAGGGTAAAGGTATAATTAACCCCCGACGCAAAAACGACGGGGTGTTATAAGTTTGACGTGTATGTGTGTGTGTGTGTGTATGTGTGGTTGTGTGTGTGTGTGTCTGTCTGTGGCATCGTAGCACCCAAACGGATGAACCGATTTGGATTTAGTTTTTTTGTTTGAAAGGTATATTAGTCGGGAGTGTTCTTAGCTGTGTTTGAAAAAAATCGGTCCAAGATGGCCGCCGCCACAACATGTTGGAATACAAATCTATATATATAAAAATGAACCCCTATTTCCCTTGGTCACGACATCACGCCTGAACGGCTGATCCGATTTCGCTAATTCTTTTTTGTTGTGTTCGTTGTTGTTAGGAGAAGGTTCTTATGAAAGAAAAAATGAAGAAAATTGCGCGAAAAATTAGAAAATTTAAGAATACATGAACACCATATAAAATAGCTGATCCGACATACGCCATGTCTAAATTTTGAATTTGGAATACGAATTGGAAAAAAATGTGTTTATTATTCTAATACTACTGTATGATATTCTTCTATGTTACCTGACGTTTGCTGATATAGAATTGACATAATGCGTGCAAATATCGTCAGAGGGTGATTAGTAGACATTCTTCTGAATTGCATGAATGCCAGTTGCTTGGACCGCGAAAATATATATGGTGGTTATTTTTTTATTTACGTCCAAAAATTTATGGTTTATGGTAGTATGAACGAACGCCCTTGAGCGTAGACGTATATGGTTGTATGGGTCCCATAGGTATATAGGCTGTGACCTATTAGTGTCGGGAGCTCCGTGGGCGTATGGGGCCCGAATTGAAATGCTTTCCGTTCTCAAATTAATAAGGAGAATTTGATACAGCTAATTGATTCTAATTTCTAAGATGAAACGAAGTTTGCCGGGACAGCTAGTTTCTTTATAATTCCCTCAATATGGGTATCAAATGAAAGAGCTTGACTAGTAGATCAATTTAAAAAGTATAAAATAAAAATTAAATTAAAAATTTAAAAAACCCCCGTCACAAAAAACACCAAAAAGTTGAAAATAAATGAATAAAATTTAATTCAACGGTTGCCATGTCGAGGGACCTTACGATATAAAGGAGTACTTAACCAGTTACGGTCCCCCGACATGGCAACCGTTGAATTAAATTTTATTCATTTATTTTCAACTTTTTGGTGTTTTTTGTGACGGGGGTTTTTTAAATTTTTAATTTAATTTTTTTAATCCATCGATGTACACCATTGTGCCACGTAACTGGTTGATAAAGAAGTATTAGTCGGGTTCTGAGGTGAATACCACTAACAGTTTTGTTACGACAGCTCATAGAAAATGATGACGTAACGCGGAAAGATAAATGGCTCTATCAGTCTCTCTCTTTGCACTACCTACTAGTGTCATCATCATCCTCATAGCGGTTTCGTAGCTTCTTCCAAAATATGCGCTTTAGATTCCGGGGTCCCATTATGATTTTTGATTGGTGTATCAACTTTTCCAGGAGCGACTACCGTCTGACTTCCCAACCCCAAAGGGGAAAGCCTGTGCCAGAGCAAGCAAGTGCACCGACTAACAGATAAGGCAATGAGCCCTAAAGGTGTTTAAAGCACCCTGTTAGTACACGCTGTACCTACACGCTACCTACTAAACTTATTTATGTTACCTCTTTTTACCTGACTGCCGTGGGAAAGAGGGTAATTTTTTATTATCTATATATGTATAAATCAATTGCTGTTCGTTAGTCTCGCTAAAACTCGAGAACGGCTGAACGGATTTATCTTATCTTGGTCTTGAAATGTTCGTGGATAGACGTATAAGAACATTTATAGGTAAAACAAGGTTTAAAAGGTGAGAAAAATTCGAATAATTGCCGGGAACCGACATTCACGCGGGCGGAGCCGCGGGAAAAAGCTAGTAGGTAATAATTTTATTGTTGATTGAATATTCCTCATTTGGATTGTTCCTACATAATCCACATAAAAATGGACACGCATAATGAATGCCCCGAACGTCATTCTGTTTAATGCTGAAAGTCTGTACTGTAAACTTGGTTCCGATGATTTTCGAGTTTCATTTTATAACTCTTTGAACATGCCTTTTAACTCTTCTTTAACAGTCACTAGGTTTAATACGGCCAGGTGGAAGGACGACCTCATCAAGGTCGCCGGGAAGCGCTAGATGCGGGCTGCTTCAGATTGGTCATTCTGGAGGCCTATGTTCAGCAGTGGACTATGTGTGGCTGATATGATGAGGTTTAATATATATTACATTTAATCGCTCTAACTATTAAGAGAATCGATTCAATTGACGGACAATTGAGTACCAGGCCCCTAATAGTCTTTGAACGACCACGTAGGTAATTTTCTCCTCTACTTGAAACCGCAAATTGTTTGAATTTTGAAATTGAACCGTTTTGTTTTCATGCTATTGTATGCATGAAAACAAAACGACATAATGGCCATGGCTATTAAAGATGCACGCCAACTTTCTTTATTATTTTCATATCAAATACAATACATTTTCTCTAGTGGTATTTTGTATGATATTGGGCGTCACTAGTTTACAATAAAGATTCCACTAATATTATCTGAACATCCTGCTTTTAAATTTTCTTTAAAGCATGAAATTCAATATAGCGATGCCGCGATACCATTTATTTGTGTTTGTGTTTTGAGTGGGTGGCTGCATGTTTTAGATTGACAATTTATTTAGGTAGGTAGCCCAATAGCCGGTTTATTAAAATCTTTTTACGATTTCTTCCTCGGTGGGCCGCTAAGGAAACTATAGAAAGCTGGAAATGGAAAGGAGGAAATATGACTAACTATAATTATTTCCATTTTAAGACAACTTTCCACGCTCGGTCTGCGGACACGAAACGGCCTGCTTTTGCGCACCGAGCCACGCACCGTGGAAAGTTCGTCTGTGGATGTGGAAACTCAGACAAATTCGTTGCTTGTAGTTGATTCTGCGAAATAGAAGCAGACCGACACGTCGTCGTTATGTGAATATCCTTGATCGGTAACCGTCCAATACAATCTGCAGAATCGTGCACCATGAAGCTTTTGAGTTTTTCTTCTTTTTCATAAGCTTCACTACTCGTAGCTCCACAACCTAGACATTGAAAATTGAAGTTCATTTTAATTAACGCAAACGTTATAGGATCATAATAGTGCGAAACGTTCCCATTTTGATTCGATTAACTCTAATAGTGCTAGTTGAAATGCTTCCGTATAATCGCAAATGAAATTGGCCTATCGGTTTGCCAGACTGTTAGGCCGTCCGCTGAGTTGAGCTGGACCTGGTGCGCTCTGTACGGGCGCCCGTAATACAGCACTACCGCCTATTCCGTCAAACAGCAGGTGTGTTGACAGGGTTGGCTGAGCCGCACTTCACTGCACCTGCCATAGTACGTCTGCCAATCAGTGAACGGGTCTCTGAGGCAGTCTTTCCTCCCAGGATTGGGGGTTGACCACAAATTACCTAATATATAGGTTAGTTGGTGGCCTGCAGACCAGACCGGATCAGAATGATATGCAAAGGACACATTCCAAAGAGACTTTTATGTTTAACGACGACACTTGAAAATATTATTGAAACACCCATATAATCTTCCAAATGTATTGTCTCAACTTCTATGTACCTTATAAAATGCTGGGACATTCTCGTTATGGATTTTTATGTACACAATTTTATGGTGTTTCTGATTGGTAATCCATAATAATACCGTACTAATATTATAAATGCGAAAGTAACTCTGTCTGTCTGTCTGTATGTTACGCTTTCACGCCTAAACCACTGCACCGATTTTGATGAAATTTGGTAAACGGGTAGATTAGACCATGAGAAAGGACAGGACGAGCTGTACACACACACTGACAAGATTGGCTACATCTTGAAGCGAGCTTCAATCAACACATACTACAAGCCGCCAACGAAGATAAGTCCATTTTTACCATCTGTCAAGTGCCAACTATCTCTACAAGATGCAGGGGTCTACAAAATAGACTGTGACTGTGGGCTCTCATATATTGGTCAAACCAAGCGAAGCATTGGAACTCGGGTTAAAGAACACATAGCTGACATAAAACACCAACGCTCAACAAAGTCAGCTGTATGTGAACACGCGCAAAAGGGCACCGACCATTACCTAAGGTTTGATAAACCGCAGATACTCGCCAAAGAACACCGATATATTCCTAGAACGATCCGCGAGGCTATTGAAATTAAAAAAACACCCAAATTTTAATAGAGAGGATGGATGGACCGTACCACCAGCTTGGGACCCAGTCATCCACTTAATCAAACCCAGTAAGCAGCAAAATCCAGCAAGACTTAACAACACAGTGAGCTCGTTCTGCGTAAATACGAACACCAATATTTCACCATGATTCGGGTATTTTGAGATAACTTATACTTCAAACTATTTGACAACTATCATCGTGAGTCACACCGCGAAAATGGCTGTCGGGTTAAAAAGTAACAATAACAAATATATCGCGATGGAATCCGTAAAGAGTGGTTTTATTTCAATGAGTGATATTCGCGTAAACTTCAGAAAATATCAGGGTGTTCCTATTTAAAGAAAGCATACAACATAGATTTTTTCTTGATAAAGTTAAATTTAAAGAATTCTAGGAGCTTAATGCCATTGATCGCAAACTTTTTTTGATATTTGTATATACATAGTACGTATCGCACTCGCGTCGGTGCCATCCACGGAGGAGAGAAGTATTTCCTTCTCCATGGTGCCATCGATGAGCTGAAATAAAACTTGGCCCTAGGACCCGGTGCCTCGCACCCCTTGCACCTGTTATAATTCTATGATGTGATCATAAATGCCCAGATAATTAAAAACACAACTCTAATTACGAGTTTACGGCTTTATATTTGCGGTAGAAAATAAAATTTTACATAGGTACCCACAATAAAAAATTCACGATTGTGTCAGAGAAGACATTGAATATGAATCGATTGTATTTTCTTCTTAAGTTTGCATGCTTGTCACAAAGAGGGTTCAGAACAACACTCCTCCTCACAATGGTTAAGCATTTACTTAGTATTTGAAGTTTCTTTGTAATGCACACTAATTATTATTCCACGTTGTATAATAAAGAAGTGCATTCTCAGGTCGATGTGTTTTAATTTGCTACATAAGATAGCATTTTCACATAACTTCAATACCACTTGGTTAACACTGAAAATCATTCACATTCATCAAACACTGATGTCATGTGTTTCAGTAGTAGCCTTAAATGGAGAGCTCTTTCACAGCTTCGGATAGCGACATAATAATTTATATTCTTCATTCAGTATAAGCAGTTGACATAGTAGATGCTCGTTGCTTCGGACTCCCAGCTTATAAGTTACAACCCCGCTCTGTTCAAGTTACAACCCAACCACTTTAAATAGTACATAAAATATAAATAGGTAATTGAAGGAATTTTTACAGCATAAAGTATGCTAACTATACAAATCGAATGCATAGGGAAAAAGAATCTTCTCGGGCGGGACTCGAACCCGCAGTCTTTCCCTTACAGGGAGAATGCCTGACCAATTCGGCTACCGAGACACGCCCGATATGATTCAAATTTCCCATCTTATACGTCTTTTAAGGCGACGTGGCGTCATCTACCGATTTTCTCACGAACTATCGGAATCAATGAATGATGTTACACTCATTTTTAAACATTGATTTTTGATAACTGCGCCCAAACAATTGAAGGAATTTTTACAGCATTAAGTATGCTAACTATACAAATCGAATGCATAGGGAAAAAGAATCTTCTCGGGCGGGACTCGAACCCGCAGTCTTTCCCTTACAGGGGGAATGCCTGACCAATTCGGCTACCGAGTTCATGAGAAAATCGGTAGATTAATAGTGTCAGGCATTCCCCCTGTAAGGGAAAGACTGCGGGTTCGAGTCCCGCCCGAGAAGATTCTTTTTCCCTATGCATTCGATAAATAGGTAATATTTGCATGATTTGATCATAAATGCCCAGGCAATGTAAACTATAACGGTCTTACTAATAAAAACTTACGCAGGGTGTATAACGCAGTTATAGCAAAATGTCTACTAATGAAAACTATTTTTTTTTTATATATAAGGACACGTCAATTTGACTTCACCTCGCCAGATATTAAGCTAAAAGCAAAGTCTCGGAAAGAGGGTCACCATCGGAAACATGTACCATGTTAACAGTGGTGGCACTCAGCTTGACGGCCTCGTTAGATGCCTTTTCACGCCCCGCTTAAAGGACCCGGGACTGTAGGAACAAGGAAACACGTGAGCTGGCAGGGAGTTCCAGGTCTTAATGGTGCGGCATAGGAATTAGTTGCTGAAACGCTTGGTTCTTGCTGGTATAGTCTACACCGTATATGGATGGCATCTTAGCCCTGCACGTGTCGTCAGGTGTAGGAAAGCAGAGGATGTGACTAATTAGAAGAGCTCGTCAGAACATTCACCATGGTAGAGACGGTAGAAAACTGCCAAAGACGGCAACATCTCTACGCATCTGCAAAGGCTCGAGGGTGTTCGTGACCTCAGAATTCCCAATGATGCGGACCGCACGTCGCTGCAATCTGTCGAGAGCATCTAGTAAGTGCTTTGCGGAGCCGTCCCAGAGATGTGAGCAGTATTCCACGCAGGAACGAATTTTGGTCTTGTATAGAAGACATTTTGACATTAGTCTTGTATACGCTCCTTATACACAGAACGAATCTACTAGGAAAAGATAAACAATGTTTTAACCGGCCATAACCATTGATTAAGGATTATGTAAGAAATAAAATGGAAAAAAGTGCGAGTCAGACGTCGACGTCGCATCCGAAAGACTATGCTGTGCCATTATCTATACAAGATTAGACACTATATTATATCTTTTTTTTTAGTTTCACCTGTCTTATATTAATATTGCGCAAAAAATGGCAAATATATCCTTTGGTAGACTTAATACAAGCTTAGTTTTGGGCGCCCACGTTATTTTATCGTTTTTAGTTTTTGTTCATAAGGCGAATTGGCGACAACAGAAATATTTCATTTCCGTGTCTCGGAGAGCCCGTTAAGTTGCCGGTCCCAGTTATTCATGGCATACGAACATCTATTGTAGTCGTTACGGGTACCTGGAGCCCTAAAAGTCCAACAACTGGTCTGACTGCAGTATTTCGATATCGCATGGGTTCTGACAGGGATTAACGCTAGGATGAAGAAGTCCAAAAAATAAAAAGCAAAAAGAGAAATAAAAAGCAAAGCAGATAGATGTAAAGAGCACCGTTTTCGTTTTTGCTTAAGGTGATTGTAGATAGTAAAATGAACAACAGCTCATGAACTATATAATATGAGAGACAGAACGAATAATGATAGAATTTATTTTCCCTACGGATACGATAATAAAATTTAAATGTGCTTCAAGATTGTAAGGTCCTGCAGATGTCTGTATTATACAAAACTAATAGGTAAATCTTCTTTACAGCGGAGTCCTGGTAGCATGGGTCCTGGTAGCATTAACTAATTATTCTGGACTCTTGTCACCTACTCTCTTATTTCTCCCTTCTATGGAAGCTTCCTCTTATGGACTATTATTATAACAATATGCAGTCCGAAATACAATTTGATTGTTTGCTTCCTTGTTTTTTAATTCCGTAATAAACATAATTGGTCTGGGCTTACTCCAGGTCATCCCAATGAGAAGCGCGTTTCCTTAATTTTACCCTCTTACTAATAAAAATTTCTTATAGCGCTGTTTAACAGTTGTATAGTACAACAGTGTTTAAGCAAGCACAATTACCGTGCTTTTCTGAACATGCCCCTAAGTTATCATTGAAGTGATCTAATTGAGCATGGAGTATAATGTACTTTGAGTGACATTCTAGGTACAACTGTAATTGATATTGAGGCAACGTTTTGTTTTATCCATAAACTTAATTGTTTTAACACTTAGGCGGTTGGCACACTGCGACGCTCGACGCGGCGTCTTCGTCGACGCGCGTCGACGCGGGAGAGCTAGTATAGTCCGAGAGATTTTAGAATTTTTTTGGTAGGTAGGTGTGTGAAATAATCTAAAATTTTGAGAAAAGTAAAGTAAAGCCATCCGACCATTAGCTCGATAGCCCAGACTATATTAAGAACGCTAGAGATGAAAAGAAAATGATTAGAAGTGCAAGCTATTTTCGACTTATTGACATGACATAGTAACTAATTTTTTTTCTTATATTCGTGATCAGCGTCATCTTTTAACGCGAAAAGAGACGTAACTAAGAAAATGCCATTTAGGTTGAAAGTCGCTTGCAGTCTCTGCGTGTTCCGATAATGAGCCAAAACAGCGGTGTCGGCTCCAATACCCGATATTGGGCATCGATATTTGACTTCCTCCGATCTCGGATGTCGGATATTGGATATCCCAACAAGCAAATTAGTCTTATAAGGTTGAGTTTATTCAGCTTTTCGGTGATATAAAAGTCGAGTAAGTGTGAATTATTCAGCACGTGTCGTATAAAAGCATCTTATATAGCATTTTAGTTATTCAGCATTTCGGTCACATAATGATGCTGAGTAAACGTTTACTCTGCATGCTTATATGACTAAAGTGTCGTATAAGATTTGCTGTATAAGTCGCTAGTATACGACGCTTATGTTACTATTTCTTCGAGTAAAAGCAAATTATATAGCTTTCTTGTGACACAGTCGAGTAAAAGCTACATCGTTGCTTTTATACTGCTATTATGTTGTATAAGTTGCATTCATACGACTATTACAAGCCTAGTGCCAAGTGTTGTATAATTGCTTGCACTGCTCACTTATCACTTGTCTTAGTTTTCTTGTGTACAATAAGTGGTTGATTGAACAAATAAATAAACAAAAGATCTTTTTTAGAAAACTTTTTAGGAAGGTCTAAGGAACCCTAAAATATAATCAACGTGGTATCATGGCGCTTATACTGCTAATTTGCTGTATAAGAAGCTATTATACCACCTGTTAGCAGTAAAAATGGTGTACAAATGAATGTTGATATAAAAAATATTTGTTATTATATTCATATTACTAATAATTGAAGGGGGACGTTAAATATTTATGATAAAACCTAGTATATTTCATCAGAAAACTTACCGTCGCAATACTTTGCAAACCTATGCGTGAGTTTACGAACCTACATTTGGTGCAACCTACAAATTAACATGTCTGCTAAATAAATTGTAGGTACTTATAATTTTTTATAATTTTTAAAACACAACACGACGCACTTGCTTAATTTAACAAACAAACGTAACATAAAAGTCATATAAGTTACAGTTATAGCGCAACTTAAGCTTGTAACAGTCACTCCGGCGACAATTACGTGACGATGTAACTGAATAAGTTACCTTTATACGATGTCTATGTGACTGAATTGCTAAATAAAATGGGCCCAAATCGCGTTGTATAAACGTTTTCATTACGTTTATACGACTTCTATTAGGAGCCAAAATGCTGAATAATTTGCGTTGCCGCGACTACTACACGACATATTTTTGCTAGTTGGGATCGGACGTCAGTTGATGTGAAAGCGCTCTTAATTTGACGTTACATCAGCATTGCAAAAATATTAATTTAAAATTTCGTCTCAAATTACACAGAAATTTCTAACAGCTCTCGGACTAAAACTCCCTCGAAAATCACGCGCGTGATTGCAGATTTCAGTGTGCCATACCTCGCGTTTTCTGCTTGTACGCGCGTATTCTGCGGCAACGCGCGTGATTGCGTTGTCAGTGTGTGGGACCCCGCGTTTTTCTATACAAAATGAGCTTCGTAGAGGCGACGAGCGCGACGCCGCGTCGACGCAACAACGCTCGACGCCGCGTCGCGCGTCGCAGTGTGCCAATCGCCTTAATTCGCAGGTGAGCTTCACTACACTGTAATTATGTTTTCTATAACGCCATCTAGTAATTTTTCGAGGTACTAGCTTGGATGTTACTCACATGGCGTTTACATTATGGAAATGGAAGGAGTGACAGCATCGAGAGGGCGACAATTTATATTAATTCAATCCTCATTAAAAAATGATAACATATGCCTTGTGTCCGTATAGCTCTACCGTTCAGTCATACTAGTAGGACTAAATGGAGAAAAAAATCCGTTTATTTCTACTAGTAGGACTAAACGAAGTAATAAAATCATGAACTTCGTGTCAGTACTACGAAGAGATGGGCTGAAAAAAAATTATAATCCTTTTTCTTTTACGATTACATACATAGTTATATTCCTCTTTGGTCGTTCATTTTATTAACTTATCGGTATCTAAAAATAATTTGGATTTAAATTATTCCCATCTCGACACTCGTCAAATGAATTAAATATGGCTAATGATAGTGATATAGTAAATTTAAAAAGACTCGTGGTACTGTGCACATACATTCTGGGTACAAGTATTATAAAAGTCGTTTCTATAAGGGTGGAGCTATTGTGTGGCGATGTACTTAGCAGTAAAAATAAAGAAAGCGGTTGTTATGAATGTTCTGTATCATTGACGATTAAGGTAAATCATACTTGAAACACTTTTTGTAAACATCTTTTTTTTTATACTGGACACGTCAATTTGACTTCACCTCGCCTGATGTTAAGCTAAAGGCAAAGTCTCGGAAAGAGGGTCACCATCGTAAACATTTACCATGTTAACAGTGGTGACACTCAGCTTGACGGCCTCATTAGATGCCTTTTCACGCCCCGCTTAAAGTACCCGGGACTGTAGGAAGAAGGTGAGCTGGCAGGGAATTCCAGGTCTTAGTGGTGCGGCATAGGAATGAATCACTGAAACGCTTGGTTCTAGCAGGTATACTCTGCACCGTAAATGGATGGCATCTTAGCCCTGCACGTGTCGTCCTGTGAAGGAAAGGGGCGGGTGGGTGTGAATACCAGAATCAGAATCATGTATAAGTACCAGACTATTTCAATAATTTTCACACACACTTATAATAAATGCGAAAGTAACTAAGTACTTAATATGTCTAATGTCTATGCATCTGTTTGTTAACGTTCATATTTTACTTACCGTATTTCTTTAAATTGTATTTATCTACATTTATTTATATGACGGAGTGATCACTAAAAGAAAATTACACGACAAGGACTGCTTTGCTGATTTCGCACGAAATGTGATTGAGCAGAAAATGGTAGAATGCAAAGAAAAATTGTGAAGTCTAACTTTGAAGAATCGGTCTCTAAATTATTTAACGAAACCGTATGCTCTTTCAAAAACTCCAATTTAGATTTAATTAAAAAAATACCTAATTATTATAATGGTATGTAATGCTAGAAACAGAGCTGCTGGAATCCCAAAAGTATTGTACCGTAGCGTTTCAGATGTTCAAGTTCCTCCGCAACCTAAAACTTTTCTTATGGGTGATTATGATTGCGATAGAGAGAGAATATTAATATTTTGCCATCCTCACATCAAAACCTTTTGTCATCAATTACACACTATTTTGCAGATGGAAGTTATAAAAGTTGCCCGGAACCGTTTAAACAGCTATACTCTATCCATGGGGATTGTCACAGTAATGAAAAATAATCAAACGTACTGCCTTTGATTTATGTCTTAATGATAAATAAATCTAATCAATCATATCAAAATGTATTCAATATCATCAAGTCTCAAGTGCCACAATGGCAATCTTTAAAGTTTTCTTTCGACTTCGAAGAGGCTGCAATGAAAGCAATCGCGGAGGTGTTCCTAAATGTGATTTTTAAAGGATGCTTAGCTATCATTTTACTAATGCAATCTGGAGAAAGGCTAAACAATTAAAATTAACAAAAATGAAACGAACAAAAATAATTTTTCAACTAAGCGGTATTCTTCCATTGTTGCCGATTCACGATATTCAAGAAGGTTGGTCGTATGTAAAGGAACAGATGAATATATTAATTACCTACGGTATTAACATGCAGCCGTTCATTAAATATGTCGAGTCATATTGGATGAAAAGTGAGAAATTCATCAGTATTTGGAATGTTTTTGAGGAACGCTTAAGAACAACTAATTACGTGGAAGGATGGCATTTGAGGCTTAACAATAATTGTAAAACAAGAGGTCATGTAAATATGATGCAATTATTACACGTGTTATATAAAGATGCCTCGTTAAATATAACAAAAAGCATACAAATAGAAAACGACAATATGCAGATAAAAAAGCAGGAAAATTGAAAATATCATAAATGATCAGTATATTTTGAAACAGCAAATGATGCTGGTCAATGGCCAAATATCTACTTCCTTTTTTTAGAATCATTGAGGTAAAATGTTTTTCATGATAATGTTTGTTTTAGTTTAGCTAAGTTAAGAAACTTAAATTATGAAGAGTTAGCAATTTATTTTTTCGTGCATTCGTTTCTTCTGCGTTCGTGCATTCATTAAATATTCATACTCTGCACTTGACTTTTTTGTCCGTATAGTCCTACTAATATTGTCTGTTTAGTTCTATTGAATTATGTATAGCCCGTCAAGAAAGTCGTGAAAATTGAGGGTGGCGCTGCTGCGCTTAGGCGATTGGCACACTGCAATGCTCGGGTTTCGTACATAATACCGAAAGTTAAATGATTGAACAACAATAGGTCGACAACGTTTGGTCGGACGCTCAAATCGTCGCTGGTACATTAGGTCGAAACGTTAATACGTGGAAAATGCAATAGGTCGATAATGATTGGTCGAAAGATCAAATTGTCGCTGGTCTGGTATATTAGGTCGAAAAATGAATACGTCGACGGATTACTACGTAAAAATGCAATCGGTCTATTGTCCCCTCCCCATAAAGTTGAAATTTTCAAAAGTCTGTCTTTGCGGAATCTATGAAATAAACCTATGTTATACCTAAGTATAAGTTCATTTTAGAGACAAGTCATATATATTGAGATTTAATATGAATAATTTATTATTTCAGTCCACTTCCTTATAGTTAACAAAATAATTATTAATCATCATTTTCATTGATTCATTATCCAGTAAAGGAACGCAACCAATACCATGTCAATGAAATTAATTTACAGGTAACCTATTTTACGTAATTTAATTTTTAAATTTATGAAGTAATTCATAATTAAAAAAAACTGCCAAGTGCGAGTCGGACTCGCCCATGAAGGGTTCTGTAGCAGCAAGTAACATAATATAAAAGTTCTTGAAGTTCATTAAATGTTTTTTTTTTATCATTTTTGAGTTAATTGAATGAAAGGCGAAAATTGCTGTTTATGACGTTTTAAAAAACTACTAGATCTCGTTCAAACCAATTTTCGTTGGAAGTTTACATAGCAATGTACATCATATATTTTTTTCAGATTTATCATTCCCTTAGTTTAGAAGTTAGAGGGGGGGGGACACACATTTTTCCTCTTTGGAAGTGTCTCTCACGCAAACTATTCAGCTAAAAAAAATATCTTAGTAACCTCAATAGCATTTTTGAAGACCTATCTAGATACACCACACGCATGGGCTTGACGTATAAAAATTTTTTTACTGACTTTCAGTTCTAAGTATGGACCCCCTAAATTTTTTCCTTTGTTCTATTTTTGTGTGAAATTCTTAATGCAGTTAACAGAATACCTCTACTTACCAAGTTTCCACAGAAAAGGCCTTATAGTTTCGGAGAAAAAAGGCTGTGACATAGGGACGGATAGACAGACAAACATGACGAATCTATGATTCCGTTTTTGCCATTTGGTGACGGAACCCTAAAAAGTGTGCGGTTGGTGTCTATTAATTGTGTTCTGTCTTAGATGATATATTCTAAGCTGTGATTCTAAGTGTTCTGTACAAAAATCGTAAATATTTGCTTTTAAAATGAGTTATATCTACGAGACTTTGTTGTCACAGCGTGGTAAAAAGTTGTTAGTTATAGATGGTTATGTGATGGCACTGAACAAGAAAAAATATAATGTACATTATTGGTACTGTGTATATCGTAATGCAAAGCATTGTACTAGTACGGTGTCAAGTGAACAAAACGAAACTGAAAAACATCGGCTTCGTCGTGAGATGACTCAACACAACCATGCTCCGGATCCGGGCAAGTTACATGAAATTCAGTTAAGAAATGCAATTAAACGTGAAGCAGTTTAAAGTTACGACAGCCCCGTTCAGATCATACAAAATGTCGCTCAAATACCGAGGACGAGTGCTTGTGCGCTACCAAATAAAAATGCAATGCGCATGATCGTGAACGCAAAAGAAATTGTCCGAAAGAGCCAGCCACACTACAGGATATAAACATTCCTGGCAATTTAAAGCAAGTAGCTAAACAGTGAAAAATTTTTCGCCTGTGATGTGAGATTTGGAAACCAGTGTATTTTAATATTCTGTACGGAAAAAAATTTAAAACTCTTGCAAGAATCAGAATTTTGGATAATGGATGGCATGCAGGAGACTCTACGCGGGTTTCGTGCGGTCCATGGCCCTATACGGATGTCTCGTGTGGGCGGACACCCCGGAGACCAGATTCATGCCCCTATTGCGTGTGCGTTTTCAAATAATATGTTGATGTTCCCGAGGACACAAAATAACGTCGAAGGTTGGCACAGACGGTGGAATAAGTTGTTGGACAAACAGAAACGAAGAAACGAGAAAATGAACAAGCCACGACAAACCACGAACTGGAAAAAATAAAGAGTTGCGTTGAAGGACCTTCCCCAAAGAAGCGAGGTAGAAGACATGAAAATGCAATTATGTCGATAGTTAACAAAAAATCAAACATGGACTTATTGGATTATCTTAGAGCGTTGGCAATGTATATCAAAATGTAATACATAATATTCTACATTATACATTTTATTTGATTGTTGTTATCAAAAATTATTATTTACACAAACATTCGGCGTTATACTAAAACTTCTTTATACTAAAGTTCTATCCAAGTGATATTAAATTCGAAATAGGATATAGGAATCAAGTGGGATTTTAACCCCACAACCTTTCCCTTACAAGGGGAATGTTCTACCAACTGAGCTATTGAGCCACACCTAAATGACTTCAAATTTCCGTTCTCTTTATATCCGTCTTTAAGGGCGACGGTGGAGATATCTACCAACTTTCTTACGAACTATTGGAACCAATTAATGACTTGTCAACCATTATTAGGGTTCCGTAGCCAAATGGCAAAAACGGAACCCTTATAGATTCGTCATGTCTGTCTGTCCGTCCGTCTGTCTGTCCGTCCGTATGTCACAGCCACTTTTCTCCGAAACTGGATGTATTCTGTGAACCGCATTAAGAATTTCACACAAAAACTTGATTTTTATTTATTGCAGACTCCCTCAATATTAATGACTTGTCTCTAAAATGAACTTGTACTTTTAGGTATTAAATAGGTTTATTTAAAAGATTCCGCAAAAGCAGTCTTTTTGAAAATTTCAACTTTATGGGGAGAGGACAATAGACCCTTTGCATTTTTACGTAGTAATCGTCGACGTATTCATTTTTCGACCTAATATACCAGCGACAATTTGATCTTTCGACCAATCATTATCAACCTATTGCATTTTCCACTTAATAATTAAATACCTCGACGTATTAACGTTTCGACCTAATGTACCATCGACGATTTGATCGTCAGACCAATCGTTGTCGACCTATTGTTGTTCGATCATTTAACTTTCAGTTATGTACGAAACCCGCAACGGGCTCGACGCGGCGTCGTTCGTCGACGCGCGTGGACGCGGGAGAGCTAGTATAGACCGAGAGATATTAGAATTTATTTGGTAGGCAGGTGTGTGAAGTAATCTAAAATTTTGAGAAAAGTAAATTAAAGCCATCCGACCATTAGCTCGATAGCCCAGACTATATTAAGAACGCTAAAGATGAAAAGAAAATGATTAGAAGTGCAAGCTATTTTCGACTTATTGACATGACATAGTAACAGTTTTTTTTTGTTATGTTCGTGATCAGCGTCATCTATTAACGCGAAAAGAGACGTTACTAAAAAAATGCCGTTTAGGTTGAAAGTCGCTTGCAGTTCTGCGTGTTCCGATAACGAACCAAAACAGTGGTGTCGGCTCCAATACCTGATATTGGGCATCGAAATTTATCTCGGATATCGGATATTGAATATCGGACGTCAGTTGATGTGAAAGCGCTCTAAATTTGCCGTTAAATAGTCATGTTGCATTGCACTAATATTAATTTAAAATTCGTCTCAATTACCTACACAGAAATTTCTAACAGCTCTCGGACTAAAAATCCCTCGAAAAACAAGCGCGTGATGGCAGATTTCAGTGTGCCATACCTCGCGTTTTCTGCTTGTACGCGCGTATTCTGTGGTAACGCGCGTGATTGTGTTGTCAGTGTGTGGGATCCCGTGTTTTTCTATACAAAATGAGCTCCGTAGAGGCGACGAGCGTGACGCCGCGTCGACGCAACAACGCTCGACGCCGCGTCGCGCTTCGCAGTGTGCCAATCGCCTCACATCTGGTATCCCTGTCACACTACAACTGAACAGTCTTGATCTGTTGTTTTTTATGGTATAAAGCAGTGGTACATATTTCATTATGAGAATTAATAAATAAAAGTTAAAAAAATGTCACAGTACTTTTTTTTTCACTTATTAAGGTATTAAATATACAACTTTACAACTGCCTAAAGTTTTTTTAGTGTAGGTACTTCTTTCTTCACTGTGTAAAAAAATGACCCTTTTACCTAACTGGTAAAGGAATTGGCTGAATACATAAAGTCATACATCGAAATCAACGAGTGATTTGATTTGGAAGTCGTGGAGTGTAGTCAATGCATACAAGGAAAATTATTAATTCCTGAAGTATTCATTCCTTGTATACATTTTTTTATACCACTTAGGTGGCAGATAAGCACAGGGTCACCCTGATTTACATATGTCAACATGAACTTGAAGCCTAATAAAACTTACAGCGTAACGATTTAGGAGCATAGATATTGTGTGAAATTTGGCGCGCGTGATTTGTAACCCCCATTCGGTGCAACCTGTACAACGGAGACGGCAATGCTTCTCTGCTCTCTCATCTTCAGCACAAGGTAGACGCTACCCCTTACTGCAATTAACGACCGCCGCGGGAGTAACCCTATAGAGAGCTGCTCGGAGGCTCGCTACGGTTTCCTGTGACTAGCATAAAGGTTAAATGATGACACCATACCTTCCCACACCCGCGAGGGCCATCTTAAAACCGTATATGGCCCAAGGTTACTGGGTTGTGAAGGAAATCGAGTTCATACCTCCACTGTGAACAGACGTGCATACGGATATTAAAATAATAAACATTATTTAATTAGCTGAATCGTGACCTAGATAACAACAACTATAGGTAATCGTGAAAACTGTGACAAATGCAAAGTGGTAAACATCTGTAAGGTGGACGTAGAATGTGCTATAATTGAGTGGACTTATTAACATGGCAGACAGTCCCTTTGATAAAGGTAGCAGGACCCCCCGCAGCCTCCCCCAACGTCTGCCCCGCCGCAAAGGCCAAATGTGACGTTTCAAGGCGCCCTCCAGGCGGAATGGGTGACGACGCCGGAAATCCAGAACTGGATGAGCTCTATTGAGCAGTGCCTCAATGAGGTATGCCATATTGCAACAGAAGGGAAACTGAACTCGGACCAGAAGCTGCGAATTAGTACTTTGTGTAGAAAAGTGGCAAGTGGAACCTCCCAAATGGCGGTACAATACCAGTCACTTAAAGTGAAAGCCGTCCAAGCTAGCACAGCTGGCCAAGCCCTTCAAGACCAACTTGACATTACAAAGCAACTGCATGACCTAAAAGAGACCATCGTTGAAACAACAACGAGCAAAACCACCGCAACGTTCGCCGATATGCTGAAAAAGGGTAATAACCAATACATACCCAAAACAAGCCTAAGCTCAGTGGCAATCTATCCCAATGACAAGGACAAGACAAGTGACGAGACCAAGTCATTAGTGCAAAAAATTATCTGCCCTGAGAGAATGAAGTTGCAAGTTAGAGGGCTACGAAAGACGAAGAACGGCGGCGTCATAATAAGCACTGACACAAAGGGAGACATCGAGAAGATAAAACAATCAGCCCAACTAACAAAATCAGGCCTTACCGTAGACGACCAGCTCAAAAAGAAACCACGAGTCATCGTTATAGGAGTACCAGCGACCATGCAGGAAAAGGAAGTATTTACCTGTTTGTACCACCAGAACCTAGTGGATAAAATACAAGGTTACAGCCTTGAAACGTTCCTGGCTTCGATTAGGCTAAGCCATGAATCGGGTAAGAGGGACGCAGAGACCTGTAACTACGTGATTGAACTACCTGCAAACATACGTAAGGTCCTGATTACCAATGAAAGGGTTTTTGTGAACTGGTCTTCTTGCCTTGCCCTGTTAGAGATTTTACGCTGGTTACTAGATGTTTCAAGTGCCATCAGTATGGACATGCTGCAAAAACATGCAGGGAGACGACACACACCTGCGGGCAGTGCGGAGAGCAAGGGCATACGATGAAGGACTGCACAAAGACGACAGAGGGAGCAAAATGCGCGACTTGCTCACGGTTCAAGAAGCCGAGTACGCATACCACGGGAGCGGCTGAATGCCCGGCGAGGATAATAGCCGAAAAAAGGTACATTAATTCTATTGATTATGAAGGCGCCTAAGAGCGCCCTTAACCAAGTTTATTGACCTTTATATTCTTGTTTTTATAGTTTAATTCTTTTTTAACTTAATAAATTCACATAGTAATGACACATAATTTAATCAATGATATAGATAACTTCTCCGTCTCAGAATCCATTTTATGTGAAGCAGAAGAGTGCAAACAATATCTAACGTCGTGCACTAACCCATTAACCATAATAACCCAAAACATACGTAGTGTCTTTAAGAACTTTGATGCATTTACTACATTACAACATAGACTGAATACTAACCTAGACGTCATTGTCTTGACGGAATGTAGGCTATCTTTACCATATAACATACCACTAATATACAGACACGGATATAACATTCAACTTCTGTACATGTTACGGATATAACATGTACAGAAGTAAAACAATATACAATCAGAACGATGGGGTAGTAATTTACATAAAAAGCGATATTAATGCAACTGTGGACGAACCATATATGCAGGAATGTAATAGATTAATAATAAAAATAGGAACCGACGTGGCAATTTTAGCAATATACAGGCCTCCAGCCTTTAGCGATAAATACAGGTTTATCCACGCATTAAATGACACCTTGCAAAGCCTATCTTCATTTAAAAATATAATTTTAATTGGAGATATTAATATTAATATCTTAAAAGGACAACAAGACGTTAAAGAGGATGCCCTACATTATCTTAACCTATGCGCATTCCATGGATTGTTCCCTACGCACTCTTTGATCACGCGCCCAGAAAGTGGCTCTTGCTTGGACCACGTCATGCTAAAATCGCACTATCGCTCACAAACGCTTGTCATCAATAATCCTATAACCGATCATAATGCTGCGCTACTAACCCTAAGTTGCAAGTTACCTAGATCAAAAAATGCACGCATAGTTAATAAATTAGATACGAATAGACTTGAAGGCGATTTACGCGACATCGACTTTGGCCCCGTTTACTATTCTGATGATCCGCATTTTTGTATGCAGTACATGACCGACAAAATAAAAAATGCTGTGCAGAAAAATACAACTGCAATAAGATTGCATAATAAAAACTATAGCTTGAAGCCTTGGATAACACCCGGCCTCATTCGCTGCACGAAGCACAGGGATAAACTGCACTTAAAATGTAAACGTGACCCTAATAATTTAATAATACAGGTATCATACAAACGATACAGAAACTTTTGCAATGATCTGTTGAGAAAAGTTAAAATAAATTATGATAAACTAAAACTGGAAAAAGCTGGTTCGAATAATAAAATTATCTGGCAACATATTAAGAATATGACCTACACCACGAAACAAAATGAATCGCCTACAAGTTTATTGAGTGCAGACTCGTCACAGGTTGCGTCAGCTAACATAGTCAATAATTTCTTTTTAAATGTTGGTAAGCGGCTTGCACAACAAGTGCAGGGACACACACAGCACTCATCAAGCCCTCCCTTCCCGTGCAAGACTACCTTATCATCTTTTGTGATGCTAGACACCGACGAGGAAGAGATTGAAAGAATAATAATGAATTTAAAAGAAGACAGTGCAGTAGGTTGGGATAACATTTCAAGTAAGATCCTTAAAAAATTCAGGCGTATATTAGTGCCTCCGTTAACCAACATCTTCCAAAAATGCTTATCAACTGGTGTATTCCCCAAATGTCTCAAAAAAGCAGTAATTGTCCCGGTATACAAATCGGGAGGAAAAGAGCAAGTAACAAATTACAGGCCCATTTCCTTACTCCCTGCAATGTCAAAAATACTTGAGAAAATTGTAAATAATAGGTTGATGAAATATTTGGAGGATAATTCACTTTTGTCAAATACGCAGTTTGGTTTTAGAGCCAAAAGGTCGACGGCCGATGCTGTACATCATTTGACTGACCTCATAGCACAAGAACTTGATAAGGGAAATCGCACAGTGGGTATCTTCCTGGACCTAGCCAAAGCTTATGACACGGTTTCCATTCCTAAGTTGTTGAAAAAGATGGAAAATATAGGGGTAAGAGGCGTACAACTAACACTCTTCGAAAGCTATTTGAAAGAGCGTACGCAATGTGTAAAGATCGGCAATGTTCTCAGTGACGACCTAGAAAACACCAACTTTGGTATCCCACAAGGAAGTATCCTGGGAAGTACACTGTTCTTAATTTACATAAATGAACTTTGTAATCTAAAACTAGAGCACGGCACGATCATATCATATGCGGACGACACTGCCCTCCTTTTTTCTGCTGAGTCAGAAAATGAAGCGTACGGGCATGCCCAGCGCGGATTCAATATTATTAATAAATGGCTTCAATATAACTTACTAACATTAAATACAGAAAAAACTAAATATGTTGCTTTCTCGATGCGCAAAAGACAGACTACTCCCCGGACAGAACCGTTACTTTATGCTCACCATTGTAAAGACCCTGATGACACAGTCAACAAGTGTACCTGCCCGGATATAGCTAGAGCAGACAATATAAAATACCTGGGTATTACAATAGACGAAACCCTGTCTTTTGCTCAACATAGCGAAGCACTAATTAAAAGACTACGCAAACTGATATTTGTATTTAAGAAAATTAGGTACATTGCTGATTTAAAACTTATTAAACAGGTATACTATGCCCTTTGTCAATCAATATTAACATACTGCATAACGTCATGGGGAGGAGGGGGTAAATCCTTGTTACTGCCCATCGAGAGAGCACAGAGAGCTATCCTAAAGGTAGCAACTTTTCGACCTTTTCTATATCCCACTGACCTCCTATACAAATCTTGTGAACTACTAACAGTCCGCCAGCTATTCATAATGAGCACAGTACTAAAACAGCACGCAGCACTCCCCTACAGCACTGAAATTGTAAATAAAAGACGGAAAGATATTGTATGCACACAGCGAATTACGATAAAGCACGAATATACAGCCAAATACTTTATGTTTCTGGGACCACTGCTGTATAATAGAGTAAATGCCATAGTAGACATTTATCCCCTGAACTACAACCAGTGTAAGAATGTCCTAAAGAATTTCCTGCAAAAATTGACACACGATGAGACAGAGAAGTTAATAACGGTGGTGAAATAAATATTGTTAAGTATTTTAGTAACTAAGATATAAGTTTAGATTTATTTGCCAATCCACTTTGCAAGTAGCTTTTATACCTAAGAATTATTTATTTGTTTATTTTAAATGTAAAAAATGCACCACAAGCCTGAAAAACAGGATTACCTAGTTCAGGCACAAGCTATGTAGCACAGCTGAATAACTATAGATAATGTAAGAGTTATTCGACAAATGTAGAGCTCATATATAATATATGTATTATTACATAATACATCTAAGATAGTATGTACTTAGTATAAAAGATAGCAATAGATAGATTAAGAAACTATGTAACAAGTACTAATGAATTAATGAAATAAATTATTATTATTATTATTTATTATAATACCTCTTTTTTTTCTAGGACACGTCAATTTGACTTCACCTCGCCTGATGTTAAGCTAAAGGCAAAGTCTCGGAGAGAGGGTCACCATCGCAAACATGTAACAGTGGTGGCACTCAGTTTGACGGCCTCATTAGATGCCTTTTCATGCCCCGCTTTAAGGAGCCGGGACTCAGTCATTAATCAAGTTTAAGATCTCATACCCAAAGACACGGCGTGTCGGACGTTGTTAGTTTATCGAACTATCGAAAATAATTCTGAAGGACGGTACTGTGGACATTTGTTGGGCATACACCGCCCTGGAGAATCATTTAGACACATTACATATGTCCCGTTGTTTTCGTCCTAGAGTATTTGCACAGGCCTAAGTCACAATCAAGACCATTGTACATCAATAATTTACTTTGAAATACGATCTTGTGATTTCGAGGGTGACATACTACATGAATGTGCCCGACTCAGTTCTCGAAAATGGCCTAGTTACATTTTATTGCGATAGATCTATCATCCATCACAGACAGGATTGATTGTATTTTCACTAGAGATTCGCCGAGTAACACTTTTGCCGACAAGTAACGAGTACTGAGTTTTACTCGGCTCAATTTTTTTACCGAGTACTCGGCCGAGTAACTCGGTTCAATCGAATTCCCATTTCGCGCACTTAAATAAGTACACACAGGTTCACAACAGTTGGTTGGTTTGACTGCAATGCTTATGATATCGCCTCTGGGTTGTGGAGGTCAGATGGCAGTCGCTTCACAGAAAATATTTAAGTTCAGCCAAATCCGCAGTTAGACTGGTAAAAGCGGACCCCAGATCCCAAGTAAAAAAGCTTCGGATGCGACTGAGGTTAACGCTATGATGAAGAAGAAGGTTCACAACGGTCGAGAGGCCGGCGACATTTTAAGAAAGAAAGAAATAAATAATTTATTGCTCGAAACACGGTATATTACAATGGTGTCAATTTAATCAATCAAAGTCCGACATGTTTCGCAGATTCTCTGCATGCAAAGTTAGTTATATACTAATTGACTAAATGTCACATAGGTATTCGTGGGTATTATAATATCTGAGACTTGTAATATATTATATCATTTGAAAATTTTAATACAATAATAAATGTCAATTTTTGTGTCATTTACGCATGCAATAATAAAGTTTCAATATAAGGAATAATGATACAATTAATCATTTCGTATTATAATTACACCCATAATTCGAATTTACACTCTGAATGTCATTAACACTGAAATAATCATTAACCCTTTCAGACCGGCACTCAAACTACCACGAATTTGCAACATTGAAAAGTCATACCCATGGTAAAATTGTGTGTAGATGATGAAAATGGGCTTAGTTTTCCATTTTCCGGCCGCCATCTTGGAAAATTCATACACGCACAATTGTATTACTGCGGGCCCTTCATTCTAAAGCTACAATTGTGTACACATACAATAGTTTATTAGATAGTGAATTAAAACAAACTAAATTCATAGCAGAATTTTTCTTTATTAATTAATTATTCTTAAACATGCAAAATCAACCGCGTCATGTAGTACTGGTTTGTAAAAGAGCAAATTTTTCAAAGTTATCTGGCGTAAAGTATTGCTCAAAATATTCCGCAGGACTCCTGACTGGTTAATAATATAGTCCTCAAACCAGATACAATCATTGACATTCCTTCCATTACACCCGATACAATCATGGATATTCTATATTTATCCTCAAGAAAAATAAGACGAGATTGTAGAAGATAAAGCAAAAGTGAATAATGTACTTTAAGCAATTCTATAATTTCACGTTGTGGTGTTGGACGAAAGACTTCTATAACGGCAATGTTAAACCAAGTTAGAATAAAACGCACAGAAGAGTTTAACGATTTGGAAAATTAAACTTTGCGGAAAATATTTCAATCTTGAGCCAGTAGCATCAACTTTTTCGTCACAATGGAACGCAATGAAAATACTGCAAACCAATTCGAGTCATTTACTATAATAAATACTTCAAAAGGACAACCCCGACTCTCATACAATCTTGGGCCCGCATGTACAGGGTTGAAAATTAGGCAATATTTAGACCATCTAAGGACATTTTGTTTGCCTAATTTTCACGACAATTCACAATGGCCAAGTTTGTTAAATCGAGCATTGTTCATAGGTTTTTAGGTTATGTTGTAATACATAATGCGGTCAAACAGCGTCTTATGTTGTGTTGTGTGTGATAGCTACACAAGTTATTCGCGTATCGCTTTTATTTGTAAGTAGGTTAGCAGGTTTTATTAGTATAGAAAAGGGCAGGTCATTAATATTTTTAGCCATTAATGTGGAATGGTCAACAGACTATATGCTAAATAATAAAACTGATATGTCGAAGCAAAGACATGCTTTAGCTACTTTTTTGTTGCACAATATTAAACCTTATAGTTTTATGATATGCAACTGACATTTACTCTAAAGGTGGTAAAGCAATCCTTCCCTACCCTCACTTCAGACGGCAACATCTGAATGACATCCTTTTGCTACGGTTACCACTTTCCACAAGGCTGTATACATACTTGTTTGCTGTAGTAATATAGAATTAATTATATAAGTAGGTAATAAAATAAAACAACATTATTTTAAAGATTATTTTATTTTAAAAAAGTACGGTAATCTCTATCCCGGGTATCTTCCTATTTGGCTGTAGAAATGCTTACACTAGGGCTTAGGTCTTTCCTCCACTTTTTAAGCATCATCATAGTTTATTAAAATATTGTCAAGAAACTGTGCAGGAGGTGTTATATTGTCTTGAAACCGTGCCCAACCGAGATACCATATTACACTCATTATGTGGGCACAGCACCCGACTGTTCTCTTACCTACAAAACAATTACAGCAATGCTGTAATATAGCATTCCTCCCGCTCAAAGAACTGTCAACTAATATATATACGTAATAAGTTCTACTACTTATATGCCTGGACTTTATTTTTCCTCTTAACAACCAAGTCGTTTGAGATATTGACAGTTCTTGTAGGAGGTCTCTATCCACCTCTCTGCACACTTCAATGACATACAGAATACACACTTTTCTGTGCTCCACTGGTGATTGTGCTGGTCTGTTCTCATCCAAACATGCACATTGAGCTTGAATCCAGCAAGATTCGCAAATGATGTCATTTGCATTCACCTTAAACAGAGATCATGTTATAAGCACTGAATATTCCATTAGTCATATAGGGTAGTTCTTCATGAACGTTACACATATCAGTCAAAATACATTGTCATATACAAAAGTTGGCATAATTATCTACGGGATTAGGTAGACTTGTAGTTATTTCTATTCTATAGCAGCTATCACACAGCTTGTTAACGTTAATTATAATAACAATTTCAAAAGAGCGAGAAATAACGAATAGGTACTTACTATTTGTGGTGCGACCCATTCACGTATACAAGCTAATATCCCTGCATCGTTCAATAAATGTCTGCCTATAATATTGCACCGATCGGTAGCGATTCCACAATTCACACAGAGACTCATTGTGATAGCTTTCAGCCGATGTGGTAAAGTCTAGTCCAGTTTAAAGCCAAGGTCAACAAATGTAGCAAATAACGGTGTCCGGTAATCAAGCAAGGGTCAATTAGTTCGAAAATCATATACAATTCACAGAGTAAAAGCAGCAAAACACATGATCTCAGGGAGCCGAAGGAAAGCGAATGCGACATTTTCAATGACAGGAGTGAAAATGACATATGATGTTACAGATTATTATGAATTCTATATGACCGATTATTTACATAGACTTTGAATACACTACGATTATTTACAATCGATATTTTGACTTCCATTATGAAAGAGACAGGTGTCTTTCTGATTAGTAAACTGAATAACGCAAATAAAGATGCTACATAGATATTTTGAAATCATTTAATAAAGCCACGAATTTTAAATTCATAGTTATAATCGAATCGATAAAGCAAGCATAATCATAGCGCATTTACGAAGATCGGATTAAGTATTACATTCAACGTTTACGAAGCTTGTTGATTAATGAAAATCACATTTTTAAACTTTTGTCGCACTTGGCCATTGCTGATTGTAATGAAGTCTAAACAAAATTATAACACAAAATAGATGAATTTTTTGAGGTAGCTTTGATGTCTGTACACTCAGGCCCAAAGTGGGGTATCTCCTTTGACTTTTTGATTAACACTGTTCTTTTAATTATAGTTAATACCTAAATAAATTGCTTTTCTTAAACAAATACTCTGTATATATCTCTAATAACTCGGTTTTGAATACTTGGCATTCAAACCGAGTTACTCGGCCGAGTACCGAGTATCAAAAAACTCGCCGAGTACGCCGAGTACCGAGTATCTAGCGAGTACTCGCGATACAGCGAGTACTATCTCTAATTTTGACCAATATGCCTCATACAATCTCATAGCATTAAAGAAATAAATAAAATGATGATTTCAAAATGGGAACGTTTAATGTCAGTGGTCAAATAAAAGCACAAGGTTTGTCAAATCCTGCAAGATTTATATCTATCACCATAACAAATCTTTATTTATTATAAACTAGCTATTGCTCGCGGCTCCGCCCACGTAAATGTCGGTTCCCGGCAATTATTCGAATTTTTCTCGCCGTAAAAACCTTCCCTGGACTTCCACGAATAATTCAAGACCAAAATTAGCCAAATCGGTTCTGGAGTTATAGCGTCAGGAAGGAAAACCCGACTTATTTTTATATAGTAGATATGTCAAAACAGCCACTTCAGTGCCAATCGCGAAATATTGTTTTCCATCTGTACCGTTAAATAAGAGTTCACCTCAAGAGTTTCACCTCTGTGAGATGGTAAAAAAAAAGAATTACGATTTTCATATGGCAATGTTGACGTACATTGCCATATGAAAATCGTAATTCTCCCACGCCACTAGGAGAGCCGTAGCCAGGGCCAGACGAGACCACTTGCAACCGCTATACAACAAGTTGGAATTGTCTGAGGGGCAAAAGCTCATCTGCAAGTTGGCGCGCTCCAGGGCCAAAGCAGTGCAGGCTATAACCAAGTGCCGCTGCATCAAAGACCCTGGAGGAAAACTGTTGTACGAGGAAGTCGCGGTGAAGGAGAGATGGCGCTCATACTTCCACGATCTGCTGAATAAGCAGCATAAAGAGGTGCAGCCACCAGATCTCCCTCCAAATCAAGGACTAGTGCCACCGATAACGCTTGCTGAAGTTCAGACTACCATTCGTCGCATGAAGAACCGGAAAGCTGTCGGACCCGACGAAGTCCCCATAGAGGCTTGGAAGGCAATGGGTGCCCGTGGTGTGGGCATCCTCACTAATCTTTATAACCGTATCCTCCTCACCGGTAAAATCCCAAACCGGTAGAGGCCGAGTGTTATTACGCCAGTCTTCAAGGGCAAGGGATCGGTGCAAGAGTGTGGTAGTTACCGAGGTATAAAGATAATGTCCCACACCATGAAGTTTTACGAGCGAATAATCGATTCCCGGATCCAACAGGAGAGTACCCTCTCGGAGTGTCAGTATGGGTTCCGCCCCGGACACGGGACTATGGATCCGGCGTTCGCCCTAAGGATCGTCGCGGAGAGATACAGGGCGAGGAACACGCCCCTGTACTGTCTATTCCTAGACATGCAGAAGGCCTTCGACTGTGTGCCTGGCGCGATGATCTTGTGGGCACTGCGGTCAAAAGGAGTCCCAGAGGCTTACATCGACACCATCCGAGACATGTACCAAGATTCCGTCTACGTCGATGTACGTCAACACTGCCATATGAACATCGTAATTCTTTTTTATAAGCACAACGATGCGAGTCGCAACGTTGTGCTCGATAGAGACGTGATACATCATCATCCACATAAAGACGTTAGTCCTGATTGCATCCGAGGCCATGGTGCCCTCAGAGCTCAGGGTCTGCCTTCCGGCTCTTCCTCCTCCACTTCGCACGATCTTAGGCGTCCAAGGTAGTGAGATCGTTTTCACGCATGTCACCCTCCACGACGCCAAGCCAGCACTTCTTGGGCCTAACCCTTCTACCTGGACCGGGTGGGGGCGCCATTGCCAGGCATTTGTTACCCACGTAGCTGTTCTAACTGTTTACTTAGTTATGGTATCCCTAGAAAATTTAAAAAGAGTTGGGCACCCTATTAGAAAGAGATGTACTACTACTTTGGAGCCTCTCTTTCGGCTCGTTTTTCTGTTCATAGTGCGCAGTCCAGTTAGTGTAAAGGTTCATGGGTAGACCTATACCTACCACAGAGTGCCTACCTACTATTTCGATTTGTTGTCTGTGCTTGCAACTGTCTTGTTCATTAAGAAAAAGAGATTGACATTTTAATATAATATGAAATCAACAAGACTTGAATTGAATTAGATTTTCACCGTCATGAAATACAACCGAAATGTACTTTAGATTTGATTATACTTTTCGCGCATGTTTGCGGTTTTTAAAACCCGAATTGCTATGTTATCCGTTAGCATTTCATCAATTATACAGTATGGTAAGTCAAACAATATTAGCTTACGTGTAAGTACTATCCCTAAACAATACTTACCAAAAAGCCAAGTCTCACAAGCACAACAAAGTTGTAATACTTACCGTAAAACATGGTGTGATTCATGAAATACCGAATCGGTTATTAATTTAGTCAGTACCTAATTAAGGGACCATCTGTCTTAAGTTGTTATGTAATTATCTAATCTAACAACATCTTATAGTGACCATATCAATACTAAAAAGCTTTAAATACATAGATATAATGACGCCTTTATCCCCGGAGTATTAGGCAGAGATAAATTAACACTCAAATTTCAGTCACATCTCACGTAATAGGGGGTGAGCCCATTGCCGTATTCCTGGTATTATTGTTGACGGATGGAGCCGCCTGTCACCCCAGCAGAAGCAGGCCACGGCGGCGGCGTACTGAAAGGCGCGCCTCCCCATTCCGGTTGCGAGTCGGGGACACCGTTGTCCCCCCTCCCGAGGAGGGCCAGACCGTAAGGGATGGCCCTGGGTCAGCCGGGGTGCGAAGTATATGTCGAAGACAACTTCACCTCCGGCCTAGCACCAAGACCCACAGTCGGCGTGCGGTTTTAGTCGGTTCGAGTCCGACATAACCTCCCCTTCCGGGTCCGGCAGGGGAGGTATCCGAGGGGATTTCCGCACGAAAAAGAAAAAAAAAGGTAATATTGTTGTCTCGAGCCATGCATATGATGCTGAGTCTGGGCTATATTTATATCTGTCTGGTGTTAAACAGTTATTTTCCATAGTCACCTTGTACGACACTGCAAAGAAAAGATGTGGTGGCCCATATTCTTCTCTGCTGGGAACCACGCGGTGATACATTAGTCTTACTCATAACATTCATGAGTTACCTACCTCTCGATTGACTACCCGATTCAATAAAATAATATGGGGTATACAACACAACGGTCAAAATCAATCGTAATCTAAACCCTACCCTAGTTTACAATATTAACGAATCTAAACGGCTACTTTCTTACCCGACTACGGCGAAGCCAAAAGGAGGGTTATGATTTTGACAGGTTATGTATGTATGTATGTATGTATGTATGTATGTTCATTTGTTCCCTCATAGCTCGTGAACTACTTATTAGAACTGGACAAATGAGGTATCGTTACAAGCGACTTGATCGTCCGATGGATATAGGCTATATGATGTGTTACTGAATCTTGTGTGGCGCCCTCTAGCGCTCATAAGGTACTGTGTTAAAAAATAAATCCATACTAATATTATAAATGCGAATATTTGTAGATTAGTTTATCGTTTAGGTAAGTTTAATAAGTAAGCCATTTGTATACAAAATCAGTCGAAATGACAATTTAAATTAACCGCATAGAACCATACCCTCCCACATTATTATACGCCTACCTCGTACTAGCTCTGCACCACCCTATGGTAGACTGGCAGAGAATAGACAGACTGGCAGAGAGCATCATCAAAACTGCCTCGCGTAAACTCGGAGTCCTGAACAGAGTTAGACGTTTTTTCACGCCGGAGCAGCGGTGTCTTCTATACAAGACCCAAATTCGTTCCTGCGTGGAATACTGCTCAAATCTCTGGGACGGCTCCGCAAAGTACTTACTAGATGCTCTCGACAGGTTGCAGCGACGTGCGGTCCGCATTATTGGGAATCCTGAGGTCACGAACACCCTCGAGCCTTTGCAGATGCGTAGAGAATGTGTACCATGGTGAATGTTCTGACGAGCTCTTCCAATTAGTCCCACCCTCTCCTTTCCTACACAGGACGACATGTGCAGGGCTAAGATGCCATCCATATACGGTGCAGAGTATACCAGCTAGAACCAAGCATTTTAGGGACTCATTCCTATGCCGCACCATTAAGACCTGGAACACCTGCCAGCTCACGTGTTTCCTTCTTCCTACAGTCCCGGGTCCTTTAAGCGGGGTGTGAAAAGGCATCTAACGAGGCTGTCAAGCTGAGTGCCACCACTGTTAACATGGTACATGGTGACCCTCTTTCCGAGAATTTGCCTTTGCTTAACATCAGGCGAGGTGAAGTCAAATTGACGTGTCCTATATAAAAAAATAAAAATACCCATGGCGACGCAACTACGGTTCATGTATGGATTGGTGGTTATGAAAAAATAACCACGAAGGCTCCGCTTAGCCTTCTAATCTATAACTATCGATGTCGAGGCACGCAGTGTTCTCATATTTATCATTATACCTAATTTATCACTTGGTCCATAACGTTACATCGCATACACAGCCTCCGTGGCGTGGCGGTAGTGAATGCGACTGCAAAGCAGGAGGCGCGGGTTCGATCTCCGCTCAGTTTCAATATTTATATGCATGAATATGGCTATTTGGTTGGGTCTGAGTGTTTCTATGTATAATATATGTATGTATTTACGAAATAAAATCTATGTATGTTTATCCGCATTCTAGATTCCATTTTTTTATACCACTTAGGTGGCAGACAAGCGCACGGCCCACCTGATGGAAAGTGGTTACCGCGGCCTATGGACGAATGCATCACCAAGGGCGTTACACTCGCGCTGCCTACCCTGAAGAAACCTTCTAATGCCCCTCTTGAAGAACCCCATATTGTAGTCGCTTGGGAAAACCATGGCAGGGAGTTCATTCCACAGCTTGAGCGTACGTGGGATGAAGTTCCTTTCATACCGTACGGTGCGCACCGTATTCGAATGCAATGTGTGGGGATGAATTCCCTGTCTATGGCGAGCGGTGCGATGATAGAATGTAGCTGTGGGCATCATGTCAAATAATTCATCTGAGCACAAACCATTATATCAATATCACCTATAGGACACTCAGTACTCCTCAGGTTGTATATTCGTTCATACTGAGTATCGCTTATAATATTGTAGGCATAATCCCGATGGATAGGCGGTAGAAAACACACAGCGAGGCAAAATCCATAACACAAGCTAGTTCAGCTATGCTTACCATGGGTCTAGATAGTGATGTGTAGAATCTTGTATTGTGGAATGTTATATGTATTATTACATACTAGCTTTGGAACGTTTATTCTCAGCTTTTATAAAGATGGTAAGATCCATATTCCTCCAATAATATTGTTTAATACATATGTACCTATTACATATTAACAATAAAAAAACGCTTTCATACCTAAAAAACTAAAGAAGAACTAAAGCATGACTAAAATATCTTAGTCTATTGATTGTCGAACATCAATATTGTAGCGGGTCAACCTATTTTGTATCAGTGACTGTTGCACTTGTGATTTTACTGATTCGAATTAAAAATCAGACTATATATGCTATGAATTCCTATTACATGTGTTATTTGATGACATTTGTACTGCTAAGATAATACTTACATCCAACCTATTAGGCTAGCTAGTGGTTCTACGGCTATTGTTTATAAGGCTAGATACTACTTAAGTTATGTTTAATACTTTCACTTTTCATTCTTACAATATTTTGGCCTTCGTGTTCCTTGTAACCATACATTACTATCCAGATACATGAGTTTACTAACATCAATCTTACCGTATCAAACCTTACCTTGCATTCTAAGTATTCTTTTACTTTTGAAATAAGTAGGTATTTTGACTTGGCAATCGCACTAAAGGCTATGTGTTGCTTACTCATAATTTGGAATTAGAAGAGCCATATTGTTTTTTTTTTGATAGGGATAACAAACGTCTGCTTCCCCTCTACTTTGAGAGCAAATCCTACGCCAGAGTCTGGTCCATCAATCAGCAGGTGTACCGGTTTGTAAATTTGATTGAGTCGTAATAGGGTCTCATAAACTGTTTTTTTTTGTTCCAGTTTCTTTTACACCTAATTATAGTCAATCCCAAATGTATGCCACCAAATTTGGGTAATATGGTGAGTAACCTCAAGTACGTGGTATTTCTGGTAGCTATTCCTTCCGGGGCTATGTTATTGTTTGGATTAGTCAGTGAGGTGAGTACCTACCGCGATCTTCATTTGCTGTCGATGGCATGTCATCTTATATTAAAGCTATTGACCGACTGCGAGCGCTGTGCGGGACGAGGTAAATAGTGTATTAGTTGAATGCTGTCTTTCTACTCTGGCCAACTGAACTGTACAACTAGTTGTTCCGAAAGAATCGGTTCTTAGTGCGTGGTTTTATTCCTATAGAACCAACTACTCGGGTAAACCATAAAAAGGTAATCCAAGGATTTCTATAACATCCCTAATGGTACAATTATGATACAATGCAAGAAACAACCCTGTAGTTCAACGTTGAATAAAAATCTTTAACTTTAATTTTGAAATAATGTCGAAATCATTCACAGTAGTAATATATATTTTATTTTATAAGTGGAATATACTGAGTTTTAAGATTTCTCGTCTTCCAGATATTCAATTAAGCTTCAAAATATACCCAGTTTTTAAGTCATATCTCAACTCATTACAATTTGACCCATAGATCTCGGTCTCTTTGGTTAGTTTCTCATATGTTATTTGAAAATTAACAAATAAGGGTATAATATCCCAACAGCATTTTTGAGTGTTTTGGGTGAGAATCGTTAATATTAGGTTGGTATGATGGATTAGTAGCGTTATGACTACATCTCGTTATGACTAGATAGCGGTAAACCTAGTTCGCTAAAGGACTATATATCGATATGAGTATAACGCTTTTGAACTTGTTAGCTATATGACTATATGCATACGTCCTGTTATCAGATTGCCTTATTATCTTCAAGACATACACTCGTGTAGTTATAATGTTCCCCAAGAAGTGTTTAATAGGAACCCATGTACAGTCAACATCAATAGTAACGTAGTATCTGAATTGTCCAAAAGAAATGCATTGCAAGATATGTCACAATAGTCTGACAAAATCGCTTCGCAAAAGTGTTTGTTGCATTATTGTTTAAATAATGCAAAAAAACTATCTATCTAAAGTAAAGCAGTATCAGAAACTTTCAAAAGTACTTGAAATAAGAATAAAACTTTCGTCGAACCTAAACCTTTTCAGAATATTTTGATTTAAATATTGTGTTCTGCCTTTTGTTTTATGGCTTGTCAAGAATTGTCATGTTTACGGAATGTATATGTAAGAACATAGTCATGTCCATGCGGGAACGTCTACAGTGTATTATAGATTACTAGCTTTTGCCCGCGGCTCCGCTCGCGATCGCGGCCGTATCGCGTATCGCGACCAAACATAACCTAGGTCCTTTCTCATAGTCTAATCTACCCCTATACCAAATTTCATCAAAATCCGTTCAGTGGTTTACGGGTGAAAGCCTAAAACACAGACAGACAGACTGTGTTACTTTCGCATTTCCATACCAGATTCTAAACTTTAATTAAGTGATTTGTAAATTTTTTAACTTTTCCGGTATCTATGCAAATGGAAAGATTTTTGGTTACAATGTTGTGGCTATTTCAAATTACCATTTTTTATATCATAGCATCAGTTGTGAAATATACTTTTACGTTCAATAAGTGGTGTTAATTTTAAGTCTATTAGCTATAATTTTCTAGGTATCTTCACGCTTATGTTGTTTTTTTTTTTACAATAAAGCACCGGTTGCGTAAATTAACACAGCGCTGCTGGTTCGTGGTAGAGCAAGCGATAAATCCCATCATAGAATCGTCGGCGAGCACAACCTTGTTCTATGAGGTGATTGGTCGATTGCTGCGGGCTCGTCGACTAGTAAAATTTAGAGAATAGCAGTTTTTTAAACCACTAAGGGGGCTCACCTTCACCTGATAGGAAGCGGTAGCATTGGCCTACAAGACATGTGCAACACTAGGGAAGTCACACTCGTGCTGCCGACCCTGCTGCTCGCACTGCTAGTACTGCTACTAATATTTGAATAAGGACCGGGTATATCACTTCCCTTCTTGTCTGGCTATTTTACTATAATTAAATAGCAGTTACTTTAAAAACACAATTTAGTTATAAGTATTGAAAAAAATATGAATCAGCTTATTTTGAAAATAGTTCTTTGATTATTTTGAAACCTTAACGCGAGTGATTAATATTGAAAAGAAGTAAGTCAGGTTATTGAAAAAAATTATAGAGTCAATACTTTTGGAACTCATTTTTTGATCAGCTACTATTGACGCTGACTGTACTTATGAATCCACTAAGTTCCGATACATAATATAATATTATGCGTTCCGATTGACGTCCGAAGTCCATTATGAGAGTACGCCACTTCCTTCACTTTGCTTGTAAATAAAGAAATTCATTCATTATTAAGATATATATATATATATATATATATGCTTGATTAAAGCGCTGGGTGGCCTGTCCCGAGTTAAACTCAAAAGTCAGAGCTTCTTAGCGTGTAAATCATTTATGAATCGATCCATCTAGATGACGAGAAATCTAATTAATTGTAGATAAAAGAAAAAAAAGTGATTTAAAAGTTTAAGCTCTATAGGTATCGTTAACTACAGTTTATATTGTTGTTGAAGTCATACTAGTTTGTTTGATTGTTTTTAGTTGTGTTGTAGTTATGAACAATTAAGTAATTCTAAAATAATATCTTAAGTTAAATGTGATTGATGTTGACGATGATGAGATTACAGTTAATTACTACACTGCGAAAGTAGTAATTGTAGAAAGTGCCACTACTATGATATTTTGTAACACTTTCAGTAAGTATTAAGCCACTTGTTATCTATTTGTCTTTATTTTTTATTTCTTTATTTTATCTTTTTTTTAATTTTCACACATAACTAGCGTTAACAGAAGAAATGCGATACTAAAACTTGAAAATGGTTCGCGTTGATATTCACTCATAAGGACTTAGAGTGATACAGGATTAAGAAATAGGGCATAGGCCGGGGCGGGTTGGCTAGTCATTCATAAAATAATGACAATAAACATGGAAAACCATAGTTTTGTTCCGTCTGGCAAAAAAAGGTATACCCAATATTTCCTAACCGACCAACTAAATAGTTGAGCCGTTAGGAAATAAAATCGTTGGACAGTTTTTAGTCAGTCATCAGTGTAGTTGGTCAGAGTGGATTATGCCGTTGAAAGCGATGCGAGCGCTCGCACTGCGCTTTCTTGGTCGTGAGTAGTCAGCGCATCAGTAGCAAGTAGTCAGGTTCTAATAAAAACAAGTTCTGCACACCAATTACTTGATAGATATCATTTACACATTATGGCTGACTCACTTGCTGTGAATAACTGAATTTCATCTCTATAGTAGTGCTAGCTGTTATCCGATTTTCAGTGTTTTTGTGATAAGATCCAAACTCTGAGGTCACACTCTGGTACGTAGCACCTTAGAACGTGATTGAGTAACAAACATCCAAACATAAAAAAAATATTCACGAACACTGTCACAATATTAGTATGATTAGATACGCTCTATGACAAGAAACAAGATAATAGTATAAAAAAAATTACAGACAAAGAATTGGATGGTCGTGGCTTACTTACTGGTCCAGAACATATCGATATTATATTCTTTCGTCACGGGGGTTCTCATGTATGCAACTCATTACGTAGCAACCAAGGGCTGTTATACGCCGAATACAATAGGTGGCTGGTGCCTTTTAAACTTTATATGTGAGTAGTATCTGCTTGTTTTATTTGTTTTATGCACTAGTATAGTAGTTTGTGGCTATGGTATTTGGGGTCATAATTTCTGATTTACTGTGTATCACAATACTGAAGCCTACCAAGACTGGGCCACGTCAACATAGCTTGCAAGTCAGTACACCTGCTGATTCATAGACGAATTGGGAGGTCAGACGTGGTAGCAGCTCGTGGAAAAGCCGCACTTTAATCGAAAACAATACACAGACCTCGGGCTGCAAGGCAAAATTTTGACGCCACTCAGAAATCGCTGACTGATTAGTAACATAATTACTTTACATGTAACCTTGTAGGTTATCTATTTGCATTACATATATGATTTATTTATTTAACTTATACTGATTCCAGATATTTCTTATTTCAGGGCAAATTTATGTCTTCATCGTCGTTAATAGTTTTCGCAGTAATCGTGAAAAAGAGGTCAAAAATTAATATGAAAGAAAAGATGAGTTTCATTTTCAGAAGATTTTCTTTTAGTGTTATTATGAATAATACACGTTACCAAATGAAAATCTTATCGCAATAAATACCAAAATATTTGTGTGGACAGTTTTGTACTAAACATTTGGTTTTGCTATCTTTTGTAATATAAAATCTTATACAGCGTAATAAATCAATATGATTAGTGATTTAGTGTTATGAATTCTGATGTGAGTGTCGATCCTTACCTATTGTTAAAAACTTAATCTATACGGTAAACTTAATATAGTAAGTAGACGAACAAAGTGTGCGAGTGTGATACATTGGCTTATATAAAAACCTAGGTGTGAGAAAGAGACAGAGCACCTAGGCAATGAAACCAATTTTTATAAACTTTATACACCACTGTGAGAAATAACCAACTGTCATAAAAAATCAAATGGCATTAGGTATAATTTAATTCATTGCAATTTTATAAATTTCTTACAGAATGATATAAAGAATTTAATATGGTTAAATATTGTGTACCAGAATGTGGCAGTAAAAATTCAAAATAAAGAGACCATTTCAAAGGTAAATAGTTCACGCTCAGTACTTTCATGGTATTTGTTTTCGTAGAATGTAACACAAAATGGTTCTCTAATAGGTTCAATATAATGTGCAGCAAGCTCTCTATTTACAGAATATTATACTAATTTAGAAAATTACATCTTTGTTAATAAAATATTCGTATACCTACAAAAATATGATAACGTTTGGCACATTGATTAACTAAAAGCAACCTAACTATCGATATGTCGATACTAAGATTTGTGTACAATAATAGTTTTAGTATTACATACTACTGATGGATTAGACCGCGGTAACCACTTCCCATCAGGTGGACTGTGTACTTGTCTGCCACCATGTATGTATTTTTTTCTTTAATGGTATAATGGTATTTATTAGTCTTATTTGAAAGATAAGTCATTGGCCAATAGTGCTGACAAATAATAATTTCGAACAAATGGGTGCCACGAATGTTACGAATAAAGCGAACTTGGGCAATTCAATTAAATATTCGACCACTTTTTGAGAAACTGGGGGTTATAGACAGTCTCAGCGCGCGGGTTCACTTTTGCACTGCCGGCACAAAAGCTCTCTGGTCTTACAGGGTAGGCAGCACGAGTGTGACTCCCTGTTACACACGTCCATAGGCCACGGCAACCACTTTCCATCAGGTTGGCCATGAGCTTGTCTGCCGCCTAACTGGTTTAAAAAAAAAACTAAAAACAAAGATCAGCCAAATTCGGAGATAAACTGGAAAAGCAGACATCATGTTACCTCGGTCCCTAGGCTTTGCTTTCCCAGGCTTGGGATGCAACTGAGATTGAGATGGACGCTATGAAGAATAATACCAAATCTCTTAAAAGGCACCCGATATTATAGCACAATCCTCCTGCTTTTTTGAAGTCAGTTAAAACTACGAAATACATAGTATTGCTAATTTTGTAATATCGATATTGCAGTGCAGGCAATGTCACTTCACTACAAGTCGTTGTCACTTGACTGCCACTGACAAATTACTGACATTATAAATTTGGTAGCATAGAAATGAGAAAACTGTTGGTCTTTTTACGTTAGTTTATTTTATTATAGAAAGTTTATAATCCATACTAATATTAAAAGTGCGAAAGTAACTGTCATGTTACTATGTTACGCTTTCACTGAACCGAGTTTGGTATAGGAGTACAATAAAACTTGAGAAAGGACATAGACCATGTTTGGTCGCAATCCTCTGTTCCGTGGCGATAACCGATATCCACTACGGCGGAGCCGCGGGCAACAGCTAGTAATAAATAATAATCAAAACCAAATAGGAAAAAATGTTTAAAATAGAGAATGTTCACAAATTCATGAATTTTATCTTATTGTATTGTGTTGAAAACAACAAAAAATAAACCTGAAATAATTATTTCGATATATCAATTGGTTTCCAAGATGTGGACTTTTAAAGTGGCTGCGCGGCGACCGACTCGCGCTTGAACTGTGTGACGTTTTTCTATGTAGGTCAGTCAACTTTAGTTAAGGCTGCCTAAGGCTGCCCGCCTACGTCAGAATTTTTGTAGGCCGATAAACGGTCCGAATTTTCCTCCAATTGTTATGACCGATTTAACGCACACGTCCTCCACTTTGTCTGTGGCTATCGAGGGAGCAGCACGACATGGACAGAGAGAATCTCAAGGTGGATTTATTGAGGAAAGCTTGTCTTTGGCTTTTGAGAAACAGAAGAAAGAAAATAAAGTTCTGGGCTGATCTAAAACACGACACGTCCTTGTCCTTGCCTTGCATGCGGCCGACTGTCGGTGGGTAGTGTACCCACCGACAGTCGGCCGAATGCTTTTCCTAACGTTCCATTTTTCACCGATAATCAGATCAGTTGGGATGCATCGATTTTATTTCTGACCGACTTTTGTAGGACGTGGGCGTTGCACTATTGCAAGCAGTACATTCTATTTTTCTCCTACCAAAAGTCGGTCATCGATTATCGGACATGGGCGGGGCAGCCTAACGTTTCACTAGAAATCTCAGGAACTACTGGTCTGATTTCAAAATTTCATATTGTTTTGAATAGCCCGTTTATCGGGGAAGGCTATATAATAGGCTGAACATAGGCCTCTCCCACAGACCTCCAGAATGACCGATCTAAAGCAGCCCGCATCCAGCGCTTCCCGGCGACCTTGATGAGTTCGTCCTTCCACTTGGCCGTTGGGCGTCCTACACTATGCTTGTCCGTACGCGGTTGCCATTCCAGAACTTTTTTGCTATGGACTATGGATTGTGGGCTATGTGTGGCTGATATGATGAGTAGGTTGAGTGACATTCTTATTGGTACCGATAATGTCCTTCACTACCCTCCATAGAGCCTTCGTATTATTGCCTTTTCAATTTCCCTTTCCTCGTAAGCTTTTTTTAGTTTACGAAGAAGAGAATTGCAGAAATTTCTGTTGCGGGTGTATGTTAATTTGAGAATTAGATTATCAGGCGAATTGGTTGAACTAATGTGCATCTATTGTGTCATATTAAATTTATCATATCATAATAAAATATCTAGGCATAATAAACATGAAGAAGCGACATCTACCGGCGCCTGGTGTAGATAAAGAAGCGAAAAATTCAAATTCCAATTTGCCACTTCCTTTCCAGTATTTATATATTGGTCTTCTGTAGCAGGTCAACAGACACTCGTCTATGCTGGCCACTTGCACTGGCGTTCGGCGCACTTGCCAAATATGTAGACACTAGCTTTTGCCCGCGGCTCCGCCCGCGTGGATGTCGGTTATCGCGACTAAACATAGCCTATGTCCTTTCTCAAGGTCTAACCTATCCCTATACCAAATTTCATCAAAATCAGTTGTTTAGGCGTGAAAGAGTAACTTCAAAGGTTTATTTTTTGTTGTTTTCAACACAATACAATAAGATAAAATTCATGAATTTGTGAACATTCTCTATTTTAAACATTTTTTGTCCTTGCCTTGCATGCGGCCGACTGTCGGTGTGTAGTGTACCCACCGACAGTCGGCCGAATGCTTTTCCTAACGTTCCATTTTTCACCGATAATCAGATCAGTTGGGATGCATCGATTTTATTTCTGACCGACTTTTGTAGGACGTGGGCGTTGCACTATTGCAAGCAGTACATTCTATTTTTCTCCTACCAAAAGTCGGTCATCGATTATCGGACATGGGCGGGGCAGCCTAACGTTTCACTAGAAATCTCAGGAACTACTGGTCTGATTTCAAAATTTCATATTGTTTTGAATAGCCCGTTTATCGGGGAAGGCTATATAATAGGCTGAACATAGGCCTCTCCCACAGACCTCCAGAATGACCGATCTAAAGCAGCCCGCATCCAGCGCTTCCCGGCGACCTTGATGAGTTCGTCCTTCCACTTGGCCGTTGGGCGTCCTACACTATGCTTGTCCGTACGCGGTTGCCATTCCAGAACTTTTTTGCTATGGACTATGGATTGTGGGCTATGTGTGGCTGATATGATGAGTAGGTTGAGTGACATTCTTATTGGTACCGATAATGTCCTTCACTACCCTCCATAGAGCCTTCGTATTATTGCCTTTTCAATTTCCCTTTCCTCGTAAGCTTTTTTTAGTTTACGAAGAAGAGAATTGCAGAAATTTCTGTTGCGGGTGTATGTTAATTTGAGAATTAGATTATCAGGCGAATTGGTTGAACTAATGTGCATCTATTGTGTCATATTAAATTTATCATATCATAATAAAATATCTAGGCATAATAAACATGAAGAAGCGACATCTACCGGCGCCTGGTGTAAATAAAGAAGCGAAAAATTCAAATTCCAATTTGCCACTTCCTTTCCAGTATTTATATATTGGTCTTCTGTAGCAGGTCAACAGACACTCGTCTATGCTGGCCACTTGCACTGGCGTTCGGCGCACTTGCCAAATATGTAGACACTAGCTTTTGCCCGCGGCTCCGCCCGCGTGGATGTCGGTTATCGCGACTAAACATAGCCTATGTCCTTTCTCAAGGTCTAACCTATCCCTATACCAAATTTCATCAAAATCAGTTGTTTAGGCGTGAAAGAGTAACATACAGACAGACGGACAGAGTACTTTCGCATTTATAATATATTTTTTTAATATATATATTAGTATGGATGTAGCATTTGCGTTGCGTCTAATATATTTGTTGCAGGCTCGCGGTGGCCTACGCTCGGCCAGCTTGTATGGCGATGCGACCATACACTGCAACCCGGCCTAATGCTAAGTGTCCACCTACCGGCACCGCAAGCAACGGACTCAACGCATTATACGTATCGTAGTATGCTTTGTATAGAAAGTCAAACAAGTATGTCCACGAATCGCATCGCATCGTACGGACTGTACGATTCTGCCCCTCGGCCATGCAAGATTCCGCCATTTACACTTTTACGATCGTCCTTTCAATAGGTATACGATGTCTATATACGCGTTTTTTAAGCGTCATAATTGCGCTCTTTATGAAAACCCGTATGAAATAGCGTCTCTAATCTGGTTGCTGGCAGTAGCGGCGGCAAAATGCAATCACTGCTTATCAGGTGAAACAGGACACATTGTGAAAAATTAATCCGTTCGATGCGTTTCATCAGTTGCGTGCGGCACCAATAGGTGGACGCTTAGCTTTTACCGACATCGTCTCTAGTTACTAAGATTTATTTTATAAATAATAGATTTGTCAGCTTATAGCAGTAATAAAAAATAGGTACTGGACCCATTGCAATGGCAAAGAAAAATCTTTCCTAGGGGAATTGGGTGAAATGGCCCCACATAGAAGGGCTGATCACCCGTCCGGTCTAACGGCGTCCCCGTTGGCAGTAGTAGTAGTAGTAGTAATTAGAGAGTGCAAACTGCGTGAGTTTGCGCTGTGTCCCATTTGTTCTATGGAACATGACGTCACTGGACAAAATGAGACATTTTTGCCCGTGTTTGTACTATAGAACACGTGATACTTATATTTCTCAAATTGTTCTATGGAAGCTAAGATAAGATAAGACGAGAAAGAAGAAGAAGGAATCAATTTTTTAAAAGTGTCGGTAAATCATGCATGACGGCACGTGTTTTAATTCCTCAGGACATATTAAGACCAAAATATTCATTCATCTGGTCTTCTACGACACAATCAGCGCAATTGCCTTCTATCTCCTGTGGTTCTGCTGGTGGTGATTGTCGTTCACATTTTTTGTGGACTGAGTTTACTGTCGTGAAATGACACCAAAATGCTCTGAGACTAAGAATCTTCGACATCTGGAGAGTACTCCCGCTTTTTGGCACGAGTATCCATTATTTCTGCTGGTACCTCAGGAACCGGGGCCCAAAATTACTACGGACAATAAAATTACTCGTGGTCCTACCTCAGTTTTGTAGGACCATTGCCCATGCAAAATAATCATGTTTTTGTTACAGTCCTACTGATTAAACTAGGGATAAAATAAATTGGCCGTGGTCTATCAGTAGGACCAAGTAGGACCACGGGCAACATACAATTTTTATTTATTTACGCGAGTGGATAATAACTAATGATTAAAAAATAAAAAAACCCGACTGCCACTGAAAAGACCGAAATAAGTGATAGCAGGCGGTACCCATTAATTTTCTTTCAGTTTATATTTGGCATATGGGTTTCGGTCTTTTCAGTGGCAGTCGGGTTTTTTTATTTTTTAATCATTTGTTTTATTTTATACTTTTTAGTTATGATATGATATGACATGTATATCTTTTTTGTTATTTTATTCATATCGTTTATACTTGAAATAAAAACTTAAATCTTCTTACTCTTACTCTTAAAATGCGGAAGCCGAAGCTGAAGAATCTACGAAAGGTGATCAGATTGTTTACATTATCGCCAACATTCAAGACCTCAAAAATACCTTAAATAACAATAGTAAATTATATGAGTTATAGTTTAGAGAAAAATAAAAATACCTGTAATAATAGGAAAGATATTTGTATTAAATAAGCTGTAAATAGAACATTGGAATGTAACCCACATCCACCTTATCACTAAGGAGAGTAAAAAGAAATAAATGTACAAGGTGCAACAATGAATCATAATGAATGTCCAATGTACAATACAGAAAGATTGCATGTTAACCATCCTAAATCCTTGAAAGACTGTTTAAACAATACAGAAGCATCTACCTTAAACTAATTAGTTATTATAATTTGATATAATGTATGCATACAGAGGTCTCTGATGACCTAGATGTTTCAGCGACCTAAACTAAATAAAAGAAAAAAGAGGCTCTCTATTTTAATATTACTGTAATCAAATTCGTTTTAATAGCCTTCATTTGCAATTTTAGTTAGTTTTATTTTATGGTGGTAATCAAATGAATTTATCGATCGGAACACACCATCCAATAACACATTTCCTTGCATAAGATTTATAAATAGAGGACGTTTAAGGACAAGTGTATAGTAAGGACCGTATGAAAGCAAACTTTGGCGGTCTCACGTTGGCCACAACGCTAGCATAATGATCGTCCGACTGGTAATTCTCAATTTATTGCTATGTAAGTTTTAATTTTATACTTTTTGTAATTATTTTATGATTATAGATATAGATAAAATTATAGTATGAATAAAATTAAATAATTCTTTACAAATAAAAATGAAGTACCTACATAGTATGTTTTTCATATTGAAATAACAGTAATACACATGTTTTGTTTGTAGGTACCCTTTTGGTACACTTTTGATTGTCGAACATCTCTATTGTAGCGGGTCTCTCTTTTTTGTATACGAGTAGTTGCACTTGTCATTTTACTGACTGGGACTAATAATCCTATTTTAGAACAATTATTTGCGTATTTATTAGAGGTCATGGCGCAGTCAACAAAAAAGTGAAAAACAAAGAGAAAGAGACGTACCATTCTATCTAACTACTTTAATATTATTATCATTTATTTCAGATTAAAAATCCATACAAATATTGTTAGTATCACAAACTTAAACTATGTTAGTACATCTTATCCACTAAATACACAAAAAATTAAAATTAATAAATAAATCAATTCATGTATCTTCCTGAAGCATCAGGGCCGTCATTATGTATACGGCACCAATGCCTCAGAAAGACACCATCAGCACTTTCAGCTATAATTTTCAGGATGCTGTTGGTACTCCCTCGTATTCTGCTCAGAAGCGATGCTGTTCTTTTGCGCATTATTGCCGCAAAGCCATCTGTAGCCGCTTCAGCGAACATTGCCGAGGCACTGCAGAACCTCGAGAGCCCCAACAACATCCTGAACGCATTGTTATACTGGATTCGAAGAGCATTGTAGGCCTTCTGCGTATATCTGACCCACAGACTGCATGTATAGAAAGTTTGGCAGTAAGCCTTAAAAAGGGTTACCTTTACCGGCTTCGTGCATCTTGCGAATCTGCGAGCCAGCATATTGCATCGTACCGACAACGCTCTTCGTTCCTTTCCAGGTCCTGGTCATCATTTAGGTCCTCAGTCACAATATGGCCAAGGTAATTTATATATAATAATAAGGTAATATATATATTAGCTTAATAAAATTGAATTGACTGTTTAGGCTGGTTTTATCGTTACGCGTTTTGGCAGCGCTGTAGAAGCGCGCGCGTTCAGAGATATATTATGGTAGTAGAATTTGCGTTTTGGTGTCGCGCGCTTGGGCAGCGCCGTTTAATAAACGCACGATGTTCGATAGCGCTGTCCAAACGCGCGCTGCTCATTCGCTTCTACGGCCAGTGTGCGTTTTAGTGTGACGCTGTTGAGACGCGCCGTAGGTATAGTTGTGTAAGAAATGAATTACATCGATACGGGACGAGTAATCGAGGAAGTTCGATCCAGAAGGTGTTTATGGGACCCGGCCGATGAATTATACAAAAATAAGGATGCAAAAAATAAAGCCTGGGAAGAAATTGGAACCACTCTTTTTCGCCTTTGCCTTCTTTTCCATAAAAAGTAAATAGCCAGTACTCAACTCGCATTAACCTTCATAATATTGTACACGACTGTCTCACAACAGCGGAACGCGTGCTACTAATCTCGTTTTATAGTGCACCGCTGTTCTAACGCGTGCTGTTAACAGCGCGCTGATCAACAGCGCGCCTAGCGGCGTGACGATAAAACCAGCCTTATATTGGAGATTGATGGTACTTGGTGGAATCTACTACATGAATAATACACTTGTACTATTCCATAGAGTTTAATTTTATTTTTGAACCTGGTCTATAGAATGCAGTAAGGCGAAACTGGTCATGTTCAAAAATAAAATTAAACTCTATGGAATAGTACAAGTGTATTATTCAAAATTGATTTGATATTTTTGAATAGACTTATTTTGAGTACGTAACTATATACACATGTACATTCATCTCAGACACGAATCAGCCTCGAGTTGATCTTATCGTGACTAGGCTAGGTAGTACAGCCCGGCCGCTGGAACGCTCTCTATAGGGGCGAGCGAGGCTTATGAGTTTTGACAGGTTATCTATGTAATATGATTAACGATGATAGTTGGGACTCTTCATCATACGATGCGAATGACAGTTTGCAATAATATGTGTGTATGCAGGTTCATCTATTCCCTCATTGCAGCTCTTCAACTACTTGTTCGAATTAGACAAATGAGATATCGTTAGAAGCCTTTTGGTCGTCTGCTGGTTGTAGACTGTAGAGTATTGTTGAATCGAATGCGACACCTAGTGGGTTAAAACATAAATTTGAATTTATACTAATGCTCGGGGCTGCACTACCTTACCGTCTACCGGGCGGTTAGCGCAATTCTTATGGTAATAAAAGTTCTTATAGTTAGGGAGGCCACGCAGCTAAATATGTAGTTACTCGAGCGTCGCGGAAACCTATTGAAATTGGTAGGTCACATGATAGAAAGAATAATGGTGTATAAAGTTTACAGTTTTAGTGGTGAGGGAGGCATGTACAAAGCATAATAACAAATAAATACATGTATCATCCATCTTAATTAAAGTTTTGTATTACTTTGGTCTTGTCTAATGTATTTCAGTTATTATAGTTTGTTTAACTCCAAAATGAACATAAAAAAGACCGCGTTCGAGTAAATGAAGACATATCTTTGCAAGTTTCCCACGCCCTAATGTTCAGCTAAAATCGCGAGATTTTCAAAATGGACACTCGTTAGCTAGCAACTAACCTACTTTATCTTATTCTGACGCATAGGTGTAAGTTCGTAGAGCAAAATTTTTTATTTTGCACACCCACCGATATTGAAACCTGCCTATTGGCTGGAGGAATTTGTCAATATGTAACTAGCCTCCCCTAGCTTAATCTGACGCGCTCGAGTTACTACAGTATTTCCTTCTTCGGCTCCCCTACTAAATTAAATATATCACATAGAGAATTTTGACAAAGTCAAGTAAACGTCTATAAAATTACTTATGATTTTAGCTCCTTTAAAACCAATAACGCCACCGGAGCTATGGTCTACCGCCAATTTCCTTACGGAATAGTATTGTAAAATAATGGCCACAAGTCGTGGTTTCAACTATAATAGGCATTGTTGAAGTTATGGCAATAATAGGCTATTTGACTCATATTAAATTTTAAGAGTATTCTTCGTATTTCTTACATTATTTATCGTATAAAATATTGAATACTTACAACTAATAAAACTGTGATTGTATAAATTCTATTTAAAAATTGCATTTTTTTGTGTAATAATATGTTAAAAGTAATTTATTTACTTATATACAATGATATTTTATACAAGATATGTTACGTTCATAGTAACTGACTCCTCAAATCTGATCCAGCAATGTGTCAGTGCACAATAGTTGACAATTAGCGTTAAAGTAGTATGAAAGATGGGATAAGCACGTGAGTAAAAAAAATAGCTATAATTCGGAATGATTCGGACTGCAATCGTCTCGTTCGTTCTAGTATGCCTTTTTAGCATAGATTATGATTTTGTTGAACAGAGGGGGTATTTCTTTGGTAGGCAAGAAATGAAATTCGATGAAAAAATAATACGTCATTATTTACTTCGGAAAATGATAACAATTAAAAAAGATAATAAAGAAACTTCTCGAAAATAAAACCATAGTGACGCAATGACGTTATATTCAAAAATTAAACTCCTTCAAATAAATTTAATTTATTTATTTTCTGCCTCTTAGAAAGTTTTTTATTTTGGGATTATTTTTATGAGCAGAATGAAGCCGAACAGTGGTATATTTGTCAGTTATTTATATTCTTCCTGAGCAATGTTCCTTTTTTCGAAGTATATCTCTCAGTGGCTTCAAAATTATTGCTACAAATTCTACTGCTTTTTGAAGGTGTCCAGTCAAACTCATTTCGTTGTTCTTTAACAATTGCAATCCATTCTTGAAGTCGAACTTCATTAGTCGGAAACCTTGAAAAAAAATTTAGGTTATTACAATTATTTAAAGGACAACAAATAAATAAAACAAAAATTTTGTTCTCAATTTTAAATAACAAATAAAACTGAACAGCAGGTCAAAATTATTACTTTAGTAGGCAGTAAACTGAAAATTCCCCTATGTCGCATCTGTACTGATAATCTATGCAAGCAGTGTTGTTGTGTCCTTGTCGTGCTCATATCAAAAAGTATTTCTGTCCTTTTTCTTTGCCGCCATTATTTTAAAAATATTATTAAACTAATTTTAATGAAATACACTAAAAATCGGTAATATTGTATGTACTTACATGTGATAGAAGGTCCTTCGTGTTTTATTGATTTTAGTGTCGTAATTTGTACATTTCTAAAAATACACGGTGGCATTTTTAGCGCAATTTTATTATGCGCTTACATACGTGACAACTCGGCGTTTGCCAGACATATACTAAATGCGATACGTCCCAATTGGGACGTTTTCGCGTCTTCACCAGGCGCAGTCTAATAACATATCTGCCTCTTTTTTGTATGTAATATCATTGCTTATATACAACAAAATGCACATAGCTATGTGCATTTTGTTTTTGAAATGCTCAAAAAAGCTGTCAGTCATTTTGTGACGTCATATAATTTGTAAACAGAATAATGTCATCCGCATGACACCCGTCGAATATAGCGTTGCGTTTATTATTTTCTTTAAAACCTTTGGATGCACCCTAATGGTTCTTTTTTGTGTCAAATTTAGTAAATTAATCATGGATGTAGGATCGAAAAACATTGGAAAAATGAAATGCTCAAGTGAGACTCGAACTTTTTTTCGAACTTAAAAGTTAGCATAATAAATGCTATAAAAAATTCATTCAAATGGATGTAGGATTCGTGAAAGCCGATACTACAAATTTGCCAAGAATAGATACATTTATGGTTGGATGGTTGGTATTTTTTTTGCCACGAACCCGGATTTCTTCTCTGCCGAGCTGAGGAACGTCCAAACTTCTACTTATAAGTACAGTATACTAATTTGGTATTTTAATATTTATGTACTTAAAGATAGACATAAAAAGGAGAAAAAAGTATAAAGGTGAGAGAGGTTAAGCTTGTGTTTAGAAAATTGTATGAGGTCACAACACAGATAACATAAACATATTTGTAAAAAAAATTTTTGAAGTATTCTAGATCTCAAAAAATATAGTAATTCTTTTTATGGGTCTACAATAAAGTCAGTACACATTTATGACCTACTTGAAAAGTGTCAACTAGCCTATTATTGGCATTCACGGTAATGTGGCCACAGTATGGACAGGAAGCTCCAGGCTTCATGCTCCGAAGTGATGGCAGTAATGGTTGTACGAGCGGCCGGCGCGAAAAGCTCGCCTCCGCATTCCGGGGGCGTGTTGGGGACACCGTTGTCCCCCCTCCCGGAGAGGGCCAGACCGTAACGGATAGCCCTGGGTCGTCAGCCGGGATGCGAGGGATATTATGTCGAAGACTACCTCCCCTTCCGGCTCTGGAAGCACAAACCGCCCCTTCCAGCTCCGGCGGGGGAGGTACTCGTGGGGATTTCCCCACGAAAAAAAGGCTACATGCTCCGCACTATTTATATTGATAAATTAATATCGCCAGTTTACTGGATTCTCTATCATAGCCGCTATTTTGTGTTCCCCATCCAAGTTTAGGCAAATCTACATGCTTTTTCGTATTTATGGTCATCTCTTGACAAATTGATATTCTCTACAATTTTTGCAGATGTGTCAATAAATTATTGGCGGTAAATAGTGGCTACACATAGGTGTTGTGTTGAAGTGATGGCAGTAATGGTTGTACGAGCGGCCGGCGCGAAAAGCTCGCCTCCGCATTCCGGGGGCGTGTTGGGGACACCGTTGTCCCCCCTCCCGGAGAGGGCCAGACCGTAACGGATGGCCCTGTGTCGTCAGCCGGGATGCGAGGGATATTATGTCGAAGACTACCTCCCCTTCCGGCTCCGGAAGCACAAACCTTAAAATTAAGGATAGCCGCGGTCGTATGCCACTTTTCCCTAAAATGTATTGTTTTGTTAGAGTACTTACAAGTTATTTCAGTAACAATAATTAAGTTATTTCAGTAAAAAATTAAAAGATTGTAATAATTGTTAATTGAACGATGTCATGATGAGACCTGAAGGTTTGCACACACACACGCACATTCTTGATGGTCTCTCTATGAGCTGCTTTGAAATTTTTTCTTTATTTTGAGTAAAGGACGTGGATAGGCATTTTTCGCGATGTCCGTCTTTATTGATATTACTCTTCGTTAATGTCGACCGAAATTATGGCCTTTTAGTGTTGGTCCTTTAAAAGCATCTTAGGAGGCTGTCTAGGTGAACACCACCATTGCAACATTGTTGGTGGCTGTAATGGTGATCCTTACTTTACCTTACCTTACCACCAGGTGAGATTTATCCTATATAAAATAAATAGTTTATGCTCAGATGAATTATTTGACATGATGCCCACAGCCACATTCTATCATCGCACCGCTCGCCATAGGCAGGGTATTCATCCCAACTCATTGCATCCAAAAATGGTGCTGACTGTGCGGTATGAAAGGAACTTCATCCCACGCACGCTCAAGCTGTGGAATGAACTCCCTGACGTGGTTTTCCCAAGCGAAGCACGTCCTAGCGAAATCAAAAGACGAAATCGTGCAAGCTCTTCCAAAAGACCAAAGTACTAAAGAGCTTGAGTCGCGCCTCCAATTCCATAAAAAAATCATGATAGGCTCGCAGACTGGTAGGGTAGGTTTGGGTAATACTAGGAGGCAGTCAGACAAAGACATAACAAAATCTTTTCTTCAAGTAGATGAAAATAATACCTACAAAGTGCACGCAATGAACCTAGAAATACAAAACGAATGGTTAACACTAGGTGAATTTTGTATTCCCATAGCCTTAAAATGGCGTACCTTAATATACGACTGGTCACCGGCTCTCCTTAAATTCTATCTCAATGCATTCCAGTTGACCCTCCCCGACCAAAGCAATCTTGTCAGATGGGGAAAAGCCACAGATAAAACATGTAACTCATGTGGTGAAGCAATTGGTACTGCTAGGCACCTACTGGTGGGTTGTAGGACGCTATTAGACCGGGGTCATTACTCGCGCCGACATGATAAGGTATTAGAAATCATACGTGAGGCGGTAAGTTTGGCGGTAGCTAGAGCGAAAAAGGGTTTAACCACAAACCAAAGAAATGACGTCGCGTTTGTAAAGGAAGGCTGCTCAAAAAAGACAAATCAAAAGCCGCAAAAACACTATAAAATACCGGAGGATGTTTGTGCTTCGTCATCCAGACCCGATATATTCCTATTTTCAAAACAGCAAAAGCGTGCAGTACTAGTAGAACTCACAGTACCGTGGGAAACTAACATACCTAAAGACCACGCTATAAAAATAAACAAATACTTTGACCTGACCAACGAGTTAACCAAAAATGGCTATGTGGTTAAACTCTACGCCGTGGAAGTAGGAGCAAGGGGAATTCCAGCTAAATCCCTGTATAACTTATTTAAAGAACTCGGATTGCCAAGAGCTTCAGTAAGGTCTTTACTCAAACGAATATCTAAAACGGCGTTGATAGGATCTTACCAAATTTGGATAGGTAGAGGGGGGAACACGACTGACGGTGGAGGTGAGCGCTGATGCATCACAAGGTGGCCACCCTAAACCTACACCTGGGTCGCAAGTCCCAGGCGCCGTCACAGTGTTCCTCTCTGTACCACGCCATGGACCCGGCGACCGCACGGTGAATCCATGGAATGCTAAGAACCGGATCTCTGGGGTTCTTCAAGAAGGTTTCTTCAGGGTAGGCAGCACGAGTGTAACGCCCCTTGTGTTGCATACATCCATAGGCCGAGGTAACCACTTTCCTTCATGTGAGCCATGTGCTTGTCTGCCACCTAAGTGGTATAAAAAAAGTATTACGATTCTCGTAAATCTCATGCTATATATTTGTTTTTATGCTGACGTAATTGGTGTATAAACTAAAAAAAAGATGTTTATTTTTTATGTGCAGTGAATTTAATCGATTATCACTATTTTTGACTTGTAGATCTATCAATGGCAATCGACGGCAAAAGTGGTAGTTCACCTGAAGATTCAATTCAATCTCAATTGGATAAAAAATTACAGTTCGATAATATACCGATAGATGCAATTCAAAATGTTAATATACAAAATATAGATGTTGACAGATTAAGAAGGAAGGTGGACGAAGATTTGTTGAAGGTTGACAATAATATCAAGCCGATCGAGACGCGACGTGCTCCTTTCCTTCATTTCCACGAAGGTGTGAATGCCTACTATCAGGGTAAAACGGTCCGAGCGCGGCGGAGGATGTTTGACAATATGGGACAGATCCTTTACATGGGACGGCATTCGCTGAAAGAAATGCAGGCATCTAGTGAGTACAGCACTACCGACATTAACTTCCGTATGGCCTACACGTATCGAACGAACCAGAAAAACCATCGGAAAATGCACATTGCCTATAAACAGTCATTAGATAGAGTTCCATTCTGGTGGAATATGTCTTATCATATAATCTGTCACTTTAAGATAGTGAGATTGCATTTTGACTACATATACTTATATTGGGTATCAGTCAAGATTGACCAAGCTAGAAAAGATTTAGAGAGGCAAAAGCGACGTGTAGCGGCTCAGAGAAAAAGGAGACAAGAGAAACTTGAAGCACAGATTAGTTATAATAATAGTCATAGATAGTAATAGTCATAATAATAGTCAAAATAAAAGTCTTGGAGGTTGATCCACTTATGTAATGATACTCTTGGTCATATTAAAATTGACTTTCATTCTTGTTTTTCTTCGTATACATATTGAATTGTTTTGAGTATAAATAAGAATAAATTAGATATAAGCTCTATGATAAGAAAGAAGAAAAGAGAAAGAAAAGAACTAAAAAATCTTGACAAACAGAGTAAAAATGATCATAATCTCGTTTTTTGACCCTTTGACTCGATTTGGTAAGTACTCACCTATAATTCGGATTATATTTCGTCGCTTCATTCGAAGATATATAATTCTTTACCAAGTAGCTTCCCCTACTTGCTAGGCAACGACGCACGATTTTAGAAAAAAAGATTTTGAATAACGAGTACTTTTCTTGACTTCCTGTCTCCCCGACTCGTATTACTCCGCCATATTGATTTCCTTGTCATTCCTTTTTCTTGCGTGGCACGTTCGCACGCCGCCACCGCCACTTTTTAAAAATCAAAAATAATGAAAGTATCGACCGTATTATGTGTTTTAAATAGAAAATTGAAGAATATAGTAGAAAATTAACAAAGAAAACGACGTCATGTTATCGGTCAATGTGAGTAGATAACATTTTAGCTACCTACCGACGTAAAAATATTTACGTGAATTAATATTTATTTAATTAATTGAAACATGCAGTTAGCACATATTCCACGGGATATTATATTTGATTTAAAATGTACACAAAATGTACTTTATACGCACTAAACACTTTTTATGATTCTTGGAGGTCCTTTAGAGTAGTAGCACAGGATGCTACTAAATACGTTGGATGATTGAGCTCCACCAAGCATAGATTATTACAAATAATTCGCACGCGCTTCGGCCTTGTTTATCCTCCGATTTAGATCCAAGATACGTGCCCAGAGGTATACCTGTAATTTTTTTTTATTATTTACCTACCTTGATAAATTATTTTTTTTTTTTTTTTTATATTGGACACGTCAATTTGACTTCACCTCGCCTGATGTTAATCTAAAGGCAAAGTCTCGGAAAGAGGGTCACCATCGTAAACATTTACCATGTTAACAGTGGTGGCACTCAGCTTGACGGCCTCATTAGATGCCTTTTCACGCCCCGCTTAAAGGACCCGGGACTGTAGGAAGAAGGAAACACGTGAGCTGGCAGGGAATTCCAGGTCTTAGTTGTGCGGCATAGGAATGAATCACTGAAACGCTTGGTTCTAGCAGGTATACTCTGCACCGTAGATGGATGACATCTTAGCCCTGCACGTGTCGTCCTGTGAAGGAAAGTGGAGGGTGGGACTAATTGGAAGAGCTCGTCAGAACATTCACCATGGTAGAGAGGGTAGAAAACTGCCAAAGAAGCAACATCTCTACGCATCTGCAAGGGCTCGAGGGTGTTCGTGACCTCAGGATCCCCAATAATGCGGACCGCACGTCGCTGCAACCTGTCGAGAGCATCTAATAAGTACTTTGCGGAGCCGTCCCAGAGATGTGAGCAGTATTCCACGCAGGAACGAATTTGGGTCTTGTATAGAAGACACCGCTGCTCCGGCGTGAAAAAACGTCTCACTCTGTTCAGGACTCCGAGTTTACGCGAGGCTGATTTGATGATACTCTCGATATTTTTTGTTATTCAGTTTGCAGCGAAAATCCATACCGAGGATAGTGAGGTGATCCTGCAGTGGCAGTGGTGTGCTCTGAAGAGTGGGAAGGGGAAGGAAAGGAGATACCTTAGCTGTAAACGCACATGCCTGGGTCTTCTTGGCATTGAACTCGACCAGGTTCCTAGCGCCCCATTGAGAAATGTGGTCCAGGTTCCGGCTCTGTGACAAGAAGCTGCCTTTTTTCCGCAATATCAGACTGCTTGGCCGCAGGATGTGCGTGATAACTCCCGTGTAAGGTGCTGTCGTCTGCATAGCAGTGAATGTTTCCGTTACAGAGCATGTCATTGATATGCAGAAGAAAGAGAGTGGGAGATAAAACGGAACCCTGCGGCACGCCAGCATTTACCTGCAAGAACTCCGAGGCTCGTCCATCACAAAGGACGCGAATACGGCGCCCCTGCAGGAAGCCTGCAACCCAGTTACACAGTCTAGGAGGCAGGCCGAAGGCTGGTAGCTTGGAAAGAAGCGATTTGTGCCATACCCTATCGAAAGCTTTAGCGATGTCAAGACTAATTGCCAGTGACTCACCGTGCTTCTCCATAGCCTCACCCCAAAGGTGGGTCATGTACGCCAGAAGATCACCCTTTGACCGTTTCGGTCTGAAACCGTATTGCCGGTCACTAAGCAAGGAGTGATCCTCTAGGTGGCGCATGAGCTGTGTGTTAATTATGTGCTCGAACACCTTACACAGCACTGAGGTGACGGCTATGGGTCGATAGTTGGCTGGATCCGAGCGATCCCCCTTCTTGGGGATCGGCTGGACATTCGCCTCCTTCCAAGCCGAAGGCACTGTACCCGAACTGTAGGACAGTCGGTACAGCCGCGTTAGCAGAGGAGATAACTCCGCTGCACATTTTTTAAGTACAACCGCTGGAATACCATCAGGACCACTGGCTTTCCGGACATCGAGTGATTGCAGTACTGCACGGACATCGCGTTGCCTGATACGTATATCAGGCATTGCGTGGTCACCAGTGGGCATTGTCCGTGGTTGCATACCACAATCATCGACTCGGGAGTTGGCCGCGAAGAGATTGACCAGCAAATTTGCTTTCTCTTGCGGCTCATGGGCCAGAGATCCATCGGGATTGCTCAGCGGGGGCAGCGAGGGCTGGCAGAAATTGGCTTGCACGGCTTTGGCCAGTTGCTAGTAGCCACGGCTACCCGTGGGATGCGCCACTAGCTCTTGGCCCAGCCGCGCTATGCGCTGGGCATCCGCCCTGACGCATGCCCTCTTGCAGACCTTTGTGGCTCTGTTGTACGCCGCCTTAAAGTGACCCACGTTGGGATCGCGCGTGGCGCGCGCCCGCACCCAGGCGCGGTACGCAAACTGTTTATGCTCAACAGCCTCCGCGCACTCGCGCCCGAACCACGGACGCGCTCCGCGGACTCCGGTGACATCGGTGTATGGGATATAGTATTCCATACCTAGACCGATCTCACCGGCGACGGCAGTAGCGCTCTCAGATGGGTTCTTACCCTCAAAGCAGCGTTCAACCCACGGGATGGACGCATAATAGTCGCGCAATCCATCCCAGTCCGCTGACGAGTAGTGCCATAGCCGCCTCTTCCCCTGCACGGGTCGTGGGGGCGCTACAATGGGCACGGTGGAGCGGACCAGACAGTGGTCGGAGTTACCTAAAGCAGCAATCACCGAGACACTGTACTGGTCCGGGTGACTCGTCAACAGAAGGTCAAGCAGAGAGGGCTCTAGGCCGGACTCTCTTGGTATCCTCGTGACCTTGTGCACCAATTGAGTCAAGTCATGCGCCAGGGCAAATGCGTGAGTGGCTCTTCCCGCATGGTTTGTTATGGCGGAGCCCAACCAGATCTTGTGGTGGGCGTTAAAGTCCCCCAAAAACACCAATTCGGCGTTCGGAAACCGCTCCTGCGCATCATCTGCCGCCTGACTCAGGTATTCGAATAGTCGAGTTATCTCTGCATCTCCTGTATGGGAACGGTAAAGGCACACATAGACCTGACTCGTGGAGCCATGGTCTACGTGTACCCAAAGGATGGAAAAGGATGGGTCCTCTAGACAGCGCAAACGGCGACAACAAATATCCGCCCTAACAAACACGCACACCCCGGCTTTTGCTCGGAAATTTTCCTCGATAACATATAATCACGCCTTTGTCCCTGAAGGGTTAGGCAGAGGTCAATTAACACACACATTTCACCAATCATTGTATTCGGTCCCACGTAATGGGGGGTGAGCCTATTGCCGTATTCCAGGCACTGTTATGGACTAGATATACACCTTAGACTGAATCTGGGCTGTATATATCTGTCTGATGTTATATCGGTTGATTATATCTTAGTTAATTTCGAACAAATCAAAACATGTACTAAGTATGTGCAATTTAAAATAGATAAGCCACATATCCACGTCAACGTCATCATTTATATCGGGGTTAACTGCGAGTTAGCAACGATCACGGAATTAACTGCGAGTTAATTACGTACAAATCAAAATACTAAGTATGTGCAATCTAAAATAGATAAGACACATCGACGTTAACATCGTCAAATCGGGGTTAACTGCGAGTTAACAATGATCACGGAATTAACTGCGAGTTAATGACGTGCAAATCAAAATAATAAGTACGTGCAAACTAAAATAGATAAGACACATCGATGTTAACGTCATTAAATCGGGGTTAACTGCGAGTTAACAACGATCACGGAATTAACTGCGAGTTAATTACGTACAAATCAAAATACTAAGTATGTGCATTCTAAAATAGATAAGGCACATATCGACGTTAACGTCATCAAATATATATTAACAAAATCATATCGGTTATAATAATGTGTCATTATTGAGCGTGTACAATCCATATTATGTTATTACGATTAGCGTCTGTAAGCTTTCCTGGGGTTTAACTGTGAGTTAACACGACGGATGAGTAGATGCTCAAAGATTAAATCTGGGGGGTTGACAGAGTTTATAGCGAACAAATAAAAATACTAAGTACGTGCAATCTAAAATAGATAAGACACATCGACGTTAACATCGTCAAATCGGGGTTAACTGCGAGTTAACAATGATCACGGAATTAACTGCGAGTTAATTACGTACAAATCAAAATACTAAGTATGTGCAATCTAAAATAGATAAGACACATTGACGTTAACATCGTCAAATCGGGGTTAACTGCGAGTTAACAATGATCACGGAATTAACTGCGAGTTAATGACGTAAAAATCAAAATAATAAGTACGTGCAAACTAAAATAGATAAGACACATCGATGTTAACGTCATCAAATCGGGGTTAACTGCGAGTTAACAACGATCACGGAATTAACTGTGAGTTAATTACGTACAAATCAAAATACTAAGTATGTGCATTCTAAAATAGATAAGGCACATATCGACGTTAACGTCATCAAATATATATTAACAAAATCATATCGGTTATAATAATGTGTCATTATTGAGCGTGTGCAATCCATATTATGTTATTACGATTAGCGTCTGTAAGCTTTCCTGGGGTTTAACTGTGAGTTAACACGACGGATGAGTAGATGCTCAAAGATTAAATCTGGGGGGTTGACAGAGTTTATAGCGAACAAATCAAAATACTAAGTACGTGCTGTCTTATACACGTACCTAAATTTTTATCATCTGTGAGATAATAATGCGTTGTCCTATTTCATTCATGGTGTTACCTATTAAACAAAAATCTACTCATTACTATAGACAAATTTACTCAAAAAATCATAATACAACTTTACCAATAGGTGAAGTAGTACAGACACCATCACATACGTTATTAGACACCCAGTCAGATAGATACAATGTATCTGGCACAATCGCTCATAGAAAATACGCCAATTGATGCAACTGCATCTCTCGTAATCTCAGAAACTGTCCTCGCTGCGTCAGCTAATACTGAGTCTGTACCAGCAAATACGCAGCTTTAGGAGTATGCACCTCTAATAGCCCTGAATTTGGGCCAAGTATTCATGACAGCCTAGTTAACTGCTAAAGAAGAGTATGACCAAATAAAATAAGGACAAACTCCTAAAACAACATATTTAAAGTACGTACCATAACATAAAAATTAAATACTAAAATTTCGGCAATAGCTGTTCACCGTACCGAATTGCTTAGGTAAGTGATACTGAAATTGAAGCGCTCGAACATCTTAGTGATAGGTTCCACGGATTCACATTTTTTTTTTGTAGAAAAAACGGAAAAATTAGTAACAAATAGGATTTTCTACATGTTATTTTTAATTAAGGTCAATATGATTTTTAATTTTTATTTTTTAAAAGATCCTTTATTTTTATTAAAGTACATTAAAGTGTTACATAAACAGACCCTATTCTATTTACGAACTAACATGTGAATTTTTTTTTTTTTTAAGTAGGCTTACCTTTATAAAAACATGCTACATCCTTATAAAAACACACAAAAATATTGCTATCCAAAAGAAAATAAGTACATCATTATAATTTTGCTGGCTAGGAGAACAACCACTGCAAATATAAATTAATTTTACAATATAATATTCTATAGACAATAACAGTTAATATTGTATTTACTAATACATTGAAAGTTAGAAGTAACGCGTACAAAAATGACGGTATCGCACAAAAATAAATATAATAATAAATAAAGAGTGTGTGGCGGTAGGCCGTATGTGGTGAGGCGCCGATGTCACGTACGTAGCAAATAGTGATGTGGTAGTCGGTATCGGTTATACTTAGATGCGTACGATAAAGTATTCAATCTACTTCGACCTATTGTTTATATTAAAATGTTGCTGTGTGTAGAGTTTTTGTAAATATAGAATTTACGGGCAAGCTTTATGATGTAGTCCTTCAATAAAGGGAAACTTAATTGACAATGAAGTATTTTTAGATGGTTTCAAATGGTGTATTTTTAAAGATATCGGTTGATTTGTTTTGCAATACCTGCAGTTTCTGGTAGTTTGAGTCAGATGTACTGCTCCAGACTGGTGCAGCGTAAGTAATACACGGCCTTACCAGTGTGGTGTACATGCGTAACTTGGTTGGCGGGCTTAAGTTTGATTTGCGGTTCAATATGGGTCGCAATGCGTTTGTTGCTTTGGCACCTTTAGGACATAGCTGTTCGGTATTTATGCACCAGTTAAGTTTGCTGTCTAGTATTGTACCCAGATATTTAATGGACCTGCTCCAGGGTATAGCGAAGCCAGCTATTTTTACGTTAGTATCTGGCAATGTGCGTTTGCTGGTGAACATTATGGATTCGGTTTTGTTAGCATTCTGTTTCAGCTTCCAGTTGGTAAAGTATGAACTTAAGAGATCCATTGATAGTTGTAAGCGTGCAACAATAAGATCGCAATCATCCGATGAAGTGTAAGTGGCAGTGTCGTCTGCGTAAACAGCGAGTTTGGTGTGAGGCTGAGTAGGTATATCATTTAGATATAAGATAAACAGCCAGGGGCCCGAAATTGACTCTTGCGGTACACCAGCAGTTATGGGTATGGGGTCAGAGTGAGTATCGCCTAAGTGCACTGAAAAACTACGATCTGTGAGATAGGATTAGATTAGTTTGACTAAAGTTAGAGGAACGTTATTGATCTTAAGTTTATGGAGCAAGCCTTCATGCCATACAGTATCGAAAGCTTTTTCGACATCGAGCAGAATCATACCCGTGGATTTACCTAAGTTAAGACAGTGAGCGATATGTTCTGAGACTCTTGCCAGTGGTGGAATGGAATTTGCGGAATCCGAACTGTTGGGGCACGAGAGTGGGTTCGGTAATTTGAGATAGTCGGGATAGAATTATCGACTCAAAGAGCTTACCAAAGCTGGGAAGCAAGCTTATTGGGCGATAATTGCTTGGATTTTGATCGAGCTTACCAGGTTTGTTGATGGCAATTACCTTAGCGGCTTTCCAGGCAGAAGGATAATAGCCTAAGAGTAAACAGGCGTTGAATATTTTTGTTAGCAACACAATAGATTTCTGAGATAGGTTTTTCAGCAATAGGTTACCTATCCCGTCAATGCCCGGGGCCTTCCGAGATTTAAGCTTGCTCACCAAGTTACGAATCTCAAAGGGCCGGACCAGAACAGTCTGTTGATCTGCATCGTTAATGGCGTCATTTAATTTGTTCATGGATTCCGACACAGACGACTCAATTTCTGGTGTGCTAGGCCATTCCCTGTTGAGATTCATGTTTTCTCTGAAGGCAGAAGCTAGGGCCTCACATTGCTCGTGTACCGAGTTGGTCCAGGTTCCGTCAGGTCTAACGAGAGGTGGAACGATGCCTGTAGTGGATACTTTTGACCACTCGCCACAAATCTTGGTGGGGATTGTCAACGTTGGCTAATTTTTTGCTCCAGGAGATGTCATTTGCAGCCCCAACCCCTTGACAACAGCGAAAAGACGTTTCCTAAGAGCCGGATCCTGCTCCTTTAAAGCAATTCGACGAATTTTGTTTTTATTCTTGATGTCACTCCTGACTCGTCTAGACAGTTTAAGCTTGTTGTTTGTGGTAGTTTTAGGAACATTATGGTTAAGCGCATCGATCATTATCTTGGTGAGGCGATCAATTTGATTGTCGATATCAGAAGTACAAGTGAACACAGAGCTAGTCAGGGAGACATTGTTGTCGAGGTATCGGCGAAAAGAGAACCAGTCTGCTTTTGAATAGTTGTATGCTACATGGGGTTTGCGAGTAATGTTGCCGCTTACCGAGAACAAAATGGGTAGATGGTTTGAGGACAACTTAGATAAGGCATTGGGTTCTGTATATGGTTGCGTGCAGTTATGCAGAATAATGTCAGGGATGGAAGGGGACCTATTACTGTCGTAGTGAACGAGTGTTACAGTAGCCGGAGCAAGAATTTCATAATCATTAGAGTTCATATGATGAAAGAGAATTTCACCATGGTCGTTAGCAGCACAAGTGTCCCAGTAAGGGTGTTTGCCATTGAAATCGCCCATCACTATTGACTGAGGATTACTAAATCCAGATCGCTTATCAGGAGTGGACGGTTGGGAGACTGATAAGCAAAAATGATATGATATGAAAACAATGACAATATTATTTCCCGAGATATTTAGCTGAATGCCAATGCATTCTAAGTGTTGTGTTGCGGGTAAAGAAATTCGAGTGTGGGGAATATCGCTTTTTATGAGTATTGCAACACCTTGACCTTGAAAGACGTCCAGTTTGTCCTGGCGATAACACATAAAACCAGGGGTGCTGAGTTGCTGTGTGGAGGAAATTCGTGTTTCACTCAAAGCTACAATGTCGACAGCAGATTTACTCACCAGGTCGAGAAGCTCATGAATTTTTGTGCGAAAACCGTCAGCATTCCAATATAAGATACGCAGTGAATTAATATCAAACATATTTTCCTAAGTGTGTCGGTATTAGTATAACCTTGTCCATGATGTTGGAACAAGCAACAAATTGATTTTTTATCGACTTAATGGTCATTAAGATATTAAGCATATCTGTTCTGGCTTGATCTTGTCCGCTCGAAGACAGAGATGCCTGTGGTAGCATTTGAGGGTCTGCTACAGTGCTTATTATTTTTGGTGGGGGTTTTGATCCAGCAGCCACGGCGTTCCATGCTCGTCCATCAAGCTTGCTTTGCTTCATGATCACGGCGCGTTTAGCAGCTTGGGTTTCCTGAAGTAGTTGCTGTTTTTCCCGCATGGTTCTTAAATATTAGTCGCGTTCTTTACACAGCCGGAAGTTTGCGGGGTGGTATTCTTTGCAGTTACAACATTGAGCTGGCTGGCTGCGGTCTTTTTTGGAACCTTCAGAGCTAAGATGGGCTTCAGTGCATTTGACGCATCGCGCAGGCAAGTTGCAGTTTCTTGAGGAGTGCCCGAAACCTTGACATCGGTAGCACTGGGTACCATAAGTATTGTTAGATCGGTATTTATGTACCTGAACCACGCAATTAAATAGGTACTTGATCTGGCGGAAACGCACCATGTCGCTGCCGGCAGGGAGTTGCGCCCGTCCCGCCCGAAAAAGACCGTTACCACTACAAAATCTGATACTCAGTAAAATGACGAATGCCCGGTCTTTCACATCACAGGGAAACTAGTATGGACCTCCTCGCTACTCGTCAAACGGGGGCAGGGGGGGGGGGGGGGCATTAATGATATCCTTCACCGGCTATCCAGTGCCAGCACATCACGAACACAAAACAGATGCAAACTTCAACCCAGAGTGAGACACGTGCGCAAGAGTGCACTTAGGTCGCGTAATATATTTATTCTCAATGTTTGTTAGAGAGGTATAGCTCAAGTAGGTAAATATACTAAAAAGTAAATAACTAATAAATGGATGTAGTTAGGCACCGTCAACATGTGTACCTACAGGACCAGTATATATTTGACATTTTCTTAGCTTCAAAACCTAATGACAGCAGTCTTATATACTATTTTTTTTATAATCTGAAATCAATTAACAAGTTGTGATAAATCCCATCTTCAGACTGCTTCTGTTTATGCCACACAATGGTTTCATTACAACCATCGACCTGACAAAGCGTATTTACTCTATTTACGAAGCAGATCCCAAAATATATGACATCTCTATTTCAAATACATAATTCGAATGCAATCAAAACATGTGTTTGCTGTACCATACGGTTTATCCACGGCACGAAAAGTGCTCCCTAAACTTAAGAAAGAGGTGACAGTTTATTTACTACCATCACAGAATGAATATTACATAGCACTGTTTACCCACTACCGTCAGGAATTTGCAAAATCTTTAGGTTTCATTAAAATAAATCTATCCGGGTACAGATTCCGGGTTGTCTGATTTAGCTTTATGATCAAACGTATTATGTTTGGGACTACCTGAGTTTGATTTCTTTTCATACCGCGCCAATTTGAAATGAAACATTTTGGTACCAAGGTTTCAAGAGTTAGACGCATTTGCCGTTTATGCATTCACAATAAAAATAAATATTATATTGTATATATTTTCAAAATTTTCATGATTATTCAAATGTATAAAAAAAATCAGTGATGACAAAGCGTAAGTTATTACTTCAATCTCATCTCAGCCAGTCCCATCACCTTCACTCCAGCCTTAGCCTTTTTTTATACCACTAAGGTGGCAGACTAGCACACGGCCCACCTAATGGAAAGTGGTTACCGTGGCCTATGGACGTATGCAACACCAGGGGCGTTACACTCGCGCTGCCTACCCTGAAGAAACCTTCTAATGCCCCTCTTGAAGAACCCCACTATCTAATTATGTCCTCGGTGGCGGACGACCCGGCTAAATCCTGTAGGTGCCGCAGGAATTGGGATGGTTTCCGGTCACCCAGAGTCTCTTGGGTGAGCAGCTGCTTCACCTTCATCTCCTGTGAGGCTGATAAACGACGAAGAAGTTCGGATTTGAGCTTAGCATACCGGTTATTGACAGGAGGTTTCAAAATAATATCCTTCATTGTCTTCGCGTGCTGTATATCCAGGTTGGTGGTGACGGTGCTGTACTTAATGTTGTCCTCAGTAATACCATGGGTTTCAAATTGGCCCTCTAAAAGTGCGAACCATAGTTCTGGGTCCTCAGCAGAGAATTTAGCCACGTTGATTGTCGGACGGGACGGTGCCATGGTCAACTTTTTCATTTTCCTTCGCATAGTAACATTCTTACCACCCGAAGCCGCTGTATGGGCTGCATCGCTGCTGCTATCACTCATGTTATTGTTCAGTTCGGGGTCACCAGTTATAGTGGGCTTCCACTATATTATATTTATCCGCGGTGTAAAGTAGGTAGGTACTCACGGTTGGCAGCAATAAAAGTTCATAGGAGTTTGAAAGGAGATATAATAGTCAGTAAGCACAGAACACACAACACAGAAGTTAGATAGGAGTAACGCACAAGAAGTAAAATAGCGAGTAAAGCACAGCGATAAGAAGCGAAACACATATAGTCAATATTATTCTAATTTTATACTATTGTAATATTTTACAATTAACAATTTTCGATACGCGGTAGGCGGTGGAAAATGTTTGCATCGAGCGACACAGTGTACCGTGTATAAGGTGTGGCTAGACTGAACTCGGGAGCGGCCACCACGCGGCGCTGGCGCAGCGTCGCCGGCCGGTCAACCGGTCTACGAAATAGTTCCCTCGTTCATTCAGTGCGCGTTTCCATAGCACGACACTATCGACACAAAAGTTGGCTACTACGGACGAAACTTTTGTGTCGGAATGTTAGTGTAATAAATAAATATGAACTGTGTATATAGGTAGTATAGATATTATGTTATTATTGTATGTATGTTTGTGTATTATAAGTGTGAACATAAATTTATATAATATATTGTGTATATGTATCATCTGTGTAGCAAATATAATGTAAAGTGTCAAACGCATATGTGTATCCCCACACTTGAGTCTTAAAAGTGAGAGATATTAACCTCGAGAATCTAGGTAAGTAAATGTTGTTCTAAATAAGTCGATATAATGATAATGGAAGCAAGTTTCATATTCTCCGCCAAATAAGTAGAAAACATTGTTTTAATATTTGTTACTATAAAATATACAACATTTCTATTTACTGAATGTGCAAAATGGTGATATACGGATGATATCATAATAAAATTAAAGTACCTACTAGTACCTACATAATGGTAATTTTTTTTACATTTTATTTCAGGATATGTGACAGTGACTGCCGACCATTAAAATGTAAATGCTAAGAGTGGAGGGGCTACCCACGACGCTTTCATATGGGAAACACACATAAAACAGACTATTCCACAATTTACATGAAAGGCTGTCGCACAGACATAGGTACACAACTATTCATGGAAAGACCAGGGTGACCACAGAGATACGAGTAATCTTGGGCATTTGAAAAGTATTTGGCGTTGTTTATGAGAGAAATGTACAAAAAGTTGCTGAGAGTTACACAGCTTGGTCATCGAATACAATATGCCTGTATAGAAGATGACTTACTAAGAGGAAAGGCTATCAGACATGTTGGTAATGATGCAATGAATAGACCAAACTAGTTATTAAAATATTTAATATTGTTTAGTAAAATAAATATTAAAAAATTAAAGCATTCTCTTCTTTCTTTGTTGTGTTGGTTCCATGGGGGAGCAGAATAGAATCACCATATTTCTTCCCGTGAGCGTCATAGAAGGCGGCAAAGGGATAAGGTTCTTCTCTATCCGACAGTAAACATACAGCCCATGACGGTAATAGGCTTGCGCCCTATTACGTGGGACCGAAAATGTTGGTGTAAAAACACCTCTGCCTACCCCTTCGGGGATTTACATCGTGAATATATGTATGTAGTGTCTTCTTTCTTCATTCCTGCCTTGCCATCCATGTACAGCCTTTTCTTTCATCGGATTACGATTTTGGCATTAACAGCTCGTTGAGGACTATGATCACGGTACGCCTCAACAGTAGATAAGATAACTTGATTTCCGGAGGCTGCGCGGCGGAGTTGCATGCAGAAACCGTAGGTACTATGTATGCGTTTTGGATTAACTGTTTGAGTTTCGCAATATTCTTCCTTTTTGACCATTTATGATTGATATCCATCGATCATGCCATAAATGATTAGGTACCTTGGTTGTTTTAAGAAATTGAAGGTATTATTGCAAAATTCGCTGTAATTTCTTTATGCTCGTATTTATTTTCTTTCCATACCAAAGCATCACTGTATATTTCTATTCTTTATTAATTATTGTAAACATGAATAAACTTTGATAGATTATGACAGTATGCGTTTTGTCAATTTGAATCATTGTTGTTCAGAAACCAAAGAAAATGTTTCAAATTAAAATTATTGTTATTATTATTTTTTTCTAATCTTCTGCATTTTACAATCTTCCATACCTTATTTGAGAACTTTCCTTTATTTATAGAACTGTATTTTGCCTTCATTGCTAATAAATAGCTAATTTAGTCGAAAATACCAAAAACCACGTTATTTAATTGACTTTTCGAACGCATCGTTCATTCAATATTAAGTTTATTTCGTTCCCAAAGGAGTATACGATAACGGAGTCTTACGTTAGGACGCAGCACGAGCACATATTACGCGGTACCGAGAGCTCGATACGATTACCGCAGTGACGTCATTCTAATGTAAATAGAGAAGAGCCTTTGGGAACGAAATAAACTTAATATTGAATGAACGATGCGTTTGAAAAGTAAATTAAATAACGTGGTTTTTGGTATTTTCGACTAAATTAGCTATTTATTCGCAATGAAGGCAAAATACAGTTCTATAAATAAAGCAAAGTTATCAAATAAGGTATGGAAGATTGTAAGATGCAGAAGATTAGAAAAAAATAATGATAACAATAATTTTATTTTGAAACATTTTCTTTGGTTTCTGAACAACATGATTCAAATTGATATGACGCATACTGTCATAATCTATCTAAGTTTATTCATGTTTATAATAATTTTGTATAACTAAATGAATAAAGAATTGAAATATACAGTGATACTGTGATATGGAAAGTAAATAAATACGAGCATAAAGAAATTATAGCGAATTTTGCAATAATACCTTCAATTTCTTAAAACAACCAAGGTAATCATTTATGGCATGACCGATGGATATCAAACATTAAATACAGTCATTAAATGGTCAGAAAGGAAGAATAAGCGTTGAATATTGCGAAACTCAAACAGTTAATCCAAAACGCATGCATATTACCTACGGTTTCTGCATGCAACTCCGCCGCGCAGCCTCCGGAAACCAAGTTATCTTATCGTTGAGGCGTACCGTGATCATAGTCCTCAACCAGCTGTTGTCAAAATCGTAATCCGATGAAAGAAAAGGCTGTACATGGGTGGCAAGGCAGGAAGGAAGAAAGAAGACACTACATACATATATTCACGATGTAAATCCCCAAAGGGGTAGGCAGATGTGTTTACACCAAAATTTTCGGTCCACCGTAATAGGGCGCGAGAGGCTATTACCGTCATGGGCTGTATGTTTACTGTCGGATGGAGAACAGCCTTATCCCTTTGTCGCCTTCTATGACGCTCACAGGAAGAAATGTGGTGACTCTATTCTGCTCCCCCATGGAACCAACAAAACAAAGAAAGAAGAGAATGCTTTAATTTTTTAATATTTATTTTACTAAACAATATTAAATATTTTAATAACTAGTTTGGTCTATTCCTTGCATCATTACCAACATGTCTGATAGCCTTTCCTCTTGGTAAGTCATCTTCTATACAGGTATATTGTATTCAATGACCAAGCTGTGTAACTCTCAGCAAGCAACTTTCAGTAACTTTTTGCCCATTTCTCTCATAAACAACGCCAAAAACTTTTCAAATGCCCAAGATTACTCGTATCTCTTTGGTCACCCGGGTCTTTCCATGAATAGTTGTGTACCTATGTCTGTGCGACAGCCTTTCGTGTAAATCGTGGAATAGTCTGTTTTATGTGTGTTTCCCATATGAAAGCGTCATGGGTAGCCCCTCCACTTTTGGCATTTACATTTTGATGGTGGGCATCGGCAGTCACTGTCACATATCCTGAAATTAAATGTAAAATTTTACCATTATGTACTACTAGGTACTTTAATTTTATTATGATAACATATAACATAACATAAACTCACACCTGTATTCCCCGAAGGGGTAGGCAGAGGTGCTAGCACCCACATTTCGCCAGTTTATGTTTAGGTTAGGTCCCAATGTAATAGGTGGCGAGCCTATGTCCATTAACCGGTCACTTATAAACCTGCGATAAATACACACATAACTTCGAAAAGTCTTCGGTGTGTGCCATGGTAAACCTGGGATCGAACCCGAGACCTCGTCTCAGCAGGCCATTACCCATACCACTAGTTACCACACGTTTATTATGATATCATCCCAATATCACCATTTTGCAAATTCAGTGAATAGAAATGTTGTATATTTATAGTAACAAATATTAAAACGATGTTTTCTACTTATTTGGCGGAAAATATGAAACTTGCTTCCATTATTATTACATAGATTTATTTAGAACAACATTTACTTACCTACATTCTCGAGGTTAATATCTCTCACTTTTAGGAATCAAGTAAGTATATAATCCTTTTACTATTTTGATGATGTAGATTGTATTATTAATCACAACATAAGCACTTATTGCTTTAAACTAAATTTTTTAGTGTAATTTATATGATTACGAAACTTTTGTCACCGACAAAAATTGAGTGACAAAAGATTCGTAAAACTCGATAGCCAGCCTTCGTAATTTACATTACCGTATGTCAAAAAAAAATTCATGCTACCTAATTTTACTCACAAAATGTGACATATTGAATGAGTATCGAGTAGTCGATACATTTACATTACGAAAGTGGTTCATGCTACCAAATTTAGTTACTTTTACGCACGATAGGGGCGCTGTACAAATGTCATACATTTTTTTACGTTAACGATACGTTTACTTTCTCGCAAATTGTTCGTGCTCGCCCCACAGATCACTTGCAGATACTTACATTCCACAGCATCACAATATAGATTCTGTATACCCAAATTATAAGTTTTGCTCGAACCACACGTCGGAAGCTCTAGACAAAATGTATGAAAAATTCAAATTGTAATTACAACATTCATAGATCGTGCACATGCACGGTAGTGTTGATGTGTGAGAGACTTCAAAATGATAGGGTTGACATTATTTGAAATTGTAAGCATTATTTGAGCGATATAGTATGATTTTTCTCGCTCAATCCCTTAATGTCATGACTTCCGTCACATCCGACAACGGTGCCAATCCTGATGTTACAAACGTATTCCATCTTTGTCTTCAATTCTGAAAAAAAAATTGATGGCCATACATTTTAGTCCCCTCAAACCACAGAATCAGCACCAATAACAAAACACTTCTAAAACATCCGACTTTGATATCTTCATAGAGTAGTTAAAACCGATTGTTTGTGAAAGACTAATTATTTCTCCCGACTTCAGCTGCACAAAATTCTGATCGAACTGAGATTACCAGGTGGATTAGCTATCTTTCGCGTTGTTCTTCGTGTGCGTTGTCCTTCACTGTCTCCAAAGCCATCGGTGTCTTATTCTAATTTTGGTATTACATATCACATTGAGTGAAACTGTCGTAACGGTGCTAACGAATGTTACGTAACCATAGCTTAGCACCTTTATTTTTTATCAGCAATTGATGCCAATTCTACGTTGTCAAAACGAAATAAAATACGCTAAAAATCTCTAAAATGGTATTATACACCCAGACTGTATAGACGTTTCGTAAAAAAAGATTTTAGACACACAGTTTCGATAGTAAAATCGTTAGGTAGGCATGTTAAGTGGGATGCGAACAGACTACAAGGACTAGTAAGAACAGAAAAACGATTTTCGACCTTAATTACATATCATTTCGCATAAATAGATGCCGCAGATCACGAATATACGAATAAATACTCAGTTTTATGTGATGTCAATAAGGTCGAAAATTGCTTGCACTAGTCGGCCGGCCGACTAATTGAGTATTCGTTTGCTTCACGGCCATGTACTGTCCGGCCAAAATCTGTCTGCGCTGACCGGAATCGGCCACACACTATAATAATCTTCTCTACTAAAAGACTATGCAATCTGGGTGTATAATAAATTTTAGAGATTTTGTGTATTTTAGTTAGTTTAAACACAACAGAATTAGCATCAATATACGACTAAATTAAGCGTTTAATTTTACCAGATTTTAGACAATATTTCATTTTATGCGGCTTATAACGGCCATGACATGTGAAATAAGAGGCAAAGTTTATAAGGGGTCAAATTTCATTCTTCTTTCAATATTGTGAAACTAAACAGTCGAATCAAATGGCGACATTTTTGTTTTGCTGCAATGAGATAAGAATTTGAGTGTAGGTAAGAATAAGTGTAGAAAAAAATGATATTATAAATACAGGCATACATTCAAGTTACGCGCGAAATACTAAATCCTTTAATTTAATTTAAAAAAAAGACAGTATTATTTATGTGATAGAGAATGTTCACAAATTCAGAATTTTAGCTTATTGTATTAATTGTTGTTGTTATATAATAATTAATTGTATTAATCAAAAGACGAAATCGTGCAAGCTCTTCCAAAAGACCAAAGTACTAAAGAGCTCGAGCCGCGCCTCCAATTCCATAAAAAATTCATGATAGGCTCGCAGACTGGTAGGGTAGGTTTGGGTAATACTAGGAGGCAGTCAGACAAAGACATAACAAAATCTTTTCTTCAAGTAGATGAAAATAATACCTACAAAGTGCACGCAATGAATCTAGAAATTCAAAACGAATGGTTAACACTAGGTGAATTTTGTATTCCCATAGCCTTAAAATGGCGTACCTTAATATACGACTGGTCACCGGCTCTCCTTAAATTCTATCTCAATGCATTCCAGTTGACCCTCCCCGACCAAAGCAATCTTGTCAGATGGGGAAAAGCCACAGATAAAACATGTAACTCATGTGGTGAAGCAATTGGTACTACTAGGCACCTACTGGTGGGTTGTAGGACGCTATTAGACCGGGGTCATTACTCGCGCCGACATGATAAGGTATTAGAAATCGTACGTGAGGCGGTAAGTTTGGCGGTAGCTAGAGCGAAAAAGGGTTTAACCACAAACCAAAGAAATGACGTCGCGTTTGTAAAGGAAGGCTGCTCAAAAAAGACAAATCAAAAGCCGTACTCAATTTTGATAGCAGCCGCTGACTGGACATTACTCGCAGATTGGTATGAGAAACACTATAAAATACCGGAGGATGTTTGTGCCTCGTCATCCAGACCCGATATATTCCTATTTTCTAAACAGCAAAAGCGTGCAGTACTAGTAGAACTCACAGTACCGTGGGAAACTAACATACCTAAAGACCACGCTATAAAAATAACCAAATACTTTGACCTGACCAACGAGTTAACCAAAAATGGCTATGTGGTTAAACTCTACGCCGTGGAAGTAGGAGCAAGGGGAATTCCAGCTAAATCCCTGTATAACTTATTTAAAGACTTCGGATTGCCAAGAGCTTCAGTAAGCTCTTTACTCAAACGGATATCTAAAACGGCGTTGATAGGATCTTACCAAATTTGGATAGGTAGAGGGGGGAACACGACTGACGGTGGAGGTGAGCGCTGATGCATCACAAGGTGGCCACCCTAAACCTACACCTGGGTCGCAAGTCCCAGGCGCCGTCACAGTGTTCCTCTCTGTACCACGCCATGGACCCGGCGACCGCACGGTGAATCCATGGAATGCTAAGAACCGGATCTCTCTGTTGAAAACGAAAAATACACCTAAAAGAATTATATCGATATACCAATTGGTTTCCAAGATATGGACTTTTACAATGGCTTCGCGCCGACCGGCTCGCGCTTAATGTGTGTAACGTATTTTTATGTAGGCCAGTCAACTTTGGTTGGCGCTGCTTTACATTTCATCAGAAATCTTAGGAAGTACTGGTCTAATTTCAAAAATTCTTCTTGTTTTGAATATCCTGTTTATAGAGGAAGGTTATAGGCCACGCGAAAATGAAGAGTATAGGGAATATGGAAGGCCTATAGCCTTCCACGAAAACTATCAAGCCTACATAAAAATACGTCACACGCATCTAGTGCGAGCCGGTCTGGGACTTTGAATGCCTGCAAAATCATAACCACGTGGTATTTTCAAATGAAAAAAAAACAAGTGTATAAATATAAAATATAAATATATATATAAAGGCTTTAATGTTACCAATTTTCAAGTGATTTTGTACACCTAGTAACATTCTCCAATCTATTTAATTGATAAAATGGTTTTAACTACTCTATACCTTGCAAAACTCACGTCCATGAAGTATCGTATTTCATTTGGCACAAATGTACTACAGATAAAGTCATACTTTATTGACGGGTAATATAACCCTTGAATACCGATTTACTGATGTAGAATTATTGCAGTAGGTATTTATTTATAGATGTTAACGAAACGAAACTATATATTATTACATATATTATTCTTTATATTTTTAAATAAATTTTCATTGTTGACGCACCATTTTGAATAACATTTTCTTCCAATGTGGGTTTAATAAAGTGCAAACTATTTGACTCACAGTATAGACAAATAGAACTGACGTAAAAAAAAGTAACTCATCAATGCGACGTCTGTTACCTCAACTGTCCGGACGATCAGAGATTTTCATAATGCACCTTATACCAATATATATTGGGAAATAATCTAGACGTAGGTTCAGTACCTAACCGAAATGGTGTATTATTGTTCTGTCTTTGGATGTATCTCTTCATCAAAAAATAATAAAAATAGGCGCTTTTAAAGTATAAAATAAAAATTAAATTAAAAATTTAAAAAAGCCCCGTCCCAAAATACACGTCCAAAAAGTTAAAAATAAATGGAGATCGGGGGACCTTGACTTGTTCCGATAATATAACGGAGTGTTTAACCAGTTAGGGTCCCCCGACATGGCAACCGTTAAAGTTAAAAGGCGAACTCCATTTATTTTAACTTTTTGGACGTGTTTTTTGTGACGGGGGTTTTTTAAATTTTTAATTTTATTTATAGCACATACGATATGTATTATCCCAGAAATAGATTTACAATAATATTTTATAATACTCGTATTTTCTATTTTTTATATTTTCATCAACAGTACGTGTATGTGCACGATGTATGTATGTCGTAATTACAATCCCATTCAAATACATAGGGAAAAAGAATCTTCTCGGGCGGGACTCGAACCCGCAGTCTTTCCCTTACAGGAGGAATGCCTGACCAATTCGGCTACCGAGACACGCCCGATATGATTCAAATTTCCCATCTTATACGTCTTTAAGGCGACGTGGCGTCATCTACCGATTTTCTTACGAACTATCGGAATTGGTCAGGCATTCCTCCTGTAAGGGAAAGACTGCGGGTTCGAGTCCCGCCCGAGAAGATTCTTTTTCCCTATGTATTTGATTTGTATAGTTAGCATACTTAATGCTGTAAAATTTCCTTCAATTGTTTGGGCGCAGTTATCAAAAATCAATGTTTAAAAATGATTGTAACATCATTCATTGATTCCGATAGTTCGTAAGAAAATCGGTAGATGACGCCACGTCGCCTTAAAGACGTATAAGATGGGAAATTTGAATCATATCGGGCGTGTCTCGGTAGCCGAATTGGTCAGGCATTCCTCCTGTAAGGGAAAGACTGCGGGTTCGAGTCCCGCCCGAGAAGATTCTTTTTCCCTATGTATTTCATTTGTATAGTTAGCATACTTAATGCTGTAAAAAAATTTCCATACAATCCCATTGTTTCATAAATTTTTCCGAGAGCTTCCAAGTTGTGAAACAGGCCTCTCCCAATGTGCGTTATTTCTCCCAAATCTCTGCCTTCCGCATCCAGTCAGTATGTTACACTGAATGTTCGAAATGAACTTATATTTAAGACAAATAATTGTCTTTTGAGTCTTCAACAACTTCTTAGTTGTGTCTTCAACAAGTCTACAATTTGTAATGCGCTGGTAATGCGCTTCGACATGTTCATCTCTCAATTAAGTATTGTACGACTCGCACTTGACTTGCACTGCAATCACTTTTGTATTTTTATTACCGAATTTAATCCCGGACGAAGCCGGCACACGAAGTGCTGTTACTTATTTATATAAAAATCATACATTTCAGGGTTAAATCAAACTGTGGGTTGTGCGATAGAGAGGAAGCTTTACAAAATCGAAGTAAGCCGATCTTCTCACTCTCCTCCGCGACGTATCTTACTAGGCACCTTTGAAAGGCACATCCCTTGTATTATGTGCCTTTAATCGTACCTCTGATTCGAACGTGCGGGGTGAGGAAATGAAATCTGCGCGGGGGTGGGAGCTTCCATTCTGTACGCTAGTACTATTATCTATTCTGTGCTCGAACTCTAAATAGAATGACAAGAATATCAATATGGCGGAGTAATATGAGTTGGGGAGACAGAAAGTCAAGAAAAGTACTCCTTATTCAAAAAATTTTTTTTTTTTCTAGAATCGTGCGTCGTTGCCTAGCAAGTAGAGGAAACTACATGGTAAAGAATTATATATATCTTCGAATGAAGCGACTCATATAATAATGATCGAACTTTGCTCAGAAGTTCGTTTGATCATCTATAATAAAGTCATATAAATCAATAAAACAGATTTGCTCTTAATACGAGAGTTTTAAGATAATTTTGAGTCTTCGTCGTCAAGATATCTATGACATTAGCTGTACCTGCCTCTAATGTTTAAATCTGTCAGGATAAATAATTGTATTTGCATATGTATCTATATAAAACATTTTTATGAAGAGACTGTGCAGCTACTTTCGATTCTCGGTATCCTAATTCTTCTAGGCTATGCTAGTAATATACAGGACGGAACTTTTTGACAGTAATAATAAGTAATAAATAATAAATAACACCCCGTCGTTTATGCGTCGGGGGTTAACGCTCAACTATTGCTGCACTTCATGAACGCGGGCTTAGGAGAACAAGTGGAAGTGCCTATCACCCTAGCAGAAGATGACGATGGGGGCAAGATGGTGACACAGTGGTACCCATAGATAACTGCTGAGCGGGCCATCTCGAAATCAGAGATAGTCCTTCGTCGGCCGGGGAACAAGAGATATGTCCTCCGGCAACTGCAGATCCTAAATGGCGGCGTGCGATTTTTTGTCGATTCGAGTTCGACATAATCTCAGAAACAATAAAACAGCTTGAAATTAGGTAGGTGGGTTTCAGAGTCTAGTGTATAATGATGTGGGTTTACGGGACTTTGCCTTTACCTTACAATCAGGCGAGGTGAAGTCAAATTGATGTGTCCTAGTATAAAAAAAATACCCGCTAAAGACAAATAAACGTAGCGGGCGATAATGCAATGACACATAACCGTTGGATTTAGATGGTCGAACTAATAAGTAGATACGATAAGATAATATTAACACAGATCTTCAGGACAACAGACCGGCAACGACTCATCTTACTCTCGATGCTTCTGTGTTAAGAATGAATAATGTCTTCTCACCATCTATTTTTAAACCTTAAAACTTGCAGGGCTTCATGCGGCAACGGTTGTAGGGGAGACTTTTATATCATTACGTGACGGAGAGTTCGTGGGACCAGATAAGCGTCTCGAGGAGAAACTAATACAGCGTATGATTATACCCGAAGAAGAGTTTATAAGCATAGCCAGCCAGCCATCACTGGGACCACGGGATCTATATTCAGTTTATAACATATCAACAGGGCGATTTAACTTTGCTAAAAAAAAAACACATAAACACCAGGTCCTCTACCTTATGAAGTTTATTATATACAGTATACAGAACAGAATGGAAGACCTCGAGCCTATAGTGCTCAAATACAACAATGATGATAGACTTCGTATAGGACACATATTTTGTAAACTCGATTTTTGGCAATCGCGGATGATAAAACTATTTGCTACAGCTCAATCTAAACGCACCATTACCGAAAACATCAGGTTCTATCAACATATGCTGGCTACAAATATAGACATCACCTATACTATTGAGTTTCTCATACATATACAAAATGCCATAGGCAGAACGAATAGAGCAGACTACTCAAAAATGTCGCATGATCCTAAGGTACAAGATGAAATGGCGAAGTATAAAGGAAAAAATCTCACTGATGAAGATATTAAGCAGTTGAAAGAAAAACTTAAAGGCTTATGGTTAAATCATATTGAAATATGTAATTTGGTTTAAATTATAATATTGCACCCGTTTATACAATTCGATATAACTGTTGAATCTATACATGTAATACGATACCCCGGTCAATCCATACACCCGAGGTTACAATAATGTTCAGAACACCATCATAAACGTACAGGCATCGGATCTAAGAGGACTTCTTAGAGTTCGTTTAAGATGGTGTTTTGCTCAATCCTACCAATTACCAATTACCATAAGACAATGTTTTCCTTTGAACAGATCATAAGTACTATTTTATTTGTAAAATGGCCGTGTCTGTATATTGGAGATATTCTTGAGTGCAGTATCGTTAGTAGATGTTTTATTAACGAGACTAAACACAGGAATTTGGAAGTCTTGTCTGTATGTCCGCGATGGACACAAGAACTGCCGAATGGATATTGATACATTTTTGTTTGAGAGGTCTAAGGCTGGTTTTATCGTTACGCGTTTCGGCAGCGCCGTTGGAGCGCGCGCGTTCAGAGATAAATATGGGAGTAGAAGTTGCGTTTTAGTGTCGCGTGCTTGGGCAGCGCCGTATAATAAACGCGCGATGTTCGACAGGATGTCCAAACGCGCGCTGCTCATTCGCTTCTACGGCCAGTGTGCGTTTTAGTGTAACGCTGTTGAGACGCGCCGTAGGTATAATTGTGTAAGAAATGAATTACATCGATACGGGACGAGTAATCGAGGAAGTTCGATCCAAAAGTTGTTTATGGGACCCGGCCGATGAATTATACAAAAATAAGGATCCAAAAAATAAAGCCTGGGAAGAAATGGGAAAGGAATTGGAACTACTCTTTTTCGCCGTTGCCTTCTTTTCCATAAAACGTAAATAGCCAGTACTCGACTCGCATTAACCTTCATAATATTGTACACGACTGTCTCACAGCAGCGGAACGCGTGCTACTAATCTCGTTTTATAGTGCACCGCTGTTCAAACGCGTGTTAACAGCGCGCTGCTCAACAGCGACCCTAGCGGCGTGATGATAAAACCAGCCTTAGTCAAACTTAAAATCTGACAAAAGATAAAAAAGTATGATTAAAAAATGATATCGACAATGAATTTCGGGTTTATTCCCTTCAGATACCTACACTTTCTTTTAGATTGACTTTTTGCAAACTTAAGCAAATGAGTTTCTTTTAGATACACTTTTTGGTACATAGACAAAAAAATTATATTTATATATTTACATACTTACGTAAAATCACGCATGTTTCCGCCTATGGGAAACAAGCGTGATTTTATGAATGTATGATTTGTAATTATTTCTAACCATTATACTTTTTTATAAGATAAGGATTTTAACCCGCTCACCTATTTAATTTTATAATTTCGAAACAATAAGTGTACGACCGAGTCAGAAACATTATTCTGACTCGGTCTCACTTAGAATATAATATTCTAAGTGAGACCGACTCCGAGACCGACTTAGTCTATACTAACTTTGTATAGACTAAGAGTGGATGGTATTCTACTATAGACCGACCGTGACCGCTGTATTCGCACCTTGGGTATTCGCACGTTGAGACGGGGGAGTAACAACCGTCAGATTCGTTCAGTTCACAATACAATGGTCATGCAAGGCGCTCGCTGTTTTCTCTTTCTATACCTCGTCCCCCTCCCCCCTAGGGCGCAGTCACTGTTGTTCTATAAGTACTCGCACTTAATTGAGGGAGTTGTGAAAAAATATGTAAACCGTAAATTTCTAATCGCGGCCATCTTGGACTTATTTTCATCAAACATAGCTAAGATTACTCACGACTAAATCACCTTAAAAAAATCAAAATCAGTTCATCCATTCGGTAGCTACGATGCCATAGACAGGCACACTCAGAAGCGTCAAACTTATAACATCCCGTCGTCTTTGCGCCGGGGTTTCAAAATATTTACCATAATTTTTGATCAGCCGGATATTACCCTCCTGTTTAGTCATCGGAATAAAAATAAGGAGTTATTATATTATATTCAACGAAAATAACTCAAAATTAGTATAAGAGAATGTCAAAATCATTTATTTTACAAACAAAAAAAACAAATACTTAAACATTAACTGTAAAGAGTATATAAAGTGCTACCGGTAGGTGTTGTCTTTGGCGGTCGCATTGTTGGCGCAAGGAGTTTTGCTCACAGGGGGGTAGCGGACGCGATCGAGCGCACGGTTAAGACGATCGATGTGTCTTAGCTGTCTTAACACAAGTCGCACGTGTGAGTCACGCAGTGCACGCACGCCGCCCAGCCATTCGTCCGCACTGCCAACCAAACTACCACACGAACTGACGGTCCGTTCATTCAGTAGATTCCTGGAAATTAAGCTCATTTTAATAAATTCATTTAACTTGCAACACAAAAGGCATCAATTGGTAAAACAAGATTTATCAATAGGAAAGTGTACTCACTCATTTGTGTGCGCTTGTGTGGCGACGTGACATTTAAAACATCCGCAGTCACCCAGAGATGATTCTGAAGACAACCTGCGGGTTTGTGATGAAACTGATCATTTAAAAAAATTCTAAAAATACAATGTATGTAACTGGAAAGTATGGTTTCGTGTTTGCTCATCTTAATAATACGGACTTCATAGGGTATACTGGAATCATCCTCATTTGTATGTGCCCTAAACAAATAATTTCTAGATTTTGTCGTGTATCCATCATATTATTAGGTAATGACGACATTGGCTAACATACGCATTGTAATCTCAAAATAATCAGAAAAGTAATACTACCTCGAGTGTTTATAACCGGAGACTGGAATCGTGTCGTGCACTGCAGCTTTAGAACGAGGCGTCGACGAAGCCAGCACTGGCAGCATATTTATTAGGCCATTCAGAAGAGTGCGCACCATTCTCACATTCTTCTCAAGCGGCTCCTTCTATAGAAATGAACGCATATCTAATATATAAAATTCTCGTGTCACAGTTTTCGTTGCCATACTCCTCCGAAACGGCTTGACCGATTTTGATGAATTTTTTTGTGCTTATCCGGTATCTATGAGAATCGGCCAACATCTATTTTTCATCCCCCTAAATGGTGCAGCGGGAACGGGATCTGACGCGGATCGCGGGGCGGGAAAAAATTGGCGGTACGAAGTTCGCCGGGACAGCTAGTTTATATATATAAGACCACCGGGTCTAATTCAACTGGATCTGCAAATCAGTACGATTTCTACGTAGATGACGGACGAGGCTCTTAGGACCGTTTTTCCAGCTTTTAGGGTTGGGAGATCAGACGGCAGTTACTTAAAACTGCAAATGTAAAAGAGTTGATGTACTAATTAAACTCCGAGACCATAATTGGGTAGTCTACTGACTAGTCAAATTATATAGCTACTTTTTACTAAACATCAAAACGATAAATTATAAGGTAACTTGTATGAAAAAAGATTTAATGACATCATAAAATTTAACAGTCAAATCAGTTACTACGAGTATTAAAGGTTGGGTGGATGATTAAAAATAAATAAAACTATAAAATAAGAACAGACGCAAGTTTTACCGCTCTTTTACCATTCTTAAATTTATTAGTTCGGTTAGATATATTATTTTGTTATTCCCTACGGATCACTAGAACGGATATTTGACGGATAACAAAAAGAAACGAGTTCCACAGTACCGTATTGTTCCTTCTTTACCCAAGGCTCAATTACTGCTTGTACTCGGATACTAAAATTATACTTAATATTATTTTAAATAAATAATAAATATTCCACAACATTCTACACAACGCTATCTAGCCCCATGGTAAGCTTTTACAACTTGTGTGTTGTAATCTAGAATGCGGACAAACATACTTATATACTTTTTTTCGTAAATACATGCATATTATAATATAGAAACACCCAGACCAATGCAAATAGCCATATTCATGCATACAAATATTTGCACTGAGCGGGGATCGAACCCGCGACTCCTGGGTGGCAGTCACGTTCACTACGGCCACGCCACAGAGGCTGTCGAAAAATCATCCGAGATTTATTAGATTAACATCCGAGTATTTTCGCAACAAGGTTGGGGTCGACTTTCAGTCTAACTGCGACACGGTCAAACTTCAATATTTTAAGTGGTAAGTACCACCATCATACCTTCAAAACCCTTGGTGATATCCTAAATAACCCATAAAAAATGCCACAAGCACACACAAGTGTTGGTATTAGTACTCGGGCCGATGATATAACGTGCTTTTCGATATCTATATTTATAAAAATGAATCCCTATTTCCCTTGGTCACGACATCACGCTTTAACGGCTAGACCGATTTCACTAATTATTTTTTTGTAGTGCTCGTTATTGTTAGGAGAAGGTTCTTATGAAAGAACAAATGAAGAAAATTGCGCAGAAAGGACAACCCCGACTCTCAAACAATCTTGGGCCCGCATGTACAGGGTTGAAAATTAGGCAATATTTAGAGCATCTAAGGACATTTTGTTTGCCTAATTTTCACGACGATTCACAATGGCCAAGTTTGTTAAATCGAGCATTGTTCATAGGTTTTTAGGTTATGTTGTAATACATAATGCGCTCAAACAGCGTCTTATGTTGTGTTGTGTGTGATAGCTACACAAGTTATTCGCGTATCGCTTTTATTTGTAAGTAGGTTAGCAGGTTTTATTAGTATAGAAAAGGGCAGGTCATTAATATTTTTAGTCATTAATGTGGAATGGTCAACTATATGCTAAATAATAAAACTGATATGTCAAAGCAAAGACATGCTTTAGCTACTTTTTTGTTGCACGATATTAAACCTTATAGTTTTATGATATGCATTTACTCTAAAGGTGGTAAAGCAATCCTTCCCTACCCTCACTTCAGACGGCAACATCTGAGTGACATCCTTTTGCTACGGTTACCACTTTCCACAAGGCTTTCTTGTTTGCTGTAGTAAGATAGAAATAATTATATAAGTAGGTAATAAAATATTTTAAATTATTTTAAAGAATATTATATTTAAAAAAAGTATTTTAATCTCTATCCCGGGTATCTTCCTATTTGGCTTTAGAAATGCTTACACTAGGACTTAGGTCTTTCCTCCCCTTTTTAAGCATCATCATAGTTTATTAAAATATTGTCAAGAAACTGCAGGAGGTGTTATATTGTCTTGGAACCGTGCCCAACCGAGATACCATATTACACTCATTATGTGGGCATAGCAACCGACTGTTCTCTTACCTACAATACAATTACAGCAATGCTGTAATATACCATTCCTCCCGCTCAAAGAACTGTCAACTAATATATTATATGTAATAAGTTCTACTACTTATATGCCTGGACTTTATTTTTCCTCTTAACAACCAAGTCGTTTGAGATATTGACAGTTCTTGTAGGAGGTCTGTATCCACACCTCTGCACACTTCAATGACATACAGAATACACACTTGTCTGTGCCCCACTGGTGATTGTGCTGGTGTGTTCTCATCCAAACATGCACATTGAGCTTGAATCCAGCAAGATTCGCAAATGATGTCATTTGCATTCACCTTAAACAGAGATCATGTTTTAAGCACTGAATATTCCATAGTCATATAGGCTAGTACTTCATGAACGTTACACATCAGTCAAAATACATTGTCATATACAAAAGTTCGCATAATTATCTACGGAATTAGGTAGACTCGTAGTAATTTCTATTCTATGGCAGCTATCACACAGCTTGTTACCGTTAATTATAATAACAATTTCAAAAGAGCGAGAAATAACGAATAGGTACTTACTATTTGTGGTGCGACCCATTCACGTATACAAGCTAGTATCGCTGCATCGTTCAATAAATGTCTGCCTATAATATTGCACCGATAGCAATTCCGCAATTCACACAGAGACTCATTGTGATAGCTTTCAGTCGATGTGGTAAAGTCTAGTCCAGTTTTAAGGCCAAGGTCAACAAATGCAGCAAATAACGGTGTCCGGTAATCAAGCAAGGGTCAATTAGTTCGAAAATCATATGGCGTATCTCCTTTAAAAAGGAGATACGCCACTTTGGGCCTGAGTGTACAGACATCAAAGCTACCTCAAAAAATTCGTCTACTTTGTTTTATAATTTTGTTTAGACTTCATTACAATCAGCAATGGCCAAGTGCGACAAAAGTTTAAAAATGTGATTTTCATTAATCAACAAGCTTCGTAAACGTTAAATGTAATACTTAATCCGATCTTCGTAAATGCGCTATGATTATGCTTGCTTTATCGATTCGATTATGAAATCAAATCGATAACTAATAACTATGAATTTAAAATTCGTGGCTTTATTAAATGATTTCAAAATATCTATGTAGCATCTTTATTTTCGTTATTCAGTTTACTAATCAGAAAGACACCTGTCTCTTTCATAATGGAAGTCAAAATATCGATTGTAAATAATCGTAGTATATTCAAAGTCTATGTAAATAATCGATCATATAGAATTCATAATAATCTGTAACATCATATGTCATTTTCACTCCTGTCATTGAAAATGTCGCATTCGCTTTCCTTCGGCTACCTGAGATCATGTGTTTTGCTGCTTTTACTCTGTGAATTGTATATGATTTTCGAACTAATTGACCCTTGCTTGATTACCGGACACCGTTATTTGCTACATTTGTTGACCTTGGCTTTAAACTGGACTAGACTTTACCACATCGGCTGAAAGCTATCACAATGAGTCTCTGTGTGAATTGTGGAATCGCTACCGATTGGTGCAATATTTTAGGCAGACATTTATTGAACGATGCAGGGATACTAGCTTGTATACGTGAATGGGTCGCACCACAAATAGTAAGTACCTATTCGTTATTTCTCGCTCTTTTGAAATTGTTATTATAATTGACGTTAACAAGCTGTGTGATAGCTGCCATAGAATAGAAATAACTACAAGCCTACCTAATCCCGTAGATAATTATGCCAACTTTTGTATATGACAATGTATTTTGACTGATATGTGTAACGTTCATGAAGAAACTAGCCTATATGACTAATGGAATATTCAGTGCTTATAACATGATCTCTGTTTAAGGTGAATGCAAATGACATCATTTGCGAATCTTGCTGGATTCAAGCTCAATATGCATGTTTGGATGAGAACAGACCAGCACAATCACCAGTGGGGCACAGAAAAGTGTGTATTCTGTATGTCATTGAAGTGTGCAGAGAGGTGGATAGAGACCTCCTACAAGAACTGTCAATATCTCAAACGACTTGGTTGTTAAGAGGAAAAATAAAGTCCAGGCATATAAGTAGTAGAACTTATTACGTATATATATTAGTTGACAGTTCTTTGAGCGGGAGGAATGCTATATTACAGCATTGCTGTAATTGTTTTGTAGGTAAGAGAACAGTCGGGTGCTGTGCCCACATAATGAGTGTAATATGGTGTCTCGGTTGGGCACGGTTCCAAGACAATATAACACCTCCTGCACAGTTTCTTGACAATATTTTAATAAACTATGATGATGCTTAAAAAGGGGAGGAAAGACCTAAGCCCTAGTGTAAGCATTTCTACAGCCAAATAGGAAGATACCCGGGATAGAGATTACCGTACTTTTTTAAAATAAAATAATCTTTAAAATAATGTTGTTTTATTTTATTACCTACTTATATAATTAATTCTATATTACTACAGCAAACAAGTATGTATACAGCCTTGTGGAAAGTGGTAACCGTAGCAAAAGGATGTCATTCAGATGTTGCCGTCTGAAGTGAGGGTAGGGAAGGATTGCTTTACCACCTTTAGAGTAAATGTCAGTTGCATATCATAAAACTATAAGGTTTAATATTGTGCAACAAAAAAGTAGCTAAAGCATGTCTTTGCTTCGACATATCAGTTTTATTATTTAGCATATAGTTGACCATTCCACATTAATGACTAAAAATATTAATGACCTGCCCTTTTCTATACTAATAAAACCTGCTAACCTACTTACAAATAAAAGCGATACGCGAATAACTTGTGTAGCTATCACACACAACACAACATAAGACGCTGTTTGACCGCATTATGTATTACAACATAACCTAAAAACCTATGAACAATGCTCGATTTAACAAACTTGGCCATTGTGAATCGTCGTGAAAATTAGGCAAACAAAATGTCCTTAGATGGTCTAAATATTGCCTAATTTTCAACCCTGTACATGCGGGCCCAAGATTGTATGAGAGTCGGGGTTGTCCTTTAAAAATACATAACCACCATATAAAATAGCAGATCCGACATACGGGATGTCAAAATTTTGAATTTGGAATACGAATTGAAAAAAATGTGTTTATTATTCTAATACTGCTATATGATATTCTAATACTGCTGTATGATATTCTTCTTTGTTATAGAATTGACATAATGCGTGCAAATATCGTCAGAGGGTGATTAGTAGACATTCTTCTGAATTAACAAAATGCCCGTTGCTTGGGCCGCGAAAATATTTATGGTGGCTATTTTTTTTTTTAGGTCGAATTTAGTATGAACGCCCTTGAGCGTTGACGTCTATGGTTGTATTATGGGTCCCCTAGATATATAGGCTCCGTAAGTTTAAGTATGGGCCCCGGTGAGCTATTATAGTGTCAGGAGCTCCGAGGGCGTATGGGGCCCGAATCGAAATGCTTTCCGTTCTCAAAATAATAAGGAGAATTTGATACAGCTAATTGATTCTAATTTCTAAGGCGAAATGAAGTTTGCCGGGACAGCTAGTAACCTTATAATTTGAGCCCCTTAGAAAAAATAAATAAATTATATAGGTTCCTACTTGAATAATAATAGTAGTACAGTCGCAGGTCGTGGCAATAGTTGGGGACAAGGAGACTGGGACGAGCATCAGTGGTACTGGTGGAGGCCGAGGTGAGAAATGCGCCGTGCTAGCAGTAAGCGCGCCATCTACACTGTGAAGTGAAACATTCCCATGCAGGGTGTATTTTTGAAACGGGGCAGTAAAGGCAGGTACCTTTAACCATCGTAGTTACAGCAAATATTCTTAAGAGACCTTGCTTAACTTTTTGTGATATTTTGAACTACATTCACAGATCAAATACATAGGGAAAAAGAATCTTCTCGGACCCGCAGTCTTTCCCTTACAGGGGGAATGCCTGACCAATTCGGCTATCGAGACACGCCCAATATGATTCAAATTTCCCATCGTATACGTCTTTAAGGCGACGTGGCGTCATCTACCGATTTTCTTACGAACTATCGGAATCAATGAATGATGTTACAATCATTTTTAAACATTGATTTTTGATAACTACGCCCAAACAATTGAAGGAATTTTTACAGCATTAAGTATGCTAACTATACAAATCAAATACATAGGGAAAAAGAATCTTCTCGGGCGGGACTCGAACCCGCAGTCTTTCCCTTACAGGGGGAATGCCTGACCAATTCGGCTACCGAGACACGTCCGATATGATTCAAATTTCCCATTTTATACGTCTTTAAGGCGACGTGGCGTCATCTACCGATTTTCTTACGAACTAGTTTTCCCTGTGTATTTGATTTGTATAGTTAAATCATCATTGTCAATAAAAAATAAGTAAAAATTCCTTCTACGTTCACAGATTTCGGAAAGCCAGCAAGAAAAATGCTAAAGGTCCAAAAAATAACTTTTGGTGCCAATTGATCCTATTTCTTATGGAGATCAAAATACTTTTATTGCCTCGTTTCAAAAATACACCCTGTATATTATATCACATTTCTTTGACTTTTCCATCACTTCAAGAATGTTATCATGTACTTACTAAATTACATCATCATTGTGATGAATTAGTTCCCTCGGCTCATCTAAAGTAAACGCAGCTTTAGTCTACTAGTTTATATTTATACAGGTCGATGAGTACAATTTCCGGATACACTTTGCATCTGTTTACCCTGGAAGATTTTCCGCGGTCCTGTTCTTGACACGCACGAACAAGTTTGTGGGATTGTAACCTTTGTCTCACGGCCGTCATCTTAGTACAAGGGGGTTAAATGATTTTTCTGGTTTACGTACATGGATGCGGGCAAGGATGGGCTCGTGCTGAATGGTGGTCGAAATTCAGGGTCAATGCTGCGCTTCGGTGACGGCAGCGGGGTAAACACTTCTGTCGGTGATGGTGATTGAAACACTTGAGATGTCGACGACGGCAATAAAGTAGTAGGGGAAGAGAGAATGTGACTCTTCAACTCACGTTTGCTATAAATTTAATTTTGTATTAGTTAAGTTGATTGCAATGTATTAGTGACTAAGAGTGCGCTTGACGGCATTAGACTCGCCCCCTATTACTTCCTAAAATCATAGTTGGAGAAATGTCAATACACCTCTGCCTATCTCTTCGGGTATTTACTGTACTTATATTAGAGTAAGAATTGAGTCTATTGAACAATAAAGTTAAATAAGTTCTGTCGAGATTTTCACGTTGCCAACCAGTTTCGCATGCCGGTACATCTACTGATTGATGTGCGAGGGTCTTTTCAGGGTTGAGAGAGCAAACGGCATTTGCTTCTGGAAATACCAACGATACCAATTACATACCAATACCAAAAAGCTTACCTCCAGTCCCAAAATTGCTATAAAGATGATGAGATAGAAAATTATTTTACTTTCATCACATAATTTAGTTTCAATTCACAGAGGGCGGTGGTATGGCTCAGCGAAATAAAATGCACGTCTAACTTACCGAACCGGCGAGGAATGTGGCCGCAAGCCTCGTTTACTTTTACCTGAAAAATTTGTAGGAGCTAGATTGAAAATACTTCAACCTAAGACCATGATAGTAGGTTTAAGCTAATCTCATCTATACTACTTAATATAATTCTGAAGAGGTTGTTTCTTTGTTTGTTTAGTTAAACATACTAATCACAGGACCAACTGGTTCGAATAGAGAAAATAAATATTTTTTGTTGTATAGTTCGTTTATCTACGAAGATTATAGCCTGTATATCATCAGGCTATTACTCAAAGGAGCGCAGCAGTGATATAAGCTAAATGTCTGACAGATTTCCATACTTTATTTGAAGAATAAAAAAATATGGGCGCAAAGGTGTGATACAGGGTTTCAAGATATGCCACATGTGAAGCCGAAGTTGGATAGTACACATAATATAAGTATTGGTAGCTCTAGGTAGAAGTTAAGGAGTTGGAGTTAAGATCGAAAGGTCCCGGGTTACATACCTAGATGGGTTAGCGGGAATACTACTAATTTTGGTTACTATTCTATAGATGAGGCCTTTGACCAGCAGTGGTAGAATTAGACTCATTGACTGATTGAACAGTTTCGGTCTATCATCGAGTTTTGATATCCCAACCCATAAGACTAGATAACTATTAACTGTACTATTATCGATGAAAGTATTAGTTTGAATCTGGTGAAGCAACATGGTACTTACTACGAGTACCACAATTGGGCTCCAGTTTGGACGGCAGCCATGTCGTTACGCAGGATGAAGCCGCATGCGCCAAGGGGCAGTCGTACCTGTTACATAATATTGTCAAATACTATTAAATATTTAGTTTCTTGTCAAGTTACAATATTTATAAGCTTCCCTCGTCCCTTGGCTGGTTTTTTTTGTATGGAATGAACTCGCGCATACCCCCCCTCCGGCGCCGGGTTTGGGTGAGGTTAGTTGGACATATCCCTTGCACCTCGGTAAAACCAGGGCCATCCCCAACCAACACAATATATATCCAATACATTATTACCCCTAAGGTGCGCTTTATACAGGAACAAGATCTAATAGGAACTGAACAGTGTGCAAAAGTATTTTATTACACGATTAAAAAGGCGAAAGTTTATGAGTGTGTACGTTTGGGGTTAGTATCATAATGACTAAGTCTAGAAGTCTAACTTAACCTAACCGTTAGAATGAATAGATCTGAAAACGACAAAGACTGCAAGAAGTCTTTGTATAAAATTTACAAGCTCGCAAAATTACTGGTTAGATAAAAAGTTCTTATTAGTTGTAACTAAATTCATTTATCATAAATATTTTAAAACATATATTTATATTTTATTTCAGAAATATTACTAGATGAATTGTAAATTATGTATTGAATGTATTGAATATATAATTTATATTTTTTGAATATATTATTTATATTGAATAGAAGATTGGAGTGAGGACGTCCATTTTAAATAAAACTAAATAATGCCTACAATTTGCCATCTGGTCACTTTGCAAGAAGTCGGTAAGCTACTTAGTAATAATTATGATATGAAGATGATCTCGATACCTACATAGGTTTTTTTGAGATGTGTACTTTGTGATACATTGCCATTTTGATAAGATATCACCTTCGTTTGCACCTACTTCTTCACGTCTCTATGGTTGGAGCGATTTAATAACTAATTTTATTCTTTATATGGCTAGTATGGAGTTAGCTGACACCCTGGATTATCACATAGGTAATATTTGGTCGCGATAACCGACATCCACGCGGGTGGAACCGCGGGCAAAGCTAATTAATGTATAACATCACAATTTCGTGGTGTTTATATTGTCTATTATGGATCGACCTAGCAATGAAACAAACTGATAATCAATTATATCTTCCTCCTCATACTCCAGCTGAGCCGGTAGTAATAGTATCGCAATTCTTAAGCGTTAATTTAAAATATGAGCAAATAAATTTCTTACACTACTTCTCCTTTCATTTTGATTAAATGCTAATTTCCAATTAATTGGTTTTCCTTCTAAAAATATAGTATATAGGAATACTGAAATTTCTGTAAAATTGTCATAAAAAAACTAATGGACGTCAGATGCAAAGAGAATAACGGGACCAAATGTCATAGACTCAGAATACACTACATTTTGTTTTCTCTGTTTACGCCGTACTCTTTATTAGGGTCTTTGTTTATAGGAAGAATACTATAGAGACATGGACGGCGTGGCCGAATGAGATAGGTAGTATAAAAGAAGAAGAATAAAGTAAAGAAATAAAGTATATAATAAAGTATAGAAGATTATAAGCTAAGGTCAATAGCCAAAGATTGCATTGTGCTATAAAATAAGATTTTCCCCAAAGACTTTAGGACTAAAGGAGTTTGTAACTTAATATTATAATTGATAAATTAATAGGTACATAAAACCGAGGCCATGTTCTTTCATGGGCCTCAGCGCGTGCCACCGGAGGATTCCAGCCTCATAGTGGGAGACATTTCCATCGGCATCAAGCCCCAGATGGCGGCTCTGGGGGTGGGAGTCCTCACACTCGCCATATTGCTCACAGTGATGGTACGATGCGTGAACGCTTGGGGTGCGGCCGCCTGCTTCTGCGAGCAAATAATGCTCGGAAAGGAGGCGGCCGGTCGGGTCTGCGCTAGACTTCGGGCCGGGGAAGTCCGCACAGCGCGAAGGTGAACCGGACGTGCATGAGCGCTGGCCTGGCGGTGACCGGTGGGGCCGCCTGTTACCCTTACAGAAGCAGGCCGCGGCGGCAGCGCAAAGTGCGCCTCTCCGTTCCCGGGGCTAGTTGGGGACACCGAGGTCCCCACAACCCGAAGGGGACCATCTCGAAAGAGATGGTCATAGGTCTGCCGGGGTGCGAGAGGTATGGCTTTGACAATCTCACCTCTGGTAACCAAGGACCCTAGACGGCGTGCGTTTTAGTCGGTTTGAGTCCGACATAACCGCCTCCCCCGGCTCCGTGGGGGTGGTATCCGTGGGGATTTTGCGCACGATAAAAAGAAATGGGTACCGCCTGCTATCAAACTTATTTCCATCTTTTCAGAGGCAGTCGGGTTTTTATTTTTTAATCATTTGTTTTTTATAGTCTTATATACTTTCAGCATTGTAATATGCCGCTATTTTTGAAACAATATGTCAATTTATAAAATCTTTAATAATGATTACACTTATAATTTTTTATTTAATTACGGTCGAATCTCGACCACACCGGGCGACCCCTTACTAGTACTCTTTAATTCCCCAGACGTATCAAATATTTATCAAAATAAAATGTCTCTACCATATTGTAGAGAATAAAAAGAAAAGCTGGCGACACTGAAATGTTGAGGTTATGAATTATTTATTTTAATATTTTGCGATATCTATCGATAATTTTATATAATTTTATACTTTAAGTGATGCTAGATAATTTAGGCACTCAATTATTTTATTTAAAGCTTAATAATTGGCATTAGCATGGCATACTTACGAATTAAACAACAAGTCCGGTATTTTTCTTTCACTGTCACTTTTGCACCCCTAAACACTACAACGCATGGTGCGTTTTCATTAGATAACAATGCACTATTATAATTGTTCACAATAAGTATAGCTTCGAATTGTGCACTCGACTAAATTAAGACTAAATTATACGCTGAGCAGAAATGAGGTGACTCTCAACTATCGAAAATGGCAAAATTGTTCCGCACAGCTACTGTGCTGACCTTGAAAAAACTGGCACGCACTGAGTGATGGCAATAGTTTTACTTTGTGCCTTTCTTTCAAGAGTAATTCTTATATACTGCATCCTGCTCTTGTCGAAAATTGTGGGATAGAGATAGAGCTATCCAGCAGTCTATCGTTTTCTCCGTCTACGGGTCTTTGGATCACAGGGATAACATCTCTTTTTCTATTTTATCTATGGCAATTTTCAGGGCCATAGCACGCTAGTAGTACTATTATCTATTCTGTGGCCATAGCCAGTCGAGAAAGTCATGACAAGTGAGAGTGGCGTTGCTGCGCTAAGCGTTGACGTAGGTTCACGTAGTGTAAAGTCTATGGTTGGAGCACACCAAACGTAGTAGGTAGAGATATATAATTATTACCCTTAAGCAGTGCAGTAAGATAACATATAATAGAACAATAATAAAAACAATCAAAATTTATTAACAATCTCATGTCAGTGTTGATTTGTAAACGGTTACCTATAGCTAGCTATGCATATCTTGTGTTACGCGAGTTATAAAAAACATTCAATGATGTAAAAAACTAGTCGCCAATAAACTATCTTCCGAACTACACGTATCATTTGTTTCTCTCGAACCACTCAAGCAAAAGTAGACCTTATCACAATCACCATATGGTCGAAATCGAGCCGGACGTACTACTCAACTACCTGAGGACTCGTGCCGAGAGAACAATAGAACCGACCGCAACAGCCGACCTTTTTTGTGCAGTTTACTTATTACGAAGAATAAATAATTTTATTAATGCAAATCGATTTACATCAAAATGCCGACGACTATAACAGCTGAACAACAACAACTTCTTTCCGTGCTAGAAGATACTGCAAGTTTATTCCAGAAAACGCAAACTAACCTAAGAAAATGTTCGAAAACTCGTTTAACAAAGGGATATATGGAAGCTCGTGTGAAAATAATCGACGATTATTGGAATACATTCAAAACTACGCATCACGAATTAGTAAAAATGACGTCTAAAGAACAAAAAGCATTGATGTCGTATTTTTTAAATGAGGAGTTTAACATATATGAAGAGTTGTACAATGTGCTACAAGGTGACTTGAAGGATATGCTTACAATATTATCGAATAAATCTAGTATGGAATCAAAGTCTGTTGACACGAGTATGAGCAGCGTAAGTCCACATACTGCCATGGTACATTTACCTAAAATTCACCTACCTAAATTTACTGGAAATTATGAGTCGTGGCAAACATTCCAAGATTTGTTTACATCTTTAGTGCACAACAACAGCTCATTAAGTGATGTACAAAAATTACATTATTTGAAGTTGAGTGTTACGCAAGAAGCGGAGTCGCTGTTGAAGCATGTAATGATTACCACCGACAATTATTTATATGCATGGGATATTCTGAAACAAAGGTATGGCAACAAACGTTTAACTGTTAATTCCATTATGAGAAAATTATTTAATTTAAAGAAAATGTCTACTCAATCCGCTGTTCAATTAAAGTGCCTGTTAGATACAACGGCCGAGTGTTTAAATACCCTTGCCAATTTAAATATTTCTACGGACTCTTGGGATCCTATCCTGATATATCTTCTTGTGCAGAAGATGGACCCAGAGACCCACAAGAACTGGGAAGAGTACGCACATAAAGAAGAAGGAGACATCTTACCTTCTTGGAGAGACCTTAAGAAATTTATGGAGTCAAAATTCCGCACTTTAGAATTAACACAACAAACGAACACTAAAGATAATAAAATAATTAAAGAACGTTCATTTCATGTTGCCACACCGACCCAAAAGAAGATTTGTGTTATGTGCAGGGATGACCATACATTAAGTAATTGCAAAGAATTCGGTAAAATGGAACCAGCTGAAAGAAGTGAGTTTGTAAAAACTAATCACTTATGTTACAACTGCTTAGTAACAGGCCATTCGGTATCTAAGTGCAAGTTACCTTTGTCCTGTCGTATATGCAAGAGACGCCACCATTCTCTTCTGCATGAAAAGGAGACCTCACAACCTAGAAATTCATCGGTTACATCGCAACCAGTTGTGACACATGTAGGAGAAGAGCAAGACATACAAGTCAATACAATGATGGCATCCCAATTTGATTCTAAGCAGAAGCAAGCGATGCTAGCAACTGCAGTAGTAGAAGCAATAAGCGAACTTGGACACACTATTATACTGCGGGCGCTAATAGATCAAGGTTCCGAAGCAGCTTTTATAAGCGAGAAGGCGGCTCAACTATTGAAGCTCAAACGACAACCTGTCAAGGGCAACGTTGTAGGGGTGGGATCTACAAAAATAGAACTCAAGCATGTGGTACAGCTGCAAGTGAAATAACAATATGACAACGATTTCTACTTACCAATCAAGGCGTACGTAATGTCTAGACCGCTGACCACAAAGATACCCATCAAAACAATCAAAACAAAACAATGGCCTCACATTCAAGGTCTTAACTTGGCTGATCCATGCTACTATAAGCCAGGCGAAATAGACCTGCTCCTGGGTGTGAGAGAATACGCTGAAATTCTGCAAAACCAATTTATTAAAGGTCCATCAGGAACACCCAGCGCGCAAAGGACGAACCTGGGTTGGATATTGTTTGGAGAAATTCACAAAGAACCAGAAGAAACACATTTTGTCATGCACCATACTGTTGACGTAGAGGATATGCTGAAATCAATATGGGAAGTAGATGTAGACACAAAAAGACATTTAACAAAAGAAGAACAACTGTGTGAAGAATTATATGAGAATACTACTACTAAAAACAACGATGGAAGATACATAGTAAAATTACCATTTAAAACAAACAACCCGCTGTGTTCTCAAGGAAATACTAAGGAAATAGTTACTCAGAGATTTATGCAACTTGAAAGGAGGTTTAGAAGATCGCCAGGCCTGAAAGAAAAATACATCAAAGTTATAAACAATTACATTGAACAAGGTCACATAGAAAAGATACCTGAAAGGGAAAGAAATAATACAAGCGTCTACTTACCTCACCATGCCGTTGTTCGCGTAGACAAAGAGTCCACTAAAACACGCGTTGTCTTCGATGCTTCTTGTAAAGGATCGAACAACGTTTCCTTGAACGATGAGTTGCTAGTTGGTCCTCAGTTGCAAGAGGACCTAAGAAACCTTTTAATGCGATGGCGAATGAAACAAGTTTGTTTCATGGCTGATATTCAACAAATGTATCGTCAGATATTAGTAACCCAAGATGATGCAGACTACCAACGTATCCTCTGGAGATATGATGAAACTGATCCTCTTGAAGAAAATAGACTGCTACGTGTCACCTTTGGCACCGCTCCTGCACCTTACTTGGCTGTCAAAACGCTGCAACAAATTGCCAAGGATGAGGTTAAACAAGATACACTTGTCAATCAAACAATAATGGAGGAGTTCTATATGGATGATTTATTGTCGGGTTCAGACTCAATTGCAGAGGCTATATCACTATCTAAAGCTGTATCAGATACATTGAAGCAAGGTGGGGCTTACTAAATGGGCTTCCAACAGCATCGAGTTCATGAAGTCCGTAGACCCAGAAAAGAGGTCAGCCAACGTTCACATAAATATGAACCTTGATGGCACCATAAAGGCGCTTGGAATTGTATGGAACTTGAGCACAGACAAATTTCAGTACAAAATAGACTTCTCACCTGAAATTCACATAATAACGAAACGTAGTATTTTGTCTGATATACAAAAACTTTTTGACCCTCTTGGTTGGATAGCGCCAAGTACAATTATGGCGAAGATGCTTATACAGAGGTTGTAACCGCTGAACGTGTCAGACGGACTACTCACCGGCTGACCCAGCAGAGAGATGCACGAGCTCTATGGGATCCCAGGGCGCCTTTTATCAGAGGAGAAAAGTGTGCGTGCGTGTGGGAGACCAGGGAGACTTCAGAGAAAACAACTATTACCTCTGTTGTACATACATATATTACTAAGAGATAAAATTATACAAAAGAGGATTACAGACAATAGAGTTACATATAGAAATACAAAAATGATTATGTCTTCACCAGCTGCACCACGGTGACCTGCTTGCAGTAGGTAGCCAGAGTGTTATGGCTAGTAGGTGTAGTACACCTCGGTCAACCCACCGTTGACACAGTTATTTCTTGCAGGGTGAAGTGATATAGATATATAGTAAAGTTACATAAATTTAATAGAGAAAAAAGGAATACGTGACCCCGGTTGTCGGCCTGCTCGGCGTCTGCGCACGTCTCTTGCCGCACTCTCGACCAGCCAAGGTGCTTCACGTCGAGGTTACAGGCTTGCGCCGACAGCGGTTGGGAACTCGACCACAGAACACGTTGAGAAGGGGTTTGAGGACCAAGGTGTCCTCTAATCCCGTACTAGGAACCCTAAGAACGAAATAACACTAAGAATCGTCTAGATTGCAGAAGGCTGTCGATAAATACAAGTAAAAACACTTACCAAAAACTGGGCAACAAAGAATTTAGTTAAGTATAAAGTATTTTCCAAGACACAGCAATACAAACGTTCCAGTCACAATTCAGAGAGTAAAAAGGATTTATATTTAGCCGGGGCCGCAGTTTTATACCCATATCATTCGAAGGTTCTCGAACACACTTTTTTTTTAAGTTAAATTAGTGCGAACGATGATCAAAAACACCAAATCACGGTCGAAATCCTAACAACTTTAATATCACCCAGCTAAGTAGGAATCAAACAAAGTACAGCAACCTTTTTACTTGGTTGGTTCATACTCACATTCTTTCCTTGAATACAATGGTTCTGAGCACGCAGAATTTGAACCTGTTTAATTTAACTGAGGAAATTTAATTTTAACCTAAATGAGATAGCCTATAATTAAACAATTAATTTTCCCATTTAGGTGCTATGAGTATTTCTAATTTCATATAATTAAAACATAAAAGAAATCGAACGCCATCTAGTGCTTAGCTAGTACAAAAGTTCCTACACCGAGGCACCGACTAACTGATGTGAGTACCACTGAGACTGCCATAGGTGGCGCTAGTAGTAATCAAATTACAGTAGATAAAATCTAATGTTACACCACCCCTTCCCTCACAGTATTCCCTGCGTAGTATGCGCAGGGAATATCAGCGACAGGATCTCAACTGAGAGATATCAAAATAAATTCCAAAACTCGCGATGACCACACTAGTTGTGAAGACCACGAACTCCAAACAAACAACCACGAACCTAACAGCTAACTAAAGAAACCAAACAAAATCACATTACTAAGCCAAGTACTCTAGAAGTGTCACCCTATTAACTGCCCGGATCACTGTATGCCCTTCATATAGGTTAGTGAGTAGGCTTAGGGTGGAAAGATACCGAACGAAGCACAGTGGCACTCCCACGATCAGCCGAGTGACAGAGAGACGGCACCGACAGAAGAAGGAGAAGGATCAGAAGGCTGTTCCTCCTCACTGTACTTCAAAATATCCTTGATGTGATAAACTCCCAGATCCTTACCATCCAAATCCGACAGTTCATATACTAAAGGCGAGCGTTTGGCGGTTACAATGCATTTCATAAATTTAGGCGCCAGCTTCGCAGTAAAGTTCTTGGCCTTGTTAGACAAATAGAAGGTTCTTTTGTACACAATCTGTCCCACTTTCAGTTCCACATGCCTTTTTCTGAGGTTGTAGTATTTTTCGTTACGCCGGTGAGCAACATCTAAGTGTTTTCTCACCTGGTCGTAGATACGATGTAATTCCTTCAACCTCTCACCAAAGGACACTGGACTATCAATGGAGACAGTGTTAGGATGGCAAGGAATCTCTTCCTGCCTATAAAGAACTCCATCCCCAATGAATTCCCTACCGTGAACAAGAAAATACGGACTGAAATGAGTGGCTTCGCTCACAGCAGTGTTTAGAGCACACTGGAGTTCTACGAGGTTCTCGTCCCATTTCTTGTGGTGCGACTTCACGTAGCAAGAAATTCCCTGAACCACGTTGCGAATAGCTCGTTCTGCCTGGTTGGTCTGCGCGTGGTATCTGGGGTTATAATAAATGTTAGGCACATTGTACTTAAGTAGTAAGTCCTTAAATTGTTTACTCACAAATTGTGGGCCATTATCCATATAAATGGTTTTGCATACCCCGTGGACTAGGAAAACATTCTTTTCTATGAATCTCGCGACTGCAACGCCTGTAGCCATCCGTATAGGACTCAACATGACAAATTTGCTAAAGTAGTCCGAGACCACAATCAAGTGAACATTTCCCTTGCTGGAAGTAGGAAATGGACCCAGTAAGTCAACAGAGATGGCCTCAAACGGTCTAGACACCCGCTTTGGATTACCCATGAGGCCAGGGCGAGATGTGTTCACAGGTTTGTACTGCTTACATGTCTCGCATTTGCCTACATATTCCTTAACGCTCTCGTACATCTTAGGCCAATAATAGTTGAGAGCGAGGCGTTTATGGGTTTTCCATACGCCACCATGGGCACTGAGTATGTCGTCATGGTACTTGGTGAGCAGGGGCAACCTGTCCTCCAACGGTACCACCAGCTTCCAATCAAAATCAGAGGTCAGAGAGTATTTATTTTTTGATAATCTGAAAAGACGGTTATCACGTATATCAAAGTTGGGAAAATGCCTAGGGTTCTTTTTCACACTGTTCAGAGTGTGGAGATACCAAGAGTCCTTAGTAACGCTGGTGTCGATTGTGTCAATCTGAATTCGTGAAAGAGCATCAGGTACCACATGGTCCTTACCCTTTCGATGTTCTATGTCGAAGTCAAACTGACTCAACCTCATGCTCCAGCGCGCAAGGCGGCCTGTCGGATTCTTCAGTTTGTGGAACCACAGGAGTGAGGCGTGGTCAGTAACCACAGTGCATTTCTGTCCTTCCACGTACTGCCTGAACTGTTCCAAAGCAAAGATCACAGCCAGGAGTTCTCGCTCAGTGGTACTGTAGTTGACTTCGTTCTTGTTGAGTGAACGACTACAATATGCGACAGGGTGCTCCACTCCCTCATGTGTCTGCGTCAGTACAGCAGCCACAGAGAAGGATGACGCGTCGCTGAGAATCCTAAAAGGTAGTGAGTAATCAGGCATTTTCAAAATAGGAGCGGTGACCAAAGCGGCTTTCAGCAGATTGAAAGACTCTTCAGCTTCACGCGACCACTCAAAATTTATATTCTTAGAAGTTAATTTACATAAGGGTTTACTAATCTTAGAAAAATTATTCACGAAACGCCGATACCACCCAGCCATACCCAGGAATCTTTTCACCTCCTTAGCGTTGGAAGGTGTAGGATAGTTGAGAATGACATCAACTTTACCTGGGTCTGTCCGCAGGCCATGCTTGTCGACAAAATACCCGAGGTACTTCAATTCGCTACGACAGAACTGCGATTTTCGCATGTTGATCGTGAGACCCGCATCCTTAAGGCGCTGATAGACTCTATTTAAGAGGTCCACATGCTCCTCAAAGGTGCTGGCCACAACGATTATGTCGTCTTGAAAGGAGAACACTCGGTTATCGAACTCTGGGCCAAATAGACGGTCCATGAGGCGTTGCATCGAGGCGGAAGCACCTACAAGTCCGAAGCACATCACGTTGTAGTGAAAAAGGCCTCGCCTGGGGACAGTGAAGGCGGTCTTCTCGGCGGATTGGGGCGAATCAAACGGAATCTGCCAATACGCCGCACTTAAATCAATAGAAGACAAATATTTTGCATTATTGAGATGGTCTAAAATTTTGTTGATGTAAGGTAACGGATACGCATCGCTTTTAGAAACAGAATTGAGCTTCCGAGAATCAAGGCACAATCTCAGGTCTCCGTTTGCTTTCTCCACCATCACCACTGGTGAGTTCCATGCGGACTGAGACGGGGTCACTACTCCCATCTCCAGCATCCGATCTAGTTCCTCTTCCAGGGCTTTCTGCTTCAGGGGAGAGAGCGGGTAATACCGTTGCTTGATTGGCTTACTATCGCCCGTATCTATAGTATGATGCGCCAGAGATGTTCGACCTAGACCCACCTTGTCCGTGTTGATGGTATCAAATTTCTCAATAATGCTGTTAATTACCCGCTTCTGATCAGCGGTTAAATTGTTGTAATCCTCTAGACCACTGTTAAGAGACAGAGATTCTACCGGATTACAGTCACTAAAGTTGGAGAGATTGATATTCTGAGAGATCAATCTATCCCCTAATTGAAATTGTTGCCAGAAGTCTACTCCAAATATCATAGCAGTAGTGATTTCTGGAACAACATAGAACTTAATAACTCTGACAGCAGAATTATATTCAATAGGCAGAGAGATACAGCCCAGACATGGCAAATGAGAGCCATCTGCTGTAGTTAAACTAAAGTTAGGGCTGATGCTTCCAAGCTCAAACCCTAATTCCAAGAAAGTGTGGTGCGCTCCCTTACCCAGTACTGAGCAAGCTGCACCCGAATCAAGTAAACCTAGAACATTTAAGTTCAGGATCTTAACAACTAAATACGGTCTTATATCATTATCCCGTTTGGTAAACAGGACCCTATCAGAGAATGCATCAGACAGAGAAGCTCGCTCCGAGCCGAATGGTGATCTTTTAATAAGGCCCTGACTTACTCGTTTTTTGGCTTGGCATTACACTTCGGACACTCAGGCGATTTGACTCCCTTCTGTCCACACCGGAAGCACACCAATTCCCTTGACTGTGTACAGCCATATGCAGTGTGGCCGACTTCACCACAGCGGAAGCATCCTCGTTCGCTTGAGGTCGTAGGACCGGCCACGGCAGAGACCTGCTGGGAAGTTTTATGAACAGTTTTATTCTTAAAATGGTGTAAGTCCGAGGTGATCCCAAACTTATCTAACGCTGGTTCCTGGAATGCCTCTGCCCTAGCACGCGCAAGTTCTAGGCGCTTCCCCAATCGCTTCAGGTCGATTATCGAGTTTACCTCGTGAAGAGCCAATTCCTTCATATAATCGGGCCTAATATTATGCATCAGAATGTCCAGTTGTTCCTCACTGGGCATTTTGCACGTTAATCTCGAGAACATGGCCTGCATCGTAGAGATGTAGATGCCTAATGTTTCAGATCGGGCCTGTGTACGCTGCCTAATTTCATTTCTGAGACGGTAATCGTAGTCGGGAAGGTCGAAAGTCTCCCTCAGCTCATCCAACATGCCCTCATACGAGGTAAAGTTATTCTTGTTGGTGCGGAACCAAGATAAAGCCGGACCGTCCAATAGGTCAGAGAAAGCTGAGAGGATTTTATCCTTGGTGACTTCCCGAGCACACCTAAGCTCTTCCAGTCTCTCAATGAATACACGTACACACGCAGAGCCATCAAATTTTATATTAAAAGAGTTTAAATTTACGGGTCTATCCCTTATTACTAAATTACCACTAATTGTGTCGGAACTAGGCGCGTCACGTCGCCTCGAACGGTCCCCTCCCACCACAGGCGAGGTGTAGCCTACGCGGTCACGATGAATAGGTTCAGTCTCTCTATCCGAACCCTCAGAGTCAGAGTCAGTATCGGATTCAGCCACAGACAGAATTTTAACCAAGCGGCCACGGATATCTAAAAGATCTGGACAGTCTATACCACACCTAGCTAACCTAGTGAGAAGGTAGTTCGCCCTCACTGCAACCTTAGTCCGACAATTACTATTTGAAACGACTTCACCTGAAGAGAGTGTCCCTTCCAGCTCGAGAACTTTAGGCTCACAGACAGCCAACTCAGAGGCGGCAACAGCAGGTACCGTGGCGATGGCCTTAATGCTGCCACGCCGGACAAGCCGCAATGCAGTGCGCAGCTCACTCCGCAGGCCAACAACCGTCGCATCCGGATCCGCTGTAACCCCCATGGCAGAGAGTTCATTAAAAAGTTCATCTTTCTTAAGGTAGTTAATACACTTCTGTAATTGGGCCATAGTGGTCCAAGATTCAGTTTTTATCAAAACAATTAACAGTAATGGAGATTCAACTCACAACAGGTTTATAAATTATAAATGTAGGTTAAATGAAGTTTCCACAGAGACAAAATCAACTAATATTAACAGATAATACAATAAATATGCTTCCTCTAGGTCACAATTTGTGCGGTAGCTACAAAAATCTAATAATTTAGAATAGAGAAACTATATTAACTAAATTTAAGAATAGCTTTGTCCAAGAAATATGACACCAGGTATACTTTCTTTAGATTAATAAATTAGGAGGTAGTTACAAAAAGTTTACTACTATTTTATATTATGTTACTTGATTTTGGGTAGATATTATAGAATCACCCAGATAAATATCTTCAGAATACTGGCTCAGCAACCCAATGAAGTGAATACCAGATGTTCAAATTATAGTTGAAGTTATAGAAATTTTCTTTATATAAATTACAAGTGATGTAGGTATTCAGCAAAATGTTAAAAAGTTAACTACAAATCTACTCAAGTCTATACAGTACAAAGCAGCTATGTATTTTTACTAACTACTTAATAATACACAGGTATAAACCCAAAACCATGAATGCTAGACACAGAAATTTCTAGACTAAAAGTTTGACACAGTACAATTACTATGTGAACAGACCACAATAAATATATATGTTTGTACAACACAGAAGCAACTAAATAGGAGGAAAAAAAGAAAAAAAGAAAAAAGAAAAAAAACTAGTTTGCCAAAAATATGTTTCCAAACTTACCGAAAGATGTGCAGTTTTAAAATTTTTATGGTTTTAGAATTTAGGTCTCAATGGTTTTTCTTGCCACTGGGATGATGGTACGATTGGCTGAAAAACACAAAGAGGGTAAGTATTACATGCGTAACTGCAGCCGCACAACCAATTAGCGTCTTGGGTAGTGTCAGACGGAGGGTAGTGTTTCCTCCAAAGCGAACTCTCCAGACACCCACACACAGCGCACCCACAGAGAACAGAGTTAGCCCTTAGCGTTGGTCGCCAATTTGTAACCGCTGAACGTGTCAGACGGACTACTCACCGGCTGACCCAGCAGAGAGATGCACGAGCTCTATGGGATCCCAGGGCGCCTTTTATCAGAGGAGAAAAGTGTGCGTGCGTGTGGGAGACCAGGGAGACTTCAGAGAAAACAACTATTACCTCTGTTGTACATACATATATTACTAAGAGATTATACAAAAGAGGATTACAGACAATAGAGTTACATATAGAAATACAAAAATGATTATGTCTTCACCAGCTGCACCACGGTGACCTGCTTGCAGTAGGTAGCCAGAGTGTTATGGCTAGTAGGTGTAGTACACCTCGGTCAACCCACCGTTGACACAGTTATTTCTTGCAGGGTGAAGTGATATAGATATATAGTAAAGTTACATAAATTTAATAGAGAAAAAAGGAATACGTGACCCCGGTTGTCGGCCTGCTCGGCGTCTGCGCACGTCTCTTGCCGCACTCTCGACCAGCCAAGGTGCTTCACGTCGAGGTTACAGGCTTGCGCCGACAGCGGTTGGGAACTCGACCACAGAACACGTTGAGAAGGGGTTTGAGGACCAAGGTGTCCTCTAATCCCGTACTAGGAACCCTAAGAACGAAATAACACTAAGAATCGTCTAGATTGCAGAAGGCTGTCGATAAATACAAGTAAAAACACTTACCAAAAACTGGGCAACAAAGAATTTAGTTAAGTATAAAGTATTTTCCAAGACACAGCAATACAAACGTTCCAGTCACAATTCAGAGAGTAAAAAGGATTTATATTTAGCCGGGGCCGCAGTTTTATACCCATATCATTCGAAGGTTCTCGAACACACTTTTTTTTTAAGTTAAATTAGTGCGAACGATGATCAAAAACACCAAATCACGGTCGAAATCCTAACAACTTTAATATCACCCAGCTAAGTAGGAATCAAACAAAGTACAGCAACCTTTTTACTTGGTTGGTTCATACTCACATTCTTTCCTTGAATACAATGGTTCTGAGCACGCAGAATTTGAACCTGTTTAATTTAACTGAGGAAATTTAATTTTAACCTAAATGAGATAGCCTATAATTAAACAATTAATTTTCCCATTTAGGTGCTATGAGTATTTCTAATTTCATATAATTAAAACATAAAAGAAATCGAACGCCATCTAGTGCTTAGCTAGTACAAAAGTTCCTACACCGAGGCACCGACTAACTGATGTGAGTACCACTGAGACTGCCATAGGTGGCGCTGGTAGTAATCAAATTACAGTAGATAAAATCTAATGTTACAAGGTTATGGCTGGAGAAAGCAAGCTGGGATGACAAGGTTAGCAAGGCATTAGAAACAGAATGGCTACAAATAAGAGATGATTTTGCTAAAGTAAATCAAATAGAAATAGAGAGATGGCTTGGGACGTTGAACGTCAACAAACACAACATACAACTTCACGGGTTCAGCGACGCATCGATGCGTGCTTATGCAGCTGTTGTTTACCTAAGGGTCCAAACCACGAGCAATAATATAGAAACAAAACTGATTGCAGCCAAAACCAGAGTGGCTCCCTTAAAAACAATCTCGTTACCCCGTCTTGAACTGTGTGGAGCTTTAATATTGTCCAAACTAATGAAACAAGTTGGACAAGCAATGAGGATACCATCGTCTCAAATGTATGCTTGGACAGACTCGTCGATAGTTATCGCATGGCTTTCTGGTGAACCCAATCGCTGGAAAACCTTCGTGGCAAATCGTGTGGTGGAAATCATCGAAAACATAAATAACAAACACTGGCATTATGTCGAATCACGTCACAACCCAGCAGATTTGGCTTCGCGAGGCATGTTTCTCTCCGAACTGAAGGAATGCAGACTGTGGTGGCAGGGCCCGAGCTGGTTATCTGAAAAGGAAATAAACATTAGTAAACCAGAGGTAATAGACACAGATATAGAATTGAAAACAATAAAAATTAACACTTACCTAAACACAGAAGATGTGGAAGCTTTTGAAAATAATATTGTTAAAAGGTTTGAAGATTTCTCAACGCTAACAGAATTAATAAAAACCATTACTTACTGTAGAAGATTTTTACGATACAAAGATAATACAAATAATTATCTATCAACAGAGGAATTAGAAGTGTCCCTACACATTTGCATAAAATTAGTTCAAGAAGAGGAATACAAAGAAGAAATAGAATTATTAAGGTCAAACAAACAAGTAAGGAGGAGGAGTCACTTAAGATCACTTAACCCTTACCTAGATGAGCAAAATATACTCAGGGTGGGCGGTCGTCTCCGACATGCAAACATATCTCAAGCTAGAAAGAATCCTATAATATTAGGAACCAAAAATACCTTGACGCCGTTAATAATCGCTAATGCACATGAGAAGACACTTCATGGTGGAGTACAGCTAATGCTTTGCTACTTACGTTTCAAGTTCTGGATTATTAGAGCCAAATCACTCGTGAAGAAACATGTGCATCGATGCGTCAAGTGCGCCAAATTAAGAGCAAATACAAAAACACAAATGATGGGAGACCTACCTGCTGAGAGAGTAAATCCAACAAGACCCTTTCTGCACAGCGGCGTAGATTTTGCAGGACCGTTTCAAACACTGATGGCTAAAGGGCGAGGAAATAAGACTACCAAAACCTATATTGCGATCTTTATATGCATGTCTACCTAAGCAATTCACCTAGAACTGGTCGGAGACCTAACTGCAGAAGCATTTATAGGTGCCTTTAGACGTTTTGTTGCACGAAGAGGAAAATGCAGTCATTTATGGTGTGATCACGGCAGGAACTTTGTGGGCGCAGACAGAGAATTACAAGAAGCGTGGAACGATGCCAACCTGCATCTCACAGGCCCAGTTCAAACAACACAACACTTCATCCCGGTGTACAGTCCTAATTTTGGGGGTTTGTGGGAGTCAGGTGTGAAACTAGTTAAGAATCACCTTAAACGAATATTAACAACACACCTCACATTCGAAGAGATGACTACAATATTGTGCCAGATCGAAGCCTGCCTCAATTCACGTCCGTTATGTGTAATAGATGATACTGATCCTGAAGTATTAAATCCACTGACCCCTGGTCATTTTTTGATTGGAGAAGCACCAATAACAGTCCCATCACCGGTTATTCAAACTGAAAAGATTCACAACTTGTCTCGCTGGCAGTACACACAAAAACTTCTGAATGATTTCTGGCAACGCTGGCAAGATGAATACTTGACTCAACTTCAGCAACGTCCTAAATGGAGGGTTTATCCACTTAGTTATACTATTAGTTATACGATATAACAAAATGGACTGAAAAAGTCCAAATAGTTATACTGCTTAGTATAACTACGTGGATTCGATTAATTTGGGTTGTTTTAGTCCAAATAGTTATACTGCATAATATAACTACATGGATTCGATTAATTTGGATTGTTTTAGTCCAAATAGTTATACTGCTTAGTATAACTACATGGATTCGATTAATTTGGGTTGTTTTAGTCCAGAAAGTTATACTGCTTAGTATAACTACATGGATTCGATTAATTTGGGTTGTTTTAGTTCAGAAAGTTATACTGCTTAGTATAACTACATGGATTCGATTAATTTGGGCTGTTTTAGTCCAAATAGTTATACTGGATCCGATAAATTTTGATCGGATTCATCCATTTAGTTATATTCGTAAATAAACAATCACTTTATAATATTAATGGGCATTTTATGTTCCAACACATTTGTAATTAAAGAAAAAGTGTATTTATGGGCTGAATAAGATAATGGTGGGCAGTGTTGCCGTTATAAAAACTATTATTATTTATTTTATTAACTTTAATTGATAGACAGCGGTAGCATAGTGGTATGGGTGATGGACTGCTGAGACGAGGTCTCGGGTTCGATCCCAGGTTTACGATGGCACACACCAATGACTTTTCGATGCTTTTCGAAGCTATGTGTGTATTTATCGCAGGTTATAAGTGCCCGGTTAATGGCAATAGGCTCGCCACCTATTACATTTAGACCTAAACATAAACTGGCGAAATGTGGGTGCTAGCACCTCTGCCTACTCCTTCGGGGAATACAGGCGTGAGTTTATGTTATGTTATGTAATTGTTAGAATTATTTATTTAACATTTTATTTTGTTACATTTCTGTGTATGTGCTGCAGCTGCGAGAAATAAATTCATTTTCCTTCTTTCCGTTAACTAATTGCATTTGTGCGTCCATTATCACCATGTCGTTGACTAAACTGCTTTCTTTTCGGTTCTCTTTTCTTTCCCCGATATGGATATGAAGATCTTTGGTATCTTCCAGAATAGCTCTCAAAATTGCATAATGCTTACACGTTTCCTGGCTCTGAATGCTTCATATGCCATGCTAAAATTACTGGCTCAAGAGTGATGAATTCATAAAATCGTGGTGTATGTTTGGAGAGAGGCATCGCAGTACTAACCAAGTTGAAGCGCAGGAGACTCTACGCGGGAGTCGTGCGGTCCATGGCCCTATATGGGTGCCCAATATGGGCGGACACCCTGACGGTCCACAATGCGCGTCTGCTGCGTGGACCGCAGCGTGCAATGGCCAGCATGGCCATTAGGGGGTACCGCACGATATCCTTCGAGGCGGCGAGTCTCCTTGCCGGATCCCTACCGTGGAACCTGGATGCGAGAGCCCTTTCGATGCTATATCGGTATCGTAAGGAGGCGCGGGAGCAGGGACGGGAACCCGAGCCCGAAGAAATTCGGGCCGTGAGGTCTCAGCTCCACAGGGACATGGTAGCGGAATGGGAGCTACGACTTGGGCGACCAAGCGCAGGGCACGCCGTAATAGCGGCGGTAAGACCCATCATGGAGGAGTGGCTAGAGAGGCCACACGGCAGCCTCTCGTACCGGCTGACGCAGGTGATTACCGGACACGGGTGTTTCGGGAGTTACCTGTGTCGGATCCGGAAGGAGCCAACGTCCGAGTGCCATCACTGTGATGCGAGCGAGGACACAGAGCTGCACACGCTGACCGAGTGCCCGGCGTGGGACACGCCGAGGCGGGTCCTAGTGGCGGCTCTAGGGGTGGGAGTCCTCACACTCGTCACATTGCTCACAGCGATGGTACGATGCGCAAACGCTTGGGGTGCGGCCGCCTCCTTCTGCGAGCAAGTAATGCTCGAGAAGGAGGCGGCCGGTCGGGTCCGGACCAGACTCCGGGCCCGGGAAGCCCGTGCAGAGCGAAGGCGAACCGGACGTCGGAGGTCGCAGAACGACCTCCGTCCTCCATGAGCGCTGGCCTGGGGGTGACCGGTGGAGCCGCCTGTCACCCTAGCAGAAGCAGGCCGCGGTGACGGCGCAAAATGCGCCTCCCCGTAACCGGGGCTAGATGGGGACATTTTGGTCCCCACAACCCGAAGGGGGCCATCTCGAAAGAGATGGTCCTGGGTCTGCCGGGGTGCGAGAGATATGCTTTTGGCAATCTCACCTCCGGCAGCCAAGGACCCAAGATGGCGTGCGTTTTAGTCGGTTCGAGTCCGACATAACCGCCTCCACCGGCTCCGTGGGGGTGGTATCCGTGGGGATATCTCGCACGATAAAAAAAAAAACCAAGTTGAAGCATGGCATATGAACTTAAACCAAGCATGCAAAACCAGGAAACTTACATATTTCCTGGTTTTGCATGCTTGGTTTTTTGATTTTTTTTTACTTGGCTTGGATTTTTTTTCAATTATGCAATTTTTGAAAGCGATTCTGGAAGATGCCGAAGATGTTATTATCGATATTGGGGAAAGTAAAGAGAATCGAAAAGAAAGCAGTTTAGTCAACGACATGATGATAATGGACGCACAAATGCAATTAGTTAACGGTAATATCACAATAGACACTTTTCTAGATACAGTGCGATAGCATTTTACTCACTATTTAGGAGAAAGAAAAGAAGAAAGAAAATGCATTTATTTCTCGCAGCTGCAGCACATACACAGAACTGTAACAAAATAGAATGTTAAATAAATATTTCCGACAATTAAAGTTAATAAAATAAATAATAATAGTTTTTATAACGGCAACACTGCCCACCATTATCTCCTTCAGCCCATAAATACACTTTTTCTTTAATTACAAATGTGTTGGAACATAAAATGCCCATTAATATTATAAAGTGATTGTTTATATACGAATATAACTAAATGGATGAATCCGATCAAAATTTATCGGATCCAGTATAACTATTTGGGCTAAAACAGCCCAAATTAATCGAATCCATGTAGTTATACTAAGCAGTATAACTTTCTGGACTAAAACAACCCAAATTAATCGAATCCATGTAGTTATACTAAGCAGTATAACTTTCTGGACTAAAACAACTCAAATTAATCGAATCCATGTAGTTATACTAAGCAGTATAACTATTTGGACTAAAACAACTCAAATTAATCGAATCCATGTAGTTATACTAAGCAGTATAACTATTTGGACTAAAACAACCCAAATTAATCGAATCCATGTAGTTATATTATGCAGTATAACTATTTGGACTAAAACAACCCAAATTAATCGAATCCACGTAGTTATACTAAGCAGTATAACTATTTGGACTTTTTCAGTCCATTTTGTTATATCGTATAACTAATAGTATAACTAAGTGGATAAACCCTAAATGGAAGAAGAGAGAGAAGGAATTGGCAGTAGGAGATATTGTCTTGATCAAAATGGAAAACCCACAACCCGAAGGGGGCCATCTCGAAAGAGATGGTCCTGGGTCTGCCGGGGTGCGAGAGATATGCTTTTGGCAATCTCACCTCCGGCAGCCAAGGACCCAAGATGGCGTGCGTTTTAGTCGGTTCGAGTCCGACATAACCGCCTCCACCGGCTCCGTGGGGGTGGTATCCGTGGGGATATCTCGCACGATAAAAAAAAAACCAAGTTGAAGCATGGCATATGAACTTAAACCAAGCATGCAAAACCAGGAAACTTACATATTTCCTGGTTTTGCATGCTTGGTTTTTTGATTTTTTTTTACTTGGCTTGGATTTTTTTTCAATTATGCAATTTTTGAAAACGATTCTGGAAGATGCCGAAGATGTTATTATCGATATTGGGGAAAGTAAAGAGAATCGAAAAGAAAGCAGTTTAGTCAACGACATGATGATAATGGACGCACAAATGCAATTAGTTAACGGTAATATCACAATAGACACTTTTCTAGATACAGTGCGATAGCATTTTACTCACTATTTAGGAGAAAGAAAAGAAGAAAGAAAATGCATTTATTTCTCGCAGCTGCAGCACATACACAGAACTGTAACAAAATAGAATGTTAAATAAATATTTCCGACAATTAAAGTTAATAAAATAAATAATAATAGTTTTTATAACGGCAACACTGCCCACCATTATCTCCTTCAGCCCATAAATACACTTTTTCTTTAATTACAAATGTGTTGGAACATAAAATGCCCATTAATATTATAAAGTGATTGTTTATATACGAATATAACTAAATGGATGAATCCGATCAAAATTTATCGGATCCAGTATAACTATTTGGGCTAAAACAGCCCAAATTAATCGAATCCATGTAGTTATACTAAGCAGTATAACTTTCTGGACTAAAACAACCCAAATTAATCGAATCCATGTAGTTATACTAAGCAGTATAACTTTCTGGACTAAAACAACTCAAATTAATCGAATCCATGTAGTTATACTAAGCAGTATAACTATTTGGACTAAAACAACTCAAATTAATCGAATCCATGTAGTTATACTAAGCAGTATAACTATTTGGACTAAAACAACCCAAATTAATCGAATCCATGTAGTTATATTATGCAGTATAACTATTTGGACTAAAACAACCCAAATTAATCGAATCCACGTAGTTATACTAAGCAGTATAACTATTTGGACTTTTTCAGTCCATTTTGTTATATCGTATAACTAATAGTATAACTAAGTGGATAAACCCTAAATGGAAGAAGAGAGAGAAGGAATTGGCAGTAGGAGATATTGTCTTGATCAAAATGGAAAACTTACCACCTGGAAAATGGTCATTAGGACGAATCACCGACAAGCACCCTGGAGCTGATGGGTACACTAGGGTTTACAGCGTCAAGAGTGGTAACACAGTCACAAGAAGAACTATTACCAAGCTGTGTTTACTACCTATCGATCAAAATTGATACCTAACTAAGTAGATACATAAAATTGATAATTTTACATTAATTATTTGCATGTTTTACGATTGATTTATATTATTTGTTATTAGAAAAGCACTTACAGTCCTTTTGGTGGGCGGTATGTTGATTTGTAAACGGTTACCTATAGCTAGCTATGCATATCTTGTGTTACGCGAGTTATAGAAAACATTCAATGATGTAAAAAACTAGTCGCCAATAAACTATCTTCCGAACTACACGTATCATTTGTTTCTCTCGAACCACTCAAGCAAAAGTAGACCTTATCACAATCACCAGTCAGTAATATTATGTACGTTGATAAATGTAGAACAAATATTGCACAAATTATAAACAACTTATTCTATGTGATTTTACTTATGTTCCAAGACATTCTAACATTGTTTTGCGTTTTATAACTCATTAATTTAGGGAGGTTATAGGAGAAATCGCTTTGCAATATCCATGTAAAGCAATTTCTCCATTCAGCTTTATAATGTTATTTTAATTACAATACATCCATATCGTAATTGTTAAACTGTAGATAAATAAATAATAAGAATCTTTGGTTGTAGTAACCACTTTACCTACAGCCTCCGTGGCGTGGCGGTAGTGAACGCGGCCGCTACGCATGAGGCGCGGGTTCGATCATCGCTCAGTGCAAATATTTGTATGCTTATATTTGACTATTTGCATTGGTCTAGTCGTGCCTCGGAAAGCACGTTCCCGGTCGCCATACGAACATGTATGACAGTCGTTACAGGGGAATTGGGTGAAATGGCCCCACATGGACATTGACAGCCTCCGTGGCGTGGCGGTAGTGCACGCGACTGCCACGCAGGAGGCGCGGGTTCGATTCCCGCTCAGTGCAAATATTTGTATGCATGAATATGGCTATTTGCATTGGTCTGGGTGTTTCTATGTATAATATGTATGTATTTACATAAAAAAGGATATAAGTATGTTTATCCGCATTCTAGATTCCATAACACAAGCTATAAAAGCTTACCATGGGTCTAGATAGCGTTGTGTAGAATGTTGTGGAATATTTATTTATTATTTATTTATGGAAGGGCTGATCACCGTCCAGGCTGATCCACAGTCCCCAATGGTAGTAGTAGTAACAACTTTACCTATGGTAGACCATAGATATGCTGATAAGATGAAGATGCCATCCGTATATGGATCAGGCAGTCAAGCTGAGTGTCACCACTGTTAACCTGGTACATGTTTACGATGGTGACCCATTTTTCCAGACTTTGCATTTAGCTTAACGAGGTAACGACGTAACGAAATATTAAACAAAAATGCATGTTTATTTCTTCATATATAATAACGAAAAGAAGTGAATAGAGCATACATACTGATATAGAGGGCAAGTTACAGTCTTGTTCAGAAACATTTGTTATTTTGGGAATTTTAGCAGGTTGTGGGTAAGAATCACTCGATGACGGCCTCTTGCAATATGTGTGTAGATCACTGATCACACTTGTGTGAAATTGTTGACATTTTCACACAAGTGTGATCAGTTTCAACTGAAATTTAACAATTATAACAATCAGTGCTTTAATTTGTGACAAGCCAACAATACAAAAATTATAAAAAGTATTATTACAAGAGGTAGGTACTAGAGTTGTTTAGGTTATTCAAACAACTAACCTGGCATGTTCACAGGATTGTTTGGAATTCCTGTTGTTATTTCATTTTCTGTGATTAGAGTGGGGTAAGCATTATATAGTCTTTTCTTGCCAATGAGACATTTTGGTTCAAATTGTCTTGAACAAATAAATCTTCCTTTCTCTGAGTCAACTGTACAAGTCCTGGGCAATACCTATGGTACGAGCTGATTGAGCCACTTGCGTTGTAATGTTTCATTTCGAGGTAATCGATACAAAGTTTCATCGTACTTGGTCTTACGACACGACGGTACACAACATTCAATGAACGGCATTTTCAAAGTAAAAATTGCAGAGCAAACAGGCAGATGCAATTTAGAGAGCCTATAAGCACAGTTTGAGATATTGAGAGGATACGCGGAACGGAAATTATTAGTAAAATAAAGGTAAAATACGTAGACAGAGAAGAACATAGACGAATTGATAGCTTCCATCGCATTCACACAAGAAAAAGACAAGCTTACGCCAATGTCGTGTGAAGAAATGAGACAGAGTGACTCGATTTTCTGTCTCCTCTGCCGTGTCGGTTTTTACTACGGCCAGCAAACTAGTTCGCGAAACAAACCATAAAGAAAAATATGTACGAAAGTAAACAAACTTGACAGACTTTCGGTTTACTTTTATTCGTGTATTTATAATGCGATAATTGTTCTTAGACGTGCTAAAATATTCGGAATTTGGTTTTGTAACAGTTATTCAACATATATAGTAAAGACAACTGAAGGAAACATGGGACGATGCAGTGTTTTCAATTGTAAAAACGATAGTGAAAGCAAATTACCAGGCGTATCTTTTCACTCGTAAGTATGCCACAGTGTATTATTTCATGTGAAGTACATAATGCATTTAATTCTAATGATAAAATAGTCTAAAACAGCAAATAATAATTATCATAACCTACGAAATAAATGTTATTCGATGTTGCCAGGTTTTAAATGTTTATTTGTCCAATATTATAGTGCGTCAAGAAAGTCGTGAAATTAATGTTGGAGGAACTAAAATTTTTCCTTGTACTTGCAACACTCAATAACTGCCAAACTGACTAATCAGTTGTCAACAACGGCAGAAGCTCAAGCCGGCAAGCTGCTTTCCGACTTTGACGATTTTGATGGCCAAAATGCTAAACTAACCAGTACGTACATATACTTTAATGCTAAACAAGGTATGGAAAGTGTAATCTATTAAAAATTATATAATTTAAGTGAATATTTTGTGTTTCAAAGCATTGTTTTCATTTATTGTGGTTATGTCAATATCCTACGATTAAAACAAATCATAGTGCATCACTTTGACGTTTTTGAACATTCTTGATCTAGATAATTTATATTAACCACTTAGGCCCAAACTAATTAAAAAATAGTATAAATACAGCTGTATTTATCCAGGACGTTTGTATTTGTTTCAGATTTTCAAAAGTACATTTCAAGACATATCATTTCAGTATGATGATATTGCCAGTGAGTCGGAAACTATCGAAGATAAAATAATTACAGTCCGTCAAATCTAAGAAGTACCGTTTGACAGTTCTGACAATTGAATGATAGGGATGGGATGAAAAAATCGATTACTATAATATCCGAACTTTAAGAGATCGATTACTATAATATCCGAATTTTAAGAAATCAAATGTTATAATTAAATAAAAGAAATGTTTAGGATATTTTTTTATTCACTACTAGTACTAGTATCGTCGTCTTCGTCATCATCGTCATTTAAATTAATGACCAGTTGATTGTCCATTACATTATCAAAGTGTACGTCTCTTTCGAAGTCGTCCATTATTATTTTCTTTGTTTTTTGTACTACTTTACTCCAATCTTCCTGTGTAACTTGGGCACATGCTTCCTTTAATAAACCTTCCATTTTCTTGACACTGAAGGGTGGTTTTGTGTTGTGTCTTGCTGCATAACCTGTAAAACAATAATGTAACTATTTGATAGCAGACGAAAACCATTGTTTAAATTATAAATGTTAGAAGTACTCGTGTTATTATTATAATATTATAAAATATTACCTTTAACTTGGGCCCAAATCAGTTCAATGGCATTATATTGGCAATGGTACGGAGGAAGTCGTATGACTTTGTGCCCGTGCTCTTCGGCCAATTGGTCAATTACATATGTCGGTTTTGGTGGTTTATGCAATTTCACTAACTGTAATAATTCAGCTTTTAATAGTGACATGTCGGCATCCACTCCTTTTCTTTGCAGCCATGCCACCAAATCTGCTTTCTTATTGGCTGACGTAGGTGCTTTATTAATTTGCACATTTGCATTAAGAACCACTCTCGGAACCTTACTGCGTCCATTTCTTCATGATACTCTTTAGTGCTTTTGGATTGGAAAGCTAATAAAGAGTTTTCCACGAAGCCTGTAGACGCTGACCCAGCATGGCATATTATGAGGCGTCCACCTTTTCCTATCGGCACCTTCGAGCACGAAGCTTCAGAATCATCAGTCCATGTTTTCGGCACAGAATGGTTGGAATTTAGCCAAGTTTCGTCCAAAAATATTACATTATCCCAGTTTATAATTTGTTTAACTTCGCGCAGGAATGTTAGTCGCTGCATAATTATGTCATGTCGCTCCATAACAATTTTTCGTTTGTCAACTTTTTTGTATCTGAAGCCAATTCCTGTTATTACCGTTCTCAACGACTCTATGCTTCCCTTATACAGCCCGGCATCTTTTAAAGTTGCACATAACTTTGCCAATGTTGGAAATTCGCCTCTTGTAAAATACCCGTATATATGGTTTCTAATAGCATGACTATCGAATTCATCGATGCCTGTCACAGGTTTATTTCTTTTTCGTTTTTTCGGTGTGTGAAGTACGTTACTGTCACTCCCCGAAGGCCCATATTTTTCACTTAATATTTTGCCAACGGTGCGGCTACCAATACCGAGAGCTTCACCGACGCGATCCCGAACTTGTGTAACTGGCAGTAGAAGTCCACCATTTTGAGATTCACGCTCAAAATACTCGTGTAATTTCACCACCAATTCACGAGCCTGGCTGTTCAAAGTACGTCCTCTTTTCGACATTATTAATAAACACTTGCTTAGTTCGGAGTCCAGTATAAATATTGCCAAGGTAAACGGATAAAGAATGATCAGTCCAGAAAAGTAATAGCCAAGTCACAAATTGTAAAACACAAACGAGAAAGCAAGTACGCGCACAGTCAGCTTCCAAGATGGCGAGAGACTGCTGACGCCGAACCGACCGAGCGGACCGCGTGCGCTTGTAGTTGGCAGTGTTGCCAGAAAAAAAAAATTGTAGAGACTTGGACACCTGCGATTTTGCCTATTGACCTAAAAATAATTAAATTAATTTATTTTAGGGTATCTGTGTATTCAGTGCATTATGCGGTCGCGCAGTAACGTCGTTAATTTATAACATCAGGCAACAACATTTTTGTGAATGGGTTCTACATACCTTATTTTTATTAGTTTTAGACGTAGAAATAAGACTTAGAAGAAAAAATTGTAATTGTAAAATCAATGGATGTGCTTGTTAAAAATTTGTTTATTTCTCTGTAATATGCAAACCCATACTATCATACACAAAAATAAATGTAAAAAACACTATCCCTGACTCCGTTTACTATTTCGACAGCGTTAGCGCGAGAAACCCCGACTTATTTGGGCGCGAAAATCAAAAATCGACAAATCGCTTTCGACAACTTTTTAAAGAAGCAAATATATTTGATTTATAAATACGTATTTTTGGTGAATGGGTTTTATCTCATATTTTACGATTACATAACTATTTAGTTATGTAATCGTAATATGTGAGATAAATCCCATTCACATGAAAAAATATTTGTTTGGTTGTCAAGTGTAATTTGTAAATAATACATTCGATTTTTCGTATATGTAAACGATTTTTTTGCATACAAGTGTATCCGAAGAGTCGCAACACTACGTGCAGTGACCTAACTACGTAACTTTGTAATGAGGTCAAGAATATAACTATTAGAAATTATTTACTGTGTAAATATGTGTTATTTTGCTTTGTTTGAAAGTTTTCAATTACATTTAGATATTAAGAATTGTACATTTTTAGATACAATAATGAAATCTTTCTAAATTCATGGTTTTATGAAAAAAGTTATCGAAACTGAATAATGTACGTATGAACAAAGTTGTTTCGGTTTGAAAAATATGAAACGTCAAACGGTACCTCTTAGATTTGATGGACTGTACTCATGGAGTTTCAAGCAGCATTTCAGGTGTTCATTACTCATACCAATAAACTATTATTGTAAAAGATTATTGTTTTAATTTTTTAATACTATATATATCGTGAAAATTTCGACTGTCAAGCCATCACGGTTCATGACAGACCTTAGTGATAGGGTCCCGTTTTTTTTCTTTGGGTGTGCTTTGAGTAAGGTATTGCTCAGGATATGTATCTTGAACCTAAAATGTGGCCAGCAGCGGTGGACGAGCTCAAAGTCACCAAGCATAGATTATTACAAAAAAATTGTCGTTTGTTTTTTTTTTTATTTTATTTATTTATTTATTTAAAGTGTTCACAATCGTGTATTACTACATATTACAATGTACAGTCACCTCTATAAATATGTATACACGGTAGGGTTCCAGAAACAAGTAACCGGGGTTAACTTCAAATTTTTGTTCACAAAATATATAGCAAAATGATGTAAACTCTTAATATTTCTTAAAAATGTAACCATTACACGCCTCATAAAATGTATCTACTAATGCTTGCAAAAATATATCCACAACTAACAAGTCAATTGAATGGAAACATGCTATAGTTCATATATATGTAAACACTTACTTTCAAAATAATATAAAATATACTTTCAGTGAAGTTATGTAGTCTGTAGTCTAAAATATGTAGTTTTCTATAAAATCGAAACTTCAAATTCAATTCTAACAGATGCGACTTCTCAGACTCAGACTCTCAGACTCAGACTCTCAGACTCAGGCTCTTAGACTCTCAGACTCAGACTCAGACTCTCAGACTCAGACTCTCAGACTAAGACTCTCAGACTCAAATTCAAAAGTCACACTTAAAATATTACGTTTGATCATAATTGGTTAAGAGTAGAAACGGAGTTATGATTGAAAGTCACAATGGCCGACATCCACGCGAGCGGAGCCGCGGACATCAGCTAGTTATAGCCCGTCAAGAAAGTCGTGAAAATTGAGGGTGGCGCTGCTGCGCTTAATCTGGTATCCCTGCCATACTATAATTAAACAGACTTGATCGGTTGCTTTTTATGGTATGATTTCATTACGATATAGTAGGATAGTAGGTGAATAAAAGTGAAAAAAAAAACGGCAATTATTTCATTCACTTTATTTAGGCACTAATGGCGCAAACTTTAGAGATAAATCAAACTTCAAGCTAGAAAATTATATATACTTAATTACAGAATAGTCGCTATATCCTTTTTAAATGGTTGCAGGGCTTGCAGCTACATTTAGATATTATTTTTTGCAAATAAAACTTTAACAACTAATCGAAATCAACGAGTGCGGAGTGATTGAGTTTAGAAGTCATGGTTGTAAAATCACTCAGGTGGCAGACAAGCACACGGGATTTAGAAACATAGATATTATGTTAAATTTGGTGCGCGTGATCCGAAGCCTCCATTCGATGCAACCTGTACAACGCTAACGGCAATGCTTCACTCTCTTACTCAGCACATGGGAGACGCTACCACTGCGGCGGGAGCAGCCCTATAGAGACCAGCTGTGCAATTCACTAAGCGAGCACAACGATGCGAGTCGCAACGTTGTGCTCGATAGAGATTGTCATTGGTCGGATTGTATCACGTCACTGGAGATCGACCAATGACAATCTCTATCGAGCACAACGTTGCGACTCGCATCGTTGTGCTCGCTTAGTGAATTGCAGTGCAGCGCGGAGACTCGCCACGGGTCCCTGTGACTAGTAGCGGATATAGAGGTTACATGAGGACACCCAAGAGGGCCATCTTCAACCCGTATATAGCTCAAAGTTAACTGGGGTGTGAGGGAAATGCCGTTAACCTTACACCCCGATAAACGAGTATAAGGCCTCATATACAAGGACACGCCGTGTCGGACGTTATTAGGATATGCCTCGGGACACTATTTAAAATCCAAGCTGCGAGATAAACGATTGTTTGGCCTGGCGCGCGCAGATTGTTCTGTAATAATCTTTGTTTGGTGACTTTGAGCTCGTCCACAACCGCTCTGGTCACAGAATCACTTACTCAGTGGTACACTTTAACTTTATTAGACCCACAGTACCACCAGGAGTATGGCCATGGGTACGGTGGGTGTGAAATGTGTTTTCAGCATATTTTAAGTCCAAGAAACATGTCCCGAGCAATACCTTACCCAAAGCCTACCTGTCTGTCTCATGAACCGTGATAGCTGGACAGTCGATTTTTTTACAGACGTTGTAAAGTATTAAACAATGAAAACAAAAGATGTAGGTACAGTACGTATTATAATATAATATAATTATAATCTTTTAGAACATTAACTTATTGGAGTGAGTATTGAACACCCAAAATGCTGCTTGAAACTCCTGCGTAATTTATCCGCGATAGTTTCTGACTCACTGGATATTGTTGAAAATCTGAAACAAATAAAAACGTACGGTACTGGATAAATACAGCTGTATATACCGTGTAATTTTTTAGCAGTCCAAAGGGCCTCAGTGGAATATTCAAAAACGTCAAAGTGTCGTACTACGATTTCTTAAAATCGTAGGTTTAATGACTCAACCACGACAAATGTAAACAATGCTTTGAAAAATAAAATGTTCATTTAATACACATAATTTTTAATAGATTACACTTCCCATACCGTGTTTAACATTAAAATATATGTACGTACCGGCTTATTTAGCTGTTTGGCCATAAATATCCTCCAAATCAGAAACCAGCTTGCCGGTTTGAAAACCCGCCGTATATCATACTATATCACTGAAATGCTTTGAATACGACATGTCTCTCACAACTAATACATACATTGCTATTCATTTTTACACTTTATATTGTTACTAGATGTAAATAAATTAAATGAACGCAAAAGATATACGAAACATATCCACAACAAAACAAGGAATAACAGCTGAAAACTCAGTTTGACAGTTATTGAGTGTTGCAAATACAATGAAAAATATTAGTTCCTTCAACATTAATTTCACGACTTTCTTGACGCACTATAATTATATTAGCGTGAGCCTTTGCGCTATGTATGTCTAATATGCAGTTCACCTAGCTCGCGTTATGACTAGTCAAAAGGATAAGTAGGCACAACGCTAGTTAGACCTACTACGATATAGGTTAGAACAGAGGAAGACAAAAAGAGTCATAGACCTACTGCATTACAGTTCAACAGCGAGGAAAGGAAGGCCATCAGAGAGTAAAACACTAGTCCTATAAAAATGATGCTTAAATTTATACCTAAATTTAAATGAATGACCAGTAAACAGCACACACACAGCACATTTATTACACACACATGAATTTATCATTTTAATTATGTAATTTATGAAAATGACATTTAGACGTAACGCGAGCTAGGTGAACTGAGATTTAGTCATTTGTCGAAAAAGTCCTTATGCGAAATTGGCAAACAGCGCTATAGGTATACGACCACTTACAGTCCATCAAATCTAAGAGGTACCGTTTGACGTTTCATATTTTTCAAACCGAAACAACTTTGTTCATACGTACATTATTCAGTTTCGATAACCTTTTTCATAAAACCATGAATTTAGAAAGATTTCATTATTGTATCTAAAAATGTACAATTCTTAATATCTAAATGTAATTGAAAACTTTCAAACAAAGCAAAATAACACATATTTACACAGTAAATAATTTCTAATAGTTATATTCTTGACCTCATTACAAAGTTACGTAGTTAGGTCACTGCACGTAGTGTTGCGACTCTTCGGATACACTTGTATGCAAAAAAATCGTTTACATATACGAAAAATCGAATGTATTATTTACAAATTACACTTGACAACCAAACAAATATTTTTTCATGTGAATGGGATTTATCTCACATATTACGATTACATAACTAAATAGTTATGTAATCGTAAAATATGAGATAAAACCCATTCACCAAAAATACGTATTTATAAATCAAATATATTTGCTTCTTTAAAAAGTTGTCGAAAGCGATTTGTCGATTTTTGATTTTCGCGCCCAAATAAGTCGGGGTTTCTCGCGCTAACGCTGTCGAAATAGTAAATGGAGTCAGGGATAGTGTTTTTTACATTTATTTTTGTGTATGATAGTATGGGTTTGCATATTACAGAGAAATAAACAAATTTTTAACAAGCACATCCATTGATTTTACAATTACAATTTTTTCTTCTAAGTCTTATTTCTACGTCTAAAACTAATAAAAATAAGGTATGTAGAACCCATTCACAAAAATGTTGTTGCCTGATGTTATAAATTAACGACGTTACTGCGCGACCGCATAATGCACTGAATACACAGATACCCTAAAATAAATTAATTTAATTATTTTTAGGTCAATAGGCAAAATTGCAGGTGTCCAAGTCTCTACAATTTTTTTTTTCTGGCAACACTGCCAACTACAAGCGCACGCGGTCCGCTCGGTCGGTTCGGCGTCAGCAGTCTCTCGCCATCTTGGAAGCTGACTGTGCGCGTACTTGCTTTCTCGTTTGTGTTTTACAATTTGTGACTTGGCTATTACTTTTCTGGACTGATCATTCTTTATCCGTTTACCTTGGCAATATTTATACTGGACTCCGAACTAAGCAAGTGTTTATTAATAATGTCGAAAAGAGGACGTACTTTGAACAGCCAGGCTCGTGAATTGGTGGTGAAATTACACGAGTATTTTGAGCGTGAATCTCAAAATGGTGGACTTCTACTGCCAGTTACACAAGTTCGGGATCGCGTCGGTGAAGCTCTCGGTATTGGTAGCCGCACCGTTGGCAAAATATTAAGTGAAAAATATGGGCCTTCGGGGAGTGACAGTAACGTACTTCACACACCGAAAAAACGAAAAAGAAATAAACCTGTGACAGGCATCGATGAATTCGATAGTCATGCTATTAGAAACCATATATACGGGTATTTTACAAGAGGCGAATTTCCAACATTGGCAAAGTTATGTGCAACTTTAAAAGATGCCGGGCTGTATAAGGGAAGCATAGAGTCGTTGAGAACGGTAATAACAGGAATTGGCTTCAGATACAAAAAAGTTGACAAACGAAAAATTGTTATGGAGCGACATGACATAATTATGCAGCGACTAACATTCCTGCGCGAAGTTAAACAAATTATAAACTGGGATAATGTAATATTTTTGGACGAAACTTGGCTAAATTCCAACCATTCTGTGCCGAAAACATGGACTGATGATTCTGAAGCTTCGTGCTCGAAGGTGCCGATAGGAAAAGGTGGACGCCTCATAATATGCCATGCTGGGTCAGCGTCTACAGGCTTCGTGGAAAACTCTTTATTAGCTTTCCAATCCAAAAGCACTAAAGAGTATCATGAAGAAATGGACGCAGTAAGGTTCCGAGAGTGGTTCTTAAATTTATTACAGAATATCCCTCCTAACAGCACAATTATAATGGATAATGCCCCATACCACTCTGTGCAAATTGATAAAGCACCTACGTCAGCCAATAAGAAAGCAGATTTGGTGGCATGGCTGCAAAGAAAAGGAGTGGATGCCGACATGTCACTATTAAAAGCTGAATTATTACAGTTAGTGAAATTGCATAAACCACCAAAACCGACATATGTAATTGACCAATTGGCCGAAGAGCACGGGCACAAAGTCATACGACTTCCTCCGTACCATTGCCAATATAATGCCATTGAACTGATTTGGGCCCAAGTTAAAGGTAATATTTTATAATATTATAATAATAACACGAGTACTTCTAACATTTATAATTTAAACAATGGTTTTCGTCTGCTATCAAATAGTTACATTATTGTTTTACAGGTTATGCAGCAAGACACAACACAAAACCACCCTTCAGTGTCAAGAAAATGGAAGGTTTATTAAAGGAAGCATGTGCCCAAGTTACACAGGAAGATTGGAGTAAAGTAGTACAAAAAAACAAAGAAAATAATAATGGACGACTTCGAAAGAGACGTACACTTTGATAATGTAATGGACAATCAACTGGTCATTAATTTAAATGACGATGATGACGAAGACGACGATACTAGTACTAGTAGTGAATAAAAAAATATCCTAAACATTTCTTTTATTTAATTATAACAATTGATTTCTTAAAATTCGGATATTATAGTAATCGATCTCTTAAAGTTCGGATATTATAGTAATCGATTTTTTCATCCCATCCCTATCATTCAATTGTCAGAACTGTCAAACGGTACTTCTTAGATTTGACGGACTGTAGATCGCGTTATGTCTAAATGTCATTTTCAATAGCTTTTAGCCTACAGTCCGTCAAATCTAAGAAGTACCGTTTGACAGTTCTGACAATTGAATGATAGGGATGGGATGAAGAAATCGATTACTATAATATCCGAACTTTAAGAGATCGATTACTATAATATCCGAATTTTAAGAAATCAATTGTTATAATTAAATAAAAGAAATGTTTAGGATATTTTTTTATTCACTACTAGTACTAGTATCGTCGTCTTCGTCATCATCGTCATTTAAATTAATGACCAGTTGATTGTCCATTACATTATCAAAGTGTACGTCTCTTTCGAAGTCGTCCATTATTATTTTCTTTGTTTTTTGTACTACTTTACTCCAATCTTCCTGTGTAACTTGGGCACATGCTTCCTTTAATAAACCTTCCATTTTCTTGACACTGAAGGGTGGTTTTGTGTTGTGTCTTGCTGCATAACCTGTAAAACAATAATGTAACTATTTGATAGCAGACGAAAACCATTGTTTAAATTATAAATGTTAGAAGTACTTGTGTTATTATTATAATATTATAAAATATTACCTTTAACTTGGGCCCAAATCAGTTCAATGGCATTATATTGGCAATGGTACGGAGGAAGTCGTATGACTTTGTGCCCGTGCTCTTCGGCCAATTGGTCAATTACATATGTCGGTTTTGGTGGTTTATGCAATTTCACTAACTGTAATAATTCAGCTTTTAATAGTGACATGTCGGCATCCACTCCTTTTCTTTGCAGCCATGCCACCAAATCTGCTTTCTTATTGGCTGACGTAGGTGCTTTATCAATTTGCACAGAGTGGTATGGGGCATTATCCATTATAATTGTGCTGTTAGGAGGGATATTCTGTAATAAATTTAAGAACCACTCTCGGAACCTTACTGCGTCCATTTCTTCATGATACTCTTTAGTGCTTTTGGATTGGAAAGCTAATAAAGAGTTTTCCACGAAGCCTGTAGACGCTGACCCAGCATGGCATATTATGAGGCGTCCACCTTTTCCTATCGGCACCTTCGAGCACGAAACTTCAGAATCATCAGTCCATGTTTTCGGCACAGAATGGTTGGAATTTAGCCAAGTTTCGTCCAAAAATATTACATTATCCCAGTTTATAATTTGTTTAACTTCGCGCAGGAATGTTAGTCGCTGCATAATTATGTCATGTCGCTCCATAACAATTTTTCGTTTGTCAACTTTTTTGTATCTGAAGCCAATTCCTGTTATTACCGTTCTCAACGACTCTATGCTTCCCTTATACAGCCCGGCATCTTTTAAAGTTGCACATAACTTTGCCAATGTTGGAAATTCGCCTCTTGTAAAATACCCGTATATATGGTTTCTAATAGCATGACTATCGAATTCATCGATGCCTGTCACAGGTTTATTTCTTTTTCGTTTTTTCGGTGTGTGAAGTACGTTACTGTCACTCCCCGAAGGCCCATATTTTTCACTTAATATTTTGCCAACGGTGCGGCTACCAATACCGAGAGCTTCACCGACGCGATCCCGAACTTGTGTAACTGGCAGTAGAAGTCCACCATTTTGAGATTCACGCTCAAAATACTCGTGTAATTTCACCACCAATTCACGAGCCTGGCTGTTCAAAGTACGTCCTCTTTTCGACATTATTAATAAACACTTGCTTAGTTCGGAGTCCAGTATAAATATTGCCAAGGTAAACGGATAAAGAATGATCAGTCCAGAAAAGTAATAGCCAAGTCACAAATTGTAAAACACAAACGAGAAAGCAAGTACGCGCACAGTCAGCTTCCAAGATGGCGAGAGACTGCTGACGCCGAACCGACCGAGCGGACCGCGTGCGCTTGTAGTTGGCAGTGTTGCCAGAAAAAAAAAATTGTAGAGACTTGGACACCTGCGATTTTGCCTATTGACCTAAAAATAATTAAATTAATTTATTTTAGGGTATCTGTGTATTCAGTGCATTATGCGGTCGCGCAGTAACGTCGTTAATTTATAACATCAGGCAACAACATTTTTGTGAATGGGTTCTACATACCTTATTTTTATTAGTTTTAGACGTAGAAATAAGACTTAGAAGAAAAAATTGTAATTGTAAAATCAATGGATGTGCTTGTTAAAAATTTGTTTATTTCTCTGTAATATGCAAACCCATACTATCATACACAAAAATAAATGTAAAAAACACTATCCCTGACTCCATTTACTATTTCGACAGCGTTAGCGCGAGAAACCCCGACTTATTTGGGCGCGAAAATCAAAAATCGACAAATCGCTTTCGACAACTTTTTAAAGAAGCAAATATATTTGATTTATAAATACGTATTTTTGGTGAATGGGTTTTATCTCATATTTTACGATTACATAACTATTTAGTTATGTAATCGTAATATGTGAGATAAATCCCATTCACATGAAAAAATATTTGTTTGGTTGTCAAGTGTAATTTGTAAATAATACATTCGATTTTTCGTATATGTAAACGATTTTTTTGCATACAAGTGTATCCGAAGAGTCGCAACACTACGTGCAGTGACCTAACTACGTAACTTTGTAATGAGGTCAAGAATATAACTATTAGAAATTATTTACTGTGTAAATATGTGTTATTTTGCTTTGTTTGAAAGTTTTCAATTACATTTAGATATTAAGAATTGTACATTTTTAGATACAATAATGAAATCTTTCTAAATTCATGGTTTTATGAAAAAGGTTATCGAAACTGAATAATGTACGTATGAACAAAGTTGTTTCGGTTTGAAAAATATGAAACGTCAAACGGTACCTCTTAGATTTGATGGACTGTAGGTGAACTGCGTATTAGACATACGTAGCCCAAAGGGCGTGAGTTGATGTGCCTTCAGAGAATAAAAATACTAACTTCACTGAAAGTATAATTTATATTATTTTGAAAGTACGTGTTTACATATATATGAATTATAGCATGTTTCCATTCAATTGACCCGTTAGTTGTGGATATATTTTTGCAGGCATTAGCAGATACATTTTATGAGGCGTGTAATGGTTACATTTTTATGAAATATTAAGAGTTTACATCATTTTGCTATATATTTTGTAAACAAAAATTTGAAGTTAACCCTGGTTACTTGTTTCTGGAGCCATACCGTGTATACATATTTATAGAGGTGACTGTACATATTATGAACTACTCGCTTAAACTATACAGTTTTTGTGCGAAAAGCGTTCGCCATGTCTCGCAATTTATTAGGTGCAACACACGTGTCCCGAGGTATAGCCTAAAAAAGTCCGACACGTCGTGTCCTCGTACTTGGGGTCCTCAACTAATTACCGAGGGAGGTGTTAGGTTAAAGAAAAAAGGCATTTCCCTCGCACCCAGTAACCTTTGGCGATATACGGTTTTAAGTTGGCCCTCTTTGGTGTGGGAAGCATGGGGTCCTCATCTAACCTCTATGTCCTCTGCTAGTCACAGGGACCCATAGCGAGCCTATAGGTAGCCCTATAGGCTCGCTACAGGTCCCTGTGACTAGGGACTCCCACTGCGGCCCTTAATTTAATGGTGGGTTGTTTGTGAATGTAGCCTAGTGGTATGGGTAATGGACTGCTGAGATGAGGTCTCGGGTTCGATCCCAGGTTTACCATGGCACACACCAATGACTTTTCGATGCTTTTCGGAGTAATGTGTGTATTTATCGCAGGTTTATAAGTGTCCGGTTATTGGCAATAGATTCGCCACCAATTACATTGGGACCTAAACATAAACTGGCGAAATGTGGATGCTAGCACATCTGTCTACCCCTTCAGGGAATACAGGCGTGAGTTTATGTTATATGCATATAACATAAACTCACGCCTGTATTCCCTGACATAATGATGTAAATAAAAGTAAAAAAAAAATTACTGCCGTGATTCATTTTTCACTTTTATTTATTTATTATCTTTAGAGGTATGTACTATATTTAACTTTATACCATAAAAAACAACAGATCAAGACTGTTCAGTTGTAGTATGATAGGGATACCAGATTAAGCGCAGCAGCGCCACCCTCAATTTTCACGACTTTCTTGACGGGCTATATGGGTACTAATATACATGTTGTAGGTACTTGTTATAAGTATGATGAAATATTCATATGTATGTAGTAATATCATAATTGTATTACAGTTTCCCGGAAAATACAAATTTACAACAAAAATGGATTGAAGTTACGGGACGTACAAATTGGTTGCCAAAAAAGTCATCAAAAATATGTAGCAAACAAAATAAGTAAAAAATCGAGTACTTATGGAATATGAGTACCGTCGTGGCAACAACGCGACACATGTTTTCATACAAAACGGCAATTTCATTGGTAATATATTAATAATTACTATTGTTATTACACATTTTTAAAATACCTAAAGGTATCTTGCTTTGAACTATTAAACGTTTTAAATATATATGTTTTTTACTATTACCTACCTATATATTACAACTCACTGTAAAGAATTTTATCCAGAAATAGAGATCACGATCTCCCGAACAGAGCCAAATTTTATCACGAATCAGGCGTCATTTGTATAGAAAAACGCGGGGTCCCACACACTGACAACGCAATTACGCGCGTTGCTGCAGAATATGCGCGTACAAGCAGAAAACGGGCGTGATGGCGCGTAAAACGCGAGGTATGACACACTGAAATCTGCTATCACGCGCGTGATTTTCGAGGGATTTTTAGTCCGAGAGCTGTTAGAAATTTCTGTGTAGGAGTTTGAGACGAATTCAAATCATATTATTGCAATGCAACATGTATTTAACGTCAAATTTAGAGCGTTTTCACATCAACCGACGTCCGATATTCGATATCGGACCTCCGAGATCGGAGGAAGTCAAATATCGATGCCCAATATCGGGTATTGGAGCGGACACCACTGTTTTGGCTCGATATCGAAAAACGCAGAGACTGTAAGCGACTTTCAACCTAAATGGCATTTTCTTAGTTACGTCTCTTTTCGCGTTACTATACTCCGTCCATTATAATATTGTATTTTAGACAGCTCACTGACAGTAGTCGGTATAACTTTGGTCTAGCGTCAACACCTGAAAATCCTAACAAAAATTAGGCGCCAATACGTCATTTTTCATTGACAACGTCACGTCTGCCAGAAAGCAATTTTAGGGATGTAGTTAGTTATTGGACACACAGTCCAATAACTAACTACATCCCTAAAATTGCTTTCTGGCAGACGTGACGTTGTCAATGAATATAATATCATAATAATAACTTGAAAATGTCATAATCGATATCGACTACAGAAAATGTTTTTTTTTATATTACCTATATAATTGGCGGTTTTGAACCGATTTTTAAACAACAATTCGGATGTTAATATTTTTTAATATTGGTATGATTTTTACGAAAAAGTGATTTTTGTAACTCCGTTATGTAGACGGATTGCCAAAATTCTTTTTTTGTCTGAAAGAGGGCTATTTCTAAATGGTCCCTTTTGAATTGCAAAAAGATCTGATGATGGGTTTCAGAGCCAGACCACGGAACTCTTTATAAATACCAGGAAATCAGCATGTTGGAATATTCTTCTAGAAGTCAGTTGTTTTGTTTTGGAGTTTTTTTTTTTTTTACAGGACCCGTCAATTTGACTTCACCACGCCTGATGTTAAGCTAAAGGCAAAGTCTCGGAAAGAGGGTCACCATCGTAAACATTTACCATGTTAACAGTGGTGGCACTCAGCTTGACGGCCTCATTAGATGCCTTTTCACGCCCCGCTTAAAGGACCCGGGACTGTAGGAAGAAGGAAACACGTGAGCTGGCAGGGAATTCCAGGTCTTAGTGGTGCGGCATAGGAATGAATCACTGAAACGCTTGGTTCTAGCAGGTATACTCTGCACCGTAAATGGAAGACATCTTAGCCCTGCACGTGTCGTCCTGTGAAGGAAAGTGGAGGGTGGGACTAATTGGAAGAGCTCGTCAGAACATTCACCATGGTAGAGACGGTAGAAAACTGCCAAAGACGCAACATCTCTATGCATCTGCAAAGGCTCGAGGGTGTTCGTGACCTCAGGATCCCCAATAATGCGGACCGCACGTCACTGCAACCTGTCGAGAGCATCTAATAAGTACTTTGCGGAGCCGTCCCAGAGATGTGAGCAGTATTCCACGCAGGAACGAACTTGAGTCTTGTATAGAAGACACATCTGCTCCGGCGTGAAAAAACGTCTCAGGACTCCGAGTTTACGCGAGGCTGATTTGATGATACTCTCGATATAGTTTTTGTTATTCAGTTTGCAGCGAACATCCATACCGAGGATAGTGAGGTGATCCTGCAGTGGCAGTGGTGTGCTCTGAAGAGTGGGAAGGGGAAGGAAAGGAGATACCTTTGCTGTAAACGCACATGCCTGGGTCTTCTTGGCATTGAACTCGACCAGGTTCCTAGCGCCCCATTGAGAAATGTGGTCCAGGATCCGGTCCAGCTCAGTGACAAGAAGCTGCCTTTTTTCCGCGATATCAGACTGCTTGGCCGCAGGATGTGCGTAATAACTCCCGTGTAAGGTGCTGTCGTCTGCATAGCAGTGAATGTTTCCGTTACAGAGCATGTCATTGATATGCAGAAGAAAGAGAGTGGGAGATAAAACGGAACCCTGCGGCACGCCAGCATTTACCTGCAAGAACTCCGAAGCTCGTCCATCACAAAGGACGCGAATACGGCGCCCCTGCAGGAAGCTTGCAACCCAGTTACACAGTCTAGGAGGCAGGCCGAAGGCTGGTAGCTTGGAAAGAAGCGATTTGTGCCATACCCTATCGAAAGCTTTGGCGATGTCAAGACTAATTGGCAGTGACTCACCGTGCTTCTCCATAGCCTCACCCCAAAGGTGGGTCATGTACGCCAGAAGATCACCCGTTGACCGTTTCGGTCTGAAACCGTATTGCCGGTCACTAAGCAAGGAGTGATCCTCTAGGTGGCGCATGAGCTGTGTGTGTTAATTATGTGCTCGAACACCTTGCACAGCGCTGAGGTGACGGCTATGGGTCGATAGTTGGCTGGGTCCGAGCGATCCCCCTTCTTGGGGATCGGCTGGACATTCGTCTCCTTCCAAGCCGAAGGCACTGTACCCGAACTGTAGGACAGATTAGTGTATGCGGTATGGCTTACAATCGTTTTATAATACATTTGTAAATTTTACAGACACGAAGTATCTACTGCTTTGTTATTATGCATAGAAAGATAATAGATTATAATTTCACATGAAATCATATATTTTTGTATCATAATATTTTCATTTACCGATTAATACATTTTTTATCGATGTTTTTACTTAGTCGATATTTAAAATTTTCATGCAATCACTACTTTCATCTGTCTAAAATACAATAATATAATGGACGGGGTATAGATGATCACGAATATAAGAAAAAAAAGGTAACTATGTCATGTCAATAAGGTCGAAAATAGCTTAGAAAAAAAATTGTTAATTGTAATAATAATTTTCTTTGACACTATTATTTTTCCAATGGTACTTCAGTGAGTAAACACGTGATGGAATATATTGTATTTTTATAATGGTACTAGTAACGCATAAACGTGTCAGTAGTACCATCAATGGTACTAATAACGCATAAGTGTGTCAATAGTACCATCAATGGTACTAGTAACGTAAAAGTGTGTCAGTAGTACCATCAATGGTACTGATCAATGGTACTACTGACATAAAGGGCTTTTATTAGTCTTACTCAACTAGGTACGTGTTTTAAGTGGCTCTGATAGGGAGTATATTCCCCAGTAGAGCCATACTATGGTATATATTTCCACCTACCACCTACCAGCTACTTCTAACAGATCAGTAAATCTGTAAGTTTCGTTATTTTTCTCATCTATTACCCGTAGTACACATCTTTCTCTATTTAGGGTCTCTCTTTTTTCTTGAAGTAGGTTTTTTTTTTTCATTTTCATTTTTTATTCCTTTTAGTATGAGTTTATAACAGATTCATCGTTCATCATTTGACTAGGTTTATACATATATCATCAGTTCAACAATATGATTTTCAGAATCAAAAATTCACATTAAATTATGTAAAAGCAACAGAAACATTTTGTGGATGTCTATAGAATCCCATCATTCGAATCTGATTTCGACTCCCTGGATTATTCCCTTTCCAACAAAATAAAGATCATAAAAATCCGCTTTGCAAATTGCGACTGTAAATATAACGGTTATTCACCTATTTTGCCCCCTCAGTAGTGAAATTTAGAAAAATGCTGATACATGTAATCATTTATTATACCATATTTTTCTAACTAACCGAGGGGTAGGACCGCCTTACCTCTCCCGCCCCGGTGACGTTTAATTTCTTCTTCGTTGTCGTCATGGCTGCGGACTCACCCTGCGCGTCGGGTAGCGCGACCTATATCCACCGTTCCTATCCGTTCAGGATTACGGCCGGGAAGGACTGGGTTAACACTAGATTGTGTTCGTCCGCCCCTGGCTATTTTTTATGGAGGTTTTCTTCCTTAGGAGCCACCGTTCCTGTCCTGGGTTAGGCTTGCCACTTGGCCGAATGTTGGTCTATATCAGATCGTAGTTCCTACTTCTGAACGAAGCCAAAGGCGAAGAACTCATACACCCAGCAGTACCTATGCCCCACCAACACACTCTCTGCAATTAGAGGGACATGTGAAGGATCTACGAGTGATTAATACCAGGGCTGCTTGGGCTGTCAGACAGGATCTCTCGAGTCTATTAACCGCTGTGCATGGTGCACCAGCCTCTCGCTCCTATTCTTCAGGATCGAGGTTCAAAGGGGAAAGAACCGGGGAAGCCAACGTAGAGGTTACTCGACATCGCATTTGAGATGTGAGGTTGGAGAACCTCTACGTTGGCTTCAATACCTACGTGGGCCTGGCACCAATAACTAATATTACTTCTTGCGTTAGTCCTTGAGTGTTAAGTAGAGAGGCGAGTAGACTGTCAAGTAGGGAGTCCAGCACAGAGTTGAGTAAAATGTCGAGAAGAGAGGGGAACACAGAGATGATTAGAGGACCAAGTATAGAGTCGAGTACAGAGTGGAATACGGAGTCAAGTAGAGAGTTGAATTGAGAGGTAAGTAAGTAGAGATACGAATAGAAAGGTGAGTAGAGAGACGAATAGAGAGGCGAGTAGAGTGTCTACTCAGCGCTCAACACTCGACTCTCAGCGCTAAAATTTACAGCACTACGCAATAAGCGACATCCACGCGGGCGGAGCCGCGGGCAACAGCTAGTACTATATAAATGCCATGCTCCTGTATATGTCTCCTTTATGTCTGCAATAGTTTCATGAACATAATAGTTTCATAAGATATTTGTACACTAGCCATTTCACAAGTGTATCACTATATTTGGTGTTGTCATAATCATAGACGTTTATAGCGCCCCCAGTACAAGTTTTTTATTTTATTGGTCAGGCTTTATATAAAAAAACAACATCAATCAATTTAGACAATGTAAGATATTTCACAGGGATATCTTTAGACATATTCGTAACGTAATTAGTACCGTGTGTAACGGTCAACGATAATGACGTCCCCCACCACCCGCGCGGACCATGGGAGTGTCACCAACGAATTTGTCAGGCTATAATAAAAATATCTGCCTTCGTGGATATTTTAACTCCAGCTCAACCGATTGCAATCAAACAAACGTAAGATTTAAGTCATCAAAACCGCATCAAAATTCGTACGTGAAAACCGCATCGAAAGTGTTAGCTTACTCCATACCAAATTTTATTAAAATCGCCCCAGCCGTTTAGACGTGAAAGAGTAACAAACATCCATCCATACTTACAAACTTTTGTGTTGCTCTGAACAGTATCTACTAGTGTAGCAGAAGGATATTTTCCAAATAAGTTTGTAGTAAAATAATAAAATTAAGAAGAATAAATTCCAGGCTTTAATCAACAATTTGATAAGACTAATCGTTTTTCTTGATTATTTCGAACCTAACCCGGTTGCGGGTTAGGTTAGAAACTTGAAAAAATATGTGTTATATGTTCCGAACGTAACCCTATTCTTAACCTTACCCGACATCTCGTTCCTTCAAAACCAGAATTGCGCATATTTCTGTTACTTTCAATAGCCTAATTACAGTAATTCCAACTTCTGTAGGTTAGGTTAGGTTAGAACACAACGCAGCGAAACGAGCGTGCCGCGACAGCGGCCGGTGAAGTGTCAGATCTGCACAATTCGATTCGGGTTATGATAGGAACGAGACGTCGGGTTAGTTTAGGAAGAGGGTTACGTTCGGAACAAATTTCCAAGTTTCTAACCTAACCTAACCTAATCATCACATAAATACATCACGAAGGAACCTAGAGAATCTGAATATTTTAATGATCAGCATACAATTCTAGTATACTAACGTAGACACCAGAAAATAAACACACGGTACCGATAATAACAATTAAAATTCCACGGTAAAACTTATAACGCAATATTCCGTATTTATCCGGGTAGCATAAGCAAAAATCCATAACTCCTGGGAATATAATGGCCAGTAGCGACAAGCACAGAGCACCAGTCAGCGAAATAAATGCACCAAGATTCGGTATGGCGATTGCTGCAGCATCTGTAAAAATAAATTAGTATTGTTATGATACGAACTAACACTATTAATATGTGTTTAAAAGACTACCAGGCTACCAGGGCCCTAGGGCAGGTGGGATGCCAGTCGCTTCCGGAGAGTGTCAACATGTTTATCAAAAACGATTAGTAATACCCCAAAATACGTTCTTTAGACTCAACTGGGAAAACATTAATAATCTCTCCAGACCGACAGCGACTAGCTTCTGTCTGACTAATGAGAGCTTTGTTGCTCTCACAGAACAGAATGATAAAGAGGTTAGAAAGTAAAATAGAAATAGAATTTGTATTAGGACGAGTGTCACCAACTTTTTAACTGCTCTGTAAACAAGAGATCAATCGTACGCGGTTTACGCACAAATCAGTACTCTTAATATGAGCTCTGCACAAGTTGGCGCTACGCTACACTCGGCCAACTATATAGGCGAACAACATCTTGCGATGACCAGGCTGGGCAAATATGTTGTCTACACGTTGGTGCTGGCCTACGCTCGGCCAGCGTGTATAGCACTCGTTAGATTGCGAGTTTGCTATTGGTTGTCACACTAATGCAAACACTGCACTTGACGTACACGCACAAAAGCAATACAAAATTCTCATACATAATTATGGTGACTAAAAAGTCGAATTATTTGAATTGAAGTTTTTAACTGGTTTTGAACTGATGTTTTGTCTACTTTTCAGCAGCCATAATCGTGGGGTGGCTAAAGATGGCAGTTGTCACATAGCTTAAAGTTTAAGTTATCTAAAAGTCGGTTTCTTTTACCGACTGAGTTCATTCAGTTAAATATTCTGATTTCTGAATAGTAACACCAGTTCAGGATGTTAGGAAAAGTGAATCACTCAGATGGGACTCGAACCTGCGGTCTTTTCCTTACAGGGTGAATGCTCTGACTACTGAGCAACCGAGCTACACCTGAATGGATCAAAATTTTCCTTTATGTATTTTAGTATCCCTTATATTTTAGGGTGACGGTGAAGCCTTCTACCGACACTCCTACGAACTATCGGATCGATAGATCGGAATCAATTAATGATTTTACAATTATTTTAAACATTGATTTTTGAAGGGTAAGAACACGGGTTCGAGCCCGCCTGAGTGGTTCACTTTTTCCTAACTTATTCGATATCTATTTAATTTCACTAGTTCCTCAATCCACAATTTAATTATATCTGGATTTGTTGGAAACCTGTAAATAAATTATAAATGTGTTTTCCACATTTATACATACAATACAAATAGAAACAATTTATTCCCTATTAATATTCCTATTTTTTCATTATTATTAGTATAAATGCCAAGGGAATAAAACCCAAAAGGATCAAAACAAGTAGGTATGTATTTTATCAACTGACCCAACTAGAGACTAAGAAGTGCCTATTGAAAATAACTAGATCAATAGATGAATACTTTGGAAAACATTGTTACAAAGGAGTCCATGTAGAGCGAAACCAAACCAAGGAAATCAAATTTTAACCTTCATTGTTTCCTCCTCGAGCGAAAAGAGGTGCTAACTTTCACCCCAAGCAGACCTAGTGTTTGCAAAATAAAGTAGATTTGGAGTTCTACAACAATCCTTTATGGATGTATACGTAGTTTAGTGTCATGTCAAGGGAATCACATTTGACCTCGGGAAGATCTTACATTGAATTAACACAAAAAAAATTGTACGAGTCTTAGGCCCGTATTCTAGAGTAACACTCAACCTAAATCTCGATTTATCTGAGGACAGATTGTATAGGCAATATGTCAAACTATCAATCTGTCTATACAATCTGTCCTCAAATAAATCGCAATGCAGGCTGAGTGACATTCTAGAATACAGGCCTTAGTACCGACGCTACGAGTACTTGTTTCGTCAGGACATGACATCAAAATATTGGGTATTCTACTGACTAGTGAAATTAGTTACTTTTTACTAAACTTCAAAACGATAAGTTATAAGGTAACTTGTATGAAAAAAGATCGCTCATTTACCATTCTTAATTTATTAAGCTAGGTTAGATAATTTATTTTAACTACAGGAAAATACCCAATTTTAGATTTTCAAGAATCAACCATAAACAAATTATGAAGGCGAGGATTCTGAGTTCCAAAGTGCATGCTTCGGATGGATTTCGGGGGACAATCGTCCAATTGTCAAAAACCCAAAAGCTCGATTATGTCCAACTGTTACATTGACTCTTTGTTAAAATGATCCATTGTTAAAATGTGAAAGTGTTAAAATGTCCAAATCCTAGTATGTACTAAAGTCAAATATGAAGATGTTATAACGTAAACTTGTCAATTTGATTAATTCTGAAAAAGTCTACATAGAGGTTGACACTGGCCGCTTACGAATAGTGATTATTCGTAACGATGTTTAAACGATGTTTCAATATTGGGACTAACTGGGACTAAACTGGGAATAAATGGGACTGACTGGATGCGTAGGGCTGAGGATAGGGACCAAAGGCGCGCATTAGGAGAGGCCTATGTCCAGCAGTGGACTGCAGTAGGCTAACTGATTAATACTTTGTAACTTCAATTTCATCTTATATATGTATTTGTTATAGCCCACGTGAAGTTGAAAACACAATGGCAGTCCTTTTTTTGATATATTAACAGTTGTACGTTCTGACCAGAAGGAATTATTACAATTGGACATTGTGTCACTTGGCCCATATTGTAATCAAGGCGTTTAAACACATTCACGTTTTTTACATTTGAACATTTTGTGTCTTTGTCAATTTGTCACTAAAGTTTGAAGTTTGGACATAATGACAAATAGACGTATTGACAGTTGGACGTATATTATCCGAATCCCTTCAGATGTAAGTAACCGGTACTGGCGTTATTTTAATATTCCACATCAATCTACACAACGCTATCTAGACCCATGGTAAGCATAGTTTAACTAGCTTGTGTTATGGAATCTAGAATGCGAAATGAACATACTTAGATGCTTTTTTTGTAAACACATACATATTATACATAGAAACACCCAGACCAATTTAAATAACCATATTGATGCATGCAAATATTTGCACTGAGCGGGGATCGAACCCTATATATAGCTTATTTAACAATAACAATAAAAGGATAAATATGACTTTTTTTATTTTATTTATTTAATAGAACCGTAGTTACTAATATTCCCTCTAACCCCTCCAGCTAAGCTAAATTGCTTGTGTTAGGAGTGGGTTCACGTCGGTAGTGTAATGGCTAGGATCGAACCCGGGACCTCTCGATCTTAAGGTCGACTCCTTAACCACTCCTTACTAACGCTTAATTACCTTACGCTTAATTAGCTTTGTGACCGACTTGTTAATTATCTACAAAATTGCATAGGTTGAATGATGCTAGGTCCCACATAGCCCGGGCAAAGGCATGCCGCGCAAGTGCAGCACTGCTCATAAATCAATATCTGATATAAATTGCATCTTGCCTCTCTGTTTCGTACTATCCCCTCATAGGACGAGGGTGGCTAACTAGCTGGTTACGTATCTACGTATACAGATGAATCGTATGGCTATCTTGTTGAACCGATGAATATACACAACCGTTTTAAAATTCTGCTGTATAAAAGCTATTATATAATTCAAAATATTTAGACGACAAACAAGTTATTACTTTTCAGACAAAATATTGTTATTAGATTAAGACTTAACATGTTTTTAAATAGATATTTAAACAAAAAAGCCAGCTGAATTTCTTGTCGGTATCTTTTTAGGACGAGGCCAAATGAACCGAATGATCCATTTTCTAAGCATTACTACAGATTTTTCTGTTTAGATCATTATAACTGAAAGTTAAAATAATTTTTGTGATTGACTAAATGCTGTGAAGTTAATCTAATAAAGTAAAGCCAACGAGACGAGAGAAACAATGTAAACAAAGCGATCATTGCTGAGTTATGTTGCGATAACTAGCGATTATTTTTTCTATTCTTGCCGCACATGTCACACGTACGCGATAATGGCCGAGCGACAGCTGTCGTTGCGTGTTTCATAGTACAGGAAAGCTGTCAGCACAGCGGTTCTAAACTGTCAGCTCCACCTTTACCTTACGACAGTTACAAGTCCCAGATTACCCTAATTGCAATTTATTATATTGTTCATAGTGTTGAACGAAGATGGAACCGGATATACTCACTGAGCGTCACATCGAACGGTATAACACGCCGTCTATTTTATCTGTGATTACAATAATAATAAAGAAAAATGTTGGACACCACAGGAACAGTCATCTCACAGTACCTTTGAGAGACCTTAGTCAGGGCTCAAGCAGTCATCATCATAGCGTTGTGTCCGGATTGTATCCGAGGCATTCATCTCGACCCCGGAGTCCACTTGCCGGCTTTTCCTCCTCCACTTAGCATGATCATTGACAACCCCAGCAGTGAGACCATTTTCATTCAATACATGTCATCCATTCGACGTAAATCCGGTAGATCTTAAGCCTACACCATATTACAAGGTCTAGCGGAAGCGACATGGAATTTGACATTTGTTACCCTCGAAGACAGACGGAAGCTATTCAAAAAGATGATAACTATGACTAGTAAACTAAAATGTGGCAGTTGCTTACATGGCACCAGTACTAATAGGACACGCAGTATGTAATCCCAGAACTTATTCATTTTATTAGGATACCTTTTCAATAATTTTCGCAACAAAAGCTCGTACGCAACATAGTTCTGAAGAGGAAATGAAAAAAACAGCGCAAGGGCAAATGATATTTGCGCCGCCTGCGCCTTCCTGTGAATTAAGTTAATAGTGTTAATATCATTCCTAATCATTATCTTAGTGTTGTTCAGGGTCGTATCCGAGGTTTATCACCCCGGTCCCACTACCCACTCGTTTTCCTCTAATAAGGTCGGCATGAGCGCCATGGTGCGGCCCAATACATCCACCAACGTATTAAAATGATGTATCGATTCAAGCAAATATTACGTCCTTATAATATGAATTGGCGTTTAGTACGGGAGGAATTTATAGTCTTTTTTGTTGTAAAATATATTTAACCAAAGTATGCACCATTGTCGTCTTATGTACTTTTGCTATCTCACAGGTAGTTCATTGATCCTTTTACTAAAAAATTGACATGGTCATTTACATTGATAGTAAAACACTCACCGGGATATTTATTTATGTTCACAGGAAGATCCAGTTTAGCTACGAGATGGAAAGGGAAAGAAGCTTAGCGTTCCTTGACATCAAGGTTAAGGTTTGAGAGGATGGATCTCTGGTCACACGATATAGGAAGCCCGCTCACACTGACCGATACTGGTGACGTCACTTACTGACGGCGCATATAAATTATGCGACGAGGAACATTTGGATGCAGAAATAAAACATTTAAAAAGCGTTCTACGGAGGAACGGTTGCAAGGGGCGGATCAGGGCACCGCGATGCTCGCCGACACCTAAGCGCCTGGACTATAAGGTCGAACGACAATCTGCGTACGTGAAAGGACTGACAAATAAGATCGATAAAATTTTAAAGGAGTTCTCAGTAAAAACTATCTTCACTCCATTCAAAAAGCTATCACAGTACCTACGCACCTAAAGACCGTTTTCCCTTGGAACATCCAGGTGTGTACAAAGTTGACTGCAGTTGTAGTAGCTCCTACATAGGCCAGACCAAACGCACTGTTTCATGCCGGATCAATGGGCACTTCAGGGGGCTCAAAAATAACGAACCACAGAAATCGGTTTAGCATCTCTTGGAAGAAGGGACGAATCACTGGATTGACTTACACAACATTCAGATTTTCTTGACAGAACGCCGCCATGTACCAATCGCTCAACATCTCACGGAGGAAGGGACGAATCACTGGATTGAGTTACACAACACTCAGATTCTACCCAGAATGGTTAAAGAAGCTATTGAAATGATAAATTACAAAAACCTCGACCGGGAAGAAGGGTTTCAACTGTCGAGTGTCTGGCATCTAGTGATCCGTATCCGCATAAAACCTGAATTGCAGTGCGAGAATAATGGTAGGGATGACGCGCATCATAAACGAGTGCGGAAGAGGGTAGATCGGTACGGTCTGCCCAGTAACAACTAACTCGGCGGTCACGGTATAGCCACAGTATAACGAGTCATCTTACAGTAGTTCATCGCGTTTGATGTTTGCGGAAATGCCGCCTTTGCAGTTTTGTCAGGGTTGTCAATTCAGTTTTATTTATTTTTCTGTAATATTTTATATTAACCCCTATTTGGTCTCTTTGTTCTGTCAAGGCACATCAACCACGCTAATATAAATAACTAGCTGATGCCCGTGGCTCCGCTCGCATGGATGTCGGCTATTGCAACTTTTGGTTATATCTCCGGTTCTACTCAACCAATTATAATAATTGTAATGTAATATTTTAAGTCTAAGTTTTGGAATTTCGATTTCGATTTCAAATTCGAACAATTCGAATTCGTGTTCGGATTTGATTTAAATTTGAATGTTGATTTGGGTTCGGGTTCGAGTTCCGTTTCGGGTTCGAATTCGAATTAGAGTTCAAATTTCGATAAAGTTTCGGTAATCACCGGGATTGCTAATTGAATGATATATTCTTAATCAGCAATCCCAAAAACCACAAAAACGATACCCTATATAGATTTTAGTAAAAATTTCGAGTCCGCCATCTGGCATCGTTAAATAGATGTTTTTTCGTAATCAGCGACCCCAAAAACCCTGAAAACGATACCCATATCGATTTTAGTAAAAATTTTGAGTCCGCCATCTTGGATCCCTAAGTGGATGATAATATATTTGTAATCAACGACCTCAAAATTGCGATTTCGTGAAGCAGCAGTGGCCTAAAGCGATTAACCAATCTCGGTTGTTTAGCAGCTAGTTCTTCCTTTATGATTTGCTGTTGCGGACAATAGATATCAGACGTAATTGATTGGCCAGATTTTAGAAAACTGTAGTGAACGACACCGGCGCTAAAATTGACTTAGAAGAGTTACTTGTGAGTGTTTTGGTGGAAACTCACAAGTACGTTAGGGCGGGTACTTTTAGGGCAGGATTTGGCTGGGTCTCCAGGGTTCAGCCATTGCGACGAGCGCTTCCGATTATTGTACAGTATCCACCATGACTTGTGATGAAATAGTCATCACAAGTCATGGTTCGAATTAAATTCCCTTCATTATTGCGTCGGTTGAGCAAAGTAACATAGCAGCCGAGGCGTGTTTGAAAGTTCGATTCATTCAATTCATGAGATTCCCATCGTTCAAGTTTTTTAACTTTCCCAATTTGATTCATGTGGATTAATACAGTTTGGTCACTTACTCCGAAGCCTGCAGCTATCTCGGAAGTGCTTAGTTATGGACCCGCTTCCCACAATAGCCTTTAATTCTTCATTTTCTATTTCGGTCTCCGGCCGTTTACAGGGTTGGTTCTGAAGGTCGACATTTGCAGAGCACGGTAGGTACGTATTTGGTTTCAATGTTTTCATTGAAACCAAAAACGTACCTACCGTGCTTTCTTTTGCGACACCAGCACCGTACACATCATTAATCCTTCGAGCTGTTTCTGCAGCACTGATGCCACGGTAGAACTCGTACTTGGAAATATACCGATATTTCATGTTTACCATTGTGCGATATTAAGCGATGCCAAAGAAAAAAATGATGAGATGAGTTTTATTTGTTATTTACAAATGAAAAACTCAAAGTGGTTACAGATCAAAGTGGTCAGTACGACAAAACGCTAATTTCATATGTAAGGACCTAATAGTATGATTTGAAGACACATAATGTTTCAACAAGAACCATACGGTTTGCTACTTCTTTTCTTTGTAGTATCGTAAAATGATTTCTTTCAGTGCAGTCCCTTAAGTGGGGCGTGAAAAAGCATCTGATGAGGCCGTCAAGCTGAGGGTCGCCATTATGGCATGGTTGGTTTATGTAATAGTGACCGACTTTCCTGAGATTTTACCCTCTTTGGGCCCTGAATTGCAAGATTCGAATGCAATCGGAATTGGCATTTGATTAAATGGTTTGTTATACTTACTTTTGATCAGCCGGCAGATTCAGAGTAATGGAAGCTTTGGTTGCTTCTCCGTATTTAAGATAACCGGATATACCAAGTGCTGTGAACAGTCCCAGGATTACCACCATGCCACGAGAGAATAATCCACAACATCCGACAAATTTTCGCGGGTTATCCACGTTGTATTCGAGTGCCAAGACCTACGGTCACAAAGTCTATATAGTTTTAGGTACAGTCATCATCAGTATTCGCTTATAACACATACCAAGTTACCGACCACCTTAGCTCTAAAACTTTATGAAAAATAACTCCTCTTCTCCACTTCGGATTAAGGTATATTTGCCAGGCCACGGTAATGCGTATCCAGTACTGTGATCCGCATTTCAATGAATGGTGACATAAGGCAGCATGTCATTGATATGCAGCAGAAACAGGGTCGGAGATAACACAGAAAAAAAAATAGTTTTGGGGTAGCGATGGGTATTATTAAGGTTGTAATGTAGGCCCCTGATGTTACAGAAGTCCACTTTCATCGCGGACGATTGCACAGCTGTAGTACTTCTCTTTCTTTTCTTGTAACTGACCATATTCGATAAAGGGTGCTGGGTTAAGGTAGAGAGAGTTTCTATGCCATCAATGCAGAAGACAAAGAAAGGCTCATGTGTGATTGATTGGCGCGGGGAGCGGAAGTACCTAGGGTCGGTCCCCTTTCAGATACTGTGGCCGAGTTCACTCCAGTTTCCCCCTCAGGCGTTTATACGACACCAAGAACTTTAGACAGGCTGATGGTTCAGCTTCCTGGAGTGCAACTTATGTCATCCCCAGTATCAGGAGCCGTACAACCTGCGAGCGGCCACCGGTTAACACTCCCACCGGGTCTACTAGATCTTCCCGCCAACATGAGTCAGCGGTTTCAACTTCAGCCTTGTACCAACTACACAAACCTTTCCAGTAAGCTCTGCACTCTCTCTCTAAACGTCACGACTAGTCAAACACACACAACATTATCTTCTGTTTATGCTTACAATAAGAGATAAAGAGATAATAATTAATCAAAGTTTACGATTAAGAATGTCTCGATCGTGCATTCGCTAACTTTTGCTCCGTAAATAATGTTAATTGTGGGGTGTAGCACACACGTAAAGTACTTCCTTTTTCCAATGAATATGGTTTATACGACCTATGCTATTTAAATGTTTGGATTTACGACTTCAACTTTAAATTATGTTTTAAGAAATACATTTTAATTGTCATAGCGTAAAAACCATTTACCATCAACGTAGATCATACACCCCCGGTTGATAAAAATCTTGTTGATTACGTCTTAAACTTTAAAGAAAAATATTTTTTTGAGGCATGACGAGCTAATTTTTCTGGGTCGTATTACATTTTTACGAATTTGAAAATTTTAAATATACAGATCGATAGATATATATACACTTACCACTCCCACCGCTTCCATAGCAAATAATGTTGTACCGATAAAATGAGGGATCTCAATTATATTCTTCATTTCAAATTTTGCACTGTCCAATTCTATATCGTCTTCAATCAAATAAAAGAATACGAGACTCATTCCAACAAGGGTTACAATATTAGAGAAGGTTGACATTGGGGTCAAAAGCTTCAAGCTTTTCACCAAGTTCATCAAAATCTGAACCGGTAAACTGTAGGTTATTAACCATCGCACAGAATATTCCAGACCGTGGTAAGCAAGCACCTGCAACATAACGATTATCCTTTGACATATCACACCGCACTCTCTACACCCAAACCAGACAGAGCTAGTTATACCTATGGGTTTGTAATGCGGATAAAGAAAGCTAAATATAAGGTGTCTCAATAATAGTGCACTTTTTCATTGTAAAATAAAAACAAATATTTTAAGACAAAGTTGGGATATTTTTATTGTATTGTAAAGAAGACATGTTCCGATTAAAATTTGTGATATTTTTATTGTATTGTAAAGAAGACATGTTCCGATTAAGTATGGAATAAAATATCCGGCAAATGACCCCCCACAGCTCCGATGTCAAGCCATTATTCTTTTCACGAAATTTTTGACCATGACTTTAGTATAGAGATGTGGCTCACCGATGACGCGTTGGATTTCCAATTTGAGCTCAGGAATAGTTCGTGCGATTTAACGCTGTGCGATTTTTACCCGACTGCGCGACGCAAAGGTTTGTTTCTATGTGGCGTTCTAGAGACCAAATGCGTAGGCCGATTTTGATAATTCTTACGTCAATCGATTCGTCTTAACCTTGCGAGTGTCACTAAATACATTGCAGTAATCAAAATTCACCACAGCGACAACCAGACGCCATATTGTCAAAATGAAAAAAAAAGTCGATGAACTATGTCAAGTGGGGTGTCGTTGAATAGGTATTTTAAAATCATCTTTAGGTTCCTTTTATCATTTTTCATTTTAAATAATAGTTTATGATATATAACAATTTAAAGTTGTTTAACAAAACAATCATTCTCGGTAATTTTCTTACTTATTGATTTAAGTTTTTATTTCAAGTAAAAACGATATGAAGGAAATTACAAAAAGATGTCATATCATAACTAAAAAGTATGAAATAAAACAAATGATTAAAAAATAAAAAACCCGACTGCCACTAAAAAGACCAAAATAAGTTTGATAGCAGGCGGAACCCATTTGCCAATCATAAACAGAAAGAAAATTAATGGGTACCGCCTGCTATCAAACTTATTTTCGGTTATTCCCAGTCGTCACCTCTGGCGCCGTTCCCACTGATGATGAATGGGAAAAAATCCCATAAGTCACCAGTGGTGACTGGATTTGTTTCCACTGGCGATAAATGGGAATTCTTTTTACTGAATAGCGTTAATTATTAATATTAATAAAATAATTTTAATTAGCCGTTCCACATTTATCTCAGATAGGTAATAATAATAATAATAGGACAGCATTTCAATAAATCCGCGGTACAGTTTATAGTACATACAATTGGCGGCCTTATCGCACATAAGGCAATCTCTTCCAGGCAACCATAGGATGGAGAAAAATATAGTACAAATGATTATAATAAAGCCATATGGACTAAAGGACGCCAGTTAGGAATAACTAAGTCTCAGAATCCGACAAATTTAAGAATAGTGGCACTCAGCGCCGTTCTCTCATTGCTTCAACAGAATGTAATTATGAATGGGTGGAACCACATAATCCGTGGGGATAGTGATGATCCTGAAGTAGTGAAATTTATAAATTGTATGCAAACACAATGGTTTCGGGAAAAATTTGTACCAATATGGTGTGCTTATGGGGAACTACATCGTACCACCAACTTCGTTGAAGCGTGGTACTCTAAAATAAACCGAGCAGTACGCAATAAAGGCCCAAAAATGATGCACTTTCTGAAAGCTTTGCAAGAAGATGCATCCTATTATACAGCCTGTGATGTTCGTCACAGGAATAAAGCGGAACCACTTAAAACGATTGAAGAAATACATACTTAATGACGAATTTATTCGGAATGCTCAGCTAGAACTTGTTAGTGGTGAAATATCAGTAGGCCATTTTTTGGAACTTTTAAGGCATTAAGTTTATGACTTTAATAATTAATTAATATTAAAATTTAATTTGTTGATTATTTAGTAGGTAATATGTAAGCTAATATTTTTTGGTTTAAATTGCTACCATTTCTTTACCTGTATGTTTGTGTGATAGTTCACACTGTCTGATTATTTAGAAAAGATGTGATCTTTGTTTTGCTGTAATTTTTAAATATTACTATACCAGTAAATTTGAAATATCTCATTCATAAGGCTGATTTTTGTAATAAAGCGACTTATATGATTCAATAAACTCGGTTTTACTTTTACTCCCCTTTTGATGGTAACGGTAAAAAAGCACTAGCAACAAGGTGATTTTTATTTATTCCAATTTGTTTACAATAAATTGTCGCTAGGTGGTAATGACTGAGAATATTTTATCCCATTTCTCACCACTGGTGACATATGAGTTTTTTTTTCCCATTCATCATCAGTGGGAACGGTGCCAGTGGTCACGATAGGAAATATCTTATCCCGTTTGTCACCACTAGTGACATATGGGATTTTTTTTCCCATTTATCATCAGTGGGAACGGCGCCAGTGGTGACGACTGGGAATAACCGCTTATTTTGGTCTTTTTAGTGGCAGTCGGGCTTTTTTTTTTTTTTTTTTTGGGGTTTTGTAGAATCTCGAGTTTATGCGAATAAACCCGAAACAATTTCTGAGCTCAAATTGGAAATCCAACGCATCATCGGTGAGATTCAGCCACATGTCTGTACAAAAATCATGGAAAATTTCATGAAGAGGAATGGCCTGTCATCGGAGCCGTGGGGATCATCTGCCGGATATTTTTATTTTATACTTAATCGGAACATGTCTTCTTTACAATACAATAAAAATATCACAAATCTGTCATAAAATACTTGATATTATTTTAAAATGAAAAAGCGCACTCTTACTGAGACACCCTATATTATTTTTAAAATATTTATCTTTTCTTTTGCACAAAATTCTGACTAAAGCTTTCAGAGGTAGTTTAGTGATCATCACCATCGTTATACAAGCGTTTTGTCCCGATTATATCCGGGGGACATGGAATTTTGTCTTTTGATTTCTTCCTCCATTTTGTACGTTCTTGAGTATCCCTAGTAGTGAGACTTAAGCTTATTTCAGTGTGCAACTAAATTAGTACCAAAGATTTACATTATGTGGTTACCTATGTCCCAGGCACTTACCTGTTGCATATTGACAGCGACAAAAACAAAATAGATGCTACAGACGCCAATTTGCCATATAATAAGCATTCCATCCACACAGTAGTAGAACGGTATCGCCAGAAAGCGCAAATACTTCGGTCCGTCCATCATTGCAAGTTTCATAGCCTTGTGGTAAGCTATATAGCCTCGCTTTTGCCTTTTACATATTTCGTACTCCGAATAGATCTGCATGTATAATTATTTTATTATCAGCAGTAACTAGATATAAAGTAAAAACTGAGTGGGTACACCTGAAATCTCTGCATAACCCAAAGGTTAACTGGCTGAAACAGCTCTTGAAATTGTTTAACATTTGTGCATAAAGATTAAATACATACATATAACGGACTCGAAAGACAAGACTTATACTCTAAGACCCGTATTCCAGAACGATGTATTGGAGGACAGTTGTTTTCTAGACGGCAGTGCTAATAATGTCATTGTGAGAGTCGATTCACAACTGAGTGTTTGGTTGTTCTGGAGTACGGGCTTGAGAACTCGTTTAATCTAGATTTGCATCATAGTATAGGAGTTTTTGTGGATTCACTTTAGGGTTTTAGGGGAGCAGTTGCCGTCTAACCCCCAACCCCGAGGAGGAAGCAGGTAATTGGTAGATAAGCAGTTCGCAGATACTAGTGACGTTGCCTTTAAATACGAAGATCTTGATTACGTCACCCAGAATACCACGAGGTAGGGCAACATTTTATGTATTACTTCTCAAGTATGTACTAACCAATAGCTGTAAACAGTAAGTAGCAAAAGCACCAAGTGATATAATGCCAATCAACGCCACGATAACTCCTACTCGCCTGCAAGCGTCCGGCATGGCTAGTACCCCGCATCCTATACTGCCTTTCAGCAAATGAATCATGGTTTCAGTATACCTACCGGAGAAGTGTACATAATTTATGAACAAGGGACTAAAATAAAATAACTTGATCGTCGAAAAAAGATGTATAGTCGCCCTTAAACTGTGGGTAGCCAAATGAGAAGCTGGATCGAAGCAGATGACATACACATGCCAATGGTCTCACTACCTACCATAGGTTTATACCAATTATAATATTTATAGGCAAGCACCCTGGCCGCTATGCGAGAAATGGTTAACGCGGAAGGACGTGTGTAACACCAGGAGCTTCATACTGGTGCTGCCGACTCTGGAGAACTTTCGTAGCAATCGAACACTCTACTGCTACGCCAAGGAGGACATCATCTTGAACAATTATCGTCATATTACAAGAACAACAAACTAACACAAACAAGTATTAAATTATAAAAATTATCCTTCCCATTGAACTACTGAATTCTAGTCCATTCGTAGTTTACAAAACCTGAGCAAAAAGACCCGGGTAGCGATTTTATAGTTGTACTCTAAATTAATCTTAAAATATGTCAACAGATCTACAAAATTTTAATCAAATGTTCATGTATTACGTGGTTGCGTGTGGCACTTTCCGATGCTCGTATGGATCATACCCGTCAGAAGGTTCTGGAACAAAAAGTATAGGCAGGTACGCATGGGCTGAACGGACAATACTCTACACATGCGAACCAGGGTTGTTCTTACCTGCCGGACCTCCTCCGCCGAGGGAATCCACGAGGCCGGCCATATACTCGTAAATAAACATCGTGACTTCAGTTTTACAGTATTTATCATTTCATTTTTACACTTAAAATATTAGACACAACTTAAAATTTAGCAAAAATACTGTTTGATTTTATTTGGGGTTTCTGTATTGGATTAATGAATGTGTCATAACTAAAAATGTCAAATAGTGAAGCATGGAAGTCTTAAAAAGAGAATACAATTAACGTATATGAAGTATGTATACTAGTGACCGCCCGGTGGCCGAAATTCGACCTTAAAATGTAGCACCCGTCAATTTGGCTCCACCTCGTCTGATGGTAAGCTAAAGGCAAAGTCTCAGCAAGAGAGTATATATAAACATGTACCTAACATCCTCATCATCAACATAAAGACGTTAGTCCTGATTGCATCCGAGGCCACGGTGTCCTCGGGGCTCAGGGACCGCCTTCCGGCTCTTCCTCCTCCACTTCGCACGATCTTGGGCGTCCAAGGTAGTGAGACCGTTTGCACGCATGTCACCCTCCACGACGCCAAGCCAGCACTTCTTGGGCCTACCCCTTCTACCTGGACCCGGTGGGGGTGCCACTGCCAGGCATTTGTTACCCACGTAGCTGGGCGGTTTCCGCAAGACGTGGCCGCACCAGCGGAAGCAGCTCTCTTTCATTTTATCTGCGATGTCATGGACATGAAGGCTGCCGCGGATGTGAGAGTTCAGAGCCAGTCATTTCCCGCCACTTAGCTCACGCGGTGAAAATGCGTGCCTTGACGTCGTAGTCGATGTCACCAGAAACGTGAAGTACAGATCCTAGGTACTTAAAATCTGTGCGCTCAACCAAGTCATCGCCTATGCGGGACGGGTGTGGGATCTGTTGAGTTTAACGCCAAGTATTCTGTCTTCACCACATTTAGCTCCAGACCGCCGTTCTCAAACGCCTCCTTCCACACTTTCACACGTCGCACCAATCTGTTCCTGTCTGCGTCCATCAGCGCAATGTCATCAGCATACTTAAGCAACCATGGAGGCTGTTCATGTGAGTCTCTGATGCTGTCCGACAAAACGTCTATACCAAGTTGAACAGGTAGGGACTAAGTACGGATCCTTGGTGTACCCCGGGGGAAGGTTTTCGTGTCGCCAACAGCGGTCCGAACCACGGAACCAGAATCTTGGTACATGTCTCGGATGGTGTCGATGCAAGCCTCTGGGACTCCTTTGGACCGCAGTGCCCACCAGATCATCGCGCGAGGCACACAGTCGAAGGCCTTCTGCATGACTAGGAATAGACAGTGCAGGGGCGTGTTCCTCGCCCTGTATCTCTCCGCGACGATCCTAAGGGCGAACCTATACTGACACTCCTAGAGGGCACTCTCCTGTCGGATCCGGGAATCAATTATCCGCTCGTAAAGCTTTATGGTGTGGGACATTATTTTAATACCTCGGTAACTATATACCACACTCCTGCACCGGTCCCTTGCCCTTGAAGACTTGCGTGATGACACTCAGCTTCCACTGGTTTGGGATTTTACCGATGCGGAGGACACGGTTACAAAGGTTAGCGAGGATGCCCACACCACGGGTACCCATTGCCTTCCAAGCCACGATGGGGACTCCGTCGGGTCCGATAGCTTTCCAGTTCTTCATGCGATGAATGGCCGTCTGGACTTCAGCAGGCGTTATCGGTGGCACTAGTCCTTGATTTGGAGAGAGGTCTGGTGGCTACACCTCTTTATGCTGCTTATTCAGCAGCTCGAGGAACTATGAGCGCCATCTTTCCTTCACCGCGACTTCCTCGTACAACAGATTGCCCCCAGGGTCTTTAATGCAGCGGCATTTGGTTATGGCCTGCGCCGCTTTGGCCCTGGAGCGCGCCAACTTATAGATGAGCTTTTGCCCCTCAGACAATTCCAACTTGTTGTATAGCGGTTGCAAGTGGTCTCGTCTGGGCCTGGCTACGGTTCTCCTAGAGGCGCGTTAAGCCTCTTTGTACTCGTCGCGGTCTTCGGGAGATTTGGACGCTTGCCACTTTTTAAAGAGGGCTTTCTTCACCCTGATCTGTTTTTGGACTGTGTCGTTCCACCACCAGGTGTCCTTGTCACACTTGCGTCCACCCTTAGACGTGCCGAGCACTGCCTTCCCCGCCTCAAGATTAGCTGTCTGAATGTTGTCCCAGCAAACTTGCACGGGTTCGTCTACAGCATTAGCGCACTTGTCACCGATAGCTGAGACGAAACTCTGGGACTTGGCTTCGTCAATCAGCCACCACTTGATTCTGCGTTGGCCGCGCTCAACACGTTTACTTTTGGGTTTTACGCGGAGGTCCATGACAAGGAGATGGTGTTGCGTAGTGAGACTCTGCCGGGGTATAACCTTGCAGTTGGCTACCCTAATGATACTGTGCCTCCTGGTGAGTGGGAATTCGATCTGGGTAGCGCACCCCCCGCTCCTGTAGGTGATGAGATGTTCGGGCTTCTTCTTGAAGTACGTGTTTTCGATGGCAAGATCGGCAGCCGCACACGTTCTGACCGTTGCTCACCCTCTGGGTTACGGCTACCGTATTCATAACCACCGTGGACACGCCCAAACTCCTCACACCTACCACCCACATGACCGTTCAGGTCACCACCGCGCTCTCATTCTCCACTGGTCAAGTTCCAGCTTCGTGGAAGACCGCATACGTGCATCCTGTGCCTAAGAAAGGCGACAGGGCAGACCCGTCCAACTACAGGCCCATCGCTATAACCTCCCTTCTCTCGAAGGTTATGGAGCGTGTCATTAATACACAGCTCCTGGGATACCTTGAGGGTAACGATCTTCTGAGCGACCGACAGTATGGCATCCGCCAGCGTCGCTCGACCGGTGACCTTCTTGTGTATCTCACAAACCGTTGGGCGCAAGCCATCGAGAGCCAAGGTGAGGCACTAGCGGTCAGCCTAGATATAGCGAAGGCTTTCGATCGGGTATGGCACAGAGGTCTTCTTGCGAAGCTACCATCTTATGGACTCCCTGAGGGGCTGTGTAACTGGATTTCCAGCTTTTTGTCCAACAGAAGCATTCAAGCCGTCGTGGACGGCAGTCACTCGGACCGCATTGACATAAACGCTGGTGTCCCACAAGGTTCCGTGTTGTCTCCGACCCTGTTTCTGCTGCATATTAATGACATGCTGTCGGATGACTCCATTTATAGCTATGCGGACGACAGTACTGGAGACGCATGTTACACGGGCCGTGCAAACATCCCCCAGTCCGAGGTGGAGGGGAGTCGCGAACAACTTGTGTCAAAAATCGAGACTACTCTCTCGGGAGTATCCGATTGGTGTCGACTAAACCTGGTTCAGTTCAACCCTACCAAGACACAAGTATGTGTATTAACCGCTAAGAAAACCCCATTTATTGTAGCGCCGCAATTCCTGGGCACACGGCTTACCATCGCCCCGAGTATCGGGATCCTAGGCGTCGACATTTCAAGTGACGTCCAGTACCGTAGTCATTTAGAGGACAAGGTCAAGCTGGCAACAAAGAAACTTGAGTTCTTAACAGGGCGAAGCAGTACTTCACTGCGGGGTAGCGACTCCTTCTTTATAAGGCACAGGTTCGGCCCCACATGGAGTACTGCTGTCATCTTTTTGCTGGAGCGCCCGCACGCCAGCTTAACCCTTTCGACTCGGTGCAAAGACGTGCGTTGAGGCTCGTCGACGATGTGGAACCTCTCAGCCTCATAAGGGATTTTGCCTTACTGTGTGTTTTCTACCGCCTATATAATGGTTTGTGCTCAGATGAATTATTCGACATGATGCCCACAGCTACATTCTATCATTGCACCGCTCGCCATAGACAGGGAATTCATCCCCACACATTGCATTCGTATACGGTGCGTACCGTGCGGTATGAAAGGAACTTCATCCCACGTACGCTCAAGCTGTGGAATGAACTCCCTGGCATGGTTTTCCCAAGCGACTACAATATGGGGTTCTTCAAGAGGGGCATTAGAAGGTTTCTTCAGGGTAGGCAGCGCGAGTGTAACGCCCTTGGTGTTGCATACGTCCATAGGCGCGGTAACCACTTTCCATCAGGTGGGCCGTGTGCTTGTCTGCCACCTAAGTGGTATTAAAAAAAAACAATCCCCTGCGACAATGGAATGTCACGGAGCACTTCTCCTAGTTGGTTCCAGAACGAGGTCTTTTCAGTTTCGCCACACCCAGTCTGTGGAGCGTAGGCACTTATCAGGTGGGTAACAATCTCATCGACAAGCAGCCTCACAACCATAAGTCGGACGCTATGACGTTTCACTTCCAAGATGTCATCCCGAAGCCCCCCGGAGAGCACCACGCCCATCCCGGCCTGACCATCAGGAGCACCTGTGCATATCAGCTGGTAGCCGTCCCCAATGAAATTGGAGCTACTGCCCTCCCACCGAGTCTGGAACGCCACAGCCACCCTCCGCCTGGAGTGTGCGGCGGCCAACTCCCTCGCGCGACCAGTTAACGTGACGATGTTCCACGTTGCGAAGCGGAGTTTTCAGGGATCGCGATTTTGGCCTATCTTCTTTAGCCTGCCGCCATCTCGGCGCCTATGGCCGCCATCCATTACGCCAACGACGCCGGCACTGCCGGTCGCGCCGGCGGCTGCACCGGTTGCCGCGGCGTGCGATCCCATAAATTGCCTTTCATTTCTGATTTGGCTAAGTTTAGGCCGTTAATTCAAGCCGTCCGCCCCCCCCCCCCCCCCCCCAGCCCTGAAAGGAAAGCCACCGCCAGAGCCTCGTCCGTATTTCAGCAGGTGCACCGGCTTGCAGGTGAGGTTGGCTTGGGTCCCGAAGATCTTGGTGGGACCCCAGAGCACCTAAGTCACCTAATAATTTTTCTAAATAAATATTATATTAAGTTAAAACCTCCTTACAAATTATTTGTTTTTTTATGGAACTTAGATGATAGTATGGAACCTTAGATGATATACTCTATGAAACGTAGTGTATTCTAAGTCTATGGTATGGAATGATTGTGATGTTTATATAAAAAATATAAACATCTGAATTTATTGTTTAGAAATCGGTTAAAAACCGCCAGATAAATTATATAATTTTTTTTTTTTCTGTAGTCGATATCGATAGTGTCATTTTCAAGTTATAATAAAAACACAGTCTAACTACATCCCTAAAATTGCTTTCTGGCTGACGTGACGTTGTCAATGATAAATGACGTATAGGCGCCTAATTTTTGTTAGGATTTTCAGGTGTTGACGCTAGAACAAAGTTATACCGACCACTGTCAGTAAGCTGTCTACAATACAATAATATAATGGACCGAGTATAGGTACCTACTAAAAAATAACTGTATGAACACGTAAGTAACATGCGTATGTGTGCGTGAAAAATGGCTTTAGTGTGCGTAACGTTTATTTCAACTAAAATGTATTATATCGTAATTTATGGCTTTATTATAAAAAAAATATAAAAATATAAGGCAATTTAAGGCAATTCTCTTTCGCATAAACTATCAATATGCCAAATTTCACACTCCTACGTGCCCGCAATTTTTTGTAAATAGGGATCCAAAATTTTCGCTTCACGTATTAATATATCGATTAAAAGTCTATGCGTAGTGTAATAGAAGCCTATGATGGAAGAAGATGGAAGAGCAGGGGGCCAACCACAACCTCTTAAAGCAGTATTATTTCAATCTTACTTCGTGTTTTGGTACCATGACCTCTTAAAGCAATATTACAATAATGTTGTTTAAATTAGCAGTTTTGGGACGTCACCCATAGTTTTCGTTCTTTTTGTTCGTTCAGCGTCAAATATGACATCCTTTATAAAGTCAATAGTTACAAAACACGATTGAAAAAACAATATTCGAGGAGTTTATCAGCTTCTAAAAGCTATGTTAATATTGCTTATTCACGAAATCGTCATCGAATGCAGTCGCGATAAAAATGAGACCCGTTCCATTACCTATATGAAATTGGTTCAATAAGCGAAAGAGACTCCCACAGAGTGATGAATAGAGTCCACACTGTTGAAAATCCCTATCTACAGAGTTCTCTGTAAAGACTAAGGTAAGCCCATATTTATATTGAATTAACTACACGCTAATGTATTGTAATGTGTGATTGACCACCATTAGTTTCGTAAATATATCATGTTCTTAACATAGTTGTTTTTTTTTCTAGGTGTTCATTACATTACCATTTTATAGGCAACTGATGCGAGAGCCATAGGATAAGCTGAGTGAACAACCACGCACAAATAATAACATGCTTGATGGCTATTCAAGAGTTCAACGGTTGCTCGAAAGGCCGCATTAAGATCCAGTTATAATAATAACTATTTTACAAATATAATTGCTTTTATAAATTATTCCATGTTATACCTACTAAATAAATAATATGGTGTCTTTATTAATCGAATAACCATCTTTGTACGCTTGCTTCCACCATCACACTTGCCGCGTTCCCAAGCTGGATTGCGATGGCCAGCCTCAGCACCAAGGACGATCCGGAGCGAGAGTCTATTGTAATGATGTCGATGAGGTGATTACCGCTCAGTGTAAATATCTATCAAACTACGAGTATCAAGCATTATTTAATTAGAATTCGAGCTATTAGAGCGGGTGGCGCGGAGATCTAGATAATAGAAGCCAACTAAAAGACAAAATGATGTGCAGTGTGCATTTTACAAAAATGTACTCTTTGTTGTGACAAAACCTTTTTTTTATAGTGTTTAAAATCCCCACGGATTCCACTCCCACGGAGCCGATGGAGGCGGTTATATCGGACTCGAACCGACCAAAACGCACGCCATCTTGGCTCCTTGGTTGCCAGAGGTGAGATTGCCAAAAGCATATCTCTCGCACCCCGGCAGACCCAGGACCATTTCTTCCGAGATGGCCCCCTTCGAGTTGTGGGGACCCTAGTGTCCCCATCTAGCCCCGGGTACGGGGAGGGCACTTTGCGCCTTTGGGCACTTAGTTGTGACAGAGCATCAGTGCGCATCAAGTGACATCGGTTCGGTTCTTATAGCAACGATCTTATTATAATAACAACATAGCTGCACGCCTTGGCTTCGCCCCGATGCTATGAATTACCTATATACTTTTAGATACAAATCTTTCACACAAACCTTGTACTAAGAATACCTACCTACTGAATAGGTACAAGCAAAATAAATAGGTAGGTAATGAAAATCTGTCCCATTGTGGAATGCACTAAAAAGCTCTATCTAACCTTGGGACTCGAGAGCCTTGAATGTCGTCAATTTTAAAAGCAGTATTCCTAATTTGGGTGCCACTCCGTGCAACGTCATACGTATCGCACTCGAGTCGGTGCTATCGATGTGCTGAAATAAAACTTGCCTCGCACCCCTTGCATCTGTTATACTTGTATGAAGTGATCATTAATGCCCAGACAATTAAAAACATATAAAATTATTACGGCTTTATATTTGCGGTAGAAAATAAAATTTTACATAAGTAGGTAGGTACCTACAATACAAAATTCACGATTGTTATGAAGACATTGAATATGAATGAATTGTATTTTGTTCTTAAGTTTGCATGCTTGTCACAAAGAGGGTTCAAAACAACACTCCTCCTGCGTTTACTTAGGTTTAGATGTTGAGGCATTTGAAGATTCTTTGTATCGCACACTAATTATTCCACGTTGTATAATAAAGAAGTGCTTTCTCAGGTTTTAATTTGCTACTTAGGATAGCATTTTCACATAGCTTCAATGCCACTTGGTTATCACTGAAAATCATTCACATTCATCAAACACTGCTGTCATGTCTTTCAGCAGTAGCCTTAGATGGAGAGCTCTTTCACAGCTTCGGATAGCGACATAATAATAATATAAAGAGAAGGAAAATTTGGAATGATTCAAGTGGTGCTCAATGGCTCAGTTGGCAGAGTAGTCGCCCTGTAAGCGAAAGGTCGTGAGTTCGAGTCTCACTTGAGCATTTCATTTTTTCCAATGTTTTTCGAACTTAACAGTTAGCATAATAAATGCTATAAAAAATTCATTCAAATATTATATTCTTCATTCAGCATAAGCAGTTGACATAGTAGATGCTCGTTGCTTCGGACTCCCAGCTTACAAGTTACAACCCCGCTCTGCTACCACTTTAAATAGTACATATAAAATATAAATAGATAATATTTGCATGATTTGATCATAAATGCCCAGGCAATTTAAACTATAAAATTATTAATGGCTTTACAAGGCTTTACATATTATTTGCGGTGTAGGTGTAAAATAAAATGTCGTAATAAAATTATTTTAATGTCAGATGACAGATAGTTTTCTTTTTTTTCTTTCAATATTCTGCCAGTTACATAGTAGTGAGTAGTAGTAGTAGTAGTAGTAGTAGTAGTAGTTGTTCTGTTAGTTCTGAGTATTCATATCAAAAACGTTTTACAAATTACGTGAATGTTGCTCCGTTTTGTGTGAGAAAGAGATGGCGCTACACAGTATGACAGAACGTACAGCGATCTCTCTTTTCCTTGTTTGCAGGCTTGTTGCAGGCACAAAAATAACCTTACTCAAATTCGTACCATGAGCGTACAATAATGTTTTATTTTATTCCTGCTTATTGACGGAAATGAATGAACTATTTAGAAAGAGTTATGTATTCCTTGCAATAATTCATTCGCATTAGGGCTGTACTTCGGAGACAAAAAAAACCGGAGCACCTCTGGAGATTTTTGCGAACAACCGGTTATCTTTCTCAAAAACTCCGGAGATTTTATATAGAGTTAAATATTCGCCTTTTTTCATGAACACTATTTTACTATATATTTTTGATTATATGATTAGATTCCATAGCGATACGATTTTATAGAAGTATATGACGTATAGATGTTCGTGCATTTATTAAAAAGTAGGTAATATATACATTTATAATCACGCCTATATCCCCGGAGTGTTAAGCAGAGGCGAATTAACATCAACACCCACATTTCATCAATCATTGCATTCGGTCGGTCCACCTATTGCCGTATTCCGGGCACAAAGTCGGTAATAAGTTGATTTCATTAGTGTACAAATTGGACGTTTTCATAATGTTTTAATAAGAGGATTATGATAATAATAGTAATACAATGTCTCAAATGGGTAGGTACTTAAAAAAAATACGAAACTGACTAAATATACTTCCGCGTAATCGAAGAAGGAGAAGAAGGAAGGAGGAAGGAGAAGAAGAAGAAGAAAGAAGGTTTAATAAATCTTTGAAAAGCCTCCGGACGGCTTTTCAAAGATTTATTAAACCTCGAGAAAAATCACCGGATAGTGAAATCTTCCCTGGAGTCAAGCCCTAGGTACGCCTAATGTCAGTGATTTCTTTTTTAGAAGACCATAGAGTTTTTTTTATTCAAAAAGGATTTTTAAAAAGAAGTTTTTGCTTTGAAGTAAAATACTTGTAATTTTTAGAATTGTATTTTTTTGCTTAATATCTAAGCAATTTCTATGCATTCTTATTTGCATATTTATACTTGTAATTATAGTTGTTTCCCGGGATGCGAGTCTTCTCAATGGGCACCATGCTAGCTAAAAACCAAGTTATAATAGTCAGCTTGACCATTTCTTGTTTAAGTTAATGTATATAAATACGGTTTACTTGCTTTTTGAGTTACGAAAATGATTTTTTGAGCAGTATTTTGCAAAACAATAATAAAAAAGTTGCTACCTAGCAACTTTTTTAAAACGGCTAAATTTGACATAAAAACAATAATGTTAAATACAATACTGCTCTAAAATCTCGTCATGGTACGAATTGAATGAACTAAAATTAATTTGACGTCACAAAAGCACTAAGCAGGAATACATGACATGCACAATGTACGGTTGTGGTACGAATATAAGCAAGATTACTTCAAGCTTGACACAAAACTCTCCTGCAATAAGACTGTTTTGTAAACGGTTGTGGTAGGCCCCCAGAACATGGAAGAATGTAAGCAATAAAGGATTCTTCTTTTCTCAGTCGTTCTCTTCTTTATTTAATTTTCATAAAATATAGTATATATTTGAAGGAAAATTTAAAATGATTCAGGTGTGGCTCAATAGCTCGGTTGGAAAAGCATTTCCCCTGTAAGGGAAAGGTTGTGAGTTCAAGTCTCACCTGAGCGTTTCATTTTTTCCGATGTTTTCGAATCTTTTTTTTTCAAATTTCGATGGTAATTATCGAAATCTACTATTACTACTAATTAATTGAAATTACAAAAAAAAAACGTTTCAATAGCTTCATCCCTTCTTCATCCTAAAAATGGTTCTGAGAAAAAAACTAGTAGTAAACTTTTCTTTAACGTAACTGGCCGAGCGTAGGCCAGGGCCAACGTGTAGACAGCATATTTGCCTAGCCGGTGTCGTTCGCCTAGTTGACCGTATGAAGGCAAGCGCCAACGCGTTTGCCGTAGTCTTCGCTCGTGACCACATGTCACACTACGGATCGTGGTCGGTTTATGTCTGCCTGGTGGAGATAAAGAATAGAATGTTGCATGTAAGTTGCAAATCGACAAGTTAATTTCCAGTATTTATATATCTATGCTATAGCTTTTTTTTTTTTTGACCGTGGGGGAAATCCTTCATGGATGTTATGCCGGACTCCTACCGACTAAAACCCCCACGGTATCGCCCAGCAGCCTATAGTTGGGAGCCCCGGGTAAGCCCTCGGAAGGATATCCCAGGGCTCCCAACAGACCCACGGCTTTAATGCGGCCTCGTCTAGGGGGTGGTTCGGGTGCAGTAGTATTTTTCGGCTATTATGTTAACCCAAGAAAAAATAAATCTAACATATTTATTAAAAATGATAAAAGTCGGCCCAGCCGTTGTCTAGATATAAATTATGTAACTATCACGATTTTCCACTCACTTTTATATCCCTCCCCGGCGAATAATATGGTAATGTGCTATTACAACAGTTTAGGTTTTATTGCATTTTCGGTTCTTAGAGCATTAAATACACATTGTAATTTTTTTTTGTAATTTTTCAGTGGATATTTTTGAAAATACAATAATTCCCATAGGTCCATAATGAACATAACACTTTTGATCAGTTAAATTAGAAATACAATTTGTACACGAATAATACCGTAAACGACAATGCAAAGTTATTTTTTCCGTTAGTATCGGTAATGCCTTTTTACAATAAATTACAGAATTTAATAAAAACGGTAATGTTTCTTACCGTATCATATAGATAAAATTCTAAAAGTAACGGGTTTTACATTGAAATAATGCAATTATGTTGGAACGCAATGCAATAACACACTACTATTTTCGGTAGTATTAGCGGAGCAAAAGCGCTCACATATTTTGTTTCCTTATTTATGAAAGGTATAGTAAAAAAAGGAATACCATAGAAGGTAGAAAAAAATAGAGGTATCAGGAATTGGTCTTTCTATTCAGATGGGTGTTCAGGGCAAAATAAAAATCAGTATATTTTTGCTTTATACCTCCATGCAATAAAAGCCCATTATATGGAAACTATAATACATAGGTTCTTCGAAATTGGACATAGCCAAAACGAAGGCTATAGCATGCATTCATGCATAGAAAGAGCTTTGAAAAATAAAGTCCTTTATACTCCAGACCAGAATATATGGACTAATTTTAAATGCGAGATCTCAAGAAGCACCTAGCTCAAGACAGCGACATGACCCTATTGAATCAGCCAGAAGAACCAAGAAATTATGTGGTATTAACGAAAATAATTTCGGTACAGCTACCACAGTCTCAACCGGCTCCACGACACAATGCGCGACAAAAGCAATCACCATCCCGACAATCATCGCCTCACAAAAACTCTCCAATGATCGACATACGATTGAGAGACTAGGTACAAAAAAAGGCAAATCGAACACTTCATCTTCAAAAAGAAGAAGAATAAGAATAAAAGAAGAATGTATGATTACGAAAATACGGATCGTGGCCATTGATGCACGCATTCGACAAAAAGTCATCAGTGGACGAGTCTCCTCGAAGAAAGAACATAATTGCAATAATCTCACGTTATCGAAACAACGGAAACTAAAAAAACAGACGATGACGCAACGCAACCAACTACATAATGGCAAGTTAGCAAAAATGCAGACTGAACTAAATGCAACTTAGCGCAATAGCATAAAACGTCGACGCGGCACACGCCGTCATAGCAATCGTCAACAAGGTTAACGTCAAGGAAGCACCGCACGCGGCCCGCATCTTAGGAACCAGCGGTTAATCCCGAAATTACGATGACTACTGAAGAAAAGTACTCCGCAAACTAGCGGCATCCAGTTCCGGCGAAATGGAACTGCACAAAACTGGCACTGACGCGCTCCAAAGAGAGGTAAGACTGCTGAATCTTCAAAAAGCCATCGAGATCAAAGCGACCAGCCAGCATACACGGCCACAACAGGGGTACTACTAATTGCAGCGACCGCGCAGCCTGGATCCTACGACCACAGCAGCGTGTCGGCACAGATAGCAACTGCACACACGGTTAACGAAAGAAGAGGACATCTCTCTCGTCAAGAAGCAGTCAGCAAAAAAGCCATACGCAGCTATATTTACAGTCGACTTATCTTCTCAACCTCGCAAGCAACGTGCCGTCGTAAGCTTGGTGGAGTGTTACCAGCTGGTGGATACAGTCTGTTCGGGGGGAGTATGCTTAAAGCAGCGCGTTATAATGTGGCATGTGCCGTTTAGGGCAGTACCAACCTCCTTCGCATGCGCAGAGCGGTGCCATACTGGATACGCGAACTCACCCGCTGAGAGAGAGAGAGAGAGAGAGAGAGCGAGGCCGGTTGTCCTGACAACATGTCCAAGACGTGGATGTTAGCCTTTGCATCGAGTTTTGCCTGCTCACCACTTTTTGTTTGGTGTTCCGGCAGTGGGTTTTATAGGTGAGAACCCGGTTGAGAGTAACACCGAGGTAACGTGGCTTTGGGCAGTGCTCGATCTCGACCCCTCGCCACGAGATGTTAAGGATTTGGTTTACCTCCCATTTTTAGTTTATTAGTCCATTATATGGTTATAAGTACATTTTTTGTTTGAGCAGTAAGCGCCAGGTCGTCCGCGTATAGATAGTGTTTTGTGTTCGGGGTTATTGGTTGGTGCACGATTTACCGGGTCTGAATCCAGCCTGTTCGGCAATGAGGTTAGCCTCCAGTATTGGTATTAGACGGTTCAGCAACATTCTCTCGAACATCTTGAAGGCGTGGCAGAGTAGAGAAATGGTCCGGTAGTTTTTAGGGTCGTTGGGGCTCTTGGCAGGCTTGAGGAGCGCTTTTAATTATGTTCTTCGCCACAGTTTTGGAATCCTGGAGGATTTTAGGCAGTTGTTAAAGAGATCAAGAAGCCAGGACACTACTCTGGGCCCAAAATGTTTTATTTGGTCGACAGTGATATCATCTACGCCTGCTGCCTTACCCGTTTTTAGTATTTTATGGGGTCTATGATTTCCTGCAGTGAAAAGGGCTGGCCAATTTGGTTTTCATACTGAGATGACTGTCGAACTTTTTGGGTCTTAGGTGTTGTGTCTTCCCGTTTAGGAGGAGTTGGTGGGCCACTTGGTTTGGCGTCACCCAACCAGGGTTGGCAGCGGCTGGTGGGTCATCTGTGAGTTTTCTCACAGCTCCCCATGCCTTCTTCAAGTCAGTGAGAAAATAGGACGTGACCACGAGCATCGCCCCCACTCCACCAATGGTGGATAAATCAGTATATAAGCCTGTTATTTAGTTTGTAAGACATTGCTTTATTAAATCATTGAGTAGTAATAAATATACTGCAACCTGACTGTGGTAGCTCTCTTCATTTCCGAAATAATATGTAATTTAACTAATTAGTACTGTATTATTTGATCAAATATTATATTTGCAATATAATATTACTTATAATCAGTTGACACAATATATTGATGAATAGTTTTGCAAAGTAATATTACTTTGCAAAACTATTCATCAATACCGGTCGGTATCAACCACATAATTTCTTGGTTCATCAACGGTAATATTACCGTAGACACTATCACATGCATTTCCCCGAATAATATGGTAATATTCATTTACCGTAAACATTTTTAGCTCCATATCTACATTTTCGATAAAATGTTTTTCTTAAATTACTTAGAAACAATTAAAAATTAACATAGAAACTAGTCTGCACAAAAATTAGCATTCTTTTGACATGTAAATTATTGCCATACAATCTACCTGCAACGAGATATAAGCAAAAACAGTTATTTGCTTCTCCTGTAAAATTTAGAATTTGCGATTACCATTTTATTCGCCGGGGAGGACGAATATCATTTTATCGATTTTATTTTCCAGTTTTTAGTTATAGTAATATCAAATATTATAACACTAAGTAGGCGAACGAACCCAAACCACAGAATAGACAATAGTACCCAAACACAACTAGGTACTTATGTTTTGTTCAGATATTCTCATGGCCACCTAAGTTACAGGCGTACACGGGCCATATTCTTCATTTTCACGTTATTGGCCTATAAACTTCAACTTAAAACGGGCTATTTAAAACAAAAAGAATTTTGAAATCTGACCAGTAGTAGTTCCTGAGATTTCCGGTGAAACATACGGCAGTGCCAGCTGACTGGGCAAAATAATAATACGCCACACGCGTCCAAAGTTAAAAAGTCCATTTGGAATTTATAATTGCCGTATCGAAATAATTCTCTCAGATGTATATTTTCTTTTGAACACGGAATGCAATAAGCTAAAATTCAGAATTTGTGAACATTATCCATTAAATACGCCCGTATTACCCTCGCAGTCCGGTGAAAGCAAATGAGCCTAAACTTGATGGGTTTATCTTGTTTATTTTAGGAGTTCCTATGGCCACCTTCAATCTTCAAACCCTAAATGAAACGTAATACAAAACTAATGAGCCCAAACTCGATAGGTTTATCTTATTTAATTCAGGGGTTCCTATATCCACCTTCCTACTCCATCATGAAACCACTTCCACGATATCTACCATGTTAATGAATTTTCGTCCAATAAACGTGTACCTACTTATGCAAAATTAAAATAAAACTTATGTCCCCCGACATGGCAACCGTTGAATTAAAATTTATTCATTTATTTTCAACTTTTTGGAGGTGCTTTTTGTGACGGGGGTTTTTTAAATTTTTAATGTAATTTTTATTTTATACTTTTTAAATTGATCTACTAGTCAAGTTCTTTCATTTGATACCCATATTGAGGGAGTTATGAAGAAATTCCAATTCCGATATGTTGTGGCGACGGCCATCTTGGACCGATTTTTTCCAGACATAGCTAAGAACACACACACACACACACACACACACACACACACACACACACACACACACACACACACACACACACACACACACACACACATACACACAGACACGTTAAACTTATAAAACCCCGTCGTTTTTGCGTCGGGGGTTAAAAACAATATAAGGTGGGTGGATCATTTAAGGCCAGGCTCCTTCGTTGGTGGTATACAACCATACAATATTACAAGTGAGTTTTATCAATTATTGCAGACAAACAATGATTACCTAACTGTATCCATTATCTTTACGACACTGTTCCGAAATAACGCTGGTTCAGTGAAATCTTCGAGTCTATCATAATATACTACAAATCAGACAATTTGATGCAATATACATGGACACAAGAACCTCCGTATCGACCTCTGTACAGTATACAGCCAGTATTATACAGCTATGGAAACATTTTATTTCAATCAACTAATTCAATCTCATCGTTGATCAGTCAGATAAGATTGCTATAATATCATTCTACATCACTAGCCCGTGCCCGCAGGTCAGCTCGTGTGACTGTTAATTTTAATAGTTGTACTTAACCAATCGTGGTCAAATACACATAAGATTTTAAGTCTGATTAAGACCTTTTTAAAAAGAAAAAAAAAAGGCTTCAAATCCATTCAGTAGTTTTAAAAAAGATTTTTTTTTTTGTGTTTAGTATCGTTTTTATAACACCGTGATATAACATAACCGAAGTACTTATTTTCTCTTTAAATATCTCCAACCACTTCACAATTTATACAATAGATATCTAACTTAAAAGTGCAATCATCGATCTTAACAAACAACGTGACGAAAATCCTAATGCCTTAATATCCTTCCTGTTGACTTATTTTTCTGTTATTACCAAATAACAGAAAAATAAGCCCTGTTGACTTATTTTTCTGTTATTATCGAATAACAGAAAAATAAGGGAAATTATTAATTGCACATCAAATAAATAATCACATATCAATATATTTTCATCATTTATATGCTTTTTTAAATCAAATAAATTACTTTACTACCAATAAACTGAAATTTTTGCAAAACTAGTACTGCAGAAAAAAATAAAATATACATCAGCATGACTTTACTTTTATCCTCATAATGCGATACAAATAAATTTATTTAAGTACAAAAATTATAAATGTTTATCAAAAATACTAACTGCACAGCAAATTAACTAGTGCGCATGTAGAAGATACTCATTGTCAAAGTAAAATATCTATCCGAGTAGCATCTCGATACCTCCCACGTAAGTTGTTGTATCCCACAAAATGTCATTTAGCGTTTTTACTAAAAAAGAGCTTTATTTTGCTGTAATTTACGTATTCAAAATGAAAAAATAACAAAAATGTTGTTTTATCAAGCATTTTATAGACGTAAATCGTTGTAACTTTTGTACGAGAACGGAGTACAATGTTGTATAGTTCTTGGCAATAGTTTACGCGGGGTGCAGGGCAGGGAGGATCACGCGCTCGCGAGTTGTATCGGCTACATACAACAGAACACGCTGGACATTGAGACGAACGCACGTATGTCGAATTATCACTGGTAAGGTACTTTATTACATTATTTCTTATACATTATTGAGTATAATATCTTATTTTTGCCGATCACAACCTAAAATGTTGTAAAGATTACTTACAACTGTATACGCTGTTAAGTTTACATTCAAAAAGGTTGTATGTAATACATAAAACATTTTACGTAGTTCAACGTGTATTACAAAATGTTGTATGTCGTACTTACAATATTTTACGTTGTTGAGCGTGCATTATAAAATGTTGTATATAAAACATACAATATTTTACGTTGGAATAAAAACTAAAATAAATGTGGCATGTAGTAAAAATAACATTTTACTTCAGAAGTCGTTATTCAAAACTCAGCTTTCGAGTACCGGGACTTCCTATATTTTTGTACCTATTACTTTTTTCTTGCTTTATCTCAATGTTTAACATAAAGCATTTTTTTAATGTTGTTATATACTATGTGAAACTATTTAAACCGCTCTTGTCTACCTATCTGACTGACATAGAGCCCTAAACGGAGCACTACTTCGCTCGCTTACTAACTAGAAATGCTTGCTTGTTTACTAACATTAAAATTTCTTTTTCGTTTAGTTTTCTCCACTTCCAATAAGTTTCAATGAATCGGAAATGAATTCTTTAGCAAATATGATAGATAGTGACATCTTTGATAATATATCAGAAGAAGAAACAGAGTCTAATACAAAAAATAATAAGACACCGCACCCTTCCCCTTCTTGTAGTATCAATCATTTGGATTACGACTGTGATAATGATTTTTGCCCGTATTATATACAAAAGGAAAATATATCGGCGTTTGACATATCAAATCAATCCTCACCAGTGCTTTCTAGCTACTCAACGTGTACAACAGTGAACAATAGTCCACTATTAAATATTTCAAATAGTCCAAGCACGTCAACCGCCAACCGCCGTCGTCAATTAAGGAAAGATAAAGATAATGTAAGAAAAAGACATTTTAATGAATGGATCGATACCAAGAGAAAGTTCTTACGTAATTTATGAAAAGAATATGTGTCAAGAAAAGGTTCAATGCAACCGAGTAGAAAGATGGGCCCGCCATGTTACTGCCGGAAAAAATGTTCCAATAAATTAAGCGAAGAAAGATTTTTGACAGTTTTTGGAATTTAGGCAATCGAGAAAAGCAGTGGATGTATGTGGCTAACATAGTAAAGAAGCAAAATAAACGTAGAGTGTATACTGATAGCATTTCAAGACGTAAGTATACATTAAAATATTAGTTACCAGTGGGATATAATGAAGATGGCATTAAAACATTTTATAAGCACTTCGTCCGTCAGTGATTAGGTTATTAATAAGTCTTTAGAAAAGATGGACAAGACAACGGGAGTATTAGTTCCAGATCAAAGAGGAAAACACTCAAACCATCCAGTAAAGTTAACTGGTAGTCTTAAAAACAGTGTGTGTGACCATATCAAGAGTTTACAGCCAGTTGAGTCTCATTATACGAGGCAAAGGTCAAACAAATTGTATTTAGATGGAGACTTAAATTTTCATAAGTTATTTGAAATGTAAAGCTGAAACCGAACGCCAATATCGAGATATTGCAAATGAAAACTTTAAGCTCAATTTTTATATCCCTAAGAAAGATCAGTGCTATCAATGCCACATTTTTTAAAATATCCATAGTCCAACTGAACAACAGATTGCAGATCATGAAAACCATGTCTCAAATAAGAAGTTATCCCGACAACTCATGAAGCCTGACAAAACTGAAAGCTTAACTTCCCAAGGTAAAATTGTTAGCGCTACATATGATTTTCAAAAGATTCTTAATGCATCGCATGGCCAATTAATATTTTGTATTATAAGCGAAAGTTATCAGTTTTTAATTTTACGTTATTTAATTCGGCAAACAAAGAAGGCCATTGATCCTCACTGTTGGTTTTTTACGATTTTATTGTAATTTTATTATTTTTAAAGAAGAATTTGTTATGTTACTCAAATATCATAGTGAGTTATTATCATTATATTTCTTAAAAATAATATTACATACCTACCTACCTATTATTACCTAATAGTTGAATACATTACGTACTTGTTTTAGAAGTAAACATATTAAAACGTAGTTTTTGTGCAATAGTTCTAATAAAACCTTTATCCAGTATTAACTATGTTGTTTCCTTTAAAAAAGAAAGATAATTTGGCTTTGACAATATTACTTTTTATTTCCTGAGTAATAATGCTTACTCAAAATTGTGTTCAATGTACACTGACGGACTCATAAACTGCATCAAAGTAATAGACGACTTTGAAATAAATATTTTAACCAAGTATGCATACTTTCTATACAGATTTAAATTGAAACCTCTAGATTGGTTCGTGAACTTTAAAACAGCGTAGGGTCATATCTTTAAGTTTAAGTTTATGTACTGGAAAGGACCTTAAGACTTTTTTTGAAGAAAAAACAGAAATTTAAGAAAAATTGGTTTAATTAAAAAATTGGTTTTAACAATAGACACAAACTTTATGCAAGGGTTTATTTGTGTTTTAATAAGGTGTATTACCCCCACGTGCCCTTATTACGGATTCTAATCGGTTCCGCATAGATTTTATAAGGGTTTTTAAAAGATCTTGCGGAATATTGTCCCATTCTTCTGAAAGTGCTGTTCTTAGTGCTGCCACTGTCGTGGGCGAAGGGTTTCTCGCATATACAGCTCTTTTTAAATTGTCCCAAACATGCTCGATGGGATTAAGATCCGGGCTGCGTGCAGGCCAATTCATTGTACGTATCCCAACCTCTTCGCAATAATGTTGAACTTGTGCAGCTGCATGCGGCCGGGCATTATCCTGCATTAAAGTAAAATTTTCGCCTATGAATCCCATGTAAGGCACCACGTGATCTTCTAATATCTCTGTTATGTAGCGATGTGCTGTCAAACCCCCTCTATTACCGTTTTGACGGACCCTGTCTATGAACACAAGTTCTGTTCGCCCGTTCATCGATATGCCACCCCAGACCATACATGAACCGCCTCCAAAAGGAACACGCTCCTCAATGCAACTTTGAGCATATCGCTCCCCACGTCGACGATAGACTCTTCTGCGACCATCTGCACCATATAAACATGTCCTACACTCATCCGTGAACAATACAGAGGCCCACTGCTCTTCTGTCCAATTCAGGTGATGACGCGCAAATCTTAAGCGAGCTTGTCTGTGAGCTGTAGACAACTTTGGACCATTTGCTGGTCTAAAAGGGGTGATATCCGCTTCCTTTAACCTTCTTCTTATTGTTCGTGCACACACGTTTACTCCACGCACTTCATTAAGCTCGGTTTTGATGTTAACTGACGTGAGGAAACGATTTCGCAGGGAAGTTATAACAATAAATCGGTCATCACGACCTGTGGTTGCTCGAGTTCTGCCTGTACCACGTCTCCTCCTGTAAGAACCTGTCTCTACAAACCTTCTGTATATTCTAGAAACCGTAGACTGGTTTAAATTTAAATTTCTACCAATCGTTCGTTGATCCAAGCCCTCCCGCACCAATGCTACAATTTGTGCCGCTTGTTCGGACGAAGTATCCATATTATGGTTCAAAAACTCTCGATGTGTTAAAAAACTAACCCAACAATTATGCTGGTAACAATAATTCAATTGACAAAACAAAAAAAAACAATGAGAATCAATTTAAAACTTTGCTATAAATAACACGCAAATCTGATACTACAAGTAAATTTTCTTTTCCCGGCTATATTCATTTGTTTTACTGCAGTTCTATTTTTAATTTTTTTTTTTTAAGATTAAGAGCCAGTCTTTCCATATTTATATAATTTAATCTAAAAAGTTTGCATACTTATTATAAAAAATCCTTTTAGAGTAAACCTGAACTTTGATGCAGTTTATGAGTCCGTCAGTGTATATTGTTAATGTCACATACAATTGGACTAAAATAAAAGTTCCAGTGTATATTGTTGTAACTATCATATACAACAACGAACGTAATGTAAACTCCGCAGTATAATATTGTAATTATGAGATACAACAACTGAAGAAATCTAGACTGCGCAGTATAATGTTGCAAGTATGAAATACCACAGCTGGCACAGTCTGTATTCCGCAGTAAAGTGTTGTAAGCACCAAATCTCAAAAAGTTCATAATATTTTCTTAATTATCTTTCAACATAGTCAAGAATACCATACAATACATTCATATACCAAGTTTTACAAAGCTACATAAATAAATGCAGTTTTTAGGCCAATTTGAATCTTTAACTCGCTCTCCTGTAAAATTGCAGTTTTAGAGATACAACAACTTACGTAGGAGGTATCGATCTATACTAAGTAATTAAGTTCAGAATGATCACCACCCACCCCAAAATGGATAGGCTAGGTTAGAATTCGCTTCGCTCCCGCCTTATGTCTTCGTGGTTATTTTTTTATAAGCAAGTAAGTAGTTTGTTGGTGCTCAATCAGTATTTTTGAAGTGAATTATTTTGTCGTGCATTAATAAAACTGCTTTGCATTAAGATAAACAGCCGTACGTCACGAAAATAAATTGTACTGTGTTTTCTAATACTTTTGAGTTTAGTATTCTGCTGTGCAATCAGTAATTTTGATGGAAATTTGGATTAATATTTCATAAAAAAAGTATTTTATTTGATTTGCGTTTAAATACCACCCGAAAAATAAGTCAACAGAAAGTAGACAAACGTCGTGACGAGAATCTTAATGCCCTAATTTCCCCCTTCCTGTGAAAAATAGGTCAACAGAAAGTATTATTTGTATTATTCTCTGAACTTAAGATGTGTTGGTACACACCTAAGAATAATACAATGTATATTAATAAAAGAGTCTTTGAGATTTGCTCTTATTACCTTAGTATTAAGATCGTCAACATCGTTCTGACACTGACTGAAATGTATGTACTTATGAGCAGCGTAAAAATCTTCAAAATTGATCAAGATAATACCAAAGATATATATACCAAAAATGTTATTTCTTCTGATTATTGTATTTCAAAATGGCCTATATTTTTGGGTCTGGTCGTCTAAGAATTTTTGTCACCCTGAGATGAGCCATTCAACGATGTATGACACACATCTTGACGTATCTTGATTGGACGGTATCCTAAATGGCCCATCCTCCTTTGTTTTTCTGTTTTATGTTTGCTGTACAATGGCCGTCTTCTAACTTTATCCTGAATACTTACCATGTAACACGAGATAATTTTTTAAGTCAAACTGAATGAGTCCAAACTAGATAGTTGTTCCTACGGTACGTTCCTAATTTAGGAGATCCTACGGCTAACTTTTTAATACATCAACATCATTATACCAATTCCGTGGTGTCATATAATTACTAAACGAGTAAGGAATCGTCAGCATCGGTTGAGGATATCTGTCTCAAAATCGAGTTCCAAGATTTTCCCGGAACTAATTACTTTAAAAGAAATTTAATATAGACGAGAGCGTTTTAGCGAGCTTTCTATCGAGCGGTCCAGTGAGTATTTTCGCGAAAGGACAGTAAACATTGACCAGCGCATTCGCTAGAAAAATTATGAAAATATTCGCAGCGAGATGATTGGCTCTATGCTTGGCTCGTGTCAACAAATAAAAAACCGGAGAATGCACGATGTAATGTTACAAGTGAATGCCGAAAATCTTCACATTTACTGATACTGGGGTAGTATAGTTTACTAGTCGGTGAGTTGAAATTCTAAACCAAAGTTACGAAGTAGTTGAGGAACTCGTGCATTATTAATAAAACATCTTTGGCGGGGTGTAGTCAAATTAACGTGTCCGTTTAATAAGAGCATTCGTTACAGATGTTTCATCATATCATATCCACCGGGTCCTGGTAGGAGCGGTAGACTTCTGACGTATGAATATGACGTCACCGCTTCGTATATATGATGGTCATGTGTTCCATTGTTCTCACCATCAGCCATGAATAAGAGCTGGACTAAGGCTGGGACGATATTGATGATTAGGCTTTATTTTAAATAGAAAGACCGAAACATAATATATTATTCGAAACATTTATTGATTACATCATTACTTTTTGATTATAACATCTATTACACTGAATTTTGATCCGGAAACATCTACACAAAATCTACGATGACACTGATCAGCTAACACATATAATATGACGAAATACACTGAAACATGATGCTCAAAGTACATTTAAAAGGTTAAATGCCTGCTCAGTTTAAAAGTGAGGCTCAACTTGTTACAGCGACTGTATAGATCAACCACATGTACTTCGTGGGGTTATAGAACCAATCTCCAAAATTAGGTCTTTATATAATCTGCTTCACATTTTTTACTTCTGATTTACGATTATCTATCTATTACGAATCGTAACGCCTTGTTTATTTCATTGCATTTTTTTTACTGTTATAACCCTACGGGGCGGCTGGTTGTAACTTGAGCAGGACTTATGTTTAATACTAACACTCATTATAATACTTAAATATAACACATAGGTTCATAAATAGTAGTTCGACAAAATGGTAGAAAAGAAACTTCTGAAGTTTTGTTATAATACATTATTGATTTGTCAGCTAATACACCCATTTTTCATAGAAATAGCCCACTTATACATTTACTCACATACCTACTTATGTAATCCTAATGCTATGAAATACAACAAAAATGTACAAAAAAGAATTGTAAATTGAACGATTTATAATGAAACTTTTGTCACAGTTTGTGTCTATGTCTGCTTGCTTTGTCATGGTTTTCTGCCTCTATTATTATCATATTCTCGTTCACATGTCTGTCTGTGTCCATTTTATGTATTTATATTAGTAGTTTATATGTTGTACTGGAACATTAAAATTTAACTACTAAACGGTGACACTTTACGGATTTTTTAATGTGATTATAATGTTATCACTAGTAATTTACTATTACTAGGAAATGCGTACTAATACACTCAAACAAAACTACGATTGAAGTAACTGACCGCGAAAGACATTACGGACAGTGTATTTGACAGTTACGTAAGAGATTATATACTTTCTAAAGATAACATCCAATGGTTATATTTAAATATCGAATTCTCGGGGTCACTTGGATCTCATGAAACATCCAAAAATATTGACAAATTAAGCAATAACTGGGCAAGAAATTATTAAATTCAGCTAACCCGTTATCAATTTAAAGATTTGTTTAATTAATATCCTAGTAAAGGCCATTGGATAGAGGCTTATAGAGGCCACTGGTAACTCCCACTCCCGATTTTTCCTAGTGCAGAGACAGGTCATCGCAATCCTGCGTGGAAACGCGGCAAGTGTGATAGGCAACTTTGAGGCTCTGTTAATGTCAAAGAGCGATTACGGTTGGGTTATTCGATTAATACTGAAATTGTATTATTGACTTAGCATTAAGGTGGCATGATTTGAAGGTGATACGAATAAAAGAAAAGACATATAAAATAGATTACATTCATATTTATTAAGAATAGAACAAGTACCTTTGTGGTGTGAATGTAGGGTACATTGATTAGAGGATAAAAATAATCCCATAATGTATAAATATTAATGTAGGGATACATACTTATACTTAGTTTAGGTAGTTTGTCCCAAAATATCAATTTAAACATTAATTTAATTAAAATATTTAATCATTAATAAACCTCTAATCTATTAAAGTCCCTTTTTCAGTACTTTCCTGTATGTTTACGGCGTATTAAAGCCTTCTCACTCATCACACTCTTACATTAATTTGCTTCTCAAGCAAAATGGGCCCAAAATTAGAATAAGTTTTGTGAAACAAATACCTACCTTTAACTTAATGTGAATCATTGAATATTGTGAAAGTAAAAGGAGTGCATCTGTTCATGCATATCAAGATTATAGATACAGTAACGTATTTGCCTTGTGCGAGAATGTCGCTAATTTGTATAATAAATATAACTAAATCTGCTATATTTTACTGTATTCTTCCTTCGTGTGCACACAATAAAGAGGTATATTATTAATAATAGGTGTAATTATTTGCCTAACTCCGAATTTCATGACTTGTACATAATAAAGTTAAATGACGACTCTAAAATGATGACGATGACATCATTCTCTAGTTCACAGATACGTTGGTATAGGGTGAAGAGATAATTATTTTGGCACGTTAGGAGAAATTGATCAGGATGTTTATTACAAAATACAAATATTTTTTTATAATACGCCACTTGGATGTGACCATGCTTATGTATTTAAATTTAATAAAAAAGTTAAGGAAGTTTTATATAAGTATTTAATATAAAAATTGGGGAAGTTTTACTTTTGTATTTAAATTTAATAAAAAGTTTAGGAAGTTTTACTTCTTTGCTAAACGAGTTTTATTTCATCAATAATAAAATTCTCGATAACTTGTTGTCTCGCATCTATTACACTGATTACAGTGATTACACAGAAACATTCATTTTTAGAAGCGAAATGATTATTTTTTAGCAAATAATAAAAATATTAAGAGTGCTGTGCATGTTTAATCTATGATGTCTCTCCACTGCCACGAAACTTGTCCTTCTGGACTACAAAAATAAGATTTAAATTTTTCTCTGTCGTTCAGTGGCGTTTTAGGCAGCAAGCGTTGAATTTCTTCCAGTTTATCCACAGTAAGGGCTATTTCATCACGATAGCGTTGGGAACAGGCTGGTTCGTTAGGGTCGCGTGAAGCCGGAAACAGGTTGTGAAGACAGCACACAGCGCGAATCATGCGATCGAGTTGGTCTGGGGAGACTGATAGGGGGTTTTGAAAGACGCGCCACTTTCGTTTTAAACAAAGCAACGCTCTATTTACTGTGCTCTTTGCTCTACCTACACGGGTATTAAAGACCTGTTTAGTGTCGTCTTTCTCACATTCAGCCGCACTGTATTTGGTAAGAAGATAAGATTTTCTTGGAAAGTATGACCCTCCTACAATAACAAATGGTAACGGTTCTGAATTATTTGTCAGAGGCTTACATTCTGGAACGTGATAAGTGTTCTTTAAGAAATCGTGTCCCAACTTTGAATTGTCGATGACGTTGCTTCGGTAATTGTTTCCGTTGTAATTTCCCACGTCCACTAGGACAAAGCTATCTCGAGCATCGACAACAGCTAGAAATACCATTTTCTGTTTATTTATAACCAATTTCTTTCCCTCGAGTGCTCCAATGCAGTTGGGCATATCAAATTTCTCTTGAAACTCACTAGCGTTTTTAAGCCAAGTTTCTTTGGTGGGAGTTGGCATTACTCTGTGTTCCAAGTGCTTTGTGAGTGTCCTGCAAATTTGTATTATTATTATAGGAATAATATAATCGGGTATTCCATACTTTATGCTCAATTCAAGTGGTGTGTTGCCAGTTGCGAGATGTCTGAAAAGAAGAAGTGTTACATTTAGTCGACTTGTAAATTTATTTGATCGGCATAATACATAATATTATACGAGGTTGATGCCGCCTTAAATAGTTCTACTATATTTTCTTTTTTGGGAAATCCCCTGGGCTATGCACTCTCTATCCACCGCCCAGCAGGAGCGGTTATGTTGACCGATTGAAATCGCATGTTGTCTCGAGTCTTCCGAAGCCGGGTGTAACATCCAGCCAGGTAAAGTAAAGATAAAGTAGCAAAACAATGCTATAAAAGACAGTACCTACACACGCACTGAAAGTATCTCCGTCGTATGTCTAAAAGTAGTAAAAGTGTACCTACTTTTGGACATCTTCGGTAAAACCAACTATAGATTGAATGACTTTTATGGCATTAAGTATACTAACTATACAAATCGAATACATAGGGAAAATTAATCTTCTTACGCGGGACTCGAATATGCGATATTTCCCTTATTCCCCCTGTAAGGGAAAGATCGCGGGACCTACATTTCCGCAATTAAATAATGGGGTTGCAAAAGTCCGAAAGCAATGTAAAAAAAATTGTTACCATATTTTTATATATAGATTCCTATCATTTTTATTAGAACCTTCTAAAGTTATAACAAGTTTAACGATGAATATTGTTAAACCAAAAACAACTATAAATGATTATAGAAATACAGAAAAGTGACGAGCGATTTAATTTTGTAATAATAAAACACCTAAACATAATATAAAACTTACTTTGTTCATGCTCAGATTTTTTTTTCTGTATATAGTGAAATTTTGGGTGTGTGAAATGGGTTAAAATGTCCAGAAATATAATAGTTTGGATAACTTTTGGGTTATTATGACAGTTAAACGTTCGTGCTTTTCTGTCTCCCTCAAATAGCTCAAAGAAAAAACTTATACAATAGGTAGGTAATATTAATTACATTATTATTTGCAATGTTCTGGGTGATTGTATGTACCTATGCATGCAGGTATTTAGAAAAATAAATAAATAATAATATATTTTAGTCCATTTTATATATTTTTGTCATGTGTTGTTTATTTTATGTAATATATATTATTATAGTTTTATTGTTTATAGAAAGACTCGTAATAATTAAACATATGGAACCGCCCCGCCCGCCCTTTGCGAAAAGAGCAACCATAATGGTTTCTTGCGACGATTTTTGTATTTTAAAACCAAACAGCACTTTTTTAGACCAATAGGTTTTTAAATGCTACTATGACTACCTAGTCTCGAATATAGCGAAATTACCTAAGTTCAATCCAAATGATAAAATCGGTTCATTTAACTGCTTCGTCGCAGACTTGCTACTTGCCTTTTCAATAGCAATCTGATCATAAAATAAAGATATCAAAATTAACAAATCAATTACAAACCCGTGTTTGTACATCCGTATGTATCACACGTATCCAAGTAGATTCTAAAGGTGAAAAAATTGAAGTCCACTTCGCAAAAATGATTTGGGTGATTATAATCCGGTCAATTTAAACCAAAAAATTATAGTGAAGATACATAAATTCCCAATAGGCTGAAAATGAGTAAAATTGTACAAAACATAATTATAAACAATACCTGAAAATTCCCCATCATTCACATGTTAGGAAAAAAATTCAAGGTCAAAGGTCAAGACAATGAGTTTTTCGCGATTTTCAGCAAAACGGTAAGTTTATCATAAAAGTACCTCAGATTAAAATTGTAGATTATAAAATTATCTATAAAAAATGCATCTATAGTTTTTTCCTACGAGTCACTGTTTCTGAGATATACCGATTCAAAAAGTTATAAAATTTATCGTCATAATATGCATGAGACGCCACCTATATACATCTCTAGAGTTGTTATATAACTTTTTGAATCGGTATATCTCAGAAACGGTGGCTCGTAGAAAAAATTGACACATTTTTTATAGATAATTTTATAATCTACAATATTTGTCTGATATACTTTTATGATAAACTTACCGTTTTGCTGAAAATCGGGAAAAGGTCATTTATTTGACCTTTGACCTTGTTTTTTTTTCCTTACACGAGAATGATGGGGAACTTTCAGGTATTGTTTATAATTATGTTTTGAACAATTTTACTCATTTTCAGCTTGTTGGGCATTTATGTACCTTCGAATGTTTAAATTGACCGGGTTATTAACGCAAACGTGTCGTACCCGCTCAGCAGTTGATGTTTGACGCAATAGCTATATCACTAAATAAAGACACACATGCGCACAGCTCTTAGAAATTCTAGATTTAGTCATTTACAGGATAGGACATTCTAAACATTCTTATACACATTTCTTTCGATTTCAGTAACTTGTAAAACAAATAGCAATAAACGTACCTGAGGCAAATGGCTAATCGATCACGGCTGCCAATATTTTGAGCGAACTTGGTGTGATAGTTAACGATTTTTCGCTTAATCATTACATGGAGTTCTTCAAATTCATATGGATCAATTCCAAATATTTTTACAAAATCGGATTTGTCCAGGAAGAAGTCCTTCATTAATTCAGGAATGAAGCGCCCATATTCTTCGATAGTCGGTGTTGTATATAGTATGCATTCTTCGAACAGACAAATATCACCGCGACTCGGGCCCGGTATATCATCGGAAGACATTTTATCTTTCTTTAAAACACCACACGAACCGCGTATATATCTTACACGTAAGAGTGATAACTTTGGACTGTTTGTTAGGGAGCACCCTCTCTGCGCTTCTGCGCATGATGACTACGCAGATATCCGAGTCGATAAAATACTCAGGTATCGTATCATAAAGTGTATTCCTAAAATGAAATTGATGTTTAGTAAGATTTGGCAAACTCTCAGAAAGGTTTGTTTTGAATTATAAAAATAATAGTAACTACCAAACGAGTATGTAAGTAATAGTGGTTGGACCTACGATCGTAAATAAATTGTATTTGCTTTTTAGTACAATATTGCACATGCACATGAGGTAGGAGTCATGCCAGAAAAGTACCACGACTTCATTGTTACTCAAGAGGTAAACACATACGCAATCATTCTACACAACTTCGTACAACACATTGTACGCAATCGTTGTGAACAGCTGTACCTATTTGGCTGAAATTGGTGGGTTGAAGCTTAGAACCAGTAGACGTACATAGGATAGTACACACATACACACATAGGATATACTTTTCATCCCGTTTAACCGCGTTCTCGTATGATATGCCTTAGAACCTCAATGAGAACATAATTCAATCATGAAGTCCTAGTACTTCATGAGTGAATTATATCTCACAGAAACGTCGGTGGCGGGATCAACATTTCAGAAAATTTCAAAGTTTTCTAATGTGTTAGTAGGTAGTCGGTGCTACTTACTGTGCCATCATATGGTAAAGTATGAAGTGGTGGATAGCTTACCTATTTAACCTGGCAATATTAAGATCTTTTCCTATTTGATTTTGTGCATGTGTGTTGTGTGTTGTTTGTGTATACGTCCGGAGTGAGTTACGCCGGACCTAATGACAAAATAAATTTAATTTATAACAGAAATATTAAAGAAAATACCATAAACTAAATAATGATAACAGTTGATAAAAGTTTTGAATGAATTGAGAACCTCCTCCTTTTTCAAGTCGGTTAAAATGACCAACTTTCTGTTAATACGAACCCTCACAATCACATAAAAAATATCATAAACATGGGATTTTGATAGGTATTCGGGTGTTACCGCACATGCGCGCTGACCTAAGTTATTTTTAATCTGCCCTGTCGCTATGGCAACTTGAACAATCTGCACACCCCTTAACCCTCTTCACCTCCACCACCACCTCCGTGCCTCCTACTCTAAATATGGAATTGAGTATGCCTAGGTTCTAAATATTTTTTTTACTATTCAAACAGGCCCCTTGGAACGCGCTAGGAACCTACCAGAACAATAAACAAATCGGGAGAGGCATATGTCCAGCAGTGGCCGGTGGCCGGCGATAGGCTAAATTGATTGGTTGATGAAATGGACAAGCATAACGAGCAATCTTTCATAATAATATATGTATAATTATTGGAAGTCAGTACGATGTTAGGATTTCGGGAAAATAGGTAGGTACAAGTATAATTACAAGTTGAATTTGAACATATTTTTTGGACCCTAAAAATAAGTTGAGGGCCTATAGGATCTTTCTAGGATAATCTCACCTGCTTAATCACTGCATCTGCTAAACAGTCGATGAGACTCTGGCAGAGGATTATATTTCGAGGTTGGGACATCAAACGCCACCGCTCTCGTGGAAAAGTCAACATACCAATACTTCTTGTGTTTTGATTACACACTGCGCAATCTTTGGACTCAACTAGAAAATTGCTATGAGTATGAGGATGACTGATGATGATTTACAAACAAATTGCGTAATTATATTATTGCAAATACAATATAAACAAGTGGTATGTTATTTTGACAATGTTTTAATATCGTCCCTCATATAAATAGGTGACAGTTTAATGTTAAAATTCGTCGCAGTCAGTACTAGTTATTCATATAATGGCAACTGATTTATTGTTAATATGCATAGTACTAATTTCAAGTATGTTAACTGGTTCAAATGAGTGTTCTCACGATCTGTATAAAATTAGCGCATATGATTAGTATTTTGTCTCTTTCTTTTTAAATTTGTAACAGTAACAGTCTAACAGTAATAATTTGATTATCATCTCCGTGTTATTGATAGTTGAATGTCAAGTAAAGTGATTTATTCAATTATGTGTAAAGCTTCAAAAGTGACTTCATGTGCAAAGCTAATTTGAAAGTCTCGTCAGAAATACTTGTGATACTACTACGAATTCGATTCAATCATCTACTTAAGCTACTAGGTACTCAAAATGTTGTTTAAATAATGGCATTTTGAGTGTATGGGACCAGGCCAAGTCAATCTTGCTTGCACGTCGATACACCAGCTGATTGACGAACTAGACTTTGGTGCCAGCAGCTGTCCTCTTGGATTTGGGAGCGCTCCCTTATAAGCCGCTCTAACCACTACGCATCGAATGTAACACTTAGCCACGTTTATATGATGATGATTATCATGGCATTCATCATTATCTCGTAAAACTAAATGCTATCTACTAATACTACCTACTTATTAAATTGAATTTTGTAGCCCCCTTTGGTGACTGTTGGATGTATTACGAAACTTATCAAGAATATGGGCCAAACTTAACCCATAGCGCTGACTTGGAGCCAAGTATGTATGGTTAATGTAGTTTAAGTTTTCAATTTTACTATAACTATCTAGTTTAGTTTGACTATAATTTATTATTTTAAACGTTTCAATAATCCAAAAAACCATCTAATCACTGTGGTTAAAAATAAGTATATTCATATATTATCTTTTTTTACATATTTTTTTTTTGCAGAATCTATACATTCTGAATATACGTATGGCGATTGTGGAAGAGTTAATCTTAAATTTTATACTCACGTTCACCTTGAGGCTTTGGACATTTTAGGAAAACTCTTTCTACGGGTAAGTACCAACATACATTTTAATCCCCACTAGGGCAAGTATTCGAAATACTGGAAATAGAGAATTCCACCCAAATAAAAAAATGGCCTAGTGGTATGGGTAATGGACTGCTGAGACGAGGTCTCGGGTTCGATCCCAGGTTTACCATGGCACACACCAATGACTTTTCGATGCTTTTCGAAGTAATGTGTGTATTTATCGCAGGTTTATAAGTGCCCGGTTAGTGGCAATAGGCTCGCCACTGCATTGGGACCTAAACATAAACTGGCGAAATGTGGGTGCTAGCACCTCTGCCTACCCCTTCGGGGAATACAGGCGTGAGTTTATGTTATGTTATGTTATGTAAAAAAATGGCATTTTTTAAAAAAAGAAACATAACTGCTTTAGTACTAGTTACTGAGTACTTCGAGTACTTCTCTTCCAGGAGGGATGAAAATCTTTTACACTACCTATATTGTAACATATTGGTACATTATAATATGTACGAGCATATTTGATACAGAAAGCAAAATATTATGTTAGATTCCATTGAGGTTTTTGGATTGCATTGAGGGACGAAAGTACATGGATACAAATTAAATGATTTCAACCGACTCCATCTAAAAATAAACACCAGGTTTATGGAAGTTATTAAAAAAAAATATAACACAGGTCTGTATACTCTTTAATTCATAAGCATAAAGTACAAACATATAGATTTTCGTTATCTAAAAGAAATCACTCTCATATAACATTAAATTGATTTTTTATGTAAATAGCTTTACACGTACATTCTTGCGTGAGGGAAAACCGCATTTGCGTGTGTCAGACCACGTCGCAAGACATCGTTTGTTCTTAGGATTTCGGGGGTCAATCGTCCAATTGTCAAAAACCCAAAAGCTCGTAATCGTCCAATTGTCAAAAACCCAAAATTTCGATTATGTCCAACTGTTACATTGACTCTTTGTTGAAATGATCCATTGTTAAAATGTGAAAGTGTTAAAATGTCCAAATCTTAGTATGTACTAAAGTCAAATACACATGATGTTATAACGTAAATTTGTCAATTTGATTAATTCTGAAAAAGTCTACATAGAGGTTGACACTGAACTAGTGATCAATAACGAAATCACATGTCTTCAATTTCTAGAAGATTGCATTAAAATAAGAAAAAAATCAATTAATGTTAAAAAAATTATTTAACATTATATAAATATTATTTTTACATTAATTGGAATAGAAAATGTAAGTGGAGTAGAAAGAGACTTAAAGAAGGAAAAGGATAGGATTTTTAAATACGAAAGAAGAGATATTTTTGTTTTCTTGTAACATTTCTTTAAAGAATAAATACTATATTTTTAATTTCTATTTGATTGTAATTTACAAGTATTATATATTATATTAACAACCACGTAGCCAACTTCTTTGGAATGTTTTAACGATGTTTCAATACTGGGACTAACTGGGACTAAACTGGGAATAAATGGGAATGACTGGATGCGTAGAGCTGAGGATAGGGACCAAAGGCGCGCATTAGGAGAGGCCTATGTCCAGCAGTGGACTACAGTAGGCTAATTGATTGATACTTAGTAACTTCAATTTCATCTTATTTATGTATTTGTTATAGCCCACGTGAAGTTGAAAACTCAATGGCAGTCCTTTTTTTGGTATATTAACAGTTGTACGTTCTGACCAGAAGGAATTATTACAATTGGACATTGTGTCATTTGGCCCATTGTAATTAAGGCGTAGACACATTCACGTTTTTTACATTTGAAAATTTTGTGTATTTGTCAATTTGTCACTAAAGTTGGAAGTTTGGACATAATGACAAGTAGACGTATTGACAGTTGGACGTATATTATCCGAATCCGTTCTTAGGAGCGTCCATGATTACGCGGCGAAGTGCATGCACGCAAACCGCGCGATTGTGGTAAAAAGAGAGGGAAATCACGTGCGGTCAGCGCTTCTTTCTGAGATGTCGTGCGCGCGCAATCGCGTCTTTAGTTTCACGTAGTCTATTACCGCGCCGAAAGATATTCTGAACTTTGAACTTCAAAAGGTAATCGCTCACGTTTATACGTATAGCATTCCGCCCCGCAATCCTGGACGTTCAAGGAAGCGTGTAAAGAGCGCTATCAGTAGTAATAGATTATCTATTCTGTGGTAATAGCACAGGTAATAGTGTGATTAGCACAGTCTTATAGATAGTACTACCACAGTATAACGAGAGATCTTACAGTAGTTCATCGCGTTTGATGTTTGCGGAAATGCCGCCTTTTGCAGTTTTGTCAGGGTTGTCACTTCAGTTTTTATATATAATTTTTCTCTAATATTCTATAATAACCCCTATTCGTTCTCTTTGTTCTGTCAAGGCACATCAACTCACGCTAATTTATATTACTAGGTGATTCCCGCGGCTCCGCTCGCATGGATGTCGGCTATTGCGACTTTTGGTTATATCTCCGGTTCTACTCAACCAATTATGATCAAGCAAACGTAATATTTTAAGTCTGAGTTTTTGGATTTTGGTTTCGATTTCGATTTCAATTCCGATTTCGGTTTCAAATTCGATTTCGTTTTGGATTTCGAATTTCTATTTCGATTCCGAATATTAGAACCTAAGTTACTAATATTCCCTCTAACCCCTCCAACTAAGCTAAATTGCTTGTGCCAGGAGTGGGTTCACGTCGGTAGTGTAATGGCCAGGATCGAACCCGGGACCTCTCGATCGTAAGGCCGACTCCTTAACCACTAAGCTACTCGAATTTCGCTAATCGCCGGGATCGCTAAATTGATGATATATTCTTAAGGAGCCTATCATCGTATCGGGTGGCCTGCAGTCCTAAGTCGACGGCGCCCACACACAAAAGCGATTTTGGCCTGCCGGCCATGCCCTGCTGTCAGTTTTGCGGCTACACACGATCAGTTGGAAGTCGACAGTTTCCCATCGTATGATTGCCTGCCCACAAATGTTACCGACGATCAAAGATGGCGGACTTGAAATTTAACAAAAAACAAATCGAGGTTTCGGGGTGACTAATTACGTATAATAAAATCCATTTAGCGATCCAAGATGGCGGACTTGAAATTTCCCACAAAGTCAACATGAGCATCGTTTTCGAGGTATTCAGAGTTGCTAATTACGAATATATCATCCATCCAGTCATCTTGGATTGCTACATGAATAACATATTCGTAATCAGCAACCCCGAAAACCTTGAAAACGATAACCGTATCGATTTTAGTAAAAAATTTGAGTCCGCCATCTTGGATCGCAAAATGAATGTTATATTCGCAATCAGCGACCCCAAAAACCCTGAAAGCGATACCCATATCAAATTTGGTGAAAATTTCGAGTCCGCCATCTTAGATCGCGAAATGGATGTTATATTCGCAATCAGCGAGCCCAAAAACCCTGAAAACGACACCCATATCGATTTTAGTGAAAATTTCGAGTCCGCCATCTTGGATCGCGAAATGGATGTTATATTCGCAATCAGCGACCCCAAAAACCCTGAAAACGATACCCATATCGATTTTTATGAAAATTTCGAGTCCGCCATCTTGGAACACCATGGATGTTATATTCGCAATCAGCGACCCCAAAAACCCTGAAAACGATACCCATATCGATTTTAATGAAAATTTTGAGTCCGCAATCTTGGATCGCGAAATGGATGTTATATTCGCAATCAGCGACCCCAAAAACCCTGAAAACGATACCCATATTGATTTTTGTGAAAATTTCGTATCCCGCCATCTTGGATAGTTAAATATAGAAAACGAAAAAAAAAACAATGTTAACAAACAAAACGAGCCTTGAAAAAAACATCACGTGATTAGTGTGATTACAAAAATGAGACAGCCCTGAATCCTTAGTACCGAGTAAAATGTATGGGCGTACCGAGTAATACCCCGTCCCCCACCACCCCTCTCCCCCCGCACGATTGCTCTGTCTAGACGGCTTCGTTGACCGACTGTATGTAGTATGAATCGTTAGACTGTGGTACTACTGAAGTAAGCGGTAGTAGAAAAGGGTTATGTTAATGGGTGGTACTCCCTCACGACTTTTGGTGACCCTTTTTCATATCAGACTATTATCTGCTCAAATGGCACGAGGCTTGCACCGAAGACATGGGTAGGTATGTCATATTGGGAATACATGTCAGTCAATAAGACATGCTTGTGTTATTCTACGTTGAAATAATAACGGCAATCACTTGATTAAGCCCAATTAGGCTCATAAAAATGGGTTAGACAAAGAAAAACAGGGTTCGTGGCTAAGGCCTCTGGTGGTCGATACCCTCATAATCGAGGTCCCCCGAATCCAAGTTTGTACTGTTTCTGCTCTTGCATAACCCTGTAGGTTGTACGTCATTGGCTGGGACAGTTTTAGGATGGGTGACCATTCTTAACATTACGAAGTTAAGCAATATTGGTTGGGTCAGGCTTAGGATGGGGATGGGTGACGCCCATGAAGTTTTATATTTTTACCGATCGAAATGTTCTGAAGTGAATTAAATTATTCATTGACAGATACCACAGTGCTGGGCATAACGATTATTTCATATATATAGAAAAACAAATCGATCTAAATATATTTCTCAAGGCCTTATTTATTTAAATATCTACTAGTATTTAGGCCAGGAATTGATAAATTGGATACAATTATGTCATTTTTGGATTTCTTTTGGTAACTGAGTGAATTTTATTATGACAAAAATATTAAAAAAAGAAAATTATTGGAAAAAATAAAATGCTCAAGTGAGACTCGAACTCACGACCTTTCCCTTACAGGGGGAATGCTCTTCCAAGTTCAAAGTTAGCATAATAAATGCTATAAAAAATTCATTAAAAAAAAAAAAGAACCTTTCGCAACATTGTCTCATTTGAAAATACCTACATCATCAAAGTTTAAGTTACATTTTCCAAACAGAACCCTAATCCAATGCACTTTCCCAAACATATTTAAATCGATTAAATATTCAAGCAAACTTGAATCATTTAATCGTGAGTATCGAGTAACGAGTCGTATGGTTATGTTACATCAAGACTGTAAAACGTCAAAACTTTACTTGTCATTCTTACATAAATACTATTTTATTGTGAAACAAAGACAATTTAGCACGTTTTGACATTTTAAAAGTTGAAAATTGATTACCAGTAGAAGGCCAATAAAGATAGGTAGACAAAGAATTAATTCCTATACAATTTCTTTCGAAATTCATTGAAGGAGGTCACGGGCAGTTTAAATTTAGATTTGTGTGGTATGCAGTTCGTTGCGTTCTCCGCTATCTTGAATTTAAGGGTCAAATTTTTTATTATCAAATATTTCGTTTATTTTAACCTCACCTACGCTCTACGCTCACGCCTATTTCTCGCCGGCGGCGTAGGCGTAGACAACAGCCCGCCAATTCTGCAGAAATAGAGAATAACTCCAACTATTTAACATTGTTCAGATAGTGATTTGAGATATTATATACTTGAAACCATCTTTATTATTTCCGTGAGATCCGGTTCTCAGCATTCCATGGATTCACCGTGCGGTCGCCAAGCCCATGGCGTCACAAAGAGGAACACTGTGACGGCGCCTGGGACTTGCGACCCATATGTAGGTTAAGGGTGGCCACCTTGTGTTGCATCAGCGCTCACCTCCATCGTCAGTCGTGTTCCCCCCTCTACCTATCCAAATTTGGTAAGATCCTATCAACGCCGTTTTAGATATTCGTTTGAGTAAAGAGCTTACTGAAGCTCTTGGCAATCCGAGGTCTTTAAACAAGTTATACAGGGATTTAGCTGGAATTCCCCTTGCTCCTACTTGTACGGCGTAGAGTTTAACCACATAGCCATTTTTGGATAACTCGTTGTTCAAGTCATAGTACCTATTTGTTTATTTTCATAGCGTGGTCTTTAGGTATATTACTTTCCCATGGTACTGTGAGTTCTACTAGTACTGCACGCTTTTGCAGTTTTGAAAATAGGAATAAATCAGGTCTGGATGACGTGGCACAAACATCCTCCGGTATTGTGTAGTGTTTCTCATACGAATCTGCGAGTAATGTCCAATCAGCGGCTGCTATCAAAATTGAGTACGGCTTTTGATTTATCTCTTTTGAGCAGCCTTACTTTACAAACGCGACGTAATTTCTTTGGTTTGTGGTTAAACCCTTTTTCGCTCTAGCTATCGCTAAACTTACCGCCTCCTGTATCATTTCTAACACCCTATTATGTCGGCGCGAGTAATTACCCCGGTATAATAGCGTCCTACAACCCACCAGTAGGTGCCTAGTTGTACCAGTTGCTTCACCACATGAGTTACATTTTTTATTTGTGGCTTTTCCTCATCTGACGAAATTGCTTTGGTCGGGGAGGGTCAACTGGAATGCATTGAGATAAAATTTAAGGAAAGCCGGTGACCAGTCGTATATTAAGGTATAATACGCCATTTTAAGGCTACGGGAATAGCTGCTGAAAAGCAACCGAAACGTCGGGACCAGTTTAAATAATATTTTTTACAAAATAAATCTGGTTGAAAATAGTCTTATTTCAAAACTTCCTGATGTCCGTGGCCTTTCGCGCATGGATGTCACTGTCGGTTATTGAGACTTTAGTCATCTATCTTCGGTTTTACTCAACTAAGTGCAATAAAATTTATGGCAGATTATAAATCTGACTTAAGACCTTTTATAATAAGAAAAAACACAACAAAATCGATTTAGTAGCTTTTGTGTCCATCGCGAGCAAACAGGGAAAGAGACAAGAATTCCAAAATGTTTGAATATCTCCAAAGTAAAGATGCAACCAATTTACAGATCGTATTGTAGTATCTACAGAAATTTGTTCACTGCAAAAAATAATAATAAGTGATTTCCTCTCACCAGGGTTGGCTGCAAATATCAAGAATACCTACCTGTATTATAATGCGGGCAAGGTCGTTTTATACTGACCAGATCCAGACTACAGGATATCCATTTCAGATTTGCGTTCCACGTATCGTTTACTGTCATACGCATAAAAGATATAGGTATTACTACTATGAATGGCACATACCATACAATTATGCTGGAGGCATGGACTGGGACTTGTATTTCTATGGAAGCGGTTTCACCACGTGGTGAGGAGCGTTGGTCAGGTCACCATCTGCTGCACGCAGTACAATAAAATTGGAGCTATAATGCAAACATGTAAATAAATAGAAATCAGCGTTATTTATCTAGTAATATAAAGATAGTTTTTAAGTTAGTCACGTACTGTGTTTATGTGTGAGTCTAATATACAATTAATTATTAAGTCAACTGAGTATGTTGTAGTTGCTGTATTACTTTGTAAAAGCTGTGTTAAGATGTATTATTCAACTATATAAGTATTAGGTAGATGAAATAAATAACATGCCCCTAATTGTCTAGAATGGGGATGGGCAAACTACGGCCCCCGAAAGCATCTAGTCCAGCCCGTCGACGGTCCTTCGACATATTTGGTATATGGCCCGTGATAGTTTATTTTGATGGGCCAGAAGTATATTCGTAAAGTAGATTCCGATATCACAGTAGCGCTTGAGAGCCGCCTCTACCTCGCACTGCAAGAGAATGCGTATGATACACCGAGACGGCCCTAGGAGTTTCTAGGTATAGGTCTCTTGCTCGCCGCCTTGGTTTTTTTATCGTGCAATATATCCCCACGGATACCACCCCCACGGAGCCGGTGGAGGTGTAGCCGACTAAAACGCACGCCGTCTTGGGTCCTTGGTTGCCGGAGGTGAGATTGCCATAAGCATCTCTCGCACCCCGGCAGAACGCCTTGGTGAAGGCGAATGGTGCGCTGTGCGGATGCGCCGCCACACAGTGGTACGATCTCACACAAATGCCTGGACGTCTGGCAGAATATGAAAACTAATCAATTCGAGTAGATGTGATCTCTCCCCAGGGAGCTTTCAGTAAAAAAATATGTAAATGGTGTACAAATAAAGTTTTAATATATTCTATTCTATTCTATTTTATAGTCCCCACAACTTTACTGAGGCAGCAATCATCTCATTCATCGTCATTAACATCATTAACTCATTATCGTCATCAATAACAATCATTTAAACTATTATAAGTAATATACAAAATCAGATTAAACTTGGTAGTGGCTAAATGCGTAGCAAGAAACCAGAAATAAAAATTGAAACTCCTTGGCTACCAGGAGGAACTCCCTATCTAATCGTTTGGGCAAATCCTACCATAAGAGATTACATTTTAGGCCAAGCGCATACGCTCGGTTTCCCGATAACGAACTCAGATTTGAAATTCCGCGCATATTTTCGTTTTTGTTATATTATCCGTTAGGTGCCGAGAAAATAATACAAGTATCACCACCAAATCTCATCCGAGGGGTGTCTAAAGAGATCAGTAACGGAAATATACGCAGACAACATCACTGCGAGAGAAGGAAACCATGGCTAGCGCAGCATGGAAACAGTAGGCTAAAGCCTCCCAACATCCCAAATGTCGTCAGTTCAAATGGAGCCGCTTCTGAAAAGCATTTAGGTGTTGTGGACCATGCTGATGAATTGATTACTAGTAAAAGTACTCTTTAGGCTCTAGACAAGAAGAGAAAACGTCGATACTGGGTACATCCGTGAAACACTCAGAGATTAATGGAAAGTCAATACTATCTCTCTGGGTCCTTGATATCGGGGTCTGGTCTTTACGTTTACCACTGAAAATCAAATCGATAATCCAGTAAACAGACTTACTATGTTTTGAAATTGTTTTTACAGTCATAACTGGATAAATTCACAAAAAAAATATACGCGATTCTATTTGAATTACTTAAACGATTGCGAATCATACAAACTGAAATGTCAATATTATAACTCGTTAGATTTAATTTATTTTAACATTCATTAAATAAAAAAAACATGGGCAATTTGGCTCTTCTGAACATTTTGGTTGGAAGGACTTACAATGTTTTGCATTTAAACAGCCGAGCACTTTATCCGTAAATGCGATCTATCTTTAACAGTCAGTATGTTATTGGGAACGGCGGTAAGTAATCTATGGTCTATGGATCGGTTCATTCGGTTCATTTATGAACAAAAACAAACAAAATGCAGTCAGTGTCACAGTGGCTCACATAAGTATTTTGCTTAAAATAAGCTTGGGTGTTTAAAAGGTTATTAATCACCCAAGTGTTGTAGGTTATATATTCTTAAATGCGCTGCAGCAGCCAAAACTGGTCGCTGCTCAGCTTTGTGCTGTTAAGTAGTTAGCAACGACTACACCAAGCGCTGTTTTTCATTCACGGCCATTTTGTGCAGTGACGCCTGACGCCTCGCGCAGTTGCAACACCCGGTATCCGGCGGATATTTGTGATACATAATACATACTATGGTAACCGTAGACAGAGAAAACGTAGTGTATTCTTAGTCTATGATGGTAACATATAACATGTCAATGTAGATTTGGAACTCAAAATTTGGTAACTATTATATCCCATATTAGCAAAAACATAACACACAAAAAAGTAAACACCTATCAAAACCGAATTGCAGCCAGGTTTCCACCAAATATTTCGTTACAGAATGCTTGAGAACGTGCAAATATCCAGTTATATTTACAACACCCCCACATGTAGGAAGGTATTCAGTGGGTATTAGGTATCCGTATTTAAGCTAGCTTAGCGGACAGGACGCCATTTTCGACGCTTCGGCCGATGCAATCCTCGACACACTCCCGCGCAAGCGTCAAGTCCAACCGGCCGACTTAATCATAAATTATTCATATTGACGATTTGCACGTGCTCATGTAAAACATATATGTATAAGGTCACAATACTTATCTACAAATAACAAATTTAGAATATATCCACACAACAACTTTACAGGTTACAAGAGAAAGTCATAGGGCCGCGCGTACAGATAGGTACGGGACAAAAAAGAGATCGCGAACGAGGCAAACCCGCCCACAGGTGATCCTGAGCCCCAGAAACAAAAACGGCCTATCTTGCAGTAGTAAAATAAACATACTCTGAGGTGAGGAGGAGTCTAGTTTCTATTGTAATATAATTTCAATTGAGTTGAATATCATAGTAAGTTCATATAAATAAAATTAAACAGATCAATCATCCACTCCTTCAGGTTACAGTGAGGGCTAATAATGTACCGAGGGAGCCAGGACCCAGCAGCGCTGTGTGCCCCTCTCGCGACCCACCATGTCTAATCTCCCTTGTAGAATTTAGAAAAAAGTTGCCGTGCCTCTCCCGGCCGACTCCTGAATATCCCCTCTCTTTGTAAGTATAAATGATAATATTAGAATACAGAATAAATCTGCGGTAGCCTAGTGGTATGGGTAATGGATGCTGAGATGAGGTCTCGGGTTCGATCCCAGGTTTACCATGGCACACACCAATGACTTGTCGATGCTTTTCGAAGATATGTGTGTATTCATCGCAGGTTTATAAGTGCCCGGTTAATGGCAATAGGCTCGCCACCTATTACATTGGGACCTAAACATAAACTGGCGAAATGTGGGTGCTAGAACCTCTGCCTACCCCTTCGGGGAATACAGGCGTGAGTTTATGTTATGTTATGTCATTAGAATACTCTTAAAAGTTAATGAAATTAAAGAAAAAATATGAAAAACTGGGTTTACTAATGTTTGCCATAATTTAAGATGCCATAATTTCATATGCCATACTGGTATTTGCCATAATTTCATTAGAAATAACGCTTCAGTTGCCATAATCGTGAAATGACATAAAATGACTTTCACTAAATATATTGGTCATAATCGATCAAGTGTCATAATAATTTAAATCCATAAACGTACATATTTGCTATAATTTTCGTTTTCAATAATGACATTTTCCATAACTTTTGTTCACCATAATACAAATAACGATAATTTAGTACAAGCGCCTGCATTTTATATATTAATGAGTAAGTTAATATATTTTTTGCTATTAACATAAATTCACAGTTAAAGTACTAGTATTAGGTAATCTGTGGTAACAGTATGAGGGTAAAATAAAATAAAATAAGACTGACATAAATAGACAGTCCTTATTAAGATTAGTTGCCAATTTACTATTAGACCTCATATGGCGTCAACTAACTAAACTCGATAGAGCCCCACGAAGCGGGGCTCCTACTTCTGGGTGGTTTAAAAAAAAGGCGGGAGCTAAGTGAAGCGGAGCCCCGCCATAGTCTTCTAACCTAAACTATCCGAGTCGGATTGCACTGAGTCGGGGTGTTAACGATAATTAATTTCGACCTAACAATATTATGTATTATTTTCATAATTATTTCAAATTTTGATTATGTCAAGAGTCGATTATGAGATGTGTTACTTATGGAAACTAATTATTATGATATATAATTATGTTGTTATAGTCATTCAGTCATTTTATGGCAAATAAAAATTATCACTGTTATTAGTACAAAATGATAATAGTACAAGTAAATATTATGGTCGGGGATAATTATGGCAAACAATATTAGTGCAAATTAATTTATGGAAAACGAGAGAATATCGAAAAAATGAAGTCTGATTTCTTGTAAAGGAGAAAAAATCTGTATATTGTGTGTGTGCAAAGCATGCCCGTGCTCTAGTGATTTGCAATAAATGCATGCAATAATATATGTACATATCCACATACTCACACATACATTACACATAAAATAAATAAATAGGTACATGAGTTCGCTACATGTCGAAGTATTGTACCGTCTAAATTCAGTCCGTAACCCGCTTATCTGTTGTATAGTGGGGATGTTAGTCGTGGCACCTGGCAGGTTTTTGATTACATGCTGATCCATCAACATGTTCTTGCCAGATGGATGCATGCGTGGGGGTTCGCGTTCGACATATTGGGTCGGCCGAAGCGTCACAAATGGCGTCCTACTCGGATGCAATAAATGTATGTTTGGGATGGGCACATACCTGATATAACTACATATAACTTTGGAGGTGGATGCCTTCTCTGGCGAAAATGTAATGCAATGTTTGTACTTACTGCTACTTGTAAAATAACTGCAATCGATCTATTTGCTGTGCTATTTGTATGTTTTGTTCGTATGTATTGAGGATCTTTTATATTATTGTAGTCGTGAGTAGATAAAATTTCATCTTATTGTGTACCTGTTGAGAGGGTGGACCTGCTCGTGGTTGCTAAAGGCAAAAAAAAAAGAATATTTTTTTTTTGTGTTTATTCATCATCTACTTACAAGTACTAAATATAAAAATCAGGGGTTATTCCATAATGTAAATAAAATTATACTTTCATGAACATTAAGGGTGTCTGGCAAGGGATTTACCACTATGTTAAAGTGTCTGTATATGAATAACGCGATGTCCAATAATATTGTGAAGATAAATACCTTAAAATCACACTTTATTATTTGACGAATATCCATCCATCCATCGTATAACGAAGGTCTGTGGTTCACCGGCTCTTGGTCATTGTGATCCTGATAGTTGAAAATTTCTTAAGGGGTATGACAAATAATACGAATTTTAGTAACAACAAGTAGCAATGGCCGAATTAGTCTAAGACCTATTTCGCCCACGATGGATCGCACCAAAAGGAGCACGTCCTAATATTCCAAGTTCTCAGACTGTACTGCCAGACTTAATGTATTTTCTGACGAACGAAATGTATGCGATTAAGTAGTGTTAGTATGTACTATGATCGCATGCCAAATGCTAGGCGGTCAATTTTCAGGTAATTTATATAAAACTAGCTGTCGGCAACTTTGTCTGCGAATAGCTTGATACTATTTATTAAGTTAAGTTATCGTATATTGCTACTTTATATTAACTCCTATCTTCATGGGCGCTCGCTGCGGGTTCGCTCGGACGAGGTATGCTTTGACAGGTGTGACCTTACTGCGGGCGTCCCACAAGGTGCCGTTCTCTCTCCTCTTCTTTTCTCAATTTTTATTAACACTATCAGTAAAGTTATATCCTCCTATTTTCATCTCTACGCAGATGATTTGCAGCTATATCGCCTTTTTGGGACTGACGAGAGCAATGAAGCCATTACTATAATCAACAAGAACCTGAAAAGTATTAGCACTTGGGCAAAATCTGTCGGATTGCTTGTCAATCCCGCCAAATCCCAGGCACTCATTGTTGATGGTAGATACAGGATGATACAGGATTTCAGGACACCATGCTTCTCTTCCTCCGGTCTATTACAACAACACTTTGATACCGTATACCACTATGGTCAAAAATCTAGGGGTCTATATTGATTGCAAACTGTCGTGGACTAAGCATATCACCGAAGTTAGCTGAAAAATGTTTGGTACGCACCACTCTCTTAAGCACCTTCAGAATTTTCTTCCTTTTAAGGCCTGAATCTGTCTTGCTCAATCTCTTCTCCTTCCCCTATTAGTCTATGCTGATGTCACCTTTCTCGACGCAACCGAAGAACTCTGGAACAAGCTGGAAAAGTTACAAAATCTATGTATCCGGTTCATATTCGGTCTAAGAAAGTGGTTACCAATTCGGCGGCGTCGAGATGTTCACATTCTTGCCTCACTCTTTTCTGTTCTTCATAATCCCAAATCTTCTATATATCTTCGTGAGCGCTTTGAGTTTCTTGTCCCCAGGGGTAAACCCTGTCGCACTTCATCTTCTCTACTACTTCGAATTCCGTCCCATAGTTCTTCTTACTATGACTATTCCTTTACTGTCTCTGCTGTGTGGTTGTGGAACTCTCTTTTTCATTCCATACGCGACAGTCCTTCTTTAAATATCTTTAAAAAACGAACGAGTGATTGCTTTCTCTATCAACAATAGCAGTACTGTATAATTATGTATATATGTAGGTATATGTATGTATGCATGTATGTTACGTATCGGAGCCGACGCATGACCTCAATCACTGCACGAGGCCTGAACCAGCAGTTTCAACGTCGTGACCTCAATCACTTCACGAGACCTGAACCATCAGTTCCAACGTCGTGACCTCAATCACTACACGGGGCCTGAACCAGCAGTTTCAACGTCGTGACCTCAATAATCGCTACATGAGGCTTGAGCCAGCAGTTTCAGAAAGTCAGGCACAAGGCGCCGCATCAGCACTGGTGACCGGCCACGTTTCGCATACCTTTGACCTCATGTACATCTTATATAAGGATATCGTTGCAGAGCAGAGCGTCGTTAGTAATAGACAGTAGTAATAATCGGTAGTAATGTTTTAAGGGGCCAGATCGTGAAAATCACCGAAAAGAGTGTTACAATTTTTCATATTTAACCTATTTAGATATGATTGATATCAATGATACTTTGTATATATTACAATCAAAGACTAAAAATTATGGTATGCTTATATTAAACTCTTAAAACCTAATAGTTGTTAAATAATAAACGTCAACAAACGCACAAAATTGAGAAAAAATGCAAAAACATGCCTTCGTATTTTTCAGATTTAACCCAATAAATCAACACAAATTGATAAAAAGAAACACTTTTTGATCACTGAAGAAACCAATAAAATACAGCGTGTACGTTTTTTGTACCTTTACAAACAAGGACTTCCTCTTTTAAAGCCCTAAAATCTAGATATATTTTACGTAAATTCTCCATACAGGCTAAGTGAAATAGGCTCCAGTTTTTGAATAAATTCATATTGAAAATGAGTGACTTTAGTAATGAACCGGTATACATTTGAAAGTCAAAGACTTTTTGATAGGGAAGACAAAACTTATTTGATAATACATTTAGTAATCAATCTAAAAAATCACTTCAAAGTTACTGAAAAACGCGTAAAATAGTGTCTTTTTTCTGCCATATTGTTTCTCATCGCCCGTCAGTCGCCCACGGGCCTTCGAAGCAGAACCACGTCTCTTTGGCGCGTGATGACAGTTCATGCATACACAAATAGGCCTACCAAGAAATATATGAAATGAAAAAAGGCGCCACCGTCTTCATTAATCATTTGGACGGCAATAAAATAGTATGCATTTTACAGTGACAACCATAGTTCCGATTTTAGCCATTTCATACTTTCGTTGGTACATTTATAGCATAATGTTTCAGATTTTGACATACTTGCTTTAAGGTTTGAACTGTAAAGTTGGGGATATACCTAGTTAAAATATTTTTTGTAGAAACAATATTTTTAGGTTCTGTTGTAATGAAATTATAATTAGATACTAACTTCATGGTCTATTTTATATGATTGTATAGGTAAGTATATATGTATATTGTGAAGTAGCTGTTTCCGAAAACATTAGTAATAAAAAAAGTTTCGTTGGCTTATGTTACTCGTATATTAAAGATACTGATTCATATGTAGCAGCATCACTAGAGTCGCAGGAGTCGCGGGTATCAGTTAGTGCGACCACCAGTAGACCTGGTGCACTGGATTAGAAGCCATATGTATCGCAATGTCGCAGATACGCAAGAGAGCCGCCTTCATTGGTACGATCACGTCAATCTGCGTCTGATCGATAAGGAGCGAATGTCCGAGTGCCATCACTACGACGCGAGCAACGTCACGGGACTTCACACGCTCACCGAGTGGCCGGCAAGGCGGGAGCTTGGGGCGGCACTGGGAGTGAGAGTTCTCATCCTTGCCACCTTGCTCACGGCGAGCGATGGTCCACTGTGCGGACGCGTGGGTGGCCAGCGTCTCCTTCTGCGTCCTCCTTTTTTTTTTCTTTCTATTGGTCGTGAAGGAGACGGCGGAACGGGAGTGGCGGCGTGAGAGAGAGAGACTTACAGATCACACCACCCGCGTGCGCAGGCAACTCGGGTGTCGGAGGGCACAGACTGACCTCCGTCCCTCATGAGCGCGGGCCTGGGGCTGACGGGTAGAGCCGCCTGTCACCCCAGCAGAAGCAGGCCACGGCGGCGGCGTGCTAAGAAGCGCGCCTCCCCACTCTGGGGCGAGTCGTGGTTGTCCCTCCTCCCGAAGAGGGCCAGACCGCAAGGGATGGCCCTGATGGTCAGCCGGGGTGCGAGGGATATGCCTAAGACAACCTCACCTCCGGCCTAGCACCACAACCCTCAGTCGGCGTGCGGTTTTAGTCGGTTCAAGTACGACATAACCTCCCCACCCGGCTCCAGCCGGGGAGGAAATGTAGGAAGAAGAGCTGCAAGACGGACCCTGAAACTGTGCAATTGGGTTGCTAGGAGCCAGCAGGAGCGCCGTATTCGTGTCCTCTGTGATGGATATAACCCACTCTCTTTCTTTAGCTTTCATTGCTATGCACATGATAGCACCTTACACGAGAGTTATCACGGAAATCCTGCGGCTGCACAGTCTGATATCGATGAGAAAGGGTAGCTTCTTGTCACTGAGATTGACCGGATCCTGGACCACATTTTGCAATGGCGCTCTGAGAACTTGGTGGAGTTCAATGCTAAGAAGACGCAGGCACAGCAAAGGTATTTTATTTTCTTCCACTATTCCACTCTTCAGAGCACGCCACTACCACTAAACGACAATCGGATCGGCATCTAGTAAGCTCGTCAAGCTGAGTGCCACCATTGTTAACTAGTAGCGTATTTGTAATGGTGGCCCTTTCTTGACACTTTGCCTCTATCTAACCGTCAGGCGACGAGAAGTCAAATTGTCGTGCTCGGCTCCTATACATTTAGATTAATATGCGCGCTCTATACATAAAATCTAAACTAATGTGATCTTCGGTATCTCGTAGTTTGATATTTCGTACAGGTTTGAACTTCGGAATTTTGTAATTCGGGATTTTAAATATCGTTTTTTTGTACGTAACCGGTAGGTATGGTCTACGACTACGCGGTGTCTACGCGGTGGGCATTTTAATTTTATGAGTATTTTCAGTATCCTCAGATATCAAAAATTAGGTGTAGGTATGTCCCCAGCCTTATTTTGTTCGAAATCTCATAATCTCTGCGAAAAGTTTAACATGCTATGTATGACACTGAAACAAAAGACATGCCAATGACGTCACGTAACATAATATGACAGGGATGAATGTATAAGAAGAAAAGAGATACGAAATGTAATTGACAGACGTAATACGTCACAATAAATCATATTACTCAAAAATGCACTCTAACCACAAGGCTTAAAATAGTTTTTTCATCATTGGTAAGACAATTTTCATCATTATTTTAACTGGTAAAGTGCGTCTAGCAGCCCACTGTGCATCTCGGTGATGTGTGCGTGCACGGCTGCGTCTGTATTTTGACAGATTTTGAGTCGTGCGCTCCGCGGACCCGGTCCTTAATGGTTATAAGTAGTTGTTACCAGTTAGATTAAATAGAATGTAGTTTTAACATCGAACTCATTCTCTTAGGCTAGTACAGGGTAATGTGTCTCTAACATCAAACGCATTCACCCCCTTAGGCTAGTTAGAGAAATAAGTATAATAAATCTCGTTTTAAGTGATTCTAGTTTACTTCTTGTACCCTCTGGTCGCGGGGTTTGTGGTATATGTATGTAGGTATATGTATGTATATAATATTCTTAATTATTTCTACTGTACTGTATGTGTATGTAGGTCTAAGATGTTTATACATGTATGTAAGTATTTAATGCCTTTGTCAGGAGTATACCTTTCGTATACCCCTTCATTATAAAAACTTGACATTTATTGTATACAAGACTTTTGCCTTTCACTGGATTGCTATGCCTCTGTGCACTCCCGGGTTTACTGGAAGAGAACTCAACCTTGAGTCAAGCTCGCCTTTGTACATTTACTATTTCTTTTCTTTGTTTAAATGCCTTGCAAGTGTACAATAAAGTATAAATAAATAAATTGAAGATGTAAGCTATCCTATTTTTCAAGTTTGATCAAACTGCACACGGTGTGCAAAGGAGGACGGCCGCGTTGTATGGAGCCTCGGCTCAGGCGTGTACATTTTTTTATTTAATACTGCTATTTGGTAGGTGAAGCTATGTATATACCAATAATATTAATAGTTTAGTACCAACTTAATTTAAATTCCACATTAGCAGAAGAATCGGGTTATCCATGTTCAAGCGTAAGTCTTCGTGTGAGCGGGTGCAGTATCCAAAGAATTGCCAGGGTCAACGTTTAAAGAAGATACAGGGTCCAAAAGCAAGCCAGGGTCGTCGTAAGAGTTTTTGACTTAACATATATATTTTTATCTATGGACATAACTGTGGTTGAGTGTTATTAGAGTAAGAAAATAAAATACCCATGCGCTTTATAATTTTTCATGTCAATTTATTTTTAGGTATACATTTTGGTCTCAAATAAAAAATGTTTTGATAGTAAATGAAAAATAATCATAACTTATGAGTGTTACAGTCTTTGACAATATCTTGATAATTATATTTTTATTTATTAGTCAGTGGTTTTATTTTATTTTTCCATCGATTTTCATGTGTGCAACATTAACTGCCTTTTTGATAATGAATGTATCCATTTATTGTGCTTAATCATATTATATACTTCCAAATACTTTTTCAATATGGATTTGCTTGATACTACAATATTGTGCCTAATATTATTGCACAATAAAAGAAGACTATAATCCTTTTCGTTTTGCTACGAAACAGCTGCACAGCAGAAAGCCGACTCTGGCCGTCCTCCTTTGATTAAAATCGGTTAAGTAGTTCAGGAGTCCATCGCGGACAAACAACTTGACACGTGATTTATAAATAAGGAAAATTTGCAAACAAAATGAATAAATACAACAATAAATAACAAATATTCGAGGGTATGCTACGCAGCGCCATTAAACATATTATTAAAAATACAACAAACAAGTGTCATGTTAAAAAGTCAATGTTTTAAGATCGTATTCTTGTAGGTATAAATAGATGACTCCTTGCCAAATTCGTCGCAGTCAGTTCGTGTAATTATTCATACAATGTCAAGTAGAGTCTTTTTTATATGCTTTATACTAAACTTAGGTAAGTAAGTTATTCGATTCGTAGCAAAATTCAAAATAGTTGCATCTGTAGGTCTTCATTGGAGATATAAAAATGAACTTTAATAATGCAAAATTACCTATTTTTAAACCATTTTTTTGCAATTCTGGTCTATTTGTTTGGAATACCCGCAAAAAAAGACGCACGTCTGTGATAGAACAGTCTTAGTCAGACCTAAAAACTTCCATATTGTAGATTGCAGTGGGTTAAGTGAAACCGAAGGTAACAAAGAACAAATGATTAAAAAATAAAAAATCCCGACTGCCGCTGAAAATAGCGAAATAAGTTTGATAGCAGGCGGTATCCATTTACTAATCATAAACCGAAACAAAATTAATGCTATCAAACTTATTTCGCTCTTTTCAGTGGCAGTTGGGTTTTTTATTTTTTTATCATTTTGTTTTATTTTATACTTTTTAGTTATGATATGAATGTATATCTTTTTGTAATCTCCTTCTAATTTCCTTCATTTTGATACCCTATTCGATAAGTTTGAGTCAAAAATATTTTTGACAACATACGTTGTGGCGCCAAAAATCCGCCATTTGATTTTCTCGAAATTTTAATATACCTGGTGTCACTCACACAATCACGGCGAATTAAATGACAAATCCATGAAGCCGTTCAGGTTGTACGCCGTGCCAAATAAATGGACATACATACATACATAGATACATACGTGGTCTCAAAAAACATTACCCTCCTTCCTTCGGCAGTCGGTTAGTAATGATTACTTATTAACATCCACGCGGATGGTGCCGTGGGCATCATCTGGTTATAAAAATATTAATGTTCTCACCATTGTGTATATATGATTTAAACAGTTCTTTTTACATTTTAGTCCCGTTTGGTAACTGCTGGATGTATTACGAGACTTTAACGGATTATAGGATGAATTTGACATCAATGGGAGAGGAAAAAAGTATGTATATTCTTTGTGTGTAATTTTCAAAAAAATATCTTGCAACACACATAAAAACATTTAATAGATAAAAAGAAACTGTATAAAAACAACGTAGAAACTACAGTGTTTCTGAATTAATCGGTTCAAAATGCAATAAGTAGGCATTCTTATGAAATCTTTTTCCAACAAAATTGATGCATTAATTTTATAAGGGAACACCCAGAAATGTGGTTTAATTCGTGATTCGATCTGACTTTCTAACCATTTTTCAGCACACCTTCATTCTGAATATACATATGGTAATTGTAAAAGGGGCAATATTAAATTCTATACACACATTCACTTGGACAGTCTGGAATTTTTAGGAAAACTCTTCGTGCGGGTAAGTAACTAATATCAACAAAAACTAGATTAGCAGGGTGAGTGCAGCCTCTTTAGCAAACCAATAAATCTGCTGATGAAAGGACGAAGCTCTGTCGCAGATTTCCGTTTAGACGTTGAGTGTCATCTGACCTGATGGTATTGGCACCTGTTTCAGCAGGAACAGACTGGCTCGAATATGACTATTCTCATATAGGGTCGTTTTCAGGGTTCCATACCCAAAGGGCTAAAACGCAATACTAACACAGTAAGTAACCTTACAGTAGGTAGTTCATCGCGTTTGATATTTGCGGAACTGCGCCTTTTGCAGTTTTGTCAGGGTTGTCATTTTAGTTTTTTTTTAACTAGCTTTTGCCCGCAGCTCTGCCAGCGTGGATGTCGGATTCCGGTAATTATTCGTAATTTTCTCGCCGTCAAAACCATCATTGAGGTTTAACGAATATAAAGAAAAAGAATTGGCCAAATTGGTCCAGGCCTTGTTGAGTTATGGGCTTACCAACACATTTAGCGATTTATTTTTATATTATGGATTTATTTTCTGTCAATTTATATAAGCCCTTTTAGTCTCTTTACTCTCTCAAGGCACATTAACTCAAGCTAATATAATTAACTAGCTGATGCCCGCAGATCCGCTCGTATGAATGTCGCATAAATATTGCGTCGTTTGGTCATATCTCCGGTTCAACTCAACCAATTATGATCAAACAAACGTAATATTCTAAGTCTTTGAATTTGATTCCGGTTCGTTTCAGGTTCGCATTTGAAATTGAATTTCGATAATATTTCGATTCCACGACCTTTAAACGGGTACCATGAATGCCATGTTTTTGCGTTCATAACGTACCTTCGTCATTTATATATCAAATGAAAGTTATTTTTTCTCTTTCTTATGCTTCACGGCACACGGCAGCACTATTCAATGCGGCTGCTAATATTGCAGCCCCAATATTGCAACCGGGTGCCTCTATTTTGCGGCCACATTAAAAAGTGCTGCCGTATATCATAAAAAGCAACAAAAATTAGCTTTCATTTGATAAGTAAATGATAAATGCATATTATGAATATAATTATTATGTTATTCTCTTTTACGGTACTTAAAACATTTCCGAACTTCAACAGCCGGCTGGCTGCCCCTATTTGCAGCCACATTGAATAGTGCTACCACGATTAGGTACTCTGTCTAGACGGCATCGTTGACAGACTGTATTTAGTACGTACGCAGTAGTAACGATTCACGTTAGATTATGATAGTATTAAGACTCCACTGTCCTCTGTCTGTCTGTCTGTCATTAGACTGTATCTCATGAACCATGATAGCTAAATAGTCAATAGATATTAACAGATGATACTAAATACAAAAAATAAAATATACGAAAAAATAAAATGAATACAACAAAATGTTCTTTCGCCGTTTTTTGCTCGATATTATAATTTGTCCTTATTATCTTTCCAGGGTTGGCTGGATATTAGGAGAATACCTACCTGTATAATACTACGGGCCAGGTCGTTTTTTCATGATCAGCTACAGGCTACGACGTATCCTTTTCAGATCTGTGTGCCTCGCATCGTTTACTGTCATACGCATATGAGATATAGATATTACTATTATGAATGGTACATACCATACAGTTATGCTGGAGGCATGGACTGGGACTTGTATTTTTATGGTTCCCCTTATCTTACGTGGTTATGAGTGTATGGTTACACGGAGTAGGTACAACTGAGTTCAAAAATTTATAATATTTACAATTCAAAGTGGTGTGCACTATAAACTTGTCATACTTGTGCCAAAACCCGACGTTTTATTTCAATTTCTTACAAAATACATACAATGCAGAAAGGTAGATATAGGTACCTATACTGTATTTGGTGCAGCATGATTTAATTCCACCGGTAAGGTATTAACATAGGTAAGTATGTATAAAAACTTTACACAAGTCAAACGATGAAGGAAGACTCCTTTACTTTTCCCATTTTCCTATGTCACCTATACCCAATTTTCCATTTACGGTTACGGTAATAAGGGATCAGTGTTTTGTCGTGTATTTCAAGCATTCACACCGATATTTATGATGGTTGTACTTCTTAATCAAACACTTTCAACAGCCAACGTTAGCCTTAAAAATATGACTAAATGATTCCCATATTGCAAAATTGCTAGTAGTACGTAAAATAATAAAATTCTTACTAACAGTATATGCTCCTGTACCCCGTTTAGCTAGAGAACTAGTACCGTACCTGTAAATAATAATTAATAGCAATTTCAGACAAATTTAACTGCATCATCATCCACATAGAGACGTTAGTCCTGATTGCATCCGAGGCCACGGTGCCCTCGGAGCTCAGGGTCCGTCTTCCGGTTCTTCCTCCTCCACTTCGCACGATCTTGGGCGTCCATGGTAGTGAGACCGTTTTCACGCATGTCACCTTCCACGACGCCAAGCCAGCACTTCTTGGGCCTACCCCTTCTACCTGGACCCGGTGGGGGCGCCATTGCCAGGCATTTGTTACCCACGTAGCGTGGCGGTTTCCGCAAGACGTGGCCGCACCAGCGGAGGCGGCTCTCTTGCATTCAGACAAAATTTAACTGCAATTAAGAAAAATAAGAAGCAAAAATCCCGACTGCTGTCTAAACAAGTAATAACAAAGTCACAGAGGAAAAGTAATAAGACAACACTGTTTAAGTTAGTTATATTAAATTTAGTTTATATTAGCGATAAGAGATGGCGCCACTGGAAAAATTGAATCGCGCTATGGTTTGGTCAGTGGTCGTCGCATATAAGCCCGCGGAACTACATTTTTGTTGAACGCTTATATACAGTACTATCTTTCATAGTTATTACATCAATAGTATTTGCAGTAAGTCGTTTCATTTCACGGACCTAGTAACAATTCGTACATGGTCCTTCGAGCCGGATACTAGCACGTGTGTGTGTACAGTGTTGAGTGTTTCGTGAAGACGGTCTCGTCGGCGTAGAAACCAGTGATGGATTGTCACTGACGCGCCCGCATTCCTGAACCGGGATGCAGAGCAGTGCAGGGCAACAGTGAAGTGAAGTCTGAAGCCTTGTGGAGAAGTGGAGGCAGCGTTTCGGCGGTACGGCCAAGCAGGTGGCGCTAGTAGCAGCTACCAGTCAGCGAACCAGTGTTGCTGAAGAGTCGAGGATCGATGTGGTGAGAAAGTGAAGTGTGTGGAGCAATATTGTGAGTACTTTACGTTATTAAAATTTGCAAGTCAAGTTTTCAAGAGATTAAAATCAACAGACTATTGAACATTAATTTATAGTGTGTCTTTACGTTATTAAATTTTGCAAGTCAAGTTCCAAGAGATTAAAATCAACATAGACTATTGAATATTAATTTGTATTTGTAGTGTATCTGTCAGTGTAACTTAGTAAATTTCATGTTTGTCAGTATATGCATGCTTTAGGACTTAGAATAATTAAGGAAAAAAGGTTGAGACGGGGAACCTATGCCCGATTTCGTGTAGATAACAAGTTAATTTAAAACACTTGTAAAATTTTAAAAAGTTTGCAACACTTAGAAAATTTGTCAAAAAATATTACGATCAATTTTTAGACTTCCAATTTGGTTTAAAGCATATTGTTTATAGCTTTATACTCATTACAATGGAAGCCTTGTACAAATTACAAAGCGCTAAAAAGCTGGCTATTGAAAAGGCAGAAATTTGTTTTAAAAAATCACCTAAAGATAGGCTCACGAAGTCATATATTGAAACGCGATTGGAGGCACTTGAAGTGGCATGGACTAGTTTTTTAAATAATCATGACAGCATAGTGCAGGCTGCCACGGACACTCAGATGGTATCTGATAAGTATTTCGTAAACAATGTATATCAGGAAACAGAGGAAGTCTATATTAATTATAAATGTAAACTTAAAGACGGCTTAAATCAGTTTGCCGATACCAAGCCATCAATACAGAGTGTTAAGTCGAAGTCCATAGAGAATGCAGTCAAGTTGCCGAAAATCAGTATTAGTAAATTTTCTGGCAATTACTCAGAATGGCCAACATTCAAGGACTTGTTTACTTCCTTGATACACAATAATATTAATTTAGAAGATGTACAAAAAATGCACTATCTAAAAGGTTTACTGTCAGGGGAGGCAGAGCAACTAGTTAGGCATATTCCGGTGACATCGAGCAATTACAAGGAGTGTTGGTCTTTGTTAAATAATAGATTTAATAATAAGCGATTTTTGTCTAACTGTTTACTCCAAAGGTTCATGTCCCAATCCAAGGTTATGGAGGATTCTAACAGTATAAAGAGTCTATTGGACACTACGATGGAATGCCTCAATGGTTTGAAAAATCTCGGAATTGATGTAAGCACATGGGATATTTTAATTATTTACATTGTCAGTTCAAAACTTGACATTGAGTCCCGGAAACAATGGGAAAACATAGTTTGCGCGAATGAAGAATTACCGACATTTGTGCAATTCAGAGATTTTTTGGAAACCAGATTTCGAGCACTCGAGTTTTTAGATACCAAGCCGAACAAATCTAAACCGAATGTAAATTTTGGCAATAAACCAAAGGTTCACCATGTTACTACCACCAATGATGATCATAATCATAATAGTGTAGACACATTATCTTGTCCATTTTGTAAAGAGAGCCACAAAATTTCTAATTGTAAACAATTTGCTAAGGAAAGTTACGAATCTCGTCATGACTTTGCACGAACCAGGCGCTTGTGTTTTAATTGTTTAAATTCTAATCACTCCATAAAGTTCTGTCGTCAAAATAGCACCTGCCGTATATGTAAACGCAGACATCATTCATTGTTGCACCCCAAATCAACCCATAACTCAACCGATTCTAATAATAGTTCCAATACAGCAGGTGAGGTTAAAGCAGCTGTGTCAAACGTTCAGGCACAGTTAACAGTGAGTGAACCATCCACTTCAACAGATATTGTATCACATTTTGCTAAAGGGTCGATACCTTGTCAAGTTTTGTTGGCCACTGCTCTTGTCGAAGCACAGACAAGAAATGGTTCGACACAATCGCTGAGAGTGCTATTAGATCAGGGATCTCAGGCATCATTCATAGCAGACTCAGCAGTGCAACTACTCGGTCTTAAGAAAAAACCGATCAAGTCGGTAATTTCGGGAATAGGCGGTGAGCAGAGTACTTCGGTTTCTAAGTTTACAGTCACAATGACTATTCAGTCGCGCTTAGACCCTAATTTTAGTATCCAAGTTAAGGCATTTGTACTAGGTACTATTACATCGTTGTTACCCTCTAGAAAAATAAATTATGTTGACTGGTCAGAGTTGAAGGCTTTAACTTTAGCCGATCCAGAATTCCACACGCCAAATAAGATAGACGTCTTACTTGGGGCTGAAATCTACGGAAGGGTTCTAAGAGAGGGTTTGATACGTGGGCGACCAGATACACCTGTCGCTCAGAACACAGCACTAGGCTGGATCCTTTCCGGGCAGATTTCGTCAGATAACAATAGTGTAGTTTGTAGTTACCATGCCATTAATAGTGAATTGGATCAGCCCGATGATAACACACTCTTGCGACAGTTCTGGGAGATTGAAACACGTATTCCTGGAAAGAAAATACTTTCTATTGATGAGCAGCGTTGTGAAGACATTTTTTCTCGCAGTACTTACCGTGATGAAGAGGGAAGATATGTAGTCAACCTTCCGTTTCGGGTTGAAGATCCGCAATCTCAATATGGAGGCTCCAGAGACCTCGCCATAAGAAGATTTCAGCTCCTTGAAAACAAATTCAAGAAGAATCCGCAAATCAAGGCTCAATACTCTGATGTCTTTCATGAATACATCAACCTTGGTCACATGAAACCACTACACAGCGAAGACCTGAAAAAACATACAGCAGTGTACTTACCGCATCACGCAGTGGTACGTGAAGATAAAATCACCACCAAGGTTCGAATAGTTTTCGATGCATCAATGAAGGGGTTGAATGGAGTGTCTCTGAACGATGATCTCATGGTAGGTCCCACATTGCAACCTCCACTACGTCACATCATTATGAGATGGAGAATGCATCCCATAAGTCTCTGTGCTGACATTGTAAAGATGTACAGGCAAGTGAAGGTTACTCCTGAACACACAGACTTTCAGCGGGTAGTGTGGCGGGATAATCCAGAATCTGAAATAAAAGAATACGCAATTGAAAGAGTTACCTTTGGTACAGCATCAGCTCCTTACCTCGCAGTGAAGTCCTTGCAACAGTTGGCGATCGACGAAGGTGCAGGTTACCCGGGATTATCTGAAAAAATAATAAATGATTATTACGTTGATGACCTAATGACTGGTTGTCAATCAATTGAAGAAGGTATAATCATATATAACCAAATGAAAGAAGTACTTACCAAGGGTGGATTCCAACTGCAGAAATGGGTCAGTAGTTGTGATGGCCTTCATGAGAAATTACAGGATACTCAAATACAAGGGAATCAGGAAAGAAAGGACATCAAGCAGGATAATGTCATAAAAATATTAGGAATTTCATGGGATCGAGAAACCGATGAATTCAAGTACAGTATAAAACTTACCAGTCAAGAGACCCCTGCAACCAAGAGAAAAGTCATTTCTGACATTTCCCGTCTATTCGATCCACTTGGTTGGGCAGCTCCTTGTATCATTTTGTTTAAAATATTTATTCAAAGAATTTGGTTGTCTGGATTAGATTGGGATGAAGACCTAACACCAGAATTGATGACAGATTGGGAGAACTATCGTAACAATCTTCTGCAAATCGATAAGTTTAGCATTCCACGATGGGTTAACCGAAAGGCCGATGACCTGTCTGTAGAGCTGCACGGTTTTTGTGACGCTTCTCTTGCAGCCTATGCTGCAGTTATTTATTTGAGGGTTGTTGATGCGAATAAAGTTATTCACAGCAATCTTATCACATCTCACACAAGAGTTGCACCGGTTAAGCAACAGTCAATTCCTCGCTTGGAACTTATGGGAGCAGTTTTATTGTCGGAACTCATCGTGGAAGTAGCTGAGGTAATGGGCATTCCGCTCTCTCAAATACATGCCTGGACTGACTCATCAGTGGTCTTAGCATGGTTGAGCCGTCACCCCAGCCATTGGACTACATTCGTAGGAAACAGAGTTTCCACCATTCTCTCCCATTTAGACAATTCACACTGGGCTCATGTCCAGACATCGGAAAATCCTGCCGATGTTGCATCCAGGGGTACGACACCACAAGAGCTCGCTGGTAATAAGTTGTGGATTAAAGGCCCCTCCTGGCTTCACAACGAAGTTATTGAGTACCCGAGGCCGAAATCTATCGAGCTCACCACAGAGCTAAGAGCGGTTAAAGCACATGTTGCTACAGAAAGCCCTCACGAAGATTCCTTTTGGACAAAGTTCTCTTCATTTCAGAGATTGGTTCGGGTCATTGCGTACTGTAGGAGAGTTTTGAAATGGAGGAAACAAGAAGATAAGAGTAAAGAGAGATATGAGACGTATTTAACAGCTCTTGAAGTTGAAGAAGCCACATACGTATGCATTAAACACATTCAACAGAGAGAATTCAATGAAGATATTAAGGATGTAAAAACAACCGGTCATGTAAAATCACGGAGTAAATTGAAATCCCTCTGTCCGATTATAGATAATAATGGAATTCTACGCGTTAGTGGCCGCTTACACAATGCGCACTTGGATGAAGACACTAAATGTCCCATAATCTTACCTCATAGTAGTCACATCACCGATCTACTAATTGATGAAGCTCACAAGAGAACTCTACATGGAGGTCCAACATTAATGTTGAGTCATTTGCGTACCAAGTATTGGATTATTTCAGCCAAGACGAAAGTCAAGGCTTACGTACGCAAATGTGTGAAATGCAGGCGGTATTCAGCAGCTACTCCAACCCAGCTAATGGGTCAGTTACCGTCTAGTAGAGTGACTCCAACGAGGCCATTTCTGCACAGCGGCGTTGATTTCGCTGGTCCTATCAGCATTAGGACTAGCAAGGGCCGTGGTCACCACTCACATAAGGGTTATATTTGTCTATTCGTTTGCATGGTGACCAAGGCAGTCCATCTGGAGGCGATTAGTGATTTGTCTTCTCAAGGCTTCATCGCCGGCTTTAAAAGGTTTGTCTCTCGACGAGGCATTGTCAGCGACATTTGGAGTGACAATGGCACGAATTTTGTCGGTGCCTCCAAAGAACTTCAGCATTTAGTAGCTGCAGAGAAGTCGTCTGTGGCAGTGGAAATTAGGGAATGGTTAAGTAATAATAAGACTACTTGGCATTTTATTCCACCTCATTCCCCAAACTTTGGCGGTTTATGGGAGGCTGGAGTCAAATCGACCAAATTCCACCTGAGACGTGTTATAGGAGACTCCACTTTGACTTTCGAGGAAATGTCTACCCTTTTAACTCAAGTGGAAGCATGTCTCAACTCTCGACCGTTGTCAATGATGTCTGAGAATCCCAACGATCCCACTCCCTTGACACCTGGTCATTTTTTAATCGGGGAGTCACTGATAGCGGTACCTGAACGTAATTATGAAAACGCGAATATGAGTAATTTGAGACGTTGGCAGGTTATTCAATGTATGTTGCAAAATTTTTGGCGACGGTGGTCAAATGAATATTTGACGTATTTGGTGCACCGTTACAAATGGTGTAAGCACCTCGCAGAGCCTGGTGTTGGAGATATAGTTTTAATCAAGGAGGATAATTTACCTCCTGCCCGTTGGCTTTTAGGTAAGGTAGTTGAAAAGCATCCTGGGTTGGACAAAGTCACGAGAGTAGTAACGCTTAAATGTAAGGGAACACTCATCAAGCGTCCAGTTTCAAGATTATGTATTTTGCCAGTCACAACTTAGAGTTATCACTTAATACACACGTGGTTAAGATTTTTGTTTAGTTTATTTACAGTCCATTTATAATGTTATTAGTTTAAAGTTTCTCAGTTTAGCCCCTGACCTCATGGTGGGCGGTTTGTTTGTTAAGAACAAAATTATGTTCTTGGTGGGCGGTATGTTTAAGTTAGTTATATTAAATTTAGTTTATATTAGCGATAAGAGATGGCGCCACTGGAAAAATTGAATCGCGCTATGGTTTGGTCAGTGGTCGTCGCATATAAGCCCGCGGAACTACATTTTTGTTGAACGCTTATATACAGTACTATCTTTCATAGTTATTACATCAATAGTATTTGCAGTAAGTCGTTTCATTTCACGGACCTAGTAACAATTCGTACAACACATAACATTATAAATGTTTATAAATAACAGCAAATCGTTTGTTAATAATTAAATGAGAACAACATTAGATATTTATGAATTTAATTTTATCAACAAGAGTGTGAACTAGATCATTATATCACTGGAGAAATTGGAATTCAGATCAAATATGTATTGACCACATAATATACCTATAATGAGTGAGAAATACCGGGAGCTTCCATCTTCCTCGCATCTGAAGCTTTCAGCTTGGGGTCCGCTTTACCAGTCTTACTGAGAATTTGACTAAACTACGATATATTCTGTGAAGCGACTATCATATGACCTTCACAAAACCCAAAGGCGATGTCTAAACATTACCGCTAGACCAGTTGTTGGACTTTTGAGGGTACCAACTATCCGTAACGACTGTCATAGATGTTCATATAGCAACCGATACCGACGACCTGACCTTCGGTAGGATAGGCTTTTCTTGCATACACCTAAGGATAGGATGGTGAGACTCATCACCCCACAAATTATTAGCGAAGATAAAACAGAATGCATATTATGCTGTTTGGACAAATACTTTTACGATGAGCGAGACACATAGCCAAATGATTTTTATCACTAACAATTAAAAAAAATCGTATTTTACCCTTGGACACTCTCAATCACCATGCTTGTTTTATAGTTTCAAGGGCGGTTCACTTCCAAAACGTTTTTGGTTCATGTTTAGAACATTCCATATATTTTTAGTATTTTTCAGTTGCAATATTCTGTGCATCGCGTTGTTTTAGTTATAACATTATATTATTTCTTGTGATCTTGGGCTTGAAACTAGTGGAACAGATATGCAGTCATATTCATACGACTCTAGTAAAACATAACTTCGATATTGAATTAACAAGACGTCTTCATCATCACTGGTGTCACTATGTTCAATAACTTCATCCTGCTGCGAATGCACAGACATATTATCCCCAATTTCTGACAGTTCAAGTTTTGGTTCAAGAATATTTTACATCAGAACTTACAATGGCATCCGTAAGGCATGCTATTTATGCCAAAAAATGCTATTCTTCCATTAGGGGAAGGTTCATATCTGACGGAACAACCGATGCTACGTTAGTGCGTCGAGTGTGAACGGTCAAGTGTTTTTCTATACATTTGTCTGTTCTGGCGTTATGCAACCGATAATACGCGACGCATGTTCCGTCAGATATGAACCTTCCCTAGGCCGTTGAAAAAATAAAAATGTAAAAGAATAGTGGGGTGATCGGTCACCCCAGTGATTTTGATATATTAACCTATATCAAAATCAGTGGCATATGCAACTTATAACGTATGCATAGGTAAGAGAATAAAGAAAAGCTCAACTACGGGCAATTAACATATAAAAGTTATCACGTCTTCTTTGCACGCGAGGGGTGATGAGTTACCCCTCCTATCCTTCCGTAGGTTAACGTGCTCTCCGAGGCACGATCAGACCAATGCAAATACCCATATTCATGCATAGAAATATTTGCGCTGAGCGGGGATCGAACACGCCCCTACTGCTTAGCGGCCACGTTGACTACCGCCACGCCACGGTAGCTGTGGAGTGAGAAATATCATTATTATGTAGAAAACATCATACACTATAATTCAAATGTATTATATTATACAAGTTGCTATCAATTAAATACAGTATTATGCTAACTAAAATACTAAATGTACAGGGGTGGAAGAGACTGTAACTTGAGGCTTTGTAGAATTCCTCCCCATCGACCTCTACCGGTACCGTGCCCAAAAGGCTGGCGGCATTACCCCGCTGAATAGCGATAGCAATTCTTTGAGCGAGGCAAAGACCAGCCAATTAGACGCTTCGCTATATCTTTGAAAAGCGCGTGAGCACTTGGACCCTAATATGACCCGAATATTATTGTGCATTTTAAAATAGCCGTAATAAAATAATTATGCATGTAGACTTGGCAAACAGAATCTAGGCATATTTTGCATTTCACAAAAGAAAACTTTATCTGTGACATAGATGTTTTGTTGAATGAGTTATTATTATATTTGTGAGAAATCAAATGAGTTGTCAAGATTCTTCTCTTATAAAATAGTTGCAATTAATATTTTCTTTACATTCTGTCTTGGCTATTAGCACAATGAGAGTTATACTACCCGCAACATGTTTTATTCTAATATGTGGTACGTGTTTTCTTTATCATTCATGTAAGTAGGCGGGATTTTGGGGCATACAACCAATCGAGATTCTCGGGGTCCAAGTCAATCTCACATGCAAGCTTGTTACTTGACGGATGAGACTCTTGAGAGCAGATTTCCTTCTGAGGGTTGGCATTAACTTCAGTAAAACCCAAAACAAACCAAATCGCTGATGAAATCCGTCTAGGCAAGTATAAAGTTATAGAATTGGTATAAAAATGGAAACCCTTTTGTATTTCAGTAACATGTGCTTCTGGTTGGCGATTTTTTACCGAAATGAAGGATTCTCCGAAAATGACATTTCATGACAGTAAGTGATTCAGTTTTTTATGTTCAAAGCATTACTTTCATTAACATTGAAAAAATTGAATTCATTGAGGCCACCGCTGTGGTCTCTCGATCATGCATCATTTAAGGACCACCGTCTGATCCACAGTTTGGTTGAACAGAACATCACTCAAAGAGTATTGGGCAATCCACCATTACAGTAGTAGTGCCTTTATACCTAGGACAATGTGCCAAGATAGTAGAGATGAATATTTACCGTCTTATTTATTTTTACAGCATTTCTTCACTCCTCTTACACCTATGGCGATTGCGAAAGGGGGGGCCTCGCATTATTAAGCCACGTCCATCTAGAAGGTATCGAAATCTTGGGTAAACTTTTTGTGCGGGTAAGTGACCACGATGTTTTTGTACTCAGATGAAATAGTGTATACTAACTAGAGAAAGAAACCAAAACAAGGAGAATTGAAGTAGGAAAGAGCGGATTTAGAGTTCCAAAGTCCAAACTTTGTAATCACTCTGGATTGGCGCTCTTATTAACAAAGTAGATTTTTTTTATTCTCTTTATTGAGAGGGCTTTGTCGCTAGAGCGATTATGTTGCCCATATTGAAATACACATAATATGTACCAAATCAAACAAAGTAAACAGAATCATAATTTATACAGTTATTCTATGCTTAGCCTCTAAACTTAACTAAGTTGTACAGTGTCCGGGCTGTATCCGAAAATGGCTCAGCCAGAGCACTGTTACAACTCCCCACAAATTACTACTACTCTTCAAAAGAGGATCCCTTTGCGTCTCATTCCGCACACATTCCATCAAAATATGGTACAGGTCATCGAGTGTATTGCAAGTGGTACAGTTTAGGGATTGTTTTCCGCATTTAACAAAGTAGATAGAAATGAATTTTAGACCTCTTTTTAGAAGCCAATAATAAGGGGAAGGTAGTGAGAGAGGGAAAGTAAAAGTATCTTAAAGTGGTAAGTACAAATTAGGAGCAATTAGGTTCATGAATGGGTTCATGTGTGGACTCAATCAGATTGGCGAACACTCGTATTTCACATTGTATGTACATTGCAACGCTCGTAAGGCAACGAGTTCCAATTTTTTCGTCTGGTTTCAGCATTAATGTTCTGGTCAGACTATGCACCCACAATGTGAGGTGAGATGCAGTAAAGCCGACCTAAATATGACATAGACACCGCAGCTCCATGTTGTGTACGATATTAATATATTTTTTAAACAGTAGATACTTAGGCGATTGACACACTGCAACGCTCGACGCGGCGTCGTTCGTCGACGCGCGTGGACGCGAGAGAGCTAGTATAGTCCGAGAGATATTAGATTTTTTTAAGTAGGTAGGTGTGTGAAGTAATCTAAAATTTTGATGAAAAATGGTTAAAAGTGCAAGCTATTTTCGACTTATTGACATGACATAGTAACAATTTTTTTTTCTTATATTCGTGATCAGCGTCATCTATTAACACGAAAAGAGACGTAACTAAGAAAATGCCATGTAGGTTGAAAGTCGCTTGCAGTCTCTGCGTGTTCCGATAACGAACCAAAACAGTGGTGTCGGCTCCAATACCCGATATTGGGCATCGATATTTGACTTCCTCCGATCTCAGATATCGGATATTGGATATCGGACGTCAGTTGATGTGAAAGCGCTCTAAATTTGCCATTAAATAGTCATGTTGCATTGCAATAATATTAATTTAAAATTCGTCTCAATAACCTACACAGAAATTTCTAACAGCTCTCGGACTAAAAATCCCTCGAAAAACACGCGCGTGATGGCAGATTTCAGTGAGCCATACCTCGTATTTTCTGCTTATACGCGCGTATTCTGCGGTAACTTTTGCGTTTATTTATTGCGTTGTCAGTGTGTGGGACCCCGCGTTTTTCTATACAAAATGAGCTCCGTAGAGGCGACGAGCGCGACGCCGCGTCGACGCAACAACGCTGGACGCCGCGTCGCGCGTCGCAGTGTGCCAATCGCCATGAGTTCCGTAAAGGCCACGAGCGCGACGCCGCGTCACGCGTCGCAGTGTGCCAATCGCCGTAGTTAAACCGTCGTTCATTGACGTGAAGTCATTTAAAAGAAATGAACGGCGGCGTGAAAAAACAATGGGTTTCGTACATTGTGTGAGTGAACTAATGTCAAATTATTCTTACAGTGTTTGTGAGTGGTTTTGACAGCCCCTGTGGCGTGGTGCTAGTGAACGCAGTAGGGTTCGATCCCCGCTCAGTGCAAATACATTTGTATGCATGAGTATGGCCATTCTAGATTCTATAACAAAAGCTAGTTAAGCTATGCTTACCATGGGTATAGATAGCGTTGTGTAGAATGGTGTGAAGTATATATTAAATATTTATTTATTTGTGCGCACAAGATAGGATGCTTGTAAACAGATGTTTAAGTAAAATTAAACTGAAATAGTACTAGTAATAGATAATTAGTACTAGCGTAAGTTTGTACAGTCTTAGGGCCGCACAACTATTAGTTTTTTATACTAAAAGACTAAAAGCATATTTTAGTCTGAGGTTTCTATGCATACATATACTCACGTCTGTAAGTCCCCAAAGGGGTAGGCATAGGTTAAATAGCATCCATGTTTAGCCAGTTATGATTTTCGGTCCCACGACGTAATAGGGGGCGAGCCTATTCGTCGTTTAACGGGCCCTTTGTCTTGTGCTATATGTGTACTGTCGGATGTAGAACAGCCCTATCCCTTAGTCGCCTTTATGACACCCATAGGAACAGCTGGGCTGGTCCTATTATACTCCACTGGGAACCAACACGGCAACGTTTATCGTATTTTCGTTTTTGTAAGTAGGTACCATATTTGTTTAACTAAGTTGAAACTTAATAATTTATTTCCATGCGCTATGAGAGGATATTTGTTATTGTGATCTAATAAGCCTAATATTTGTCTAGTAATTTTTTTGATAAGAGCGTTACTTGCAGGGTTGGCTGGATATAAGAAGAATACCTACCTGCATTATGCTTAAAGCGTACTCCCAGGAAAGAGAAGCTATGCAAAGTTCTGCACACCAGTTCCAAATTTGTGTTCCACGAATTTCATACTGCCATACACACAAGAGATATTTATATTTTTACTATGAATGGTACATACCATATTTTTATGCGGGGGGAATGAACTGGGAGATATATTTCTGGGGATCGCCGCGCATGCAATGGTAGTACGATATTTCTTGCACACAATGGCATTCACCCTTTCAAGCCCACACACACACAAACACTGCACACAAAGGCACACATTCAAGCGCGCGCGCACACACCAACATTTAATACATATTCTAGAACGAGCCAAGCTAGAAGATACTGTATGCTAATCAGATAGAGTTCATGGTTGTGATCGAAATAAAGTGTATAAACATGATTTCTTGATTAATTTATTGTGTTGAACAATTGACTCGTTTCCTTTTCGATTTCAGTATAATAAACCTGAATACACCACTAGCCACCATACGTCGATTTCTTTAAATTGAAAATAATAAATGAATAAAATGTTGCAACTTATTCATACGTTACTTTCATTGCAATTGGTTGAGTAGAACCGGAGATAAAAGCAAAAGTCACGGTAACCAGTGTCCACACGGACGGAGCCGCACTTGTGGGGGGAATAGGCACTTGTGGGGGGAAGCGGTCGTGGCAGTCTACTTCTCACCGAACCGAGTCATAGATGAGTACCAGCAGTGGCTAGATAATCTGGCCGTCGTCGTCAATACCTGTTACCTTCACCCGGTTCTTGTACTCGGGGACTTTAACGCCTGGTCTCTGAACTGGGGTTCCCGACGCACGAAACCGAGGGGCAGGGCAGTGGAGAGCTGGGCTGATAGTATTAGCCTAGTTCTCCTGAATCGCGGGGCCGTCGCCACGTGCGTGAAGAGATGGGGCGACTCAATTTCGTTCGTGAGCGCCCCGCTCTCAAGCCGTGTGCAGAGCTAGCGGGTCCTTGAGGGGGTGGAGACAGCGTCGGATCACCGATACATTCGGTTCGACGTCCCCCCCCCCAACCCACGGGCGCCACGCCGGTTACACCGGCTACACACGACACACGTCGGGTGCTTAAGCGACTGGATCGGGAGTTCCTCCTGGAGGCCGCCATCGTACAGGCCTGGGCCTCTGCGCCGGACAGGCCTGTCGACATACGACATAGACGATGAGGCGGCGTGGTTCCGGGAGGCCATGACACGTGTCCGCGACGCGGCTATGCCTAGGGCTCCGCCCTATAATCCGAGGCGTCAGGTCTACTGGTGGTCAGCGGACATCGCGAGGCTGCGACAGGCCTCCGTGATCGCTTTCCGCCGGTGGACCAGATTCCGAAGGAGGCGTAGCCGCCCCGCAGATACGGAGCCCCGAGAGACGGAGCTTCATGCGGGGTACAGGGAGGCCAGAAAGGCTCTCCGAGTAGCGATAAAGCAGTCGAAGGCTACAGCTCACGAGGAGCTGCTGGAGACGCTGGAGCGGGACCCATGGGGGCGGCCTTACCTTATGGTAAGGGGCAAGCTGCGCCTCAAGCCGGAGCTGCTCGGAGGAGTCGTTGGCTCCCTGTTTCCAGCGTGGGCGGTGGAACATATTCCACCACAGATGACTCCGCCACCTAGGTCGCCTATGGCGCCCAACGTGGATGACGACGACGTGTCCGAAGTCACTTGGGTAGAGCTACAGCTGGCGGTGTTAAGGCTTAAGGCCAAGAACACCGCCCCGGGACCAGACGGCATTCCAGGCCGAGCGTGGGTCCTAGCTCTAGGCGAAGAAGACGCTCTCGAGCCCCGACTGAAAGCGTTTCTTAGCGCATGTTTGGAGCGAGGCCAGTTTCCGAAGATGTGGAAGACGGGGAAACTGGTCCTCATCCGAAAGGCGGAACTCACTTGTGCTTCTCGACGAGGTTTGCAAGCTCTTTGAGAGAGTGATTGCAAAGCGCCTCGTCGAGCACCTATCCAGAGTGGGGCCTGTCCTGGCAGACGGCCAATATGGTTTCTGCTGGAGGCGCTCCACCATGGATGCCATCATGCGCGTGAGGACTCTGGTGAAGGACGCCGTCGCTCGGGGCGAGGTCATCGCCAACGCGTTTAACACCCTGCCCTGGAGCAGCATTAGGGAAGCGCTCGTGTATCACGAAGTGCCTCTCTACCTTCGTCGCATAGTCGAGCGTATCTGTCGGAGAGAGCTGTCGTCCAACCAAGTGCGACCGGGCTCGGTTGGCGAGAGATGTCGTGCGGTGTTCCACAGGGATCGCTACTGTGGAACATCGGTTACGACTGGGTGCTTCGCGGTGAGCTCGCGGACGGTGCCGCCGTCACGTGTTATGCGGACGACACGCTGGTGGTGGCGTGCGGGGCTACATACCGCGAAGACGACCGCGGTTGCCTAAGGCCGCAGCGTGGTCTGCAGGGCCATTAGAGGGTACCGCACGATATTCTTGGAGGCGGCAAGTCTCTTTGCCGGATCCCTACCGTGGAACCTGGTTGCGAGAGCCCTTTCAATGCTATATCGGTATCGAAAGGAGGCGCGGGAGCAGAGATGGGAACCCGAGCCGGAAAAATTCGGTCTCAGCTCCACAGGGACATGATAGCGGAATGGAAGCTATGGCTTGGGCGACCAAGCGCAGGGCACGCCGTAATAGCGCCGGTATGACTCATCATGGAAGAGTGGCCACACGGTAGGCTCTCGTACCGGCTGACGCAGATGATTATCGGACACAGGTGTTTCGGGAGTTATCTCTCGGTCGGAACTGGAAGGAGCCAATGACCAAGTGCCATCACTGTGATGCGAGCGAGGACACAGAGCTGCACACGCTGACTGAGTGCCCGGCGTGGGACACGCCGAGGCGGGTCCTAGTGGCGGCTTTGGGGGTGGGAGTCCTCACACTCGCCACATTGCTCACAGCGATGGTACGATGCGCGAACGCTTGGGGTGCGGCTGCCTTCTTCTGCGAGCAAGTAATGCTCGAGAAGGCGGCGGCCGGTCGGGTCCGTACTAGACTTCGGGCCCGGGAAGCCCGCACAGAGCGAAGGCGAACTGGACGTTGGAGGTCGCAGAACGACCTCCGTTCTCCATGAGCGCTGGCCTGGGGGTGATCGGTGGAGCCGCCTGTCACCCTAGTAGAAGAAAGCCGCGGCGGCAGCGGCGCAGAGTTCTTCTCCCCGTACCCGGGGCTAGATGGGGACACTGTGGTCCCCACAACCCGAAGGGGGCCATCTCGAAAGAGATGGTCCTGGGTCTGCCGGGGTGCGAGAGATATGTTTTTGGCAATCTCACCTCCAGCAACCAAGGACCCAAGACGGCGTGGGTTTTAGTCGGTTCTAGTCCGAAATAACTACCTCCACCGGCTCCGTGAGGGTGGTATCCGCGGGGATGTATCGCACGATAAAAAAAACACGGATGGAGCTGCGGGCATAGGCTAGTAAATGTCCCTGTCTACACCAATGGAAAAGAGGCGTGATTTCATGTATGTATGTTTTGGTGAAGTTAATAATTGTAAAAGGTACAATATTATTTGTAAATATCAACAATATGTTTTATAATTACTTAGAGCAATATTATTATTTATGAATACAAATTGTGTTGATCAACAAAGTAGTTAACAAACTGCACTACTAGCTGATCAGTGCTAACTATATTCAAGACTGCTGGTGTATGTACCAGTTACAGTACTTAATTTTTTTTTAATTTATATCTAAGTGAAATTGCAATGCGTTTATTATCTCTTCTCGTAATCTCGACGTACATAATATTCAGACAAGGTATGTACGAGTAACTGTAAAATAATGTTAAAATAATTAATTACGGATATTTTTGGAGACTCAAGGTTACCTCACCTGTAAGCCCGTCGTCGGTAAGGTTAGTTTGGACTTTAGGGATGTTGAAGAACCATGAACATCGTATTAGTTCAAAATAAACCTGTATGTGTGATAAATTGGGGAGGAATTCTTTGACGCCTGATGCAGTTTTGCACATATATCTTGTTTTATATTTTTATTTATAATAATTATTAAGTATAGTATGTGTGATTAGATTACTCATTGCCTATCTATTGTGTTATTTTTACCCGACTGCCGAAGGAAGGACGGTAATGTTTTTCGCGACTATGTATGTATGTATGTCCATTTATTTTGCACGGTCTACAGCCTGAACGGCTTGACGGATTTGGAAATGTGAGGTGTCATTTGATTCGTCGTGATTGTGTGACATCTCATATCATAACTGAAAATTATAAAATAAAACAAATTATTAAGAAATAAAAATACCCGAACTGCCTTTGAAAAGATCGAAATAAGTTTGTACCCATTTGCCTAACATAAACTGAAAGAAAATTAATGGGTACCGCCTGCTGTCAAACTTATTTCGATCTTTTCAGAGGCAGTTCGGGTTTTTTATTTTTTAATGATTTGTTTTATTTTATAATTTTTAGTTATGATATGAGATGTATATCTTTGTATGTTTTATCGTTTTATTGTGGGTAAGTACATAAGTTACTGCGAATATCTGCAATGCAGTTTATGTTCAGATGCAGTGCCTGTTAACATTTACCATGATCGCTGGTGAATGGCCATTATTTATCTTTTTCACGACGATTTCGGTCATTCACCGGTGACTGTTATTATAGACCACAACGACTTGGTCAATGTTTAATATGAGTGAAATTATGATGTCTGTCTGATTGATATCTTAAAATAATGGAGAGTGGAAACATAAGTTCTGGACCAGTATAATAATGAAGTCATAAAAAATGTTTTATTAAATATAATAATAAAAATATTACAAATTAAAAAAAAAATTTTGCTGGGTACAACAGAGTCGTGGATTGTCTTGAAGTAGTCGGATTCGCTACACGACATATGTTGCACATAAAATAGCAATTCATGAAACAAAAAAGACGTAATGCTATTTTTTTTATTCGTTTTCATATTTTTTTCTAGTCATAAATCATTATGTATCCGCGCAGGAGAGGGCGAATAAGATTCCTTGTAATAAGGCACAAAGAAATAGCCCCGCAGAGTGGGGCTCCGTCCGTCTACTTTGCTTGCTCACTATAACTAAGTATTTTTATATGAAGGAAACGATTGTATTGTAGAGTGATTAATAGGAACACATATCGGTAGTTTAAAATAAAACACAGGCGTTCATTAAGTAATATTGACATTGTAAATTGTTGAATCTAAGATCACTGTATTTCCTCTGTGTATGCTAATATTCAGCGATGTATGTCCAATTGAAATAAAAATTAGTGATTGTCGATATACATTTTCCTATCTTAATATTCTAATATCGGATATTCACATTAACATAATTATAAATTACTAGTTCCCCGTCCAATATACCCCTATATCAAATTTCATCAAAATCGGTTTGGTGGGTTGGGCGTGAAAGCGTAACAGACAAACAGACTGACATAGTTACTTTCGCATTTATAATATTAGTATGGATTCCAATGTTGGACCTAACCTCCTTATTCCTAATTGGCACAGTAGGCAAGGGCTACTGTGCCAATTAGGAATAAGGAGGTTACTTGTGAAAAAAGTCGGGCGTAGCTATTGCTCCGGCCTCCGGTATACCCTATTTCCTACACTATCCCTTTCAACCAGCCTACATAGGTAGGTTCTACTACACCAATTTATATACCTGCCCAAACTTAGCGCGTAATTAGCTGGTATGTACCTACCGTCTCGGAAGAGAGGCAGGGTCGGGCTGATATCTTTTGTACATCCTTGTAATACTGTTCTCATGAAATTTGCAGTGAGGCTGGGCTCATGTTGGAACGCTTATTACACCACGCTAATTGAAAACAAAGGTATGTATCACTATTAGGTATCAAAACTGAAACAACTCGAAGGATGAAGGCATCTTCTTCATCAATCCAATGCGGCGGTAACAATACTAACTGTCACCATTTACTGTTAGGAACCAAACTATTCAGTACTTATCCACACACACGTGTCTTCTTGTAATGATTTTTCTATTGTATGTATGTATGTGTGAATACAACTTAACTGGCTATACGGAACAAAAAAATCATAACGTTATTTTACGTTACGATTTCTTGTGTGGTGGGTGGGTGTAAATGATTTGTGCACTGCAATAAACAAAATCAACCAGGACCTAGAGCTTATTAACAGCTGACCGAGCCGATTTGGACTTTTGGCCGATTTGGTTTATCCAAGTACTCGTAAGTGCCAGGCTATAATCATAGGGACCAACTTTTTCGGAGACAGGTGGATGCGGCATCTCTCCCCCTATCACTCTCCATACATACCACTAAGCCTGCCTGTCACAGATCTTGGCTTGGTTATTGACTCTGAGTTCGAAAAACGTGCACTGACTACTCTTCGTAATACCTAACTTCTCCTAATTATCCCTCTCACCTATATAGGGATATAAGTAAGAGGGATAATTTTAAGAGGAATATTCAATATCTTGGCTCAAGTCACGATTGAAACCAGGTTTAGAAACTCATGGTGGACAAATCGGAAGCAACTTCATAGTGATTACATTTAAACACTAGCTTTTGCCCGTGGCTCCGCCCACCTGGATGTCGGTTATCGCGAACAAACATTGCCTACTTATGTACTTTACTTATTTGGATCTTTCTGACGCTAACTGTACATACTCGTAGAAGTTAATGGGGCAAACATATCTTGGGGTTGAATATGGACAATAAAAAGATTACCAATGTATTGAAATCCACGTTGTACCCCTGGGGGTTGAACGTGGACTATATTTAGGGGTTGAACATGGCCGGAGGTAGAGATTGTGGGGGTTGAACGTGGAGTAAACCATAAAAATAAATAAAACTTGAACCTAATAATGATATTTTCATAATAAACTGTCAGTGTTACTGTAATACTGATCGCGGTAGTTATTAGGGTGCTTTCATAGAGAGACAGTTAACCGGTAGGGACAAGTCTATCTGTGTAGTCATCAAGTCCATTCGTGGATTGCAAAAAATCGCAAAATATTTGCACCCGTAATAATGTTTTTGAATTATGAAATTCTTTTTACATATGTATTATTGTATGGTGTTAGAACGTAAATGACGAATTATCTCGAATTGGGTATTGGACTAATTTTGGAAACCTACCTAAAAAATTTGTAGAATTTTATTTTATGCCTCTTACAATTTATCTTTTTCGCGAAAATACAATATAAATATGAAAAAAAAAACGCGTGTTATTTTCATAGCTTTAAAAGTGCGCGAAAAACGTGACGTAATAATAAAAAAATATTTCACCAAAGGCGCGTACATCCTTCACTTTCAGTAGGTACATACTACAACTCACGGCGACTGAAAATTATTTCTTACATTTAAATTTGTTAAACTTTAGTAACTAGAATTATGAAAATGACCACTTACATGAAGTATACCGTGCCAATGTGTGAAATTATGAACCTCAAATAGGTATACAAACAAATTATTTATACGCGCTCCTAACGATCGCAAACGTAGAAGTCAGTGGATACAATTAGCACGCCGAACTCCAAAGTTTACGAATGATACTCTTATTTACTTTTGCGAAGCTACTACTTTGTAAAAGTAAATTTTTCAAAATTTTTATTTCAGAATATTATGGAACATAACATTGTGCTTGCTTAAAATCTATATAGTGTACAGTATTTATTTAACCTACATATTATTTCGAATTTTATGTGATTTACTTAATCATTCCGTGGTTTAGGTACTTATACTCGTATTTACACATATCGCCGTCCCCGGAGAATAAAATGATAACTGCAAAAACACAACTTTTCAGGAAAAATAAAAAACATGTTTTCAACGATTACTCCGGAATTACTGGGAATAGGTGCGTGATAGTTAGGTTTTCTAAAACGTAATTTTTTCTTCATTTGAATCGTTTTAGTCGAATTTGCCTAACACCTGTCAAAATTAAGTTAATTAAAGAATAAAAAGTTAGTGTAAATTAATCGTCATCAAGGTTGTATAATGTCAATTAGCATTTTATTCTCCGTTCAGCGTGATCAGAAAGAAATATGATACTCGTTACTTATCATTTTCTTCTACGAGTTTTTGGGATGATGATGATAATGCTTTGATATCATTTTATTCTCTTAAATGCTGCATCGAACGTCATAAGTCGTCGAACCGAACTTCTTAAGTCGTTAGGCAAACGTCTTTATACGAAACGAGTGGACGGTTTTGAACGAGAATAAAATGATAACATGCGTTTATCATATTAAGCTTTATGTTTTTTATGAGAATATAATTCTGTTACTATTTGTCAATATAGCAAGTGAGGATACGTTTACGGTAATATTATATTATCCTTTTATTCCCGTTCTTTTAGGTCTGTCATAATTCTTCGAATACTATTGTAATTTTTTGCAACTCAGTAAATAACGGCAGAAGAATTACGAAAAAAATTAAGTAGATGTATTAATTGAAGGAATTTTTACAGCATTAAGTATGCTAACTATACAAATCGAATACATAGGGAAAAAGAATCTTCTCGGGCGGGACTCGAACCCGCAGTCTTTCCCTTACAGGGGGAATGCCTGACCAATTCGGCTACCGAGACACGCCCGATATGATTCAAATTTCCCTCCTTATACGTCTTTAAGGCGACGTAGCGTCATCTACCGATTTTCTTACGAACTATCGGAATCAATGAATGATGTTACAATCATTTTTAAACATTGATTTTTTGATAACTGCGCCCAAACAATTGAAGGAATTTTTACAGCATTAAGTATGCTAACTATACAAATCGAATACATAGGGAAAAAGAATCTTCTCGGGCGGGACTCGAACCCGCAGTCTTTCCCTTACAGGGGGAATGCCTGACCAATTCGGCTACCGAGACACGCCCGATATGATTCAAATTTCCCTCCTTATACGTCTTTAAGGCGACGTAGCGTCATCTACAGATTTTCTTACGAACTATCGGAATCAATGAATGATGTTACAATCATTTTTAAACATTGATTTTTTGATAACTGCGCCCAAACAATTGAAGGAATTTTTACAGCATTAAGTATGCTAACTATACAAATCGAATACATAGGGAAAAAGAATCTTCTCGGGCGGGACTCGAACCCGCAGTCTTTCCCTTACAGGGGGAATGCCTGACCAATTCGGCTACCGAGACACGCCCGATATGATTCAAATTTCCCTCCTTATACGTCTTTAAGGCGACGTAGCGTCATCTACCGATTTTCTTACGAACTATCGGAATCAATGAATGATGTTACAATCATTTTTAAACATTGATTTTTTGATAACTGCGCCCAACCAATTGAAGGAATTTTTACAGCATTAAGTATGCTAACTATACAAATCGAATACATAGGGAAAAAGAATCTTCTCGGGCGGGACTCGAACCCGCAGTCTTTCCCTTACAGGGGGAATGCCTGACCAATTCGGCTACCGAGACACGCCCGATATGATTCAAATTTCCCTCCTTATACGTCTTTAAGGCGACGTAGCGTCATCTACCGATTTTCTTACGAACTATCGGAATCAATGAATGATGTTACAATCATTTTTAAACATTGATTTTTTGATAACTGCGCCCAAACAATTGAAGGAATTTTTACAGCATTAAGTATGCTAACTATACAAATCGAATACATAGGGAAAAAGAATCTTCTCGGGCGGGACTCGAACCCGCAGTCTTTCCCTTACAGGGGGAATGCCTGACCAATTCGGCTACCGAGACACGCCCGATATGATTCAAATTTCCCTCCTTATACGTCTTTAAGGCGACGTAGCGTCATCTACCGATTTTCTTACGAACTATCGGAATCAATGAATGATGTTACAATCATTTTTAAACATTGATTTTTTGATAACTGCGCCCAAACAATTGAAGGAATTTTTACAGCATTAAGTATGCTAACTATACAAATCGAATACATAGGGAAAAAGAATCTTCTCGGGCGGGACTCAAACCCGCAGTCTTTCCCTTACAGGGGGAATGCCTGACCAATTCGGCTACCGAGACACGCCCGATATGATTCAAATTTCCCTCCTTATACGTCTTTAAGGCGACGTAGCGTCATCTACCGATTTTCTTACGAACTATCGGAATCAATGAATGATGTTACAATCATTTTTAAACATTGATTTTTTGATAACTGCGCCCAAACAATTGAAGGAATTTTTACAGCATTAAGTATGCTAACTATACAAATCGAATACATAGGGAAAAAGAATCTTCTCGGGCGGGACTCGAACCCGCAGTCTTTCCCTTACAGGGGGAATGCCTGACCAATTCGGCTACCGAGACACGCCCGAGAAGATTCTTTTTCCCTATGTATTCGATTTGTATAGTTAGCATACTTAATGCTGTAAAAATTCCTTCAATTGTTTGGGCGCAGTTATCAAAAAATCAATGTTTAAAAATGATTGTAACATCATTCATTGATTCCGATAGTTCGTAAGAAAATCGGTAGATGACGCTACGTCGCCTTAAAGACGTATAAGGAGGGAAATTTGAATCATATCGGGCGTGTCTCGGTAGCCGAATTGGTCAGGCATTCCCCCTGTAAGGGAAAGACTGCGGGTTCGAGTCCCGCCCGAGAAGATTCTTTTTCCCTATGTATTCGATTTGTATAGTTAGCATACTTAATGCTGTAAAAATTCCTTCAATTGTTTGGGCGCAGTTATCAAAAAATCAATGTTTAAAAATGATTGTAACATCATTCATTGATTCCGATAGTTCGTAAGAAAATCGGTAGATGACGCTACGTCGCCTTAAAGACGTATAAGGAGGGAAATTTGAATAATATCGGGCGTGTCTCGGTAGCCGAATTGGTCAGGCATTCCCCCTGTAAGGGAAAGACTGCGGGTTCGAGTCCCGCCCGAGAAGATTCTTTTTCCCTATGTATTCGATTTGTATAGTTAGCATACTTAATGCTGTAAAAATTCCTTCAATTGTTTGGGCGCAGTTATCAAAAAATCAATGTTTAAAAATGATTGTAACATCATTCATTGATTCCGATAGTTCGTAAGAAAATCGGTAGATGACGCTACGTCGCCTTAAAGACGTATAAGGAGGGAAATTTGAATCATATCGGGCGTGTCTCGGTAGCCGAATTGGTCAGGCATTCCCCCTGTAAGGGAAAGACTGCGGGTTCGAGTCCCGCCCGAGAAGATTCTTTTTCCCTATGTATTCGATTTGTATAGATGTATTAACACTCAAAGATCTCAAAAATGACATAACATTAAAATCATGATAATGGTAGTTATCATTTTATTCCCCGGGGACGGCGATGTGTATGAGTAAGTTTATGACACATAATATATGCATACGTCTATAAATACACTACAATACAATACATATATACTCACGTCTATGAATCCCCGAAGGGGTAGGCATAAGTGTATTAACATCCAAATTTCACCAACTATGACTGTTGCATGCATAGATTATTACAAAACAGTCAGCGTGCGGCAGGGCCTCGTTTGTCCCGCGATTTAGGTCCAAGATACGTTATAGCTATGATATATGAACTTGAACACCTATAAAAAAATAAAATAGAAGGGAACAAACAACTTAATACTGTAAGAAACAACAACAGTAGGTAGGTAGGCACTGACAGTGTACTTTTTTATAGACGTCACGCGAACTGTCAACTGATTCGCCCGCGTTTTGCTTCATGTAAAATACAAATAAAAAATTCGCAAAATTTAGAATTAATCTTTGAGCGAAATACTTTTGTATAGTTATTATTTACATATAAGCTATCATATCCAATATATTTTATATTTTATTGCAATAGTTGTCCAATACCCGATTATTGTTGATGGAATCTTGTCGGTGTAGGTAGCCGGTACCGGTAACCTGTTTCTGTATGGAAGCACTCTCTTTTCAGAGCCAAGATTCACTTCCCGGCTCTTTTTCCACTTTGCTCTGTCATCCGAATTCCTGGCAGTAATGTTATTGGCACGCATGTTATCCTTTACAATGTCAGTCAAGTAAACCGATCGGTAATAAACAGTTATATAAATGGTTTTCTCCGTTGTAGGTAAAGCACGCACTGATTACATTTTCGGTGATTGTGACTTCTCTAAAGAAGATTTGAACCTGTACACTACTGTTAAACTCAAAGCTGCTAATGTTAAGAATAAAATAATAGTACGGGTAAGCATAACACTGGTGTAACATTTAACCCTCTTCCTTCAGTAAAATAAATTAAAAATTATAATAGTTCCAGATTCGGGAAGCCCTTGTTTTGCAGGCAGAAATTTCATAGAATTTCGTTTCCTAGATAATTTTTCATGTAATATTTAGTCCTTGTAGATAAGTTGTTTGTTATATTCTCAACATAATTTCAGTTCTGTCATATGACTGTGTTTTAATTGGGTATTCTACTAACTAGTCAAATTAGTTACTTTTCACTAAACGTCAAGACGATATGGTAAAATGAAAAAGATTTAGCGGATTTTGGATGTTAAATTTTGCGTAGTTACGGTACGGTTGTGTTGGAGTGTTATAATAACAAAGAAATACCGGAGTGTTTAAAATACGAACTTTTAATTATAATTAATCTCAAATCAACATAAAAACTCCAGATACAGTACAATGCATATAAAGCTATTTGGTTTAATAAATACTAAGTGAACTGTGACAAGAAATTTGCAAGAGTACCCAGACTCAAGAAAAAAAAACAATAAATCAATTAATTAAATACATAAATTCCCTACATCTTATATATCTTTAAACCTTATATACAATATTTATAACTAAAACTTAATAAAAAAACAATCAATCAGGCTCACAATATTGCTATTTCGATACTCCAGGTACATATTACATAATTATACAATCACAACGTATATCATTAGATTCCAAAAATGCTCTTTGCCTGCGGAGGATGTGGAAAAATCATCTCTCTGGCGGACGCTGCCAAGAAGTGTACTAAGTGTCGAACTCCGTATCATCGAGCTTAGGACTTTCTGCAAGACTGTGGAGCTGTGCACTCTCAATGGCAGTGTCCGGATTACCAAAAAAAACATAATCAGGGACAACAAAGCTGAAACACCTGTTAGAGGGCGCAGCTGCGGCCAAGATGAAGCTGCCTACCTCTTCGACGGATCAAATTATCAAGCAGCTCAAACAAGAGCTGAACGATCGGGACCAGGAACTTTTGGTGAATGATCTCATGATCACAAACAAACCCGAGTCCAAACCGGAGAACCCGACTCATCTGGTGCAGTTGGTGGCTGTGGGAATGACATCGTTTGCGCTGAGCGCATCAGTATGCGCTTGGCTGCACCAACAGCTAGCCCTAAGGCTGATGGCAGCGAGGAGTCTGATTCACCGCGACCGTGATGTTATGAGCTGCAAATGTAAGTTACTTTTAGTTCTTTTATTAATGATTGTTAATAGATATTTAAAGTTCGGTCTACTTAACACAGGCTCTCTCTCAACCAGGCAGGAAGAGTTCAGGGCCATGTTAAACCACAATGTGCATATAATGGCCATAAATGAGACCTGGTTCAAGACGGGACAGGATGCCAGGGCCCCTGTGGTGCAGGGCTACCGACTCTGGCATGTTCCAAAGCCCATGAAAGTGAAGGGGGGTCGGGGGGGAGGTGTAGCATTTTATGTAAAATCCAGGATCACTGCAAAAAGGGTGCACCCCAAAAATCCAAATGTTAAGCCGATGTAGATTACCCTCAGCATCATGGGTAAAACGCTCCTCATAGGGACCGCCTATCGTCTTCCCTGGCTTGACTTGGACGTATTCCTGGGAAGTGTAACCGATAGTATTATGGCCTTGGCTCCGTATGACCATGTGGTACTATTGGGTGATCTCAATGTGGATATGCAGAAAGTCGCTGAGAGCAATGTAAGTAAAATTACTGACTTCCTTACTTGCATGAGTATAGTTCAGGTAGTTTGTAAACCAACACACTTCACGGACAGTGCAGCTACTCTCATAGATCTTATATGTACAGACATCAGGACGGTTAATGTCGTTGTGGACCACATCCCAGAGTTGGGCCGCCATTCATTTCTGGTTTGCGATACAATGATTAGAAAATCCAAGCCAAGCCCAATTACTTACAGACCGTTAAAGCATATTTTGGTGGAACGCTCCGAGGAGAACATGCATAATCTCCGATGGATGATGGCCGGTGGAGGCCAGGATGTGAATGCCATGGTTCTGTCCTTCAACTCGTACATGCTGTACCTGTTCGACCTTCATGCACCTATAAAAACGAAGACTTTTAGAGCACCACCTACTCCGTGGATCACTGACAATGTCAGACTGATGTTTCGTCTTCGAGATAAGGCCAAGGTAAAGTACCATAGTACTAGATCAGACCAGCATCATAAGTACTACCTAGATTTGAAACATCTGGCAAATAGATCTCTGCATGGTGAGAAGTCAGCCTACTTTGGAGCCAATATAAATTCACATCCTAAACTTTTATGGAAAAATGTAAAGACTGACATCTTACCAGACCATAGGGACAGATTACTGCCAGCTCATTTCAATGATGCTGAGTCAATCAATAAGGCTTTATGAACGTGCCTGGGGAATCTATGCTGTTAATCTCTCAGCTGAAATTTTTTGAGTTGAGAGAGGTGCACTCCACATGAGTTTTATTTACAACCAGTCAGTGCAGACAAGGTGCTAAAGATAATAAAGAATATGAAAACGAATGCCCAGGGTATGGACGGAATCAGCCAGGAAATGCTCTCTATGGTTCTCCCATTAGCACTACAACCCTTGACGGAAATCATTAACACCTCTATTACAACTCACAGATTACCTGATCGTGGCGTCATGCAATATTGTTCGTCCCATAGCAAAAGCGAGCAGCCCGCAGCATTATAAGGATTTAAGGCCTATAAGCATTCTGCCTTGTCTATCTAAGGTCCTGGAAAGAGTAGTACACACACAACTAACAGAGTACCTAGAGACAAACAAGCTGTTCCCTGAGCTACAATCAGGATTCCGTAAGGGCCGTGGCACAGCTACAGCTCTCATTGATGTGGTAGGAAATATCCTTTAGGTAAGGGATGAGGGATAAGGTACCATCTTGGTTCTTCCAAAGGTTTCTCGTGCTTTTGACGCCATAAATAGCACACTCCTGCTGTCTAAGCTGTCCTACTATAGTTTTGCCAGAGAGACAGTGGAATGGTTCCAGAGCTATCTGGAAAACAGATCACAGGAGCTACAGAGGGAAGATGGTACCCGAATTGTTTCTCCCCCCCCCCCCCCCCGCACGGTTTCCAGGGGCGTGCCTCAGGGATCAATCTTGGGGTCTCTGTTGTACATATTATATAGTGCAGATATTGTGCATTCAATAAGTAACTGTAAATATCATATGTACGCAGATGATTTACAGCTCTACAAGTCTTTCAAACCAAGGGCGGGAGCTGCGGTAATAGCGGCCATATGAGGACCTGGCCAGAGTGGTAACATAGGCAAACCAAAATTCACTGGTGTTAAATCCATTAAAATAAAATTTATGGTGTTAGGCTCCAAAAATCAGGTCAAGTCAGTAATTGAAATGGACCCAATTATCACTATTGGCAGTGAGAGAATTGAGAGAGTGGACACGGGACTCGGAGTTGCGGTTTGAGGCACATATAAATAAGGTGGTCAGTAACTGTTTCTACAGACTAAAAATTCTCTACAATATACGTCAGTTTCTGAGTGAGACATTACGTAAGCTTCTTGTTAATAGCCTTATACTGTCAAAGTTTAATTACTGCGACCGCGCGAGCGTTCTTCCTATATCTATGACTGCGACACTGTCTATGGCCCGTGCATAATTAGGCGGCCCGCTTCTGTACTAACATTCCCAGAAGGAGTCACGTAACACCTTACCTAAACAATCTTAAGCTTCTTAAAATGGCTGCGAGGCGAAAGGTCCACCTGGCCAGTCTAATGTTTGGGGTGGTGACCATACAGAGACCGGCTTACCTCTTTGAAAAACTTAGCTGGAGACATGATATGCAGCGATTCAGCAAAAGGTCAAAGGTCCCTCAGTTGTCCTTGCCTAGGCACAGGACTGCCGCCTTCAGGGGTTGTTTTAGGCATGCTGCCTTGCACTGTTGGAATGTCCCCTCCCCACCAGTCCGCTGCCTGAAAACAATACAAACCTTTGTACACCGCCTCAGGACCATGTATATGTTGGACCAGTCAAACTCATTTTAGAACACAGATATAATTATCATTTATTAACTATACTTATTATTATTATTTACTACTCATTAAGTATATGGACGGACAGTTTCAAGCTGATGAGTCTCATAAAATTCATCAAGTCCTTTCATCCAAATTATTAATTACCTATCTTAATTCATTAATTTATTGTAACAATCTGCTGGTCTAGAGCGGTTTATTTAGAGTTCTTTTTATTTACCATTCAAAGCATTAACGAGAGGCCTGTGGGGAGTGCCGGAGCGGGACACGCGTGGCCTGATGTTCGCGTGCGGTCCCTGCTTTTGTGCACCGCTTTTTATGGGTGGTTTACACATCCTCTGACATAATGTTGCATGCTTATTGCTCTTTTTCTGCTACTGCTTGGGAGATAGTTTATCGTATCTGAAAGTTGAGAATTATGTACCAATAATTTCATTCTTTATAGTACCTATACATTGAGCTGATTTTACAATGGGAACTTTTTTGCTTACCTACTATTGCATATATATTTATCATATAGCAGCGGTATCGCATCGGTGTGCTGTGTTGTAGGCTATATAGCATGTATGCTATGGCTATAGTAGGCCTCGTAGGTATGCTCACCTGATAGTGGGTTGGTTCACATTTTCACTGTGTTGCCTCTGCACGGCGCAACTTTATTATCCGTTAACACGTTCCATGCGTTTACTAAAAGACAATACTTTATCTGGGTGCTACATGACCACTAAGCATCCATATCCTTACTTATTACTGTGCGTCATGAACATTATTTGTCCACATTAACTCATGTCTTTGAAAGACCATAACTTTATGAAATTTATAGCTATTTTAATAATTTTTAAACCAAAAGCTAGTGAATATAATGTAGTATAAGCATCCCTGATCACCTGCAGTTCTGATCCATAGTTTCGGAGATAGAACGTTTTAAAAAAAAGTCACTTTTCATGAGAAGTATTTTGCCATACCGCACACTGTAAACTTGCCTCAATCACTTTGGTCACTACCAAAGTGATTGAGGCATGTTTACATGTGTGCGGTGTGGGACATGGAATAATAATTGTACTGAAAAAAAATATGGATGGGTATTAAATTTTCTTTAAATATAGGTAAATCTTTGATTATTTATATGTCTAGATGGAGTTTCAAATACGTACAAACGTCTCAAAAAATATCAGTGTCTTCAATCTCATAGTACTTACGCGCAGCTCAGTGACGTTCGCGTCGGCTCGGTGTCACAACGTAAAACCCGCGAAAAACATTACATAAAAACTGTCGAAATATGGCGACTAGCACCATCAAAGTGTGCCGGAATTAAAAAGGACGCCTAAATACTACTACACACATTACCTTTTATGAATAAAGTAACCAAAATACAAGCTAAATTAATAATTTTTTTCATCACAACAATATGTCATTTATCACGCGCCATATTTGTAAGTGTTGCCAGTTTTTTAAATTCATGGTTTGGTTCGATTGGGGGAGCCTTGTACCGATTGGGGGAACCAATGTCCCTCCTTTTTATTGATTTGGATTAGAACATTATTTACTGACTAAGGCAAAGCCAAAGGAGGGTTATGATTTTGACATGCAAGTGAATCCGAATCCGAATCCGAATCCGAATCCGAATCCGAATCCGAATCCGAATCCGAATCCGAATCCGAATCCGAATCCGAATCCGAATCCGAATCCGAATCCGAATCCGAATCCGAATCCGAATCCGAATCCGAATCCGAATCCGAATCCGAATCCGAATCCGAATCCGAATCCGAATCCGAATCCGAATCCGAATCCGAATCCGAATCCGAATCCGAATCCGAATCCGAATCCGAATCCGAATCCGAATCCGAATCCGAATCCGAATCCGAATCCGAATCCGAATCCGAATCCGAATCCGAATCCGAATCCGAATCCGAATCCGAATCCGAATCCGAATCCGAATCCGAATCCGAAATCTAAAGGAATCGCGTGGAAAGTACCCAGACCTATGCAAATTAGTCATATGTACACAAACAAATATATGCACTAAACGAGAATCGAACCCGTGCTCCTTGCATACCATTCTCATTTACTACTGTCACGCTGCAGAGGCTGTCAAAAAAAAAACAATTTAATTATACCTAGGTGATTTTTTGGGGAAATTTTCCTTGTAGCTGGTATCATATTTACGCACATAGAAGCACGAATGCAACGTGTAAAACACGGGTCGCACGCACACATGTTTGCACAGGTTGACTCGTTTTATTTCCGTTGACAGTAGGACGAGGCTCTATCTAGACATTATATAATCAAAGACGACAATATGTAAACTATTTTTAACCTAGAAACTTAAAAGGATTTTCTACTTCAAAATAAATCAGTCTTACTTTTTTATCCGCTCCCGCGCGTTTGTGTTCATCCTTACACAAATAGAGCTCCCCGTCCATTTATTTTATTGAGTTTTTGTCGTAATACTTTATAAAACACATATTTACTGTATTCTGCATTTATAATATCAGTATGGCTTTCTTGGAATTTTTTTTTTAATTGTGTTGATTGGATTATGAAAGATTCCATTTTTAATTTATCTCTCTATTTATCGAGCATGCAGCATGCAGCACGCAGTATGCAGAAGCAGCATGCATCATTAATATGCAATAAACAGCATGTAGCTTCCAGCAAGTAGCACGAAGCAGGCAACAGGCAGCATGCAGCAGGCAGCACGCAATATGCAGAAGCAGCATGGATAATTAACATGCAACAAACAGCATGTAGTATCCAGCAATCAGCAAGAAACAGGCAACAGGCAGCATGCAGCAGGCAGCACGCAGTATGCAGAAGCAGCATGCATCATTAACATGCAACAAACAGCATGTGGCATCCAGCAAGCAGCAAGAAGCAGGCAACAGGCAGCATGCAGCACGCAGTATGCAGAAGCTGCATGCATCGTTAACATGCAACAAACAGCATGTAGCATCCAGCAAGCAGCAAGAAGCAGGCAACAGGCAGCGTGCAGCAGGCAGCAAGCCCACCACCTGCCTATCAGCTCGTGATCCGCCTTGCCCCTCCGCACCTGCGCATGCTCAAGAAACACTCTAGGGGGGGAGTCTAACAAGATTACATGATGTCGGATTTGCAGCAATTCTTATCTGTCACTAATTTTTGCGTCATAAGATTTGAAGAAAATAATTTAAGGATAAAACTGTTAACTTTTCTGGTTAAAATTTCTTACAAGGATAGACCTATGCCCACCATAAGAAATATTTTACAGTAACGGGATCAAATTTCATGCATGCAAAGCCATTTATTTCATTAGCACTGTGTATTAAAATTGAAAAGCCAAAAGAAATTCTCCTATCTTCATTGTATGCTATGCGAAAATATACCAATAATTAATTGTATTCTAGTTCTACGTTATGCTAAATAAAAATATGCAGAATTATCAGTCTGCGAAAGCTATTTATGCTCAATAGGTACAATTCTGCTATCTGAAGAATATGCCATTTCTCTTTCGGATATAAGACCGTTCTGCCAAAATATAATTCTATTAATATTTTTTTATGCCACGCGAATGTCCGATTTAAATAAAATTATGCCAAATCGGTTATGCCAATTGAATTTCGGGGTATTAAGTTTCTGCCAGATGGAGGGAACCCATCTTAGAGCAAATAAGTTTTATATCTTTTGAGTGGTCCTAGGTCAAACGTTTTTAAATTTTTTACATTTTATATTTTGATAATATGTCATTCTTGGTAAAATGTTTTATAATAAATAAACAATAATATTTGATTTTTTATTCTTTGATAATATTATTCTTATATTAAACTTTATGTGAAACCAAAATCAATGATTCTCAATATTCAAAATAAATGATCTTAAAAGCAAGTTTTTTGTATAGATTATTCTGTATATAGCTTATTCAGTATTCTGTGCATAGATTATTCTATGAAACGAAAATATGAGAAATTATTATGTGAAACGAAATTCTATAAAACAATTATCTATAAAACAACGTACACCCTCCAGATTCAGTATGCTTCTTTTTATCGATTGTGTGGAGTGTAAAGGTTGGGGATACATTTAATGCTCAGTGCAAATGATATTGTATTAATATGCATGAACAACTGTTTCTTTTTTCAGGGTCTTCTAGATAAAAAAGATGTAAAAAGACAACCTACTTGTGTAATACTCCGATCAATATCGAACAATGATGACACATATCCAGAAACTCCATACAACTTCCAGATTTGCATTCCACGTATCGTTCATTTATTTAATAAACAACGATTTATGCTCTTTTTTTATGAATGGTATATTCCACCTGGCTTCAAGAGTGATGGATTTGATTGGGAAATAGTATTGTATGGATCAAGTAAACCCTTAGTCTTTTGAGTACAGCGTTGTTATTTCAATCAGGAAGAACTATTATGAACTACATATTATTTATACTGTGGATTGATGGCACTTGGTGGAATTTTTGGCAAATGTAAACCTTTGAGAATGCCTTAAGGCGAAACCGGTCTGGTAATAGAATAAATACAGTGGAAAAAGTACAAGTGTTCTCAATATGTATAACTAGTATGAACCTTATTTTTGGGTTAGGCCCACTGTCAACGGAGGCGTAGTTTCATAGATGCTTCAAAATACGATGTGTTGCTTGTGCAGCCCAGTTTAATGAACACTGTGTATTGCACGCGTACGTTTTCATACTTTTCATTCACTTTTGACAATGCGGTTAAACGACGATGGCCATAATTTGACGTACAATTATATTCGGAGTATCTGCATATAGACAAAAATATCAACTGTAGAGTGTTTGTAGCGGCAAGTTCATTTATTAGAGGATGATGGTGTATTTTACTCATTTGATAGAATGAGTAAAGCTACTTTTCAGAATATATTTCTACTATTTGCACAAATGTCGCAGCTATTGCTGCCATTTTTTAAGAAAAGGATCTCTTGCGTTCACTCGTTGTATGCCTGGGCGTATAACATGCGGTACGCTAGGCAGGCGTCGTGAAGCTTGCATGCAGCTACGCGAGCGCAACGCAGACGCTCCGTCGACAGAGTTACAGGTAAATTAGCTTGGAGAATTTTTTGCGTTTGTAGTAGTGTATGGTCAGCAAATAAAAAAAAAACAACATTTTATTTTTAGTTTTTATTTTTTTAAAGGTAATATACGTTTGTGGCTGTAGCACACCAAATGCGTACACGTCTACGCATACGCACTACGTACTAATACGGACGTGAATATGTGTATTCACTGCATTGTAATCTATGGAACTGTATGAGGCAGACAAGCCTATTCCAAACATTACAAGCAGTGAATGCCGGTTTTCACTTCAGTGAAGACGTGTATGAATTAGGTGTTCTCCGGCCATAAATGTTTTATTCTAATAATTCATCAACCCCAGGCATATCACAATCATCCCCATCCTCGCTTTCATCAGATGAATTATTTAAATTAATTATGATTCGTTCTGATATTGTGTCTAAAGCTGCGTCTCTACCCTGATATTTGTTTTCCTCCTCAATAGCATGCAGACAAACTTTTCTCCATTCCTCTACAGTTATGGCGTTCATTTTTTCTTCAGCTAATGACATTATAACCTTCATATTCATTGCGACATTCTTTTTTGCGACATATGTTTTCACTATCCCCCATATATTTTCTATAGGATTAAACTGCGGATGGTATGGTGGTAAACGCAGCACAGTATGACCGTGCTGTCGTAATATTTCGTCTATCTTGTACTCTACAAATATCGCCTTGTTTTGCAGAATCAGTTCATATAATTGAGGCTTAAGCAACGTGGATGAATGCTCTATGTTTTGAAATGTCAGTCAGTCAATCATTTGCTGTTTTCTAGAATTACTATTCGGTGCAGGATTTTGTATTGAGTTATGATATGGTGCGTTGTCAACAACAACAACACTATTTGGTTGTAAGTTGGGTATTAATTGAGTTTGAATCCACCTTGAATAGTTGTCATAGTTCATATTGTCGTGGTAATCTCCACTTTATGGTTGGCTTTAAACATAAGCAATGCATTTGGTATAAAGCCATCCATACCACCGGCATGAACAATGATTAAGTGGTTGCCTTTCGATATATGTTGCTTCAAACCTGAAGTGCTTCCATCTGACCAAGATTTCGAGAGGGTATGTGATGTATGTATATATGTTTCGTCGGTGTAAACAATTGGTCGGCGTTGTTCACGATATTCAGCAATTTTCATCAAATAATTAATTCGCAAGTATCTAATTTCGTGTTTTTCCATAAGAAGTTTCCGGTTATCTTCTGTTTGCTTCCAATTAAAACCTAATGACATGACGTGTTTTCGTAACGTGCTGACACAACCTTTATAATCAATATCTTCTTTCAATTTTGCGTGCAAAGTTTTCAAAGTGGGAACTTCTTTATTTGTGATGTGGAAGTCATGAATTGTTCTTCTGATAACTTGCTGATCAAAGTTATCGATTACTATTGTAGGTTTACGATTCGGTTTCTTTTTAGGAGATTTAAATGTTACTTCCTGATCTGAAGGACGACATTTGCTTTCTGATACTACCTTTCTGACGGATGCTATTGAAATTCCTGTTGATTTAGCAACTAATTGAGTGGGGGTCATAATACTGCTCGGGTTGTTATTACACTCATTTTCGAAATATTTGTACAACAGTACAAAACTTCTTTAGTTTGAGAAGTCAAAGGCTTGCCTCGACCATGTTTTAACACTGGAGCCATTTTGAATTAACAATATAAAGTTACAACACTTACACATAAATTAAACACTTAAACAAATATTATAACAATAATAACAAACAATAACAACAATCAACCAATACAAAATTTAACAATTAAACTACGTAATAATTATAATTTTTGAATGAAATGTGTGCTTTATGTTCTAACGGTACCAAGCGACTGACGCCGGACTGCACGTGGCACCTGCGGACAGCGTAAACTGGTTTATTCTGGTTTTGTGCGTGTTTCCACTTTCCACTATCAAGTGACGATTTATTTATTTGTTTTGTTTCGTAATTATTATGGTCAAAACTTTTCACCTATAGCTAAACTACTATCATCTAAAGAACGACACGATATTTTATTGTTTCACGGTAGTCGCCTTGTCGTTTGCTCAAGGACGTGAAATTGAATGATTTTTTTTTTATAAAGTCAAAACCTTTTTCTTTAAAATAAAAACTTGTTTTTATTGAAAACAAAAATCATAGTGTTGCTAGGGATAAGTATAAAATTTTTAATTAAATAGTAATGTTAGGATATCGAAACATTTTTGTATAGGCCAGAACGATATAGTGGAAACGCGCTCTAAGATCTGAGCAATATACACACCACTACATATGCAAAAATTTCTCGAGACTAATTTCACTGTACATTGTTTTGAATGGAAGCATCAAGCAAGCGTACACCAAACGTACAACGACGAATACGCGCCTATGAAGGTACGCCTCCGTGGACAGTGGGCCTAAGGCTTACTGTCCACGGAGGCGTAGCACAAGCAACACATCGTATTTTGAAGCATCTATGAAGCTACGCCTCCGTGGACAGTGGGCCTAAGTCTTCGTCCTCTGATTCTTTGTCCTTACATACTGCACCAATTGGTCGGTGTACATGTACACAGGAAATGGATACAGTTTTTAAATACCTAAATCCTTTCGCACTGAGTAACTTATATTCGGCCCTAGATGATTGGACACCGCCTCGTCACCGAATGTACATATTATCGACATTTGCATCAAATTACATTCAATTTCATAAAATTACACAAGATTTTGGTAGTTACGGTTTAAAAAATAACTCTTAAATAATTAAATAGTTGAGAGAACTCCTAATCGCGGAATTGTCACAAAACACGACGCAACGCGAGAAACGGTTTCGTTAGATAAATCTATTTTAACATGAGCTCATCTCTGGACGCCATCTCGATGTGAATGCCACAAAAGCACTGATAATAATTATTGTCCACTCCCAGACCAAGAGCTTAGTAATTACGCAAATGTGAAGCGAAAAATTGTCCAGTGTAAAAATAAAACTCAGCAGTCGCAGACACGTCGGGAGGACGCGCTGTGCGAGTCCAGGAATACTTTGCGTACTCCGAAAATATTTTAAGATTACGTTTGAGAGAGCGCGCTCGTCGACGGTGGTAATGCTCGAACAAAAAGAGTACCGTACATAAACAACGCGAACCGGAAAAGTACCATCTTTAGCGTATTGTGTAGTCAGTGTCCATAAATGGTGAGTGCAGGAGCCGTGGTGTAGTGTTGTTATAGTGCATTCACGACTGTGATGTTCGCGGGTGGAGGAGCCGGCTTCCAGAAGCAGTCCAAGCCACCTTGGGAGAACACCAACAACAACACCGCCGCTGACATCCCGCAAACTCGGTAATGCAACAAGTATTATCCACACACGCATTAAATACACGTGTATGTACGTAATCTCACTACTCGCAATGAACTTTACTAATAGCATTCGTTTTGTCAGAGCGAAACTATTTATTGTTTTAGTTTTAGCACATTTATAATTAGAGCAAATTTTGTTTGCTCGGATACAATAGTTTGTTCAAATGACACACTTTTGCGTCCGCGCCTTGGGCAGCGCACTTAGTAGTAATCGTAGTTCGTATGTAATGGTTATATTTTATATATTTTGAATTATTAATACGTGTTACATATGACTATCTTATTGAGCGAACCTTCTACGTTTATATCAGAATTCGTCTGTGTTTATTTACGAAATAATGTGTTTACTATAGCTCTTGATTTATTTAGTGTGAAATACGGGGTCCCTGAACCGGTCTGTTATCGTTCACGTCTAACACTCATCAATTAAATATATATCTACCATTTTATTTAAACACCTCATCTGTTAGGTTAATAAAATATGACAGTTGTATTTACTTGTAACTATTCAGGTGTTTGAAATAATATATTATGCAGTTTAGCTCTAATTATGTTACTTTTGATTATATTTATGTCATCAGCACTACATCTAAAAATTCGATTATTATTTAAGTTTTAATAAAAGGTAACGATACCGTCGTATTCGTCACTTCTCAAAATTAATGTCCACATAGGTCCGCGCACCGGTACGTAATGGGTTTTTGTGCGGACTTGTAACCACTACCCAAGTCATTCCTAATAACACTTCATAGGATTAGACATTAGACAATAGGTAAATACAACATTAAAATGGTGAAAATCCTCTCAATTTATTGACGCCATCAGATTATTCCTAATATTTTCACTGTTTCTATCCATCACTTAGCCAATTTTAACTTTTACGACAGCGACTGCCGCAGCAATTTCTCCCACTCTGACGGGAAAGCCAGCGGCAGAACCAGGTTTGTTAATCTATAATTGTACCGGCTTGCAAGTGAAGTTGGTTGGGCACCGATAAACTTGGTGGGGCTCGGCTCACGATATTTCTTTACGATTACAATTTACTTTAATCAAGTTTATATTGTCCACCTCTCTGTCTCTCTTGGATTGCAACCGACGACACCAAACCCTAGCCACAAATACTATGCAGTGAGTCGAAAACTAGTGACAACTCAATAATATAAGACATAAAATAATCACTGTAGGAATGAAAGTTGATCGAAATGTTATTCTTTAATTTTATTTAACTACACACACTAAAGTAATTGAGAAGTATTTTTAAATTTATGTTAATCAATTAGATGTAACTAAAAATAACACTTTATTTATTTATTTTATTTTTTAGCTATCGGTGAAACTATATTGAAATCAGTGCGCATATTGGTTTTGTTTATTTGGTTTTAGATAAAATAAATGTTGTTTGTTTTTGACCCCGCTTGTTCAAAAATAGACATGAATTCTTTCATTGACGAACATTTTGATTGCTACCTGTTTAAACACGCTTTTGGTACCAATAATAGTTGGACAAAGGAAGATTTTTATCCGTTTATACAACGATTCTACTAGCTGACCCAGCAAACGTTATTCTACCTCTCCTAGGCAACAGCTTCGGTTAATATATGCATCTATTGCGTTTTCTACAGTTTAATTTATCCCTCTAATAAATTATACCCATATCCGTTCAGCTGTTTGAGCAAATTTCACGATCATTCACATTAAATAATTAGGAGGATAGGCGAGTACAGATCTCTTGGCTCAGGATTTATATCTAGGACATATCAATACTGTACGTAAAACTCGAGTTATATCTGCGGTATCACAACCTAATTATTGACTAATGTCGGTCGTTACTATAACACTTAGCTAGTGTTTATTTGCCATCAATTACAAATTTTATTGAGAAAATCGTAAAGATGAATAGGTATAATAAGTAATACTACTTGTAAACTTCGCGTAATGGCGTGTTAGTAATCATTCATCGCTATAAAACACATGTTATGGGCACTTGACTGGATGTAGGGTTAGTTTTAGTATACATTTTTCCTGTTCCTGCCAAGCGCTCACTCGCCTCCTACGACTGATACGTGATGTTTATATTTATCTACTATTGTCATTTCTGTAGTAGGTATAGTAAAGTCTTAGTTTAATAATAATATAATAATAATAATATTTATTCACTAAAAATATTACAACACTCAGAACCTGTAGAGGTAACAAAATATATGTAGTTGACACAAAACAAATTAGTACCCTGGTACCCACTATAAGATTTAACTTGAGTTGTGGGTGACCAGGCCCCGCAAGAAAGTTAATAATATTATAAGAACGTTACAAGCTATATCAATAATACATCTTTAATTAAAATATTATATTTAGTGAGTGTGTGTTCATGTATTGTAAAAAGTGTGTTTATGTGTATGTATGAAGAGAGAGAGAGAGTGCGTGTGGATGTGTGTATGCATGTGTGAGTGCATGACTACAGAATCGAAACCTTGAGAAGGTCTTCTATATCGTCATATGTTTTGCCCATAAGCCAGTCTGTTACTTCCTTTCTGCAATGTGATTTGAGGAGTTCATATATGTTACAATGTTTATTCACTAAATTATACAGATGGCCACCCAATACCTTATAGTGCCGTGCTGCTAAAGAGGTTCGGTAATATTGGGTATCGCATACTTTATAACAGCGGCAGCGGCGCCTTTTTTTGAAATTAGGGTTAAGTTCTAGTGAGACGTGCTTTCTGATAACGGTTTCGAGTACAAAAATTTTTCGTACCGACAGCACCTTACAGTCATCGTACAGCTGGGTACTGAAAGGGCTTACAGGTCATCACCTTCAGGACAGCCTTCTGTGCCAGCTCCACCTCCAGCAAAAACGTTTTGGCCGCGCCACCCCATACACTAATGCAATAACTTAAGATGGATTGACACAATGCGAGATAAATGATCCTCAGGGTATCAGGGTCAGCGGACTATCGTAGTTTTTTAAAAATATATATCAGCTTGCGCACTCGAGCAGTCAGGCTTTCTAAATGATATTTCCAACTCAGGTGATTGTCTATGTAGACACCAAGGTATTTTATTTGAGTGGACCTACTCAGATTGACACAGGCACAGCCTGCTGCCGATACTGGACTGTGAGAGCAAGTATGGGCTTTGAGGGTGTAAGTATCTAGAGCAGGTTGGGTTATACTTGTATGCGAGAACGTTAGATAGGTGGTTTTGTCTAGGTTTAGGGTCAGAAGGTTATTATTTAAACACTCCATTACTCTACCAAGGGATAGTTCCGCACGCTCGAAAATATTTTGCCAATTTTTGCCCCGAATAAGTAAGATGGTATCGTCCGCGTAGGTTATTATAGAACAGTTAGGAAGGGTGAGCCTGCACAACGAATTAATATATATTAAAAAGAGCGTTGGTCCAAGGATTGAGCCCTGGGGTACACCAAAATTTACTGTTGAGCAGCCACTAACATAAGAATCAATCCTAACACACTGTGACCTGTCAGTAAGATAGTCAGTAAAGATCCTCACTATCCCCGGACTCCATATCTCTCCATCTTTGCTAAGAGGCTGGAAACAGACACAGTGACGAAAGCTTTTTTAAGGTCCAAAAAAATGCCTAGACATTTTTGACCAGCATCGAGACTGTCCTGTGTGGATTTTCCTACCCTGAAACCAAACTGATTCGCAGCAAGTACGTTATTTCTGTTCAAAAACCCAACAAGACGCGTGTTTAATAGCTTCTCCAGTACTTTAGACAATGCAGGCAGTACGGATATTGGTCTGTAGTTGTTGACACTATCTCTGTCTCCACCCTTATGTATGGGATGAACAATAGCCCGTTTAAATGATTTGGGAAACACACCATTCAACATAGAAATGTTACAAATATGCGTGATGGCAGGAACCGGAAAAGTGTCTGCGCATCTCTGTAAGAGTCGAGTCGGAATTTTGTCCCATCCAGCAGCACTATCAGCCCGCAGTCCCCTGATAACTCGTGCGACTTCATCCTGGTCAGTTGGCAACAGCACAAAGGATTCAAGGGATGGGTTATCATTTGGCGACAGCTTATTATTGAGTGTTACTGAACCAAATTTTTGTGCTAAGTCACTACCAATACTTGTGAAATATTCGTTTACATCATTCAGAGATTCTATTGGGTTTGGTTTCAATAGTAACAGTTCCCTTGGCGATGATTTGCGGTTGGCAGTATTTGCTATATTTTTGATGACTTTCCAGGTAGATTTAGAGTTATTTTGAGCCTTTAATAATTCAAATTTTTCATGTGCATGTTTTAATCTTTTCAGTAGCATGTTGCAGAAATTACGGTATCTGAGGTAAGTCACTTGAAGGGTAAGGTTAGCGGGGACCCTTTTTAACCGTCGGCTCATGGAGTCACGATTGCGGATGCATCGCAACAAACCTTTTGTTATCCAAGGTTTAATGATTTTTTGTTCGCATGGAAGGCAACTAGTAATAGAAAAAGTTTCAATGATGGAACCGATAGTTGACACCAATCTTTCCGCAGCCAGATTAGGATCCAGTGTGTCCATTACTAATCCGAAGTCGGTATTTTTGATGGCCTGAGAGACCGATTCGTAGTTCACCCTGACAAAGTTATTGTAAGTTCTGGGTTGATTTAAGGACAGTTCAATGTTAATCATGTTGGCAAGATGATCGGTTATCAACGAGTCGAATATTAAGGTCGTGGTTTTTAGGTCTGATTTCAGGAAAGTGTGATCCAAACAGTTCCCTTCTCGTGTTGGCTGGAAATGTGTCAGCAGGAGACCATGCGAGGAGGTCAGGCTTAGGTATTCATTAGATTCTTGTAGTTCCTTTATTTTTATGTTAATATCGCCTATAAGTAAGATGTTTTTACACCTTGATAAGGATGCCAGAGTAGCATCTAGATCGTTCAAAAATGAATCGACTGTAGCCAGGTTAGGGGAACGGTACAGTGCAATAATAGTTAGTTTGTTTGTATCTATATTACAAATTAAGCAGTTCGAACCCAGGAAGTAACGTTCTTCAACTCTGTGTGTAAGAGTCGATGTAATAAAGAGAATGAGACCAGAATTTTGGTTCATATTGTTTTGAGTATTATGGGTTACATATCCATCAATCGTAGGAGTATTTACAGTGGAGGGCAGCCAACATTCAGATAGAGCAATTATATCTGGTCGTGTTTGAATCCTTTGCAAGAGGACTAACAATTTATCAAAATTTCGATTTACGCTGCGTATATTGACATGTAAAATGTTTATTGAATTATATATACATATAAATTAGGAAACAAAACCCATACCATTTGCATTTGTCCACCTGAAGGGTGGGGACGGGGCTCATACAAAATCCCCTATGGTCCTTTATATTATTTTATTAAGTACTAAGAGTCCGGCAAAATGTTCTAATATTGTTTCGAAAAATATATACAACTAGCTTTTGCCCGCGGTTTCGCCCGCGTGGATGTCGGTTATCGCGACCAAACATAGCCTATGTCCTTTCTCAAGGTCTAATCTACCCTTATACAAAATTTCATCAAAATCGGTTCAGTGGTTTAGGCGTGAAAGCGTAGGTAACATACAGACAGAAAGAGTTACTTTCGCATTTATAATATTAAGTGGATATGGATAATCAATCTCTATACCTTAACGAATTTGGGTAAATACGAGTAAGTACCTAATATTATATTAATGCCTTGTTGGTTTCTGGTGGAGTAGAATAGGACCACCCCAGCTCTTCCTGTGAGAGTCTTAGGTGAATGGCAACGAAGGGATAGACCTATTCTTCATCCGACTGTAAACATACAGCCCGAGACATAGTGCCCGCTAGACGGCAATAGGCTCGCCACTATTACGTGTGACCGAAAATCATAATTGATGAGATGTGGATGTGGGTGCTAATACACCTCTGTCTACCCCTTCGGGGTTATACAGACGTGAATATATTAGGTGTAAGGAAAACGCTCCCGAAGGCGATACTACGGGGACCTTCTGTTTCGGGAGCGTTCTCCTTACACTAGGCATGTATCTATGGATTAAATCAACGAGATTAACTATATATAATGTCAATACTAGCTTTTATCGCCCTCTTGGATATTGGTTATGCTGCCACGACGGTACTTATACAGTACTCATACTCCATAATTACTCGAATTTTTAACGTATCCAAGAAGACGAAATGATTGAAATGCGATGAAAGTGTAACACTAATCAATAAACAAATTAAAATACTTTTGGAAAAAGAATTCCATGTTTTTAAAATAGAATTAGGTGATTTAAAATTCTTAGCGAAATATAAATTATTTTGATTTGAAATGGCCAGTACTGCAGAACGGCAATTTCATAGGTATTACAAAGATCTATTACTAAGGCGATTGGCACACTGCGACGCGCGACGCGGCGTCGAGCGTTGTTGCGTCGACGCGGCGTCGCGCTCGTCGCCTCTACGGCGCCCATTTTGTATAGAAAAACGCGGGGTCCCACACACTGACAACGCAATCACGCGCGTTGCCGCAGAATACGCGCGTACAAGCAGAAAACGCGAGGTATGGCACACTGAAATCTGCAATCACGCGCGTGATTTTCGAGGGAGTTTTAGTCCGAGAGCTGTTAGAAATTTCTGTGTAGGTATTTGAGACGAATTTTAAATTAATATTTAGGCAATGCAACATGACTATTTAACATCAAATTTAGAGCGCTTTCACATCAACTGACGTCCGATATCCAATATCCGACATCCAAGATCATAGGAAGTCAAATATCGATGCCCAATATCGGGTATTGGAGCCGACACTACTGTTTTGGCTCGTTATCGGAACACGCAGAGACTGCAAGCGACTTTCAACCTAAATGGCATTTTCTTAGTTACGTCACATTTCGCGTTACTAGATGACGCTGATCACGAGTAAAAGAAAAAAAAATTACTATGTCATGTCAATAAGTCGAAAATAGCTTGCACTTCTAATCATTTTCTTTTCATCTCTAGCGTTCTTAATATAGTCTGGGCTATAGAGCTAATGGTCAGATGGCTTTACTTTACTTTTCTCAAAATTTTAGATTACTTCACACACCTACCTACCAAAACAATTCTAATATCTCTCGGACTATACTAGCTCTCCCGCGTCCACGCGCGTCGACGAACAACGCCGCGTCGCGCGTCGCAGTGTGCCAACCGCCTAACCCGCCATTGGTGACGTGTGTGTCTGTGAGACCGGGGAATTAGAAAAAATCGAGTAACTTTTTAACCCGCGGTCGACGCGCGGCGCGATTTCGAGTAGCTGCCACATTTAACGTCTCCCACCGTTAATTCTCTTCGGGATAGCGCCGCGGACGCACGTTCCAGAGCTTTGACCTCAACCCGGTCCGTGAGACCGGTATGTAAGTAAATTATTCAACGTTGAATTTGCATACTTTTTTGTAGAGATAGAAAATGTAAGTGTTACATGTTATTGTTATATTCATCATAGTAAATATATAAAATTGTTATAAGTTTAAATTTTTATAAAATACGAGTAGGTATATGAAAAAACGCTTGTTGATTTTTAGTGTTCTAAGTATAACCCTATTATAGTAATAAACGAGTTGTGATTTTTGAAATATTTATGTTTTATTGCTATATATATACGTGAAATTATAACTAAACTATCTATATATCATTTATATAATCTAGTCTTGCCTAAGTCATAGGTTGAAAAACCTGGTCCGTGAGACCAGCGTCACCAATGATGTAAGTCAAATTGAAGTCACCAATGGCGAGTTACTAATAGGATAAAAAATTCTGTTATAATAGTAATTCTGTTATGTAAGTAGGATATAAAAAATTCTGACTTATTAGATCTTATTGAATATACACAATTCGAATACAGTTCCAGATGCCTTATTAAATTCTGCGCCATCTTCACGGGGTGGTTAGTATTAATAGTGGACAGTGACTTGTTCAACCCTCGCCCTTCAGAAGTCTATTCAAGTTACTAGTCTGATACATAGATGGCAAAAGTAAAGCGGAAATAAGTATGTACGTATATTATTTTTTTAAATATGTCAAACTGTATATTTATTTTTGGTATAAAGGACCTAATATTTTGTTAAAATATGTATGTCTTTTAATTGTATAGTTTACGTAAATATCTTGCTTTAAGGCGATTGGCACACTGCAACGCTCGACGCGGCGTCGTTCGTCGACGCGCGTCGACGCGGGAGAGCTAGTATAGTCCGAGAGAATTAGATTTTTTTTGGTAGGTAGGTGTGTGAAGTAATCTAAAATTTTGAGAAAAGTAAAGTAAAGCCATCCGACCATTAGCTCGATAGCCCAGACAATATTAAGAACGCTAGAGATGAAAAGAAAATGATTAGAAGTGCAAGCTATTTTCGACTTATTGACATGACATAGTAACTAATTTTATTTCTTATATTCGTGATCAGCGTCATCTTTTAACGCAAAAAGAGACGTAACTAAGAAAATGCCATTTAGGTTGAAAGTCGCTTGCAGTCTCTGCGTATTCCGATAACGAGCCAAAACAGTGGTGTCGGCTCCAATACCCGATATTGGGCATCGATATTTGACTTCCTCCGATCTCGGATGTCGGATATTGGATATCGGACGTCAGTTGATGTGAAAGCGCTCTAAATTTGCCGTTAAATAGTCATGTTGCATTGCAATAATATTAATTTAAAATTCGTCTCAATTACCTACACAGAAATTTCTAACAGCTCTCGGACTAAAATTCCCTCGAAAAACACGCGCGTGAATGCAGATTTCAGTGTGCCATACCTCGCGTTTTCTGCTTGTACGCGCGTATTCTGCGGCAACGCGCGTGATTGCGTTGTCAGTGTGTGGGACCCCGCGTTTTTCTATACAAAATGAGCTCCGTAGAGGCGACGAGCGCGACGCCGCGTCGACGCAACAACGCTCGACGCCGCGTCGCGCGTCGCAGTGTGCCAATCGCCTTTGTGTGTGGGACCCCGCGTTTTTCTATACAAAATGAGCTCCGTAGAGGCGACGAGCGCAACGCCGCGTCGACGCAACAACGCTCGACGCCGCGTCGCGCGTCGCAGTGTGCCAATCGCCAAACCGCACCTTTACGTACTTATTATTGTTATTGAAAGATGTTTTCATTTCATAACATAACATAACATAAACTCACGCCTGTATTTCCCGAAGAGGTAGGCAGAGGTGCTAGCACCCACATTTCGCCAGTTTATGTTTAGGTCCCAATGTAATAGGTGCCGAGCCTATTGCCATTAACCGGGCACTTATAAACCTGCGATAAATACACACATAACTTCAAAAAGCATCGAATAGTCATTGGTGTGTGCCATGGTAAACCCAAGACCTCATCTCAGCAGTCCATTACCCATACCACTAGGCTATTCATTTCTAAAGATACAAAAATGTTATTATATCAATGCCGTGTTGGTACGCGGTGGAATAGAAACGACGACCCCAGGTCTTCCTGTAGGAGTAGTATGTAAATGACGACTAAAGATAGACCTGTTCCTCGGCCGACTGTAAACAAACAGCCCAAGACAAAGTGCCCTCTAGAAGGCAATAGGCTCGCCCCCTATTACGTGGGACCGAAAATCATAATTGGTGAGACGTGGGTGCTAATACACCCTCTATTTACCCCTTCGGGGATTTACAGACGTGAGTGTACCGTGTGTAAGGCGATTGGCACACTGCAACGCTCGACGCGGCGTCGTTCGTCGACGTGCGTCGACGCGGGGAGCTAGTATAGTCCGAGAGATATTAGAATTTTTTTGGTAGGTAGGTGTGTTAAATAATCTAAAATTTTGAGAAAAGTAAAGTAAAGCCATCCGACCATTAGCTCGATAGCCCAGACTATATTAGGAACGCCAGAGATGAAGAGAAAATGATTAGAAGTGCAAGCTATTTTCGACTTATTGACATGACATAGTAACTATTTTTTTTCTTATATTCGTGATCAGCGTCATCTATTAACGCGAAAAGAGACGTAACTAAGAAAATGCCATTTAGGTTGAAAGTCGCTTGCAGTCTCTGCGTGTTCCGATAACGGGCCAAAACAGTGGTGTCGGCTCCAATACCCGATATTGGGCATCGATATTTGACTTCCTCCGATCTCGGATATCGGATATTGGATATCGGACGTCAGTTGATGTGAAAGCGCTCTAAATTTGCCGTTAAATAGTCAAGTTGCATTGCAAAAATAATAATTTTAAATTCGTCTCAAATACCTACACAGAAATTTCTAACAGCTCTCGGACTAAAAATCCCTCAAAAAACACGCGCGTGAATGCAGATTTCAGTGTGCCATACCTCGCGTTTTCTGCTTGTACGCGCGTATTCTGCAGCAACGCGCGTGATTGCGTTGTCAGTGTGTGGGACCCCGCGTTTTTCTATACAAAATGAGCTCCGTAGAGGCGACGAGCGCGACGCCGCGTCGACGCAACAACGCTCGACGCCGCGTCGCGCGTCGCAGTGTGCCAATCGCCTAAGGGGAACGCTCCCCGAAGTCGAAGACCCCTAGTAGGTAGTGCTCCAGGTACACTACTTATATTGGCATAAAAAAATCGATTTGGACCAAATAACATTTTATTCTACCCTTTATTTAGCAATATTTACTCTCCATTGATGAACCTCCATTGAAATCCTTACAAGCGGTATGTATTAAATCAAGACTATTTAAAGGAATATATTATTATATTGTCAATACTAGCTTTTGCCCGCGGCTTCGCCCTCGTAGATATTGGTTATCGCGACCAAACATAGCCTATGTGTTAATCTAGGGTGTCAGCTAAATCCATACCACATTGTATTAAGCACTCAAACCGTTTAAACGTGAAAGAGTTACAGACATCCATCCATACTTACTTACAAACTTTCGCGTAGGATATTATGTACCCAAATAGTAAGGTGTCCTATCTGATAATTATCTGCAAAAGTACTTAACTGCTGAAAGACATCCTGAGCAATCAGCTTTTATACAATAACGAAAGTCTGGCCATCGTAGGGTCTTGTTTTATACTATACATGCTTTTGCCCGTGGCTTCGCCCGCGTGGATGTCAGTTATCGCGACCAAACATAGCGTACACAACAACATAACATGCGCTAATCCAAGGTGTCGGCTAACTCCATACCAATTTTTATTACAGGCGTTAACACGTGAAAGAATAATAAACATCCATCCATCCATCCATACTTTCAAACTTTCGCGTTTATGTTATTAGTACGATAAAAAATCTGCCTGTTCAGGCCTATTGGATCATTCTTTCAATAAATATACACAAAATTCGAACACAGTTCCACATTTCAGATTCAAAATCTGTCATAGCGCCATCTTCACGGGGTGGTTAGTATTAATAGTGGACAGTGCCTTGTTCAACCCTCGCCCTTCAGAAGTCTATTCAAGTTACTAGTCTGATACATAGATGGCAAAAATGAAGCATAAGTAGAACTATTTTTTTTTATAATATGTTAAACTTTTATTTGTTTTTGGTATGGTTGATAAGGACCTAATATTTTGTTAAAATATGTATGTCTTTTGTATTTATGTTGTAGTTGTATAGTTTACACAAACTATCTTGCTTCAACCGCACGTAAGTATGTAAAATACTTAATAGTGTTATTGATAGACGTTTTAAATTCAAAAGGTGACTAAATGCATGCTCTTCATTTTTATAACATTAAAAGGATAAGAGATATAATCAACCACATAAGGGTACATGAATAACACAAGAAAGAAAGGAATGTGTGCAAGCAGCTCTATACATTGGTGCTTCTGCTGGTTCTTTAAATGTACATTATTGGAACTTCTTCTATTGCATTTTCATACACAGAATATATTTGATTTATGAATTGCACCTTAGTTTTCCTTGGGTGCTCATGCAGTCACATTGAAGGTGTGATATTATTATTACCGACACCTACAAATTCATAACGCAATCCACATCATCTTAGCGTTATTGTATATGGGACCTGGTAATCATAGATTTTGTCTTCCGTGGTCCCGGTATTGAAATAACGCAAGGCACCGGTGTCCATTTATATTTATTTAAATTCTTCCTTTTGGTTTACATATACGGTTTTTAAGAGAGCGGCTGACGTCTGACCACCCAACCCAGAGAGGAAATCTTTTGCTAGAGCCTTGTACGTCAATCACAAAGTTCACCCGGCTTGCAGATGAGATTGCTGGATCCCGAGGGTCTTGAAGTGGTCCATACGCCTAGTAAAATTGAAGGAGTAATGACATAAAAAAGGTGAAAACAAAACTTTTAATAGAAAATTATAATATTATTATAAATAAAATTACACCTACAATTCATTTAGTTAATAGGAGAAATGGGCAATTAAAATACAATAATTATGATCCAATAATTTTTACTTAATTCTGAAGCTATCTAAATTACTGTACAGAACATAAAATATTCAACAAGCATTCGTACAATTACGTCATTTAATTAGAAAAAAAACTTAAGTAACTGAATTTCTGCTCTACGTTGGAAAATAAGCAATATAAACGTACTAGCTTTTAAAAATACTACAAGATAGGTGTGGCCATAATATATATGAAGGTGCCTACATAAAATATACAGGCACTTGGCTTAATAGTCATTAGTAAAACGATTATCACAGTACGAAACTGGGCTTGAATGCATGTCAGGCCGCAGGATCGTGACTTGTGACCGAAGGACGCCGCCCGGGGGTGGTAGAGACCAATGCGACACTGAACACGCGTTGGCAGTATAATCTAACTAGCAGTCGCCTGCGACTTCGTATGCGCGGAGTGAGTTAGACTTTCATACAAACCACCATCCCCTGTTTCAGCACCAAAATTAAAGATGGTTGAATTCTAAGAATACATTATAATTATCCACTTCATCATAATATAGCACACATTATCACATTAAATTTCAAATCTCTTCTAAAGACTAACGAACAGTAATTGATTTATACATATGTATGTATAATTTCGCTAAAACTCGAGAACGACTGAATGGATTTATCTTATCTTGGTCTCGAAATGTTTGTGGAGGTCTAGGGAAGGAAGGTTTCAAAGGTGAGGAAAATTCGAATGATTGTCGGGAAAACCCTAAAAAAAATTTTCATACAAAAGTTTACGTCTTTTATTTATCGATTGATGCAGTACAAAGTCTGCCGGGTCAGCTAGTACTTAATAAAGCACAGGACTTTCTTAACAACTTCCAACCCCCGTTTTACCACCTAAGGGGTTGACTTCTGTAAATTCCTTTCCTAACCGATGTCTACACCCTATAAGGAACCTACATTCCTATCCGTTATATAGTTTCTGAGATTTCGTGATTAATCAGTGACTGGTATTACGCTTTTAAAATATTTAAAAGATTATGTAGGTATAGTCACATATTTATAATTCTTTGGTATGTATTTAATTTGTTAAATTTTTATGAAACAAACTTTAGTTAATGACGGATGACGACGACATGGACCGAGTGCCATTCACACTATTATGAAAATTTAATTCAGATTGAAGTAATAGTGTTTTAAAAGATGATATTAAAATATTAAGTGTTTAGTAGGCCATCTACTGATACCTACTGACCATTTTAAACGTGGTCTTGAGTTTTATTGACTAGGTATGACTTCACAAAATATAAATGAAATCAGCCAAAGATTTGAAGTTCTTTTTGACAGGATAGCTCTCGTTCGACTTCAAGACGTACATTTCATACGAATTATACAAAGGCTTTTTAAAGTAATATGATTCAATAATTGAACCCTATTTTTCTCTTACATACTCTTAAAAAATCACTTTATTTCGAGAAATATAATTCAAGCAGTAGTTCAGCATTTGATAAAGTTTGGAAGTAAAATAAAACTGCATAAATTTTAATACAACACAACCATTTGCTAACAGGCGGGAAACTTCCATACCAATGAACGTATTGGAGCAGTTTCCTGTAAATTCATGCGGCGGGGAATGACGACAGACCATATTTAGCTGGGATAGGAATCTATAATTAACATTAATCCAGAATTCAAAGTCTATTTTGTGCAGTATGCTTTGCGATCGCACTAAAGCTTTGATGAGGCAGGTCCCAACAACATTGGTTATTCTACCATACACTTAAATTACATACTGAATCCTGAATCCTGAATTACTACTCTGAAGGGGTAGGCAGAGGTGTATTAGCGGCTGCTAAATCATAGAAATGTGGGTACATTTCGAGGTAATAAATCATAGAAATTTTAATGTGGATACATTTCTATAATTTTCCAAAGGCTAAAAGTAATTTATTATGTATAGACCATTTAAAAGGAAGTTGCAAATCTCAAAATAAAAAATTAAAGACTAGTTTAACATTTATATTAAGTTTATGAGTTCAATAATGGGTCGAAATTGCTATAAAACGGACATAGACTTTTATGTCGGAAATTCCATTTAAACAAAACCTTTCGAAAGATCTCGTCTTTCTGATGAATAATTATTATCAACATTTTTCTCCAAAACTGACTTTTTTTCGCCTGGAAAAAAAAAATCCGTATTTGTTGTATGGAGTGAAACCAAAACCGATAGAATTTGGCCAAATCCTGGCAGGTCTTCCTTTGAAACTACTCCAGACTCGGCACACCCGTAGCTGCCCGTTTAAGAGTTATGATGAGGTTCAGTTAAGTAAAATAAAAATACTAAAAATAATTATGTTACGTTAAAATACCTACATATAAATTCAAGTAAAGTAATTATTTCAAAAGATATATTTTCGAAAAAAGTGCAATTTATAGATCCAAGTTTAGGTTTCATCATTAAAAAATGGCGGCAATAGCTGCGATATTTGTGCAAATAGTAGACATATATATTCTGAAAAGTAGCTTTACTCATTCTATAAAATGAATAAAATACACCATCATCCTCTAATAAATGAACTTGCCGCTACAAACACTCTACGATGATGATATTTAGCCTATAATATTATCTATTCTGTGCTATTATCTTCATAGATAAACTGCCTATATAGCACAAAATAATAAACAAACGAACAAACTCTTCAGTATTTTGATATTAGGTGATATTAGTAAAGATTATCTATTTATGAGATATATCAGTAAGTTTTTTTACTTATTTTCCGAAACCGTACCTATAATAATATTGATACATAAAATAAGCCTTGACTCGTTGTACACGGGTTACATGAAAAACACGGTCAATGTAATTTAAATCATAGGTAGGTTATATTTTGCCACAGAATAGAGAATATTTTGCCCTGCTATAATTGTATGTATTCATTTGTATGTGTAAGCTAATATCGACCAGTAGCTATTTTCGTGCTATGTAAAAAAAATCCGCGTGTATACTGTTACCAATTGCATGACGGCCTCCCTGTATCCCTGACACAGTTACAGATACCCTAGGACATCGTCACATATAACTTAACCTAACATTCAGTGACGTCAAACGCCAACTAGGCACGTACTCCTTAATGGCTTTAAACATGAAAGCTTCATGTTAGAATTGAACATTATAGTTGTTAGGTATTATGGGAACTAAATAACCGATTGGGCACAGGGCTGACTGCCTTTGTTCATTGTTTTTCCTTTTACATTATACAAATCGGCAACTTGGCGATTATTGTAATCGTATTGTTCTATTTATTAACTAGGTACTTACTGGTTCGCTATATAGGCAGATTGAATTTGATTCCAAAAGTATTATTGCCACGGATGAAAAATTTCGAAGGAATCTCAAAAACCTCATCATATCAGCATCATGTCCTGGCTGTTGTGATGTAACTCTCACCTTAGAGCCTGGTATCCTTTTACCGGAGTTTACTCAAGATGAATATCCGTCGTACCCGTAGCATTCAAGGCGAAATGGAACATCGTGGCTCCCACACCCAAAGGGGACCGGGTCACTCGGGGCTCGAAGGAATTGCCAATGAATTGAAATCAATGAACAGTTATTTATTTTTGGTAGTAGCTTGTGGTAAACACAAAGATTAGATATATTATGTCTGCCATTGAATCAGCTGCGCAACCGTACGCTGAAATATAATAAATGATTCACTTTCATTCACAAAATGCTAGCATCTGGAGCTATTCTGGTGTAAAATTGATATGAAAAGTGGTCAAACCGTCAACTTATGTAATTAAAAAATCAAATGATCTTTCGTGTGTAAATTAGCAATTCACTAACTTACGTAATAAGAGTAGTGTGGCGTTTCTTGCTTATGGGTTTTGTTAAAAGCCTGCCTTTCAAGTCACACGATAAAATTACAGAATGTATTACCCACACACATTCGTCCATCCTTCTTGCTACAATCCCGAGCTCTGAAAAAGAGACTGCTTAAATAAGAATAACCATTTCAGAACCGATAGTAATGGTAGCCCTTCATTTTTTATTATAAAATATAAAAACGTTGGAAAGCACTTTAGTGCAAAACATAAAATAGAATGAAAAATATTTTAAAGAATTGCTTTGAACATAATTCTATACAAATTAATAAAATTGGGTTATCAAACACAATACAATTCACTTACTTACGTAATAAGAGTAGTGTGGCGTTTCTTGCTTATGGGTTTTGTTAAAAGCCTGCCTTTCAAGTCACACGATAAAATTACAGAATGTATTACCCACACACATTCGTCCATCCTTCTTGCTACAATCCCGAGCTCTGAAAAAGAGACTGCATAAATAAGAATAACCATTTCAGAACCGATAGTAATGGTAGCCCTTAATTTTTTATTATAAAATATAAAAACGTTGGAAAGCACTTTAGTGCAAAACATAAAATAGAATGAAAAATATTTTAAAGAATTGCTTTGAACATAATTCTATACAAATTAATAAAATTGGGTTATCTATCAAACACAATTGAAAAAGTCTGAGAACGTAATTGTAGTGCCTCTTGTACCTAGTGCCCTTTGGGAATCTATACTATCCAAGAACTTAGTTATACCAAATGCACAATATTATTAAATGACACCAAAATTGGGTCACCAGCTTAGGATGATTTCGTGACATACATATACAAGTAGTAAAGACGCGTCATAATGAGGATATCATGTTTATCCACGTCATTAAGTGCTGTAAGAGATACGCCAGAGCAAGCATTCAATAGTTTTGGTTGTAACTATTATACTAGTAACAAGCGTGTAGGCAATAATTACGAATGTATAAGAATTATTTTCTGACGTTCTGTCTCTGTTTAGTGTTACTACGGTTTTACGTTTTTTTGCTGACTGACTAGTGAAAAGTCATAATCTTATGAATTTACGCCTTAGTTACATTAATATACCTAATGTGTGTTGAATTACTAATCGATCAAATCTTGATTTTGCACTTTTATGTTTGGGTACATTATTTTTTTACAACTTCTCGATAACTTTGAATTATATTTTACGGCGGGTGTCAATGAAGTTTTGCATGTGTTATAACGGGCATACTTAACAACGATAAGAGTATGAATCTAAACTAAAAAGTGGGATTAAGCTATTTGTAGGATTTTATCAATACCTATCACATGCTCACTTTTTGTGAGAATTTCCATATAAAAGTAATCTATACTGTTACGCATTTTTTTTTCATTACCCCTTTCGTATCAAACTTATTTCAATCTTTTCAGTGACAGTCGGTTTTTTTTATTTTTTAACCATTTGTTTTCATTACCGAAGTAGATACGACCGATGTTGTTCGGAATTGCCTTCTCTCACTATGACAATGTGACGTCGTTTATGTTTCCCGATCGTTGGCTGGCGTCAGGAAATTGATCAACTTAGGAAGTGGACGAGATTAGGAAAGTGGACGGAGTCGTTCAGAGGGCATGTACTCAGTATAACATAGACACTCAAGCCAATCAAACTGACAATCAAGCCTTTTTCAAAAAAGTTTATGCAATAAAGTTGTTAATTTGAAAAAGCAATGTGGTTCACATTCGTCTGTACCTTTTTGTAATTGATACCAGTGAAAAAAAGCATTGTATTATTATCATAAATTTTGGAATTCTCAAATTGTGTTTCAATTTGTTACAGATCTATAGCCACTTTTTAGTTCGCCTTTGACATGCAATATAAACAAAAAGAGAACTGTGCCAAATGGTTATTTGATTAAAAAATTCGTGGCATTCGAATGGTTTATTTAATGATCTGCCAAACTGTGGCAGTGGTATGTAGCTGCCTTGTCATGCTCTGAGAACTTGATGGAGAACTTATAACAGCGGTCAGTGTGTGTGTGTTTATCTTACGTCGTTCTCTTCATCCAATCGCCAATACGAGTGAATCTAAACCTTTAGCTCCACGCATGGGGTCCACTCTCCTAAGTCTTCTACTTCTCCTTCGCGGATGTCGGTTATCGCGACCAAACATAGCATATATGTCCTTTCTCATGGTCTGATCTACCCCTGTACCAAATTTCATCATAATCGGTTCAGTGATTCAGGCGTGAAAACGTAACATACAGACAGACAGACAGACAGAGTTAATTTCGCATTTATAATATTATTAGTATGGATATGGGTTATATTTTGACCTATTACGGCTGCCCGCCCACGTCCGATAATCGGTGACCGACTTTTTGTAGGAGAAAAATAGAACGTACTGCTCGCAATAGTGCAACGCCCACGTCATACAAAAAGTCGGCCAGCAATAAAATCGGTGCATCCCAACCGATCCGATTATCGGTGAAAAATGGAACGTTCGGAAACGCACACTACTCACCGACATACAGTCAGCCGCATGCAAGGGAAGGACAAGGACGTGTCGTGGTTTGGATCAATCCAGAACTTTCTTTTCTTTCTTCTGTTCCTCAAAAGCCAAAGACAACCCTTCCTCTGTAAATCCACCTTGAGACACTCTCTGTCCATGACGTACTGCTCCCTCGATAGCCACAGACAAAATGACGGACGTGTGCGTAGAGTCACAAACAGACGGGTTACAAAATCGGTCATAAGGATCGGAGAAAAAATCGGAGCGTTTATCGGTCCTACAGAGAGTCTGACGTGGTCGGGCAGCCTACAGGATCGGAAAATCATAGTTTCAATCATTGGTATAAGTTGTTAATAAAGAAACGTTTCACAATGTGCTGCAGACTTTATCAGCGACGTGATTTCTAGACGTGTACTATTTAGTTATTTAGGGTGTCTCAATAAGAGTGCACTTTTTAGTTTTAAAATAAAAACAAGTATTTTATGTCAGAGTTGTGATATGTTTATTGTATTGTAAAGAAGACATGTTCCGATTAAGTATGGAATAAAATATCCGGCATTTTTATGAAATTTTCTATGACTTTTGCACAGAGATTTGGCTGTATCTCACCGATGACGCGATGGAATTTCGATTTGAGCTCAGGAATTGTTTCGGGAATAAATCGCACAAACCCGAGATTTGACAAAACCCCAAAGAAAAAAATTGCACGGCGTTAAATCGCACGATATTGGTGGCCAGTTGACATCAGAATTTTGTGAGATAATGTGTTCTGGAAATCGTTGCTGCAATAAATCGGTTGTTTTGTACTGAGTTTTGTAATGAGTTTTTACAATTGTAACGGGTTGTTCTTTCGAAAAGCGCTACATTTTTAATAATCGGAATAAACTGAGGTGACAACTGCAAAATTTCAGAGTTGACACTTGCATGAAAAAAAAAATTCCCTTTTTAAAAAGTGCACTCTTACTGAGACACCTTATATTATAACAAATTACATTCACTCAATCAATCATTCGATTAGCCCACCGCAGTCCACTGCTGGACACAGGCTGCTACCAATATGCGCCATTTGACCCGATCGTCCGCCTTCTGCATGCAGGTCGTCAGTTCATCTGGCCAGGGGGTGGTCTGCCTACCTTCCCTTTGCCTTTTCGCGGTTTCCACTCTAAAAACTTGTCTGCTCAAAAGACGTGGCCAGACTATTGCCACTTGAGTTTACTTATTCACAAATTACATTACGAATCGTTAGTAAATGGGAAAACTTATACTTAAAACAGTTCCCAGTAGGTATTCATATAGTTATACTATTACCTAAATAAAATTAGACTAGAATAATTTTCTAAATTTTTGATATTTTATTTTGCTTGGTATACATACAGGTGATTCGGAACTTATTGTTATTGTCATCTGTATGCACACAACGAATATTTGTTAAGGTATCGATTATAAAGCCTGTGCATAGGTACGTGGCAGAGTTTTGAAAATATCGTTGCATACAAAATGTGTGCGTAAGTGTAATTAAATGTCAGAATTTAAAAAAACGGCTTCATATTAGCTACTGGTTAATCATTAGCTCAAGCATGAGGGAGTATCCCGCAAGTGAGACATAATAAAACTATACTTATCTTCAAGTCGTAGAGATACAAGATGGAAATCCACTCGTGCATTTTAATGGTTGGCCTTTACACGGTAATGAGTAAGCTGAACTATATTCGCAACGGAAATTCCAGTGGCCGCAGTTTGTCCGAAATTTACTATTCATGAGCTAGAATATGAAATTTCTTTCTTTTTAGTTGACGGTCAAGGTCGTGCGCCAGTCTGTTCTGTTAACTTTTCTTTTATGAATACTGCTTGTATATTCTTTTATTCAAAACATTATTGTACCTACTCTTTTTCGGGTACATGTGTATTATTCTGAAGAAAAACACACTATCAATCTTAAACTATGATATCCGAATATAATAGGAAAGCACGGTCATAAATAGTAATACCTACTGTGGTATAAAGTTGATGAATTTGCAATTTTGATAGATTCCATGGTTATTTTTAGCGTCTTTTTATCCATACTACCACATAGTGTAATAAAGTAACCGATATCCAAATGATGACTCTCTAAACACTCGTTGCGGAAGATTGCAACCACCACCACATCAGTTTACTATTAGGTACGTCCGTCAGATACGTACAAATAAGATCTGAGTTGGTAATTCAATAAATTGGATAATATTTAATGTAGTTATGAATTAAAACGTTGTCCTGTGTCAACGGCTATGATGAAGATTTCTTTCTACAAAATATTACTCTTCGCCTTTAATAACTACATTTGCCCGAAATAGCTTAAATACGTCACTTGCACGAGCAGGTAGAACTCTTTATCTCACATCTGTATTTTATCAAAACGGGCTTTGTCCAGCAGTAAACTACGGTTTTATGGCCGCATTACCATTATGCGGGCCTGTGTGAACCTATGTTAGTGCACATAATTAAATTCTAGTTGCAGTTAACAATGGCTATTCAATCATCTCACCACTGTTTGAATGTATTACATAACATAATTCTCATATTAAATTAAATAGCGCTTGACGATGAAGATCGGTTTTATTATTACGGTTAAATCTCTTACATCTTTCAAATTTATCTATTTTATTATGATCGTCAATCCTACTGACTGAATGGTAGAGAAATATTACAAAATAAATTCTTCATACTTTTCACAATACGGGTTCACAAACCAATACTCTTGAGATGTGTGATGTTTTATTCACTATTACTTCAGGAAATTATGTTATTACGGTCTTCTCAAGATACCATTGCCATCAGTTATCTACTCTAGAGCTAGAATTTAGCTGGCATAAACATAATGATAGGTAATATTAGTTTACGAATCTGTAAAACGTTTAGCTGCTTTTAAAAAGAGGCCTACAACAACAATGCAGCAATAAATTTCAATATATAACTATCGAAATTAATGGTTAAACTTATGGTTATAAACTACTTAAATGGTTAAATAATAACTTTTGTTTGTAACAGTAGTTCCAAAATTTAAAAAAAAACCAGCCAAGTACGAGTCGGACTTCCCTATGAAGGGTCCCGTAGCAGCAAGTAACACAACATAAAAAATTGAATCAAAGGCTAAAATTGCGGTTTATGACGTATTAAAAATAAACCACTATCTAGATCCCTTTCAAATAAATATTCGGTGGATGTTTCTGTACATCGTATATTTTATTTTAGATTTATCATTCTCTTATTTTAAAAGTTACGAGGCACATTTTTCCTCTTTGGAAGTGTCTCTGGCGCAAAGTATTCAGTTCAGATAAAAATAATGTAAGACAATTCAATAGCATTTTTGAGACCTATCCATAGGTACCTCTTACGTATGGGTTTGATGAACAAAAAAAAATAGACTTTCAGTTCCAAGTATCCAAAATTTATAGCATTTTTCTATTTTTGTGTGAAAATGTTAATGCGGGTCACAGAATACATCTACATACCAAATTTCAACAGAATAGGCCTTATGGTTTCGGAAAAAAGTGGCTATGACATACGTACGGACAGATAAAAAGACAGACAGACATGACGAATCTATAAGGGTTCCGTATTTGCCATTTGGCTACGGAACCCTAAAAAGTGGTACGGCCATTATTGTCGTCATTGTAATATCAAAAGCGTAAGAGGTACTCAATCCAATAGAAGGCAAAGCTAAGTATACTGAAAGCCTACTTCAACTGATTTGGAAAGCGAAGTCCATACTGTTTTAAAAGTGAGAGATTTTAATGTCATCTTCAATCTTTGAGGAACGAGTAATAGAACGATATTAAAAGTAGAAGCAGATAGGAACGCAAACAAAGCGTGTGCAAAACCGATGGTATCTTTCAAAAGCAATTTAGTTTAAACATTGCTATTATTGTACCTAAACTTTTTGATGAATTTTAATGTTCAATTAATCAATGGAAACCAAAATATGGACGACTCTCGTGTTAGGTGTGTTTATTGGTGAAAGAGCTGAAAGTGGAACAATGGCTGAAAGTGCTGAAGCAAACTGCCTTAAGTGGGTCACTGTCGCTTGCTAACACGAACGAGGCCATTGAATTCGCGGTAAAACTCGTAAATGATCGGAACTATCAAAACGAATTCATACATATGCATTTAGTGAGGGTATTACCGGTAGTGCTTGTTCGGCTGAAGAGTAGAAGAACTTTGACAGGTAGGTTTAGTCGGACTGGAGGAAGTACCTCCGCCCTCCAAAATACTCGGCGGGGTAGCCAAAGCTCACTGAACAGTTTTGTCCTGTCAGTGGGAAGGCCAAAGGTTTGTCCTGGTTTGTCTTCTGCACTGACGGAACAGTATCTTTCTGTTCGTACAGGATCAGGAGCACGCGACTTAGGCCACCATAACCACTTTCCGGGTGAACTACTGCGTAACATTTTATCGTAATATAGTAATTTCAATTTGTATGAACTACTCGTACTCTATATAGATAACGATATCAGAGTTTAAACATCATTTTAGCGTTTTTTTGCTAGCTTTTATTTTGCATCTAGCTTTTGATTTGACCAGCTTATAGAGAAGTGAGTGTCATTTGACTCTAACTCCCAAACCCCGAAAGAAAAGACTGCACCAGGGCTTTGTTCGTCAGCCTCGGTGGGACCCAGTACCCACACTCATCGGAGGCGCTCTGAAAAAATTGTATTTTATTTGAAATTACAGGCAGGTATTTATGCAAAAAAAACTTTAAGCTATCGCGCCCCATGTTATACAAGAATATGAACGGGAATTAACGCGATCATGGTATAGGTCACAGAACAGTATGGTACAGGTACATACATAACTTTGATTTGTCTGACGTTTCTTTGTACAGTCAGCGTCAAAGAGATAGTGTCACTAAAATACGCAAGCAAAAAGTCAATAATTTCAGTACAAGTAAAGTTTCCATACTGTTGACAACCATATACGCGCTCAAAAGTCGAGACGTTCAAAATGCCATATAGATACTCAGGTTCAATCAAACTGCCATAAATATGGTTACAGTCATCCCACCAGTCGTATCCAAGCATTCTTAGTGTTCAAAAATGTGGAACAAATTAGGTAAATAAGCTTTAATGCTTTTTAAATGTCGATTCTCATATCAAAACATTATTTACACATAAAACGAAAGGGATAGGAACTGCTCTGTCCTTTTCATTTTAAGACGACTTAAGATACTTCTATTGTAAGCAATAAGCAGGTGTCTGAAAATTAATGTAAATCTCATTGATAATAAGAATTTTCAAACATGCCTACATAAAACTAAATCTCCCCTGGGGGAGCAGCTCAGGGAAGCCGATGGTTATCTTATCAGGTGTAAAAACAAACATTTTTTTTAGCTGTAGTTATATTAAAATCGTGTAAAGCCACCGTTTTTTTGGTTTTGTTCCACATATTTGAACACTTAGAATGCTTGGATACGAGTGATACGACTGGTGGGATGACTGTAACCATATTTATGGCGGTTTGACTGAACCTATCTTGGCATTCAGAACGTCTCGATTTATAAGCGCTTTTAAGGTTGTCAACAATATGGAAACTTTACTTGTACCGAAATTATTGACTTTTAGCTTGCGTCTTTTAATTTGATTACCTTAAGTGTCACTATCTCTTTGACGCTGACTGTATGTGTGTGATCGCGTTAATTCCCGTTAATATTCTTGTATGCACACATAGGTTGCGTAAATCTTTTAGAGCTTTTCGATTCTTACAATAAGTGAAATATAATATTACCTTTTCGGAGATTATTTATACAGCGATATGCCATTTTTTAATAAGAAATCCTACTATTTAGTATTATAAACGTGAAAGTTTGTAAGAATGGATGGATGAATGTTTGTTACTCTTCCACGTCTGAACAGCTGGAGTGATTTTAATAACATTTAGTATGGAGTTAGCTGACACCCTGGATTATCACATAGGCTATGTTTGATTGCGATAACCGATATAAAACATAACATAGCCGGCGAAAGCTGGTTATCCATATTACTTAATAATATGCCCTAGATTGAAAAGCTCTATAACTGTACTGGCTGGGTGACATACAAATTGACTCGATGACCTGATCCGAAATTAGAACACATTAATATTTAAGTTCATAACCTCTGTTAAGTATTCCAGTCGTAGTACCTAGATAATTTTATAGTGCAACAATTTTGATTTGATTAGTTAAATGGTGAGGGTTGCATCTCAAATGCAATGCGATTTACATGGTTTTATCAAGTTTTTAAGGCCCCAAGCCAACCTCACCTGTAAGTTGATGCATCTATTGGACAACGAACAAAAAACATAATTATGTCTGCCATCATGCTACGGCTTCTTTTATTTTAATTTCATAATTTGTTTTCATTCACGTTCATTGGTTACGGGTACTTTTGACCTATGTAATCCTCCTCAAAAAGAAGTACTCAAACTGATTACAACCTCAATTTTTTGGAGAATGACTTATATTATATATTTTTTAAAATCTATTTTAGAATACTGCTCCATAGCTCCACATTGAACGCCATAATTCGATTTTGCTTTATGATTTACATATCGCGCCAGCATAACGTTGACAATTTAACGCAAATATACTCGTACTATATACTATTAGTTAGACGGGAGGGTGCTTAGTCTAGAAATTCATCAACAATTTTGATCAAAGCTCTTTAGAGATTATGTTTTATACTGATTTTATAGTTAGATAAAATATTTTGTTTCAAAAAGTACTACCTTGTGAAATGAACCTATCAGTGATCTATAAGTGACTATTATATATTAGCAAGTACTAGCTTGAATTTGTTCGGATATTACTAAAAAGTGGTAATCCTAGTTCCTCAAAAGAGATGTGAACTTTCTTCTAAGCGACATGCCTTTTAATTCATGATTATTTCTCGAAGCTTTCAGTGTTCACGGAGTACATCATTTTATACATGACGTTTTCAACAAGTTATCGTTACCAGTATCATTACCTACGCATGGATATGGAAGCATATATATGAATTCTGACGCGTGAATGAAGGCGGGCTGCCTGGCGCAACCATTCACGTTCAGACTTGTCTGTGCACGCGCAGACAAAATGAGATTCTCCGGGCAAGCGGCGGAGACGGGCCGACGACGGGCATGCCCGTATCCGTTTCCTAGCATTCACGAGCAGACATGGGGCAGACTTGCCCGTGACGAGCTGCACCTCCTTATGCTGATGAGAAATCATATTTTTTTACGTTTTCCTTTATTGCTATGATAAAAATGTTAAAGCTTTTAAATAGATTTTAAATCGCGGGTTCGATTCCCGCTCAGTGCAAATATTTGTATGCATGAATATGGCTATTTGCATTGGTCTGGGTGTTACTATGTATAATATGTATGTATTTACAAAAAAAATGTATTTAAGTATGTTTATCCGCATTCTAGATTCCATAACACAAGCTAGTTAAGCTATGCTTACCATGGGTCTAGATAGCGTTGTGTAGAATGTTGGGAAATATTTATTTTTTATTAAATAGATACAGCCTTATAGCTATTATTAGGTATAGATTATGCTTTAGGGAATCACTCATATTTTGATTTGTTTTCGCAATTTTTGTTTTAGAATTTTTCGTAAGTTTTCAAATCACACGTTTTCGAAACGAGAGCCCATAGGAAGTTGGACTGCTATATATGTCAGAAGTCACGGAGTTAATTCAAGCTCATTGAAAATGTGTGTATCCATGAATAGGTTCATAGCAAGTGGAAATATACTTAGTTTGGATCTAGATGACACTTCTATGGCGATAGAGACAATTCTGGGACATACATCTGCAAGTTCAATATCCTAAGAGGATAATGATTTTATTTTAGGAATCTTCCCGTAAAAAAATGTTTACTAGAATTGAGGTCATCTGTTGAAAACTCGATACTCACTCGAGAGACAATCAGAGGTTGTAGAACACTGCTTACTCGCATCTGCTCCTTACCGATTGCCATCGATAGCGGATAAGTTGAAAATGAAGTGGGGAAGGCGTCTAAGTGTCTACGTTATAATATTTAGGTAGCTAAATGCATCCCGCTGACGACGCAGCAACGGAACAAACTGGTTTAGCAAGATACCCGTTATTTAGCAACGATCGTGTTATAATATATTATACAGTCTTTTTCTACATGTCGGTATTTCAGTTATTTAACAGCATCGGCAATAAATCGACAGCCCATGCGCGATTTGTTAATATATTCATTATCTAACATTCTCACATAAATTGTGATCATTATTATGGTCATATAACAGATGAAGGTATAAAGTTAATGGGATCCTACTATAGGTATAAAGGTTTTCATCCCCCCTGGAGGGGACGTACTTGAAATACTGGAGATAATGAATTTCACTCAAAGGAAACATTCCTTTATTTTCAAAAAGAAACAAGACTGTATTCAATGATTTTCCGAAACTCGCTTGACACACTCGTAGTGATCGAACTAACTAAATCTGAAAAATATTACATCCTGTATTTTTATGGCATCAATCTATAGTAGGATAGTATAAGGATCAAATATCTCTAACAATCATGGTAAATCAGAGTAGAGTGAATGCAGTAGAAATGCGTGCGTTGCGAAGTATGTGTGGATTGACCTTGAGAGATTGAGTGAGAAATAGCGTGGTAAGAGAGCGATGTGGAGTGATAGAATATGTGACGAGAATTGCGAAAGGAATGTTAAGATGGTTCGGTCATGTTGAGAGAATGAATGAAAGAAGACTAACGAAACTGGTGTATGAGGCGAGTGTGGAGGGTCCCGTCGGTAGGGGAAGACCTAGATGCACATACTGGACCAAATAAGGGAAGTTTTAGAAAAGGGGGCAGGTCAGGAGTACCCTAAACCGACGAGCATGCATGAAGAATGTAATGAGAGTGAATGAAGCGAGAGTAGTATGTCAGGATTGTAGCAAATGGAGATCCGTGATCTTTGCCTACCCATACTACGTATGTATGTGCATGGTAAATTAAATGAAAGGAAATCGCAGAAATCTAAACTTATAAATTCAATGCAACATAAACTTTTACTCAGGGAGTCATCAGTTACCTTATCAACAGTAAAGTTATCTTTGAACTTTGGCATGCACAGCCCGGCTGTGTATACCGAATCCTTGAGGTGAAAGTCTTGGTTGAAGCCGAGATTAGCGCTAAGATGATGAACACAGTACCTGAAATTGCTTGTTTCTCACTAGTACCTCTGCTGAAGCTCCTCTTGCTCTGACGGCCAGTAATGTGGCTAGATTGCTGAGCCCACAGAGGGCGATGGCCGTCAGGGTGATAAGGGGATACCGCACGATCTCAGGTGAGGCGGCATGTCTCCTAGCCGAGACCCCTCCATGGGACCTGGAAGCGAGAGCCCTTGCGTCTCTATTTAGATGGCGCAAGGAGGCGCTGGAGCGGGGCCAATGGCCTGCATCTCGAGAAATCGAGGCCCAGCGGTCCCAGCTCTACCAGGAAACCGTGGAGACATGGAAGGTGCGACTTGAGCAACCAAAGGGGGGATTCGCCACAATCACGGCCGTCAGACCGGTCATGGACGAGTAGCTGGAGATGAGACATGGTGCTCTCTCCTACCGGTTGTGACAGATACTTACCGGGCATGGTAGCTTCGGTAGGTATCTGTGGCGAAGACACCGGGAAACCACGGCCGAGTGTCTGCGAGGACCGCAGCGATGACACGGCGCTGCACACGCTGGTGGAGTGCACGGCGTGGGCGCAACAGCACCAGGTCCTCGTGGTGGATCTGGGCGTGGGCACTCTCTCGCTCGAGACCATGGTGCAAGCCATGGTCTCCAGCGGGAGTAAGTGGGACTGCGCCGCCTCTTTCTGTGAGTAGGTCATGCTCGTGAAAGAGGCGACGGGGCGAGAGCGGGAGAAAACTCTCCCACCCGAGTTCCGCAGTCGGCGGCTTGGGCGCCGCCAACGTGTCTTCGCCGAAGACCATCGGCCGTCTTTACAGAAGCAGGCCCATGACGGCAGCATGACGTGAGGGATTCACGCACCCCCCCCCCCCCCCTAATAAGCGGGATGACACCCGAAAACCCCCCCATAGCATCCGAACCACCCCTTAGGCGAGGCCGCTATTGTAGCCGTAGGTCTGATGGGAGTCCTGGGACATACTTCCGAGGGCTTACCCGAGGCTTCCAACCATAGGCTGCTGGGCGTTACCGTGGGGCTTTTTAGTCGGTAGGAGTCCGGCATAACATCCATGAAGGATTTTCCCCCATGGTTAAAAAAAAGCTCCTCTTGCTTGTGTTATTAATGAATAGCGTCATGTCTGGGATTCAAATCTGTGACCTCTTAATTCAAATTCCAACACCATGACTACTAGGGTATCACCACTTCTGTGTTTATTCCGTTTTTAGTTGGTTCAACTCCTATGTAACAACCTATTTCGAACACAAATTTTCTCAAGCTTTTTAACACAACTTTTTATGTGTACAATTCAATACACACAGGACGACACGTGCAGGGCTAAGATGCCATCCATATACGGTGCAGAGTATACCTGCTAGAACCAAGCATTTCAGTGACTCATTCCTATGCCGCACCACTAAGACTTGGAACTCCCTGCCAGCTCACGTGTTTCCTTCATCCTACAGTCCCGGGTCCTTTAAGCGGGGCGTGAAAAGGCATCTAATGAAGTCGTCGAGCTAAGTGTTTATATGGGACATGTTTACGATGGTGACCCTCTTTCCGAGACTTTGCCTTTGCTTAACATCAGGCGAGGTGAAATCAAATTGACGTGTCCTAAAAAAAATAAAAAATTATTCATATATTATATTGGGAAAGTTACAGTAACTGGTGCCTACAAATCCATAATGCAATCTGTTGATTTACCCACGCAACCTTTTAGCATAAGGGATTAATCCATGGGCGGCGGGCCAACAACTACCTGTTACTCATTTACTGCCACACAAACACAGTTCCAGTCGATAACCCGTCTTTAAGTGTTATGGACATTGTGCTCACGCCTTCGGAAGCAATATGCCCATCGAGGAAGTTGTGGGGATATATTTATTGCTTTAGATACAATTCCATGGTAAATGCCAATCACCCTCATCATTATACGTTTACTCCTTCTCCTCCCGGTTCGTATTAAACCACTCTTAAATCGGTTTCGATGTTGATGACAGCATAATGAAACATGTGGATAATAATGTATAAAAAATATTCGAAGTGAAATCATAATATAGAGATAATATAAAGATGGCCTGTAAATAGTTTCACTAACTAGTACAATGATATACTCACGAATATGTGCCTTAACGGCACGTAGTTAAAGTTGACGATCCGAAAAACTGTAAAATCATATTTTCAAATGAAATGATTTATTTTGTTTTGATTGGCAACGGAAGATCTCATGTCGAAATCTGAGGAATCTACGAGTACACCGCACCATAACGAAACGAGTCACTAATATGAAGCAATCAAAAACTTGATATCTCTAAGAGCAATCATAATTAAACTATAAGCTATTATTTCGACGGAAAATTTCGCTCATAATGCTATACATACAATAACGACTCCTATAAAAACCTTGAACAAGAAAACTGTACATTTCACCTCACTCACGTAAACTACTTTCTAAATCAAGACCTTGAAAGTAGGCCGCAGTTGTAATTATATTCAGCGAAACGTTAACTGTGGGGCCGCACACGTAACGTGTCAAGTACTATGTCAAGGTCAAGCGCGATCGTAAGGGATCGCCAGAAATTTGAATTTTAAACGGTTTTGCTACGCGCTGTTACTGCCTTCGTAGTTAGCCACTTGATTTGTGTGATATAAATTATCGATAATAGCCTAGTGTGCCTGATAAGTGCCTGGTGATAAAGACCAGGAGGTTTTTATCACTAGGCACTCATCTGGAATATAGATCATCTGGAAATGGGAATTTCTGAACAAAACAAGATATGTAGACTAGTGTAAAAGTAAAAAAAAATACTTACGCTAAATAGCAATCATTTCCCATTTCATTTTGAGGAATTCTCTGGCGTATCTCTGGATTCCAAAGTCGCCATGAAATTGATATCGGACGACTTGTGAATTTTACTATACACAATGAAATTTTTTTTTTAAGTTGGTTCATTTGTAGGGCGAATACCTATATGTCCAGCAGTGAACTGCAGTAGGAATTATAATTGAAAATACAATTGATTGATACTTATACCCAGATTGAAGTCCACGCGGGTACATCATATTTTATTCTTGTAAGTCACGCAAGTGCTGACGCATCGCAAGTACGAGTGCTAGTCTATCTAATTGTGAATTTTGTAGTACCCTGCCGAGGAAAATACCTACTATATTCTCGTAGTTTACACTTAAGAAGCTAACATTATAAGCTTCAAGGTTTGACTTAATAAGCCTCAAGAGCTCACATTAAACAATCTAGCCCTGAGTCCTCGCTGCTATTTGTCGGACCAATTACTAGAACATGAATATTTCCACTTGAGAATTTAGTATGGAACGGTACAAGACTAGTTAATAATGGCATCGTAGCTAGAATTCTCATCGGGCGAGGAATGGAACCATTACCGCACATTCCTCGTATTCCAAATATAATAGAGGTCCTACCCTTCAGACGTTTGCATCTTCCCGTAAACATAATCATTTGTACTCACAATTCAAAAATTTTAAGGAAGTATATTATCGATAGTGGGTATTGACTCTAATACAATTAGATATATTGACTTATCTTTGACGAGGTGTTGTTAGAGCAAATAGATAAAATAAGTACCTAGCGTTGCTTCACTTTGTTACTTGCCCTTCTTTCAGTTGATTTATCTTCCAGTAATCTTATAAAACTAGTCTGGTATGTTTCTAGCCGATCTCATAATTTACAAGGTAATAAGCTATTTATATAAAAATCAATGCCACTTTTCGTTGTAATGTTATAACTCAACAACGCCTTTACCGATTTGGCTAATTTTGGTCTTGAATTATTCGTGGAAGTCCAGGGAAGGGTTTTACGGCGAGAAAAATTCGAATAATTGCCGGGAACCAACATCCACGCGGGCGGAGCCGCGGGCAAAAGCTAGTATAATATACAACTGAGAGTACTTTTTAACCAAGCCATTGAAGGTTATTGTTGACATTTCAAAACATTCGACAGCACAAACCTCGATGTTGCATTGTAATTGCAATAACGTCAATAAACTCAACATTATGATGGCGGTCTCAAATGTCGAAATGTCGTGTATCGTGACATGGTGTCGAATTGCCTACACCATTTTGCAGTCCCAAACCGGGAGAGTGCGTCTGTTATTGACTTGGGTATGACCGATATTGGTTGGTTCGTTGTTTGTCACGACTTTTATAATAATATGTCGGTTGCATAGGCCACTGAGCTCCAAAATTTTCTGCATTGGTTAATTTTTTAGACGTCGATTGCTCTTGTCAGAATTAGCACAATAAATCAATGACTTCTGTGTGTATAAATAGATTATACGAAAAGTTGCCTATGTGATATTCCAGATTACCTAATAATAAATGAATATCGCTGTGCAGACAGCATTAGATCGATCGATTAATATAATACCTACTAATGATATTAATACCAAACATTTTTATTGATTTAAACTGTATTATCATACATACACAAATATACTCACGTCTGTAAATAGGTGTAATAGCACCCACGGTCCCACGATGTAATGGGCGAGCCTATTGCCATCTAGCGGGCCCTTTTTCTTGGGCTGTATGTTTACTGTCGGATGGAGAAAAGCCCTATCCCTTAGACGCCTTTTACGACCCCCACAGGAAGAGAATAGTACCACCCCAAATGGACCTATTCTACTCCACCGGGAATCAACACGGCAAACTGTATTATCGTCCGAACTAAAGGTGTGTACCAAATATCAGAACAATTAGTCAACAGGAAAGGGAAAATATCAATGTATTGATCGTTTTGAATATCTACTTTATATCATCAACTTTGCGATTTTCAATATCGATCTCATGCTAACTGTATCAAATTTCAGCCAATTCAGCGTGATTTCACGTCTTCAGAAACTTACATATTGATAATTTTAGTGATTAAATATAGGTACTTATAAATGGACATTGGTCCAACAATATAGTTTTTGTCTATACGTAAAGTTGGTATCGGATTATCTGTTCTGTGGTATCGGTACGATGTCACCAAAAGAACGTCAACGCGTTCGGGCCGGTATCCGGAGCAAGGCCGCCCAATGCGGTGTTCCCCAGCAATGAATAATAAAAATTTCAAATCGCACCGAACGATGTCTGGTGTTGCATTTTTAAGCTCTGCGAACATAGCCGATGCTGCTCGTAGATATTGTTATAAATATTATTGATAACGTATTGATCACTTTAATTTAGTGGTTGCTTGTTTCTAATAATAAATTAATGTAAATTTGGCAAAACGAATTCAAGAGCCTGAGCATCACTACATAGAAAAAAAGCAAAATCCCTTTCCGCGTCTATCCGTCCCTATGTATGCTTAAATCTTTAAAACTACGCTACGGATTTTGATGCGGGTTCTTTTAATAGATGGAGTAACTCAAGAGAAAGGTTTATATGTATAACACACCCTTAATATAGTAAAGGGTGCAGCTGGAATGGGATCTGACGCCACGCGGGCGAAAATAAAACTGGCGGTACGAAGTTCGCCGGTTCAGCTAGTTAATAATAGAGGTGGACTATGGAATTTAAATTGCATCCAAATCCGAAATGTTATTTATTTATTGCTCAGCCACAGAGTTTGTAAAGTTTTTAGCCTAATCTTGACTGGCCAGATTTGGATGAGTTTTGGCGCATAGAATAGATAATGTACATGACAAAGTAGGTAGCAGAGTGCTTTCAAGATTAATCTGCGCGCAGCTGAAATCGGAACAATTATTTTATATTATACTAACTTTTGCCCGCGGCTCCGCCCGCGTGGATGTCAGTTATCGCGACAAAACACAGCCTATGTTCTTTCTCAAGGTCTAATCTACCCCTATACCAAATTTCATCAAAATCGGCTCTGTGGCTTAGGCGAGAAAGCGTAACATACAGACAGACAGACAGACAGAGTTACTTTCGCATTTATAATATTAGTATGGATTGTCTTTGAATAATAAATAATACAAACTCTTTGGGTATATAACATAAAACTAGAGTTTTTTAATCAAATTAAGGAAAATAAATGCACCTACATACAATTTACATTTACAACAACATTAAGTACGCCAGCGCCACCATTCACGCACAGACTTGAGTATCTTGCGAGCAACCTAGTACAAGATTACATACATCTTTGTAGGATTTTAAATTATGTTCTTTTCTCTTTTCATTTTTATAGGATTTTTTATTATTATTTATAGTTACTTTTGACCACTTCCAGAATACCTACTTCGAGTTGATTTAATAGGATCAATTCTGATAATAGCCACTTCATTGTCAAGTTCTGTCAAGTTGTACGGCTTTTTGTATTATGCAAATTATTTAAACATCTTCTCATTATTATAGAGCGGTGTTCTGATTTCATTTGAGGCCTTCGTTTCGGAGCCCTGGGTCCGCTTTTCGGGCTTTTAATAATACAAAAATAAATAAACTTAAGGTCAATACCTATATAATAATAGTACATTAGTATAAAAACAAGGGGTATAATAACTTTGGGCTTTATTTTACCCTACGCTAGGGCTTTATTCCTGATATACAGAAATAAAAATTCACCTTGACGGTGAAGTCGTGGCGAGTAGCCATTCTACACCTTACAATAGTCGATAACGAGCAGGCGGAGAGCCTTCGTGTGTTAGTTAAACAATCAATCAAGCACTGTACTTTAGTGCCGTACCTCGTCGATAAGGAACTATGCTTTCAAAATTTATAACTTTGATATTTTTTATGACATGCAAATCTTTTATCTGATTCTTGTAACTGGAGCGATGAGGTCTGAAAGGAGCGTATTAAATGGAGTTACTTTTTATTTTACAAGCAAGCATGAAAAGGTTGTCATTTACAGTTTGATTAGGTCAGCTCAACTAGAGAAGGAACAAGTACACCATAGCAGATATATGCATTTTGTTCCGATTTAGAGATTACCGAAGGCATTGACAGACCCACTAACTACCCATAATACAGGAATACCTAGTATATGGGAGACAGGGGCTATATTGTAAGAGACAAAAACCTCAGTGCATGAAGATTACCTTATTGTATAGTAGCTTAAGTTTTAATGAATTTGTATTAAATTTGTATTTGTATTTTTGTATTCTAGACCTAGTGAGAACCATTCCTTACTAGAAACTAATGAATAATAACTTACTATTTATCGAGATACTTTTGGAACTATATAACGAAAGGAAAGAAAGGGAAACGTGCGGAGAAATATCGGGAATTCGATAAACCAAATTTACATCGTAAATACTCCTTTTCGCGAGCTGAACAAAGCCATTGTGCCTATTTAATGGCGATTAGAAATGAATGAGTGTGAGTTTTGGTGCCAGATACTTTTCTCACATGGTTTACGTCTATAGGCGTTATTTCGTGAACTAAATGGAGATGAAAGATATTTGATTCTAATTTATATTATAAGCCATAAATTCAAACATTTTAAATACGCCGATGTCTCAAAATTAACTTCAAACTCTCGTATTAAGAAATTGAACTATTTTATGGATATAAATGGTATTATTGTCCGAACTAAAGCTATGCACCAAATATCAGAACAATCAGTCAACTGGAAGGGGAAAAAAACGAAATTTAGATCATTTTGAGGACTTTGTACATCCACATCTTTCTGGTGCTGAATGTACAGCATAAGAATGTTTATTCATTTACTGTACCTGTATTACAACTTATGCTTGGTTTATTATAGAAAGATTGTGCTGTATAACATTTTAAAGAATGTTCATTGATTTTAAAAGAAGGAACATAATTGCGGCGGTTCAATCATATAAAAGTAGAAACGCATATAAAACTAACTGAAAGCTAACAAAGGGTTATTGAAAACCAAAGACCAATACAATGTTAGGCAGAAAAGGGTAAATTTATGTGCTTTAAATAGTAAAAGTTATCAGCCCTTGAAGTATACGATTAAAATTATTATAGGCAAATCATGAAAGGTTAAAATTATTTACTAAACCACGTTCCCTTAAGCTGCGTAATTGTACTGCCTATCTATGGGTCGTCAGGTTAGCAATATTCTGCGGCATTAAGAGAAAACGGTAACAGTAGTTAACTCTATTTGAGCTAATAAAAAGTTAATCGTACATTTCATTTATAAATTGCCAGACCCGAAGTAATAACGCACGAGGACCTTGCAGGATAGATGACTCATGTTATGACCCGCTGTATGTCCTCAATCAAGCTACCACTATTATAAAAACATGGCGACCAGCGTCAAAAATAATAATGCAGAAAAACTGGCATGCAACAAAAACGTGATGTATATAGCTAAAAATTGGTGTATCAAAACAAAACAAAACTTAGAGAAAATGTGAGAGTCGACCCATTCGCACTCTCTCCGAGCCTAAAAATCCAAATTTAACGACTGCCCAGAGGATGCAAATAGCGTCTAGCTACGTTTTCAGGAAAGTGGATATACATGTTATGGTCTCAGTCTCTGAGTCTCGGGTCAAGGTCTGCCAGACCCACAGACCTATTCGTGTTTTGTGCGCGGTGAAATATTATGAATCCATTTAACGAGATTTTATACACGACTAACACGACATGCCAAAGTGGGTGAGGGAGTGCGCCGACAAATGCGACGTGGTTTTATGAAATAGGTCATTTTTGTAGTCACGACACGTTAATAGCTAAGCCAATTCGCTGTTACTCAAATTGACCAGCTTATGCAAAGTGAGGTGGTAAAGCGTAGCGCCTATCGCTTAGTGGTATGAAATTCATGAAATTTTAACAGTTTTCAGTAAATAGAAAAAAAATCATTAAATAGAAAAATCTGGAGCTTCAAACAGGTAAAAGTTTGTGAAGGTTTTAAACTATTACTTTGACTAATTAAGCGAAAATTTTCCTTGTTGGCGAAATCAGCAAGCAGTTGACATTATACAGCAAAATATTTAGTTCCAAACATTTCTGTCTGTTACTGTCTATTCTACTGTCGTTCAACTCCTAGCCATAGAGGAAAGCTCGGGTAAAAGCTACCTCCATTAATTAGCGCCTGGCTTACATATAAAGCTGCATACAACCTAAAAGTAAGGTCATGCCTGTTTTGGGACAAATCCTTACGTACTAGACAGAGGAATATAATGGGTACTTTTGGGCTCCAGCCCAAGCCAAACTCAACCAGTAGCTGGTACATCTGCTGACTAACGGACGAAGTTATGGCAAAGACTTTTTTTTTCATTTTATGAAAAGCATATTCGCAACCGAATTATACTAATATTCTCGCTCCAACTAAGGTTTTATGACTTTCCTGTCAGGGATGGGAAGTCGTAAAACCCGTTGAAGTCACATAAAAAAGAGGAGAGTGAGTAAGGGACTGCGGGTTTCTAGGTACCCTTGAAATAGAAATCAAACGAGTACAACCTTAAGATAGTTTTTTTATGTGTAAGTTGATGACAGCGGGGAGAAAATACGACTAGAGTGAAGCAACAGTTATTCAATACCAACTTTGGATACCACCGAGATTGCCATCATCAGCCCGCGGCAGTCCACTGCTGGACATAGGCCTCTCCCATGACACGCCACTTAGGCCGGTCTTCGGCTGTCCGTGACCGAGATTGCCACTTAGTTGTATAGAAAAAAAAGCAATGGCCCAAAACAGTTTAACTTAAAACGTGGCGGTGTGAAATTCTCCAGCCATATTGACGTCAGTTTCCAAAGTTCCTTTGACCAAATTTAAGTGAGCTAACTAGACTCGTTATTCTAAATTCCAAGCGTAATTTACGGTTACTTTCATAGCCTGAAAATTTACCAACTTACTGTTGTAATTTATATTGAGCCAGGGGCTAATACGAATTTTAAAGGTCTTGAAACCTAAGTCGTATATGAAATTGTGACAGCTAATACTAATGGCTTCAGTGAAGGCTTGAGTGTAAAAGAAATTACACAATTCCTACATGTCCCAATGGCGCATTGGGAAGGCGTAGGCCTGCTGGACATAGGTCCAGCAGTGGACTGCGCTGGGCTAATTGATTGATTGATTGACATGTTAAATGATAATGACTTACTGTAATAATAAATTTCAAAGTACTTTATAAAAAAACACTGCAAAAGCTTTTGGAGAAGTAATTATAACAATAATGTAGGATTCTGATTGGTCAGTTAAGTTTTTTTGTTGTGCGAGGTTGTGCGTAACAAACTTGTTGTACCTACCTAGTTTTATAGAATGTAATCATCTTAATAATTTAGTCATCGTAGTTGATTTTTATAGATAATCTAATAATTTTGATAAATGGAAAGAAGAGATACTAAATATTATTATTTTATCGACCAAGTTTCGGAAGAACAAATATCATTCTTCTTTCGAAAATGGTTTCGAAACTTCATTTCGTGCGTGGCCGAAGCGTATTTCTTTACTACGTTTTAATGGCTTATAAGAATGAAGTGATTTTTGTCTTTATTTTAGATACTTATATTAATTATATGCACTTACCACGTACTTCCCTTAACATAAATGAAAATACACACACAATGCAGTTAAACATAGGTGGAGCTGCATGCATTAGCTAGTAGTTCAAATTATTAAAAAATCGATGGCTTTATTAAAATTATTTAATTAAAATATTAGCAAAATTTTTCACTTCGACTTTGCTCCAATGCGTATTAAAAAAAAAACATTTCTTTTTAATTCCAAATAGTGGCCAACTTTTACTGTTTTACGTTAGAATATTTTTATATTTTGTGCACTTAACTTTTTAATTGTGACTTTGATATTTGCAAGTTAAATATTGGATGCAATATTTTATTGATTCGATAATGGATAATGGAAATATCCTGGGTTAGTTAGTTAACCCACTTCTTGGCTGTCCGTTGATTCGATAATGGAATAAAATCAATGATTATACTGTTGTTATAAGGTAAATCGATGATCCTACCAGCAATAAGTCTGAATAGACAAAGTTTTGTAATCAGCTCAACGGTACATAGTAAAATATGAACAAAGAAACAGAACGGATTTTTTTTAACATAGTTCAGTGACTCTCGTGTAGTGTATCCGGGACTAAATAAAAGACGGTGCAAGACGGTGCGATTTGATTGTCTGTTTCTCTTCGGTTTCTTCATTGGCTTAAACGTTTTCTGCTTGCATCTCTAGTACCTTTATTTACTTGATGACTTCTTTGTGATGCTATCAAATTGAATCAACAAATCAATGAACAGTTAATCAACTAAAAGGTGAACACCACATATGTTTATGCATCTATATCAAACTGCGAATGTGAAAAAATAAATAAACAGAGTTCTTGGGGTCCTGCTAAAATATTTGGGGTCCAAAGCAGCCCACCCTGCAAGCTGGTACGACTGCTGGTTCACTGACGAGACTCAGTATTGTATGCACACGTTTGATGATTTATTTGATGATAATTTGATAAGTAATTTTTTGGTGGTATCAGTTTATCATGAAGTACCTATACTTTTTCGAATCCTGGACCTAGCCCAACTCCGTAACCACTATGCTACCGAGTTGTTATTATACTGAATAATTCGATATAACCTGATATGTAGTTTGGGTTTTCATTGTTATTTTTTGTTTCAGGTAAAGTGTCCTCTTGCCAACTGCATCTGAAGATCATTTAATCAGAATATGTTGGACTCACAAGAAAAATGGTGACAAAATAACTTTTTAATCTGCATTCTTCTCGTTGACTACAAACTTGAGGTAAAGATATCTTTCTAACCGAAATAATAACAATACATGTGTTTTGCTGTCGGTTATTTTCAGAGATATTTTTTTTCTATACTTTGTTACCCTTACTAGGTTCACTACATATTGAAGGGATTTTTGCAGATATTATTTTGTAACGCTAATTTTACGATCGTAAGAGTGATTGAAAGTTTTAAGCATAATAGGTATTAACGATAATCTGGACATGCAATGCAATCATGACTGCAATGTTAAGTTGCATCTGATTCAAGTAGATGTATCCGTTAAAATATTGTGATGTATATTTAAAAATTAAAAACCGAACTGTCAAAAAGCAAACTTATTAAACAAGTCTGATAAGGCTCGGTTTAGGATTTGCAAATGGGTTCCGCCATTGGGATCGCACATTTTAATAACAATACATGAGATTTTCGATTCAGTGATGAAAACTACAAAACAATATAATAGGTAGTAATTATCTATTACCAAGCAGAAGATATCACAAAAGTTATTTGTTTTTAAGTACGGTCTTGAATTACCCGCTGTTTGAAAGTGGGACAGCCCCATATATAGTTAAGCCTGAAACTAAATTACTGCCGAGCTAATAATCAAGTTTTTATATGTTGCCACAAGAAATTTAGGAATAATATCCATGTGAATTTTGTTGCTGGGTTTTGTCCCAATTATACAATTATAACAAGCAGATAAACTTTAAAACAACGAAATTTACAGCTTATTGAAAAATTTAGTTTACAAATTATTGTTCTTAATTTTGTGAAGTAATCTAGATAGTGCGAGTCGTCGATAGTGGTAATATTTCAGTGTTAGTCGGCCGGGTTGCACTGATTTAAACATATAGAGTAGATTGGACGGATCTATATCGTGTTAAAACTTTTAATTGATACGGTTCGGGCATCTCATACATGTATATTCAGTTGAACTTAGTTCTGAGCTTGTACGTTCGATGTTTCTCATGTAGAGTAACATGCTTCAAAAAAAGTTCAAAACCGTGTGTAAAGGAATGTATAATATCATCCTCTCTCATTTAAACGGTTTCGAAGGATATTATTTAATTTACCGAACATTTCATGGACAATTCTGGTCTTCAAGTACTTATCAGTGGCAAGAAATGTATTCCAGTACAAGCATTATAGGTATGCTTAAAGAGAATATCTTTGATATATTAGTATAGATAAGATCTGCGGTAGTCTAGTGGTATGGGTAATGGACTGCTGAGACGAGGTCTCGGGTTCGATCCCAGGTTTACCATGGCACACACCAATGACTTTTCGATGCTTTTCGAAGTTATATGTGTATTTATCGCAGGTTTATATAGAGAGAGGTTCAAATAACGCTTTTAACTTATTCCATGATACATTCTCGCTGTTTTATGACCTATGCTTTCCAAATATCAGGGTAAAAAGATCCACCAGAGTAAAATCTAAATGGATAAGTCGTGGTATCCGAAATTGTTGTAAAAGAAAGCGTCAGCTTTTATGGAAATACAGACGACATCCAACTAGTGAAAACCGACACAACTTTAAATCACTATCAGATAGACTTAAGAGAATAATACAACTCACAAAACGGTCACAAAACATGAACACTTTACACGTTGCAAAAAATAAATGCAGAGCCACCTGGCAAATAATAAATAAAAATAAAATAAACTTTCCAAATGAAAACATTGAACGAATCAATTCCAATAATGAAATATTGACTGATCCAAAGAAAATTACACAAGCTTTTAATAACTTTTATGCAGACCTAGTGACACCCTCCACCTCCTCAAATAGCCAAAAACCTTACCTCCCCAATAAACTATCTTCAATGTTCATGCGGCCTACAACACCGAAAGAGATACAGGAGATAATAATACATTTAAAAAACACAACTAGTACGGGATACGACGGCATTAGTACTGGGATTGTAAAAAGTGTGGCTAACATCATCGCTCCTGTGTTAAGTCATCTCATTAATAATTGCATCACGCAAGGTACATTTCCCGAAAAACTAAAGTTGTCAATCATTAAACCAATTTTTAAAAAAGAGGAGAAAGAAAATATGACTTCTTACAGACCCATAGCTCTAAAAAAAAAAAAAAAAAAAAGGTACCAATTTTCTCCAAGATCTTCGAAAGAGTCATCCACAATAGCCTTAACAATTACTTTGAAAAACACAACTTGTTTACAGAAAATCAAAAAGGGTTCAGAAAAAACAAAAATATCAATGTTGCCATATATGACTTTCTTAATACTATTATTACTAGAATGGACAAAAGACTGCCAGTTCAAGCGCTTTATATGGACATGACAAAAGCGTTCGATTATGTTGACCACAAAATATTAATAGATAAATTAAACACCTACGGTGTCCGTGGAAATTTGTCCAGCTTGCTCAAATCGTACCTTGAAAACCGTCAACAAATCACAGTCATAAATAAATTATGTAATAAAACTAAGACTGAAATTTCGTACAAGTCGGACGCTAGAACTATACGTTACGGGGTCCCGCAGGGAAGTATACTTGGGCCGCTTCTCTTCATTATCTATATAAATGACTTCCCAACAGCCACACCATTTCCAATGACTATGTACGCTGACGATAGTACCGTTGTATTCAATAGTGATAATAAAGTGACTAATGACTCAGTAATTAACAATAATATTGCTTCTTTAATTGACTGGCTAAAGGTAAACAATCTCAAAATAAATCTTGACAAAACAAAAATAATGGACTTTAATAAAGAACAAATGGAACAAATTTGGGCATACAATATAACGGTAAAAAGATAAACGATATTAAAACTACCAAATTCTTAGGCTTACAAATCGAAAGCACTTTACAGTGGAACACACAGACGGAAATGGTCAGCAACAAAATACGCCAATATGCTTATTCCTTACACGTACTTGTTAGAACCGTCAACAAAGACACAGTACTCACAGCATACTTTGGTTTGGTTGCTTCTACTTTGAGATACGGAATCATATTTTGGGGCAATGCAACTGGTAGTGAACTAGTTTTTAAAGCTTAAAGCGCTGTATCAGAGCTATATGTAGGATTAAAACAACTGACACATGTAAACCACATTTCATTAGCCTTAGGATACTGACGATGCCATGCATGTATATATTTGAGACAGTAATGTTTGTAAAGCAGAACAGGGAGAAATTCACTGCTGTAACCAGTAGTCGCAGATCTGATAACTTGTGCTTGGTACCATCAAAAACTGCCCTGCTACACAAAAGTATATTTGTAATGGCACCAAAAATTTACAATAAACTCCCTCAAGATATAAAATCCTGCAAAACACAACAGATTTTTAAAAAGCGATTGCAGGAGTTTTTGTTAAATAAAGCTTATTATTCAATTGGGGAGTATCTTAATGACAAAAGTATCTAATCTAGCCTAATGCAATTTCTGACTTTATTTTATCTCAATCCGCATTTCATCTATGACATTACTATTCTCCTAAATTTATATTATTTTGATAGACTTAACTTACTTATATTGTTCTATTGACATCAATTTGTGACATAACTATTTTTACTGACATTTGGCATACATCTATAACTATAATATTTGTACATCACTCAATGTGATAGGGCATAGAGCACACTATAACATAACAATAAGACCTGTATGTAACTAACCTGTAGATGTCCTTGGGGTTGAGAGGGGCGATGGAATGAAGATGCACTTATGTTTTACTCATGCGTTTATTCGTATCTACGGTTGTACAGTGAGTGACTTTACATCGACCGACTCTATACTTATATCTAACATTAGCGTCTACTATGTCGCAGCATAGATACATGTAGCTGCTTATAGCCGCTACAAACCTATGTTCCACAAATAAATGATTATTATTATTATTATTATTATTTTATTACTAGCTGTTACCCGCGACTTCGTCCGCGTTAAGTTCAGAATAGCTCAAATTCATCATTACACATGATGGAAGATTTTCATCTCAACTGAAACGGAGGTACTCGAAATACTGGAAATAGTGAATTTTTCACAATGGAAACATTCCTTTATTTTTAAAAAGAAACAAAACTGTATTCAAATCATTTCGAAAACTCGCTTGACATCTTCCACCTTGTATTTTTAAATTAAATATTATGTAGATAGTCTTTTATGAGTGACTGACTTACAAATACAGGGCTAAACAACTGTAAACTACGAAAATTGACAGACTTCTTCTATGGGTTTGGCAAATACTGCGGAAGGATTTTGAAAAGTTCAACATTTTGCTGACGACATCATTATCAAATATGTGGATGAACATTGTTAAATGTGGACTTAGCAATGTTCATCAGTTTTAATGATTTAAGAAAAAGAAAGAAAGAAAGAAAGAAAAATTTATTGCTACAAAAAAGAAATCCGCAAGACACAGTGACAGGAAGAACATAGCACAATAGGTACATTACAAAAAAAAACATATTACACATATAACATACTATACATACCTACAACATAAACATGATATGATAGACAGTATAAAAATTATTCATAAAATTCACAATACAAAAAATATATAAGATTCACATGTCATTGTCTCAATGCAAGGAGGGCACACGCGTCTTACGGCTGCAGCAATAGGAACCCAGTTCAGCATCTGCCAGACCACGAGGAACTGGCGCTGGTTTTCAACTGGGCCCTTATATAACACATGGATAATATCTATTTAAACACACGATACGATACGATAAGATACTTTCCCAGCTTCCTTCCTCCCGAATTCTTAAAACATCCTGTCACCACTTACGAACTGAATAAATTAAAATACATCAAGTATCACACAAAATAGTTTCAAGAAAACCCGGAGCCTTGCACGCCCTGAGCAGTGAGCAGTGGTCCTCTTCTTTGCCGAGCCAATGGTGGGTAGTTCCAGTTTTATGATAAATTCCATCGACACCAGTCACATCGTTGTTCGTTGCTTTACACACAGGTAGAGAAGAGGGGCGCAGTGGGCAAGAGAGCAAATACAGCATTGACTGGGATTGGGTCATATAGTCTCATTTTGCTATAATATTCCTTGTATTGGTAAGCTTTTGTCCAGCAGATGACGTAGATACTTCCAAATTGACACTGGAGTTGATGTCCACGCGGCAGAATTTTTTGGTCTGATGAAATTTACTGGAACTGAGTGTTTCTCTGCTGTAGGATGAAGTAAACCCCGGAGCTGGCAGGGATTTTCAGGTCCTAATGGTGCGACATAGGAATGGGTCACCAAACCTCTTGGTTCTTGATGGAATATTCTGATCCGTATGTGGGTGACATCTGAGTCCTGCGCGTGTTGTCCTGTGTAGGAAAGGAGAGGGTGGAACTAATTGGAGGAGCTCATCAGAACATTCACCATGGTAGAGACGGTAATACGATAGGGACAACTATCTCCCAGAATACTTAATGTGCTTCAGAGAAGGTGCAACGATTTACTTCCTCCATGAGCGGGACTTTGATGGTGATGGCTTATGCTACCCATTACCCTAGCCAAAGCAATCCCTGCTCTTCACGTTGAGACCGCCTATTTATGATAGTTAACCAAGGCCGGTATACTGGGGTACCTAACCCCAGAATACGCCCCAATACCGATCTCCGTTGTTAAATTTTAATGGGTTTGATTCCAATATTGCGCTTGCCCCGAAGTGGTGGAATCGGTATCAATGGGGGATACCAGTTTCAGTTTTATGACTTCTCAGGCTGGTGGGACCACTTTTTCATTCTCCGAAGTGAAGAATTTTGTAAAGATCTAAGAATATTATATAATAAGTTCCACTATTACACAACCTAGTTTTATGTACTACCTATAGAATAATAAGGATAGAATTTATATATCAAATAAAATACAACAAATACACATTAAAATAAAAAAGTTTAACAAAAGTAAATAAAAAACCATAAAAAAGGAAAATTACATTTTAGATGGATTCGAACGCGACTCAGCTAAGATGAAAGTCCACCGCAGACGTATTGAGCCACAGTTACCATGAAATCGTAGTGTGAAATAGGCGTTTACATACTTAGGTCATAAGAACATTCTGCCCCATTCCTTATTATAATAGCGTGATGATATTAATTATGAAAGACAGGAGTCTTTTTACCGAACCAGCTGCTCACTAATATGTCGGATTCGAGAGAAAATCTTTCTAGAACAATGTGAATTCTATCGAGACACTTGCTGTGCCGAAGATTCTGCAGTAACCTAACCTGACTTAGCTGAGATGTAGTAACTCTGGCCTCTCGAAGTTCTTCAGATTCCTATGACCGAAATAATATCTTCTTATAAGCATTGTTGCTTCTTTATTGGTTCGTTCTATTCACACAATCACAAATTGTTAACCGTGTTTTACTATTATTGACATAACTTTTTTATTTATGAACCGATTTCAATAAAACAAACACTAAATGTTAAGTGAAGCCTATTACGATCTATTAGTGAAAGCCGCAACCAAATCTGTTCAGCCGATTCTGAGATTAGCGTGCACAAACTCACAGACAAACAGAGAAACAGATAAACAGATAAACAGACAAACAGACAAAAATTCCAAAACACGTTGTTTTAGCTTTTATTACGTTTATAAAGTCCCCCTATAACAGTTTTTCTCATTTCCTTTCCATGTACAGACATCGATCGTTTACAGATTTATTATATGTATAGATATAGATAAGTGCCCGGTTAATGGCAATAGGCTCGCCACCTATTACATTGGGACCTAAACATAAACTGGCGAAATGTGGGTGCTAGCACCTCTGCCTACCCCTTCGGGGAATACAGGTGTGAGTTTATGTTATGTATGTATATATAAGTATAGAATTTAGTCTTTAAATTTTGTATATCTAGGTTGTATTTCATGCGAGATGAACCCAGTTCCTGTTCAACTAAATTGGGTTCTCACAATGTACTCAATGAATGTTATTGAGTCAAACGTGACATCTTACAATCCCGGTTACTTTTAGCGGAGCATGAAAGCGATTTGTAGAGATTGTCAAAGGTAGGGACAGCCATTTTAAAATAGAACGGAGGTCCGTATCTTCTGAATTTCACTCTACTATCTTACTATCCAGCGGTATATACTACACAATTATACTACTACAATTGTGTAGTGTATACCACTACTACTACTACTACAATTGATATACTTGATGTTAAAGAAAACTTTGATTCGACTTGAGCACGTTTCTTGTTGTTTCTATAAATCCAATCTAAACATTAACATTTCGGGGTTAATATAATTTAGAAAGTCAATATGCAGAACAGAATAGTTAGTAGAGTACTAGAACAATTTGTTGAACACCACTTTCCTACGGTTGAATTAAGATAAATTGAACATAGTTCGGAAAGAAAAAGTATTCAGACTTGTTTGTTGAGAATTGGACAATCTACAAAAAATTGCAATACGCAAAAAATGTCTAACTTTTTACACAGATGAACGCTTTCATGATTTCATTATGGCTATTATCTATTCTGTGATTATGGACAACCCTAACCAAAAATCAGCTTTCTCTTAATTCTTTAGTCACCAATATTTCATTGGCTCACTTCGTGCTCGGGTATTGTGTACAGAGGATAAATGAAAGGTTTCACTGAATTTACTGAATATAATTTTGACCTTCCAAAATTACAATAAGTTATATTTACTGTTCTACCAACTATATATACTTATATCAACTACAAAATTATCCTTTTATCCGAGTGATAATCCTAGTCACGTCTAAAGCTTGCAATTTTGAGCTCGGGCTTTAACTGCACCTCCTATTATTGGTTTGTTTTTTTTTATGGAAGTACCTGCCGACTGATCCCCTTACCCTGAGAGAAAGCCGCCCTTGCCCGTCAATCAGCAAGAGCAATGGTTTGCTGGTGACGTTGGCTAAAATGTACTAGAAATTCATACTAATATTATAAATGCAAAAGTAACTCTGTCTGTCTGTCTGCCTGTCTGTATGTTACGCTTTCACGTCTAAACCACTGAACCGATTTTGATGAAATTTGGTATAGGGATAGATTAGACCTTGAGAAAGGACATAGGCTATGTTTGGTCGCGATAAACGACATCCACGCGGGCGAAGCCGCGGGTAAAAGCTGGTCTATATATATAAAGAAAGTCGTGTTAGTCTAAACAACGGCTGTACCGATTTGGCTGTAAATTGGTGAGGATGTAGCTTAGAACCAGGATAAGGATTTTCACCTCGTACGACCTTTATTTTATCCCGGGTATAGGTTCCTGTGGGTTGCGGTCACGGAATCAGTATTTTATTTTTATTTTATTTTATTTTATTTGGAAAACAAACAGTATCTTATAACTAAGCTGACAACTGATTGGTTAACTTAAAACCATTTATGAGTTTTCGCATATACATATTTAGTGCTTGCCCGAAGGTACAGTCACAATTCGAAATTTCAGATACAGTCAGAGAACCGACTCAAACCACCTCCCAGAGACAAAGCGACTATAGGAGGATGGACTTGTGTTAAAGAGATCAAGTTCAGGGTGATTTCCGAATTTATTGACATAGTCAGCCGCTCTCACCACAAATGTACCATTTCGGTAATTTGTAGAACCGCGGGGGACGTGAAGCGGATATTGTGTCCTAACCGATCTAGTAGGTACCCTCAGTTGTATCTTGTTAAGAAGGTAAGGAGAGTCTATTTTATCCTGTGCTAGTTTGACTAAGCATGTGATATCTGCGCTTTTCCTTCGTTCGTGAAGTGGTAGCAGATGTTGCCTTTTACACCTCTTCTCGTAACTGTCGTCATATACTTTGCATCTAAATTGCAAATACCTCACAAATTTACGCTGCACTAATTCAAGTCTTTCTATGTAAGCATCGTACTGTGGGTTCCAGACCTGTGAACAATAGTCTAGGATACTGCGGACGTATGAGCAATAAAGTATCTTAGCCGGCTTCACACTTGTGAACTGAGAGCAAGACCTCATCACGAAACCTAACTTTTTATTAGCTCTTGTGGCAATGTCATCGATGTGCCTTTCGTATGTTAATTTAGAGTCGTGTATTACTCCTAAGTCACGGATTTCAGTCACCCTTGCGAGTGCAACTCCTTTCAGGGCATAGTTAAAATCGTGCACTCTGGGTTTGCGAGAGAAAGTTATTGTATAACATTTAGAAGTGTTGATTTCTAACTTATTAAGTATACAGTATTGCTCAAACCTCAACAGATCCCGCTGCAAATCCGAGCAGTCACTGTCATTCATGATTGGTTTGAAGATCTTCATATCATCAGCATACATTAAGAACTGCGAGTGAAGGAAGCATGTGTTGATGTCATTTATAAAGATATTGAATAACAGAGGGCCTAGTAATGAACCTTGTGGGACTCCAGAGGGTACAGTATGCCATGTTGATATAGATCCATTCACTGCAACGGCTTGCGACCTGTTCTCGATGTACGAGCAGAACCACCTAAACAAATTCCCGTGGATGCCAGCACGTAATAACTTCTGTAAAAGTATTTGGTGATCTATACGATCAAAGGCTTTACTATAGTCAGTAAATACTGTATCCACCTGACCACCCCCCATCATATGTGACGTGACGAGATCTATAAATGATAACAGATTTGTTGTGGTTGACCTGTTTTTGATAAAACCATGTTGTTCGGGAATGAAAATGCTCTTTAATGTATCATATACTTGTGTGTGTACAATGCGCTCCAACAATTTAGCAAAAATACATAATTTTGATATGGGTCTGTAATTTTTCACATCTACTTTATTCCCACCCTTATGGATGGGGGTTACAAATGCGGACTTCCACATGTTGGGCACAGTGCTTTCTCCGATTGACCGCCGGTACAAAAGGGTAAGCGGTTCGGTCAGCTGCTCAGCACAGTTGACTATAAAGATAGGTGATATGCCGTCTGGTCCGGCACCCTTGGTAAGATCCACTGATTTAAGCAATTTAAAAACAGTATCGGGGAATATCTCAATGTCACCTATCGTCTGAGCCTGGAGCTGAGATTCATATTCGTGGCGAGTACTATCGCGCGTTTGAGAGGACGGCGGAAGGAATGTTGATTGGAAATATGAAGCAAAAATGTTACAGATTCCATCATTAGAATCAGCTGAGATGCCATCGTAGTGAAGGGTGGAAGGGAGGATATTAGAACCTTTTTTATTTAATTTTATGAATTTCCAGAAGGACTTTGGATTCAAACTTATAGATTCTTCCATTTTTGTGATGAACGCGTGATAGCACTCCTCCTCAACACGTTTAGCCCTCTTCCGCAGTAAACTAAAGCTATTGTAATCGCTAGTGTTACCATATATGCGATATTTTTTTAGAAACTTGTGTTTTTCCTTTAGAATCTTTTTTAAATTGGTAGTGTACCATGGCGGAAATGACGAAGGATAAACGAGCTTCCGAGGTACATATTGATCCCTTAATTCATGTAGAAAATTGTAAAAATTTTCCAGTGCGTTTTCTATGGGGTTACCCGTCAACTGATCATTCCAGATAGTTTTCTCTAAAGAAGCTTTGATTTTATCATATTTACCTGCTTCATAAAAATATTTAATTCGAGGCGTCGATTCAATGGGATTAGCACTCGTACAACTGTAGACTATATGAAGGGATTTATGGTGCACATCTTCGCGAACTAAGGGACCGTCTGATAAATCAACTGTTAACTTTGTGTTGCAAAGTATTAAATCCAAGAATCTATTGTTTTCGTTGTGGTGTGAATTAAATTGATTTAAGCTACATTCTGCGAGGGTATCAAAAAAATATACTTGGGCCTGCCCTGATATACCTGATGGTTCTAGACAATCGTTCTTATAATTCCAGCAAATGTTTGCAAGATTAAAGTCACCCATGATTATAAAGATATCATTGGGACACATGTTAGTAATTGTTGATAATTTGCTTGTAAAGTTTCTAAGCTGAGTGTTAAAAGAATGACCGTTACCCTCGTCACAAAGGTAAATAGTACACAGGTGTATTTTGGAAGTGGGAGTTTTTCTCTTGTTTAGTGTTACCGTAACCCAGAGGTCTTCCGCGGAGGAGTACCAGTCCGGTCGGCACACAGATGTAAACTCCCGACGTACTGCTATCAGCACACCGCCACCATACTTTTGATCAGTCTTTACGTAATCTCTGTCACGGCGCCAGACGACATATCTACCATCAAAGAGCTCCTTCTCATCAATACTATCCGGTAACCAGCTTTCTGTGAGTGAGATGATATCATACGAGCTCATATGTAAATTACGCTTAAATATATTCGTTTTTGTACGCAACCCTCTTGTATTTTGGTAATAAAAACTTATATTGGCCATCATCCTAAATATATTGTAAATAACCAACCAAAAACCATATTATCATCGCCCCCAAACACAAGTCCGAATGCTGAAGAAACATATGGAACACAATAAGATGCTTACGCGATTTCTTGTCAGAATGTGAAAAATGTGCTAAGTAAGAATAAAGAGGGTAAAGACAACTTCCAGCCGTATACCTACACTCACTGTACTGCACATGAATAAATATTTTATTCGCATACATTGAACAAGTTACACAATAAAGATTGATTCCACACTTGGTTTTGAACGAAGACATTATAAAGTGATATTTTTTACATAAATACACATATCTACAACATGTATAAACAAGTTCAATATACGGAACATTACCTGCACTAATCGCTTGTCGCTGTTTGATAACTGGAGTATAATCATTAGAATAGCGCGTATCACTGCAATAATATCTAAATGTGATGTTATTGGGAAGCATTCGGTTAAGATAACAAGTTCTAGTTGCATAGATACATTTACCACTTGACACACATCCTAATCCGAATATAATTGCTATTAGCCACTTATAATAACTTATACTGACATATTTATTAGGTATAATTAAAATGAAAAACCATTTAGCACCTGGTAGATCTACAAAAATACGCATTATAGAAAGGGCGTGCGCATAAAATTTGATTTGTAACAGAGTTATGCACGATTCGTATGTACGACAGGACCATCTCGAGCCGTGTGAGGTACAAGCGATAATGACCGGAACGCAATATGTTAGGCAAGGGACAGCAGTAAATAGTTGTGTGCAGTACCTACTTACTTGTATCGTTGCGCTATGACGCGCGCAATAGACGAATGAGCGGCGGACTATGGAATTGAGTGCGGTTCTCAAACTGTTCACACGATCAATAGCGAAGACTGATATTTTTAATATTGAGATGATTACATAGCGATTTTTGATAAATCCTTTTCGCAGTCTATAAAAAATGTTGGTGATGTGTCTGATTTCTTTACCATAATTTTATTGTGTTTTACCCAAACATATTTGTAATTTCTCTCTTTGGCGAGGCCCTTGGCTTTGCTTAGTAATATTTTGTTTGACGGTGTCAGGTGGTCGTTCACATAGAAATCCTTTGATGTTGAGTATCCCAGATGTGACAAGTTAAGTCGGTTAGTTTTGCGCGTTTTTGCAATGAATTCTTCTTTGGTGTAACGACTATTAAATGCAACAATTATTGCTTTCTCAGCATTAGGTGTTCTGGTGGGTATGCGAGCAATGTAGTTTATATCCTCCCTCTTCACTGGCAAATCCGATAATCCTCCCACCTTCTGAACAATTTCGTAGAGGTTCTCGTTCTTTTTTTCAGGAATGCCTCGAATCTCCACATTATTTGCTCTGGCCCATTGGTCCCTTTTTTGTATTTCATGGGTAAGTCTCTCGATCTCATGTTTTAGAAGTGGAACCTCACCTACCGCCTTCTCCGCTTGCACGACTCGGCTTTCGAGGCTCTTTACTTTGTCAGTGAAGGTATTAATGAGATGGTGCGCCATTTCAACAGAATCCCGCAATCCGTTCAGGTCTTCCTTGATCGACTTCATGTCCGCAACTAAGGTTGGCAAAGCTCTCAACTGGAGAACAATACTCTGAAGCTGATCCTGCATCTTGTCCAGTTGACTAGGCTTAGAAGTTTGGAGAACAGATGGTGATGACGAGGCTTTGCATTTGGGACAACGCCAAGTATTTTTCCGATCGCCAAGTTTCCGGTAGCCAGCTTCGGTTACCCCCGAACACTGATAGTCATAGTGACATTTGCATACACTACAGACCGTTCCGTCGGAGTGTTGGGCGTCGCAGCTAGCGCAGCTAAACATGATGTTGTAAGTTTGAGAAACACTGGATTTCCACTGATAACAAACAAGCGGGTGCTCGCAAATGCTGCCATAAGGCGACTGATTATTTCTATGACCCTGGTATAATTGCATGAAGGACTAGGCTCTCAGAAGCTTTAAGGAACTTTATCTGGGTCGCGGGAACAGGAGCAGTGTGGCCTATACCTTTCTATTCCGAATTTAACGTGGACCAAGTCACGGGCAAAAACTAGTTGCTTAACTGTTTGATAGCAAATGGTTACTAAAATTCAGATTGCAATGGTTATACAATACTCAGAATTTGCCACCGCATTTCTTTAAATAGCACTGAACAATCAAGAATTCAATGCTGTACTAGTACTAGTAACTGAAATGATTAATTAAGGTTCAAGTTAACCCCTCCAGCTAAGCGAAATTGCTTGTATTAGCAATAAGTTCACTTCGATAGTGTAACAGCCAGGAATTGAACCCGTGACGTCTCGAATGTAAGACTCAACTCCTTGACTACTAAGTTACGCTTACTCGAGGTGGGTTTTACATAGAACCATTGATAGAAAATAAATAAATATACTATTAGGATCTATACTAAATAGCGCTATTTAATCTAGACCCAAATATGATGCAACTCGCTTTAGTAAAGGTACTTAGCAATTTTTTGGGGTCTATATGATGCAGCATCCCGTTTCACGAATATATAATATAGGGTGAAGCCGGAACCTCGGCCACTGGGATAGCAGTTATTGAGCGTTGTATTAGGAATACCAACATACTATCTACATACTGCTTACGCTAGTACTATTATCTATTTTGTGTTGCTACCAAGTTCTACGCAACTTTTGCTTCTACGCTAAGCTCCTACGTCAATTCTACGCTTTGGTCTACGCTTCCGCTACGCGACACCTAAGAACGTTGAAGTCGCGTAGCAGAAGGCATGAAGACCCCAAGTCGAATACATGACCGAATTATGATGCATGCCTTGAAGTCCGGGGTCTTCTACCCGTATTTTAGATTCCATAACACAGGCTAATTAAGCCTAGCGTTGTATAAAATGCTGTGGAATAATTATTTATTACTAGCTAACCCGGCAAACTTCGTTTTGCCTTGGAAATTAGAATCAATAATGTTATATTGTGTTCACCTCAATTAGCTGTATCAATTCTCCTAATTATATTAAGTACGGAAAGCATTTACATAGAAGTATATCATAAAGCTGTATTAGAATAATAAACACATTTTTTACGAATTCGTATTCCAAATTCAAAATTTAGACATGGACATACACATTTTCATAGACTTAGACGTATGTCGGGTGAGCTATTTTATGTGGTGGTTAAGTATTCTTGAATTTTTTAATTTTCCGCGCAAAATTTCCTTCATTTTTTCTTTCATAAGAACGTTCTCCTAACTATAACAAACCCATCAAGAAAAGGATTAGCAAAATTGGTCCAGCCGTTCAGGCGCCATCTCATTACCAAGGGAAATAGATGTTCATTTTTACCCGACTACGGCGAAGCCAAAAGGAGGGTTACGATTTTGACAGGCTATGTATGTATGTATGTATGTTCATTTGTTCCCTCATAGCACCTCAACTACTGATTAGAACTGGACATATGAGGTATCGTTACAAGCGGCTTGATCGTCCGATGGTTATAGGCTATATGACGTGTCACTCAATCTTGTGTGGCGCCCTCTAGCGCTCATAAGGTACTATGTTAAAAAATAAATTTGAGATAAATATGCCGTGTTTGGTATCAAATGAAAGGGCTTAATGAGCACATTTCAAATATGTATAAATTATTAGCTTTACCTTGCCCCAAAATAATATAAATAAAAAATAAAGTTTAAAACTAAAACAAGACTACCGAAAAATCACGCTCTAAAAGTAACAAACAAGAAAATAGCCGTGGTCGTATGCCACTTACTCTGACAAAACAATATACTCTAGGGAAAAGTGGCATACGACCACGGCTATTTTCTTGTTTGTTACTTTTAGAGCGTGATTTTTCGGTAGTCGGGTTTTAGTTTTATTATATCATATTATTTATTATCTTCGCATGGTTATCATCTTCTAGGAAGTCTAGTCTCAGATCGGCTTACTCCTTTTGAATCTCTACCATCAGACTTTCTGATCTCGAGAGAAAAGCCCTCTCCACCGAACATCACTTCTATTTAACCTGTCAAGCCACTTAAAAAATAAAACAATAGATAAACAATAGACTCGCGGTGCCCAAGCACCGGTTGGTGTTTGATAGGTTAAGAGCTTGTAGGTACCATGTTATGTATTCTGTGGCTGTACGTAAAACGATTGAAATCAAGAAGCACAAAAATTTCAATCGGGAAGATGGGTTTCAATTTCAATTATCTGCAACATGGAATTCACTGATACAAAGCCTGCAACCTCGCATTTCTGCGCAGTCGGATAAACACCGGACAGTTTGCTTACAGAATAGGGTCGGTGTGAGTTTTGTATGTGACGGTACATGGCGAAAACAAAATATCGAGACTGTGCGGGTAGATGAAGAACCTATTACTTCACGGACTCGAAGACGGCTGGCGTTCACCACTGAGTCAGTCAGCCTGTGACCATGGTCAGTGTAACCTGCTCGAAAAGTTAGGCAAATCAAAGGTACGTAATATACTTATACACTTATCGCGTTAATTTTCGTTATTATTATTGTAAATCAAAATCTTCCTAGAATAATAACACCAACCATTACAAGAAAGATATATAAAAAAGACGTTATGTTAAATTATAATTTCTATTGGTTGCTTTATAATAATGACTATGACAGCCAACATTTCACTCAGCTTCGCTGGAGCATGCGTCAGAAAAGCACCAGAGTCAGCCAAAGTCAGGAACGAAAACTCCACAGCCTGCAATCGTTCCCAAGTCATTGTCACGTCTCCGAGAAAGAAGTCCGCCATCTATTGCATAAGAACAATTGTTAATAATGTACAGAAGGAACATAACAGCTTTTCAAAACGATGTCTTTTTTTTCTTTGACTACAATTATAGGTATCATTTGTTCAATGATGATGATTGTGTTCATCATTGTCATCCTCAAAACAATTACCCAGTATCTGCCAGCCAAAGCACTTTGTAGCGCGAGGCCCGCTTCTTCTTCTGTCGATTCGACGACGCTTCAACTCTCAGATTCTATGTTCCCAGTGTGCCGCGAACTGGATTGCATTCTCGGAGGCGCGACTCCTGTACCGCGTCTCGGAAGTTCCTCCGCTGTACAAGTAGATGGGCATGCAGCACACGTGGATGAATAAGTGTATTATTTTATTATTTAAAAGTTTTCATTTAAAGTAGATTAAAAGTTCATATTTATTCAAATGTAAAATTTAGTGAAAGTTTTTTGGTTTATGTATTCACAATTAAGGTAAAGATGTGCAAATACTCACTCGTTATATTTAATACCATTAAATGTTACGCATTGCGTCCAATATTATACACATGTCTGACTCTTAAGAGAACTCGTAAACTAAATCGAAGTGAATGTTCTCTTTGCGACCTTGAGACCCCGCGTCTGACCCAATAAAAACATTATTGCCCGGCTCTCTCCGCACGCACTCCGCGGCCGCAGTCTAAGTTATCATGACTGCAATACATAACAGCGTATACCAGTTAAACTAACACTAGCAGCAGCGCTGTTTGAACAAAAAATGATTTAGTAAGGATAATAGTGCGGCTACAGGTACAGCAAGGCATAGAGCCGGCGGGCGGGCGGGGTGGGCCGACGTAGACGGCGGCGGCGGCTCCATGCGGCGACGGCTTCGAAGCCTGAAGCCTCCGCGGCACTCGCGCGCTCTTCGTCGTCGCGCACACACGCCGCGCGCTCGGACGCCGCGTTACGTAACCTGCCACCCGACATCTGTTGAGTGAGGGCACGAGCTAGCTCGCGAGACACGCTTGCACCGCTCATCATATCGTGTGCACCCGTCATGTCGGCACCCGACACCACTGACAACAGTGAAGCGGTTACCATGGCTACCGCAGAAGCTAGGAGCGGCAACACTTAAAAATTATGTAGATTTATAGAAAATTTACAACTTTATACTGCCGTAAAATTTAAACTGCCATAACATTCCTGCCAATTATACTTATTCTAAAATATTATAAACTTAGATTATATAAGTAGTGTTATCAAACCTCGCTTGTTGCTTGTGTTACAAACTTTTGGAATAGGTTAGTACGAATTCATTGAAGCGATCACAATTGCTGGATACAAGATCATCGCTTTCGGTCAGCTTGCACTGCCAGTTAGCCTGCCGTTATACATTACTTAGATATAAGAGGACATCTATAAACCGATGCAATGACACTAGATCCCGTTACCGCTGTGGACGCGGCGCCGCTGTGGTTAATTCGTCGCCGGCCGGTTCTTTGTCAAGATTCGCGACAACATCAGCTCGTGGGTGCTGTGGTGGCGTCAACGCCATCTTCGGATGGGCGCACCGCAGACACCGAAGCCTATTGACGAGGATGAGTGCATACCACGAGTGGCGGTAGTTGAACCCATCCAGGAAGATCAAGACCGCAAGATGGATCGACGACGAGCCACACCAGGCCCACGGCGCCGCGGTCTCGAGAATGAATTGGAAGGCGAACGGAGAAGGCCTCGGCGTAAACCAAGGAAAAGGTGAGTCCCAGAAACATTCCACCAGACACTACTAATGTATTCACCTTAGACTCCTTGACGATGATATCAAACTTGACTTTATGGAAATGTCTCTTTAGGTGAGGAGACCGGCGCCTGTATTATTAAAGCGTTTAGGTAACGTTGAGTCAATCCGTAGCGTGTTGAAACATGAAATTGCGGCGGCTGCGTGCGATGTGACCAATTTAGTTCTGCGGTCGTTCTGACATTGAACAATTTTAACGTAAAAAGGTTCATGTGGTGTTCACCTTGAAATAGTGAGTTGTTTGCGAAATCGGCAGGTCTGCCGCATCGGCCTCCGTCTGCTATCGATCTTCGTCGGGGCTTCTTCCCAAGTATTTTACTACAACTAAATTATCTTGCTGTGCAATCTTGGAGACGCGCTCCTTTGAAATTTAACACGCGAACATCTCTTTTTGTAACTTTAAACTTACTTTGTAATTCGCGAAACACTTTTAATTACTTCTATTTTTTGGAACAGTTCACACTTCATCTCAAGGTAGCCTAATTTTGTCTACATAGGATGAAATAAATAAGTTGATCAATTTCCCAACTTATCTATTTCGTCTTCTCTTGACAGTAATAATAAAGTAAACGCTTTACAGAGACGATTAGGAAATCCACACTTTTAGAATAATTATTATGATAAAGTGCATATAGATCACTGTCCTATCCTGACCGTGTATATATTATTGAGTTCGCTAGTAATAATCTTCAATTTCGTTCTTTGGATAGCTTAGAATTATGTGCCTCTATAACGAATTTCTGTGCCCGATATTTAATGGGCGTAGTTAAGTAGGTAATTATAGTTACTGGTATGCACTCGCATCAGTAATTTGAAAAATTGAAATGTACACATAGTACGTAAAAATTAAATTTAAAATTTAAAAAACCCCCGTCTGTTTTTGAGATGGGGGTTTTTAAAATTTTTAAACTAATATTTATTTTATACTTTTTAAATTGATCTATTAGTCAAGCCCTTTCATTTGATACCCATATTGAGGGTCTTGTTAAATTATTATTTACTCCGCCATTTTGTAGCGACGGCCATCTTGAACCGATTTTTTTTCAATCATAGCTAGGAACACTCCCGAATAATATACCTTTCAAACAAAAAAATAACTAAATCCAAAGCGGTTCATCTGGTTAGGAGCTGCGATGCCACAGACACACACACACACACACACACACACCACACAGACAGACAAGTCAAACTTATAACATCCCGTCGTTTTTACATCGGGGGTTAAAATGGCAAAAGAAAAGCAAACATGTCAAGCACTCCTATCTAAATATAAAGAAAAAATATAAGAAAAATATATAATATATAATATAAATATCTATCTATATATATATATATATATATATATATATATATGTATGTAAAGACTCTATTTAAATAAGTTAAAAAGGTAATTAACAATATAAAACTACATTTTTATTATAAATAAAAAGAAAATTATTAGAAATATTAAAATAATAGGCACAAGAAAGGACTATTTCACCAACCAAGACTTCGGGACCTTACTTGCAAGGCTCTAGTGCAGGATTTCTTCTCAGGGTTCAGTAGCTCTTGAAAGAGTTTAGAGAATAATTTATAATCAAGATCTTTCTGACGCTGACTGGGCATCATTATTATATCGTTATGTCCATAAATCTTTCTCACATATACACTGAGTGATTCGAAGTCAATTTAAAATACGACAATGTTATGAGAAAATTTTATTTACAAGCGAGTCCTTTGTCAACTAATTTGTCGACGTTACACCGCCGCTGCTGGCAAATGGATGACTTCCGGCGCCGCTTGGTTTTGTTTGTCCCGTAAACAACCGTATCCTGAAAGACAAATAAGTGTGCGTTTTGAATTGGTTTGATCTCGGACAGGTTCCAGCTGCAGTCAAACTATATCCAGTATTTATATATCCATATCCAGTGTGTATATCCAGTAGTTTGTATAATTTGAGGGAAGGACACAGAGGTTACTCATTCATTTTGTCCCCCACTATCGGAAGATCTTCACACTAGGTCCCTACCTCGCCTGGACCATAGGGGGGGGGGGTTTAAATAGACTTCGGATGCAGATGGGCCGAGGTAACAAAAACCGGATCAAGTGCGGTTTCTCAGATGAGGTGGATCCACGTAGGTGCGAATGCGAAGGTAGGCCGCAGACTGTGACGCACCCGCTAACATGGTCGTATGCCACGACTTTGCCGTTTGCTGCAAAAAACATCACAAAACTACCAAAATAAATTTTCGCAACCTGTTTTTATACCATTCCAATGTTTGGCATACATTTAGTACGCACTTTTTAAGGGCGACGGTGGAGCCATCTATCAACATTCTTACGAACCGTTGGAAACAATGAATGATTTTTCAACCATTTTTAAACACTGAATTTTGATGACTCCACCCAAATATTTCAATGATTTTTTTATAGCATTTATTATAACTAACTTTTAAGTTCGAAAAACATCGGAAAAAATTAAACGCTCAAGTGAGGCTTGAACTCACGACCTTTCCCTTACAGGGGGAATGCTCTTCCAACTGAGCTATTGAGCCACACCTGATTCATTTCAATTTTTCCTTCTCTTTATATCCATAAGCCTCACTTGAGCGTTTCATTTTTTCCGATGTTTTTCGAACTTAAAAGTTAGCATAATAAATGCTATAAAAAATTCATTCAAACTAACTTTTAAGTTCGAAAAACATCGGAAAAATGAAATGCTCAAATGAGACTTGAGCTCTTCCAACTGAGCTATGGAGCCACATCTGAATCATTATATATTTGACAACAAAAACATTGGAAGAGTCCTACCCAAGAATATTCATTTGTATAGTTAGCATATTTCTTCTTCTTCTTCATCATCTTAGCATACTTCATGCTATAAAATTCATTCAAATATTTGGGCGGAGTTATCAAAAATCAATGTTTTAAAATGATTGTGAAATCATTTATTGTCCCTGTAAGGGAAAGATCGCGAGTTCGAGTCTCGCCCGAGAAGATTTTTTTTTCCTATGTATTCCATAATAATTTATTCTTAAAGTTTCAATTATTTAAGTACCCCTTTCAAAGGTGTAATAATAACAGCTTCGTTCAATTGTTTCTGTTCGTAAACAAATAATTTTGTTGTTTCACCCGTTTATAATAATGTCCTAATTTGTTGGATCTAATTTCTAAAATATAGTGTGACCGTACAAAGTTTTGTTAGTGTAATTATTTGAAATAATGGGGTCCTTTCTCATTTTTAATTATTAACACAGTATTTATCATCACGAAGTTTACTTCTTTACTTATTCAGAATGTCCTAGTAATCCTAGAAAAACAAAATAATTGTATTTTCGAAATTTTAATTTTATTTTTTTTCTGTAGATAAATGTGCAAGCCTCGGCTTAGGTACCTACACATTTATATGACGAACAATATTTGATTAAGTTAAATGTACTGACAAGATCCTAACACAAGCTATAACATTCTAAAAATAATATTGATATCCCGACACGACAATCCAAAAATACTTCTTTCTAGTATTTTATAAATACCTTCATAGATACATTCATATATTCACGCCTGTAAATATAACAGAAAAAATTACAACGGACTTAATATCACAGTCATACTCTCCACTTGACTCACGATAACAGAAAGATTGGATTGCAGAATGATGAAAATGGGACACTTAAAAATAATTGTAAAAAAATACATTAAAAAATTTTCTTACACCACCAGTTATCCCAAACAACTACATTATGGGATGCTTCTCGGATTGGTAGCGCGAATATGATGCTTCTGTTGGACACGTCTATATGCCGCGGTAAACGCTTCTTATCGGGTAGGCCATATGCTTATAATCCGTATATTATGTCTCCCTTCCTGTCCCCCAAGGAATTTTATCGATCTTAAGTGGGTCATAGTACTGCAAATATAATTTAATAGAGGTTTTTTGTAGGATGGGAGTAGCCCGGATGGGTGGCTCTAAATCATATGGGGAAACCCCTCGTGCCTTACCTTCTAACTGAACGCGGTGTGACAAGAATAGACAAGATAACAAATGTGTCTGTCGGACGAAGTTTGAAAGACGCCAGGGGCGGAAAATTTGGTGTATTCCCATCCAGTAACACCCAAACGAGTAGCACTGTTACTGGTTGGGAAAAAACTTCCCAATGTGTTACAGGAGGACATGTGATTAGTAACACCCGAACGAGTAAAACTGATACTGGTTGTGTTAAAAAATCCCAATGTGTCATGTTTGTGGAGGACATGTTGTGATAAGATAACGTAAAAAAGATGTTCTAGTTTTGACTTTTATTCAATGTTAAAAGGATTAGATTATTCAAACTTCATAATATATATAAGTTTGGGAACTTTATGACTAAATTGGCGGATTTATGAGCAAGATGTCACGGATCGAATCTTATTGGATACAGTGCTAAAGTAAGCCCATTTTAATAATAATAATGAAACTTTATTTCGGAACATGATCCATATAGGTAACTGTTAGTAATACAATACACTTATAAGCTATGTTAGTAACAGTGTGCAATTGATAATAGGTATGTCGCAATTCAAATTCTAAATTAAATATAAAATAACAATTAAAATCAAACTTAACACACAATTAAATAAAATAAAATATTCATCAAATTCCCAATTAAAATCAATTATATGAGTCAAAATTAAAATAATATCATCAGAATATGTACACAATTAAATTAAATTAAATCGATTGAATATCAAATATTAAGTATAAATTAAGATTGATTACACTGTCCCAAATAATAAAATTAAAATCAGAGTTTAAACGGTGAAAATTATAAATTAATTACCTATGTAATTAAATTAATGTTCAACTAATAAAATTAAAATAAATAAAAATATAATTACTATTAAATTGATTAAAAATATGAAATTGATGAAATGAAGTATTACTGTTTTACAATATGCAGCCTACAGCAGTGATTCATATATACACAATCCAATCTATCTGCAATCATGCGTAAGACCACATTATTACTTGCCCTGACGCGGCGCAAAAGCTATTTAAATAAGTTATTTAAAAACAAATAAATGCATGTAGGTCACAAAGCAACTCTAATGAAGCTTATTTCAAAGTCCCTTCACCCGCTTACATGTTGATTAAAACTATTTTCGACTCAACTGTATAGTATTCGAAAAGTTGGGAAATCAAATATAGCCCTAAATAAATCATAATAAAAATTATTTCGTCTTAATGTCTCAACGTTTACTTTTCCAGCCAAATTTCTAAATCAATAAATAGGTAAAACATAAATACCTGTGAGAAGAAAATCTTACAGCATATTATCTATTCTGTGCTTACAGTAAAAACTTTATAATTTAGCTTAGCTGGAGAGTTCAATGGAAACCTCAGTAATTTCCACGGGTAGGTAATTTCAGTCGCTATGATATCAATACTATTGTAAAGTAGTTGTGTCTGTATATTGGAGATGTTAAAAAAAAGCTCTATTAATGATACTGAACATAATAATATTTTTTTGGAATTCTTGTATCTTTGTCCGCGATGGACGCAAAGACTAATGTAGGGATTTTGATAAGATTTTTTTGTTTGAATGGTTTGATTAGATTTAAAGTGTTACGATTATTTGATAGCAATAGGTTGAGTAGAACCAGATATACGACTAAAAGTTACGATAGCCAACATCCACGCGTGCGGAGTCTCGGCCCGTACGGACTAGTAAAAATAACATAGGTAAAGTAAAATAATAATAGAATCAAATTTTACAAAACAAAAATAGAACTTATGTACATTGATGCCTACTTGGTCGCACTCGCAAAATGACAGACCTTTTATCCCCATTAGCGTCAGGCTCTGATCTCTCACAATAGGTACTTCTCTTCACAATTTAAAAGCTGTTGTATCACACAGTGTAAGTCAGTGACAGGTCGTATGAGACGCTTACGTAGTGATGTGCAAACATCAGTCATGGCGTTATGCTCTCACGGCGAGGCGGCGGAGGGAGCACTTTGTCACTCTTGCTTTACAAACTTTTGTGTTGGTCTAGGTGACAGTTTCACGAGACTAATCTAGGCTTGTGTATCTTTTGCTTTCAGCGCTATTGATCTTTGGATTATTTTGCAGAGAACAATTTCGGAAATAATGTGTTTTACCCGGTGAAGCTTTAGGTTTTGTGTTTGCAAGGACTGTTAAAATCAAGACCGCTGACATAATTATGTCAAGTATTATAGTAAATTATTTTTAAATATAGATAAAAATAATTAGCAAGGTTTAATAATATACCCTTAGAATACCAGTCTCCTTTATGTAGGAGATATTTAATTTTCATTACTTTTTATAACAGTATGTGTGTTGTCATACTTACAGTGTTCGGATGCACTGAAAAAAGTAAATAAGTTGAATCAACATTTATTCAACCTTTTTTTTGTGTTAATATAGAACCTACATAGAAGATTTGTTAAATCAAACAAACTGAAATTGTTACTTTTAAAAGGTAAATTTAACCAAACCCAGTGAGGTTGTTTCAACACTGTTTTGAAATGGTAATATCAACTAGTTCATTATAGGTTATCAGAACATTCAACTTTTCAACAATTTTTTTTTTGTTGATATAGAACCTACCTTTAATAATAGTTGAATCAATTAACCTGAAATGTGTTGCTTGTAGGGTAAATTTAACCAAACCATGAGCTAAGTTAGTTTAACACTTACTTGTAACAGGTAAATTTAACCAAACCACCAGTTAGGTTGTTTTAACACTATTTTGAAATAGTTATTTTAACTATATTATTAAACCTGTATTTTTAGTTTTAGTGCTAAGTTGTAACAACCTAATTTTCATGATAAACTTAACCTGTATTTTTAAGTTGAAACAACTTGTGGTGTTTTGTTAAATGAACCTCTGCTTTGTGGTAAGATCTACCTAGATCATAATAGTATTTTTGACAAAGGTGTAATGTAGATTCGACACGCAGCAATAGGTTAGAATAACCTAAATTAGGTGGTAAAATTAACCTGTGTATATTGGTATTCTTGACTATTGTAAATGTAGTATTGACATGTGAAATTAAGTTGTAACAACCTAATTTTCATGATAAACTTAACCTGTATTTTTAAGTTGAAACAACTTGTGGTTTTGTTAAATGAACCTCTGCTTTGTGGTAAAATCTACCTAGACCATAATAGTAATTTTGACATAAGTGTAATGTAGAATCGACATGTAACAATAGGTTAGAATAAGCTAAATTTAGTGTTTCAAGAGTATACTACACGTATTTACAATGGATGATGATTCGAACTTTACCGACTGTCTCATAAACCTTTCCCAACTAGGGCGAAGGCAACGAGTGCAGGCAGTATGGGAGTGGAATAATCTATAGGATTTCTCAAGTAGCCGATCCAAGTAGGACGCAACCCTTAAGTTCAACACTATAAATTATTGACCTAGCTTTGGTACAATATTTGGAAACACGATGGGGTAGTCATTAGCTTGCGGAGAATCTTAACACCGAAGTCCATAAAATGACGTCGCTTGCAGAGCGCCATCTAGTTGTCGGTAATAGAAACTTTATCGTTTAACTTGCGGAGGATCTTAACACCGTAGTCCAGAATATGACGTCACTTACAGAGCGCCATCTAGTTGCAAGGAATAGTAACTTTTCAATGGCGAGCGGGAGTCGTGTTACTTTTGAACTTATAGATCCCGAAAGGTGTGATGAAGGCAGTTTTATCTTCATCTTCTTCCTTAACCTTGATTTGCCAGTAACCCGCTTTAAGGTCTAGGGTAGACATGAATGGTGTTGGCTTGGCGGCGTGTAGTAAGTCGTCTATTCGAGGAATCGGATAAGAGTCTGGTATAGTGATAGCATTTAGACGTCGGTAGTCGATGCATACTCGAGTCTTCCCGTTCGGTTTCGGTATTAGAACAACCGGAAAAGCCCATGGGGAGGAACACGGTACTGTAATGTTTCTTTCCAGCATTCCCTCTAGATCAGTTTTAAGAATTTGCCTTTTGGCTTGAGATAAACGATAAGGAGGTACCGCTATGGGCACATTGCTTATAATGGATATACTATGTTCCCCGAGTAGGGAGGGTTCACTCTTGTCTAAAAAACATCTTGATACTTATCAAATAGTTTATTTAAGTTAAGGTCCTCAAGCCCTATAGCACATAAATTGAGATTGGAGGAGTTACTGGGGAAAAGACCTCGGGAGTGAGGCGACAAAGTCACGTCTGCTTCTTCCACGTTTCTGATGGCATCCTCCATCATGTACTCGGCGAAATGGGGTAAGTATCCGTCGAAAAGTGTCTTGGGTTTCTTATTTAGAGTGGTATTAGTCTATGCTTCCAGGGTTGTTTGGACTGGTTATTGGAGGTACACTCTTCCAGACGGTCTACCAGAGGATTGACTTCCAACGAATGACATGGAGTTTCTGGGAAGGTGACGTAATCTTCGTCGAACAACTCATGGGTGGTTCTGGTGTCCAAAAACTCAAAGTTGTATTGGGGAAGGTTTAATACTATCATGGCATCTTGAATGAACCCAATGCCCAGGAGAGTGCGGTTGTCCCGTGACTCTGGTAGGACGATGAAAGTCGTTGGGATTATTTTCCCTTCGAGTGTGACTGAAACTCGCAGCTTCAGCACTTCTTGAGTCTTGGTTACTCCATCAGCCAGGGTCACATTCATTTTCTGTTTGTGGAATGCATGTCCCGATTTTTCCAGGTGTTGGTAAAGCTGGTAAGAAGCCACACTGGATTTCGCACTTGTATCCAAGAAGGCCGTGCCGTAGTAGTCGTTTATGTTTATAAAAACAATCGGTCGGCTTCTTATGTCGGTTGTGATGTTGAGCGCGCAAAAATCAACATTGGCCAGGTTAAGGGGTTGGCGTTTACTGGAGCAGGTAGGGCAGCTACTACGCACCACTCCTGGTGCTCCACATCCATAGCATTTCAGAGGGTTCGATGACGGTGCTTTGGGTTGTTCCGTGGCTCTCGAACGGATCTCATCAGGTTGTGAGGTGGATGCTGATATCCCTACCTCTTCCTGTTTCTTTTTGAGCTCCCTGCACTCCTCAGTTGCGTGGCCTGAGAAATGGCAAAACACACACTTCTTCTTCTGAGATACTTTGGGTGTCAAAGTTACTTTGGGTGGGCGAGTATTTGCATTTTCAGCCCACATTATCTCTATGTCCCTTGCTCGTGCCAGCAGGTCGTCGAACGTTAGAAGGGCAGATCTTGGTATCCTGTCTCTTAGGCGTACATGGAGCTGACCATATACCAAATCAAGCTGGTGTGACTCGGCTAATTCTGGGGCTGGCAGTTGGGATATCTGACAGCGTTTTCGGGCAACAAAATTTTCTGTAGACATCCCTGGGTTCTGTTGTTAGGTGTTGACAACTACGCACAATAGTCATTTTAACCAATTTGCTTTGTTGTTTAAAATATTTGCAAATAGTTGAATCAATTTTGTAAATTTAGCTACGTTCGCTTATTGATACAACTTTTGCAATATGGTTGAATTAAACATGATTTATTGGTTGTATAAATTTCTAGCAAAAGGTTAAAATATTTTTGTTATTTTGACTAAATTTATCTGTTAAATCTACTATGTAATGAAATGTTAGGTGTTGACAACTATTCACAATAGTCATTTTAACCAATTTGCTTTGTTGTTTAAAATATTTGCAAATAGTTGAATCAATTGTGTAAATTTAGCTACGTTCGCTTGTTGATACAACTTTTGCAATATGGTTGAATTAAACATTATTTATTGGTTCTATAAATTTCTAGCAAATGGTTAAAATATTTTAGTTATTTTGACTAAATGTATCTGTTGATTCTACTATGTAATGAAATGTTAGGTGTTGACAACTATTCACAATAGTCATTTTAACCAATTTGCTTTCTTGTTTAAAATATTTGCATATAGTTGAATCAATTTTGTAAATTTAGCTACGTTCGCTTGTTGATACAACTTTTGCAATATGGTTGAATTAAACATTATTTATTGGTTGTATAAATTTCTAGCAAAAGGTTAAAATGTTTTTGTTATTTTGACTAAATGTATCTGTTGATTCTACTATGTAAAGAAATGTTAGGTATTGACAACTATTCACAATAGTTATTTTAACCAATTTGCTTTGTTGTTTAAAATATTTGCAAATAGTTGAATCAGTTGTGTAAATTTAGCTACGTTCGCTTGTTGATACAACTTTTGCAATATGGTTGAATTAAACATTATTTATTGGTTGTATAAATTTCTAGCAAAAGGTTAAAATGTTTTTGTTATTTTGACTAAATGTATCTGTTGATTCTACTATGTAAAGAAATGTTAGGTGCTGACAACTATACACAATAGTTATTTTAACCAATTTGCTTTGTTGTCTAAAATATTTGCAAATAGTTGAATCAATTTTGTAAATTTAGCTACGTTCGCTTGTTGATACAACTTTTGCAATATGGTTGAATTAAATATTATTTATTGGTTGTATAAATTTCTAGCAAAAGGTTAAAATATTTTTGTTATTTTGACTAAATGTATCTGTTGATTCTACTATGTAATGAAATGTTAGGTGTTGACAACTATTCACAATAGTTATTTTAACCAATTTGCTTTGTTGTTTAAAATATTTGCAAATAGTTGAATTAATTTTGTAACTTTGACTAAGTTCATTTGCTGATTCAACTTAACATTATGTTGACATTACCGAATTATTAGTTAAATTGACCGCTATGCGATTATACATGAAAAAATATGTTAGCTTAACCCATTGTTTTGGTTGTAACAACAATTAGATTTTAACTTTTTTTAATTTGTTATATTGAATGTAGTACTATGGTTGTCACAACGTAATTTATTGTTTACTCAACTGTTAAGAAATCAACATTCAGAAATTCAACTATTAGTTTTTTCAGTGTGAAAGCGCATTCAAAAATGTTAGGAAAAAACACATCACTGCTCATGCCTACATTGCCGAACTAAATGAGTATCAATAAAAAGTTCTACTTGAGTGAAGGTATAAGATTTTATGTGTATGATTTGGTAGCAGTGACAGCAGCTGTGAATGTGTTGAGGATTGAATTTAATTTTATTTTTTTTAGACAGTAACGAAGTGTGGCTTTACCAACACATATTTTCCGATACCAAGTAATCTAACATAGTTCTGAGAGTTCATTTTGTTACACGTATAAATTTAAGTAATAAATTTTATATTCCCTACAAAAGACGTCTATAATATTTTCTGTATAATGAACAAGATGAGGAATATAAGCTTCTTAACGGAGCTATTCTAAGGAGTAATATTTCCGTAGAATATTTTATTTCTCTTTATTGGTACTAGTTCAGTAAAAATATTGGTTTTTTTATCAATTGGTAAGTTTTCACAGTATCGCTTTATAAGTTGTGATAAGTTAAACATTTTTAGCCCAACAGTATCACTTTCTTGTTAACGACTTTATAACAACTTAATAAAAAACTCAACTTGCTGCTAGGTTAGGCCAACAATTTATTATATTGTGTGCTATCGAGCATTTTATTTTCGATGTACAAATGAGAGCACAATTTTTTCTGTACTTTGCCTCTACAAAGCAGTACAACATGAAAATCTTATAATCTTCATGTCGTAGGTACAGTTAGCATCAGAAAAATGTTGACGAGTAGAGTACTCAAAATAATCTTAAAACGAAAATTTAAATATTATATTGATAATTAGAGTACTCAAAAAGTTGTAAGCATCAAGAGTGGTCCAACTATCTTAGCAATCGGTCTTCCAGAAACATGTTACACATCATACGAGTATTTATTTCTTACGTATTCATACTCTTTTCTTACCAATGCAAGTGGATAGTTTAGGGCTTAAGCAACTGGCAACTATAAAAAATACAAAAAGAAATTGTCAATAATTTGACACATTTTCTATCCATTTCTAACTTATACACCTATCTCTCATCATCCGACCATCATGTGAAAAGGATGGCTAAATAAGTAAAAAAGGGATGCAAAATGCGATCAAACGACATTGTCTAGATATTTTGAAACTTTGTTTGATTAGATACCATTGACAAGCGTGATTGTGTATATGAATATAAACACTCTGCTTACTTACATGTTTCTGGAAGACCGATTGCTAAGATAGTTTGACCACTCTGGATGTTTACAACTTTTTGAGTACTCTAATTATCAATATAATATTGAAATTTTGGTTTTAAGATTATTTTGAGAACTCTACTCGTCAACATTTTTCTGATGCTGACTGTACCTACTGCTTTGTATATCGTAGATAAGAGTGCTAATTTTATCAATATAGCTTATATAGGTATAGATCATCAATTTTAGTAACAATGTTATATTATATCATTTTAAAAAATATTATATATCAATGAAGGCAATAAAAGTAATTATCACATTACGAATTGTGACTTTTCTTCCATAAGTTGTCGAGTGATAACTTAATAGTGTATCTTTTGAAGTCGCTTAAGCTGCCTTAAAAAATAATTCCTACAAAGTTCTATAACTGAATAAAAATAACGCACTTGAACATTAACAGAACATCGTCAGAAATAAATAAAATCGATACTTGAGCACATTTTATATTTGTTGAAAATTTAACATACTTGTGTTCAAGGAAATGTGTCAAAATTTGACATCATTCCTAACTTTTGAAATAAATATTATATTAAAGGTGAAGAAATTCCTTCGAGAATGTGGTACGCTATTCAAATAGATTCTAAGGTACAACGAGTAAAGAAGCTTAAAATATTAACAAACCTGTCTTATATTGAAATACCATGGTGAAATTAATCGATGCACAAATAGTTTTTATTCCTCAGGAAAGAGAACTAATATATAGAATTTCATGTTTTCAAGTCACTGAACAAATTCAATATTCTCGTAATGGAAGTAGATTCATGATGGGCAATCGATTGTTTTGTCAGGAAACATTTTTATGGTGCACAATGTCCATTGTTTTTCCCCATTTTCCTTGTACTATCTAAATGTAAATTCTTTAAGCTATTACGACCTGCGTCCTTAGGGGAAACAACCCCAGTATTATTTTACAGGTTATATTCTCTAGTATAAGTATAAGTGTAGTGGAGCGATACTAATCTCCAAACAATGTCACATTGTATTGTTATCGTGCAGGCTTACTGTTCACCGAGAATATCCAAAATTAGAACTCTAAACCACAGACTAGCAATAAATGTGGTTAAGTACACTGTGCCCACACAATTTGAAACAGGTCTATGTTATATAATATTGTCATTAACACTTAATTACTGCATACGAGTACAGTGCAATAATTTATGTATTTACACATATACATATATTGCGACGGTACAGCGTCTAACCAAAATTAAAAGTCCCCAACCTCGTCAAACCTCGCAGACATTACCATTTTTTATACCACTTAAGGGGCAGACAAGCACACGGCCCACCTGACGGAAAGTGGTTACCGTGGCATATGGCCATATACAACCCCAGGGGCGTTACATGTGCTACCTACCCTGAAGAAACCTTCTAATGCCCTTCTTGATGAACCCCATATTGTAGTCGCTTGGGAAAACCATTCATTCATTCCACAGCTTGAGCGTGCGTGAGATGAAGTTTTTTCATACCGCACAGTGCGCACCATTGCCGCTCGCAGTGTGTGAAGATGAATTCTCTGCCTATGGCGATGATAGAATGTGGCTGTGGGCATCATGTCGAGCAATTCTTCTGAGCACAATCCATTGTATAGGCGGTAGAACACACACAGCGAGGCAAAGTTCCTCCTGAGGCCGAGGGGTTCCACATCACCTGTGAGTATGGAATTGTCGACAAGCCGCAACGCCCGTCTTTGTACCCAGTCGAAGGGGTTTAGCTGGCATGCAGACGCTCCGGCAAAAAGGCGACAACAGTACTCCATGTGGGGGCGAACCTGCGCTTTATATAGAAGGAGTCGCTGCTCCGACGCCCAGTTTAGTTGATGCCAGCCTAGCCTTGTCTTCTAAATGACAGCAGTACTGGACATCGCTAGAAATGTCAACACCTAATATTCCGTTACTCGAGGATATAGGTCTTATTTCGACAAAGGGCTCCGTACTTTCTCTCTCTTAACAATAATATTTCAATAGGTCCGAACCGTAGGCCATTAGTCGTAACACTTTTACGACTAAAACATGTAGAATCTCCATTATTTATCTATAAGGTCCGCAGAAGTATTACGCTACAATGTTTCTTTACCTAGGAACTTAGATGCAACAACTCGCTTCTATTGTTTTCGAAAGTTTAAAGTAAAACAATGTATGCCAGACGTGCGAATAGTAAATTATAATAATATGTAAGTGACCAGTGATAACTAGCACACAGAATATATACATATATATAGACTGATTACATATTAGGGTTTACTAATTTATTTATCATTGAGCGACTGGTGTACCTACTATCACAATATTTGCGAAGGATTGAACAGACGTGGATTAACATTAACCCTCCACGTTTCCGATTACAACTACTACTAAACTATTCCATAGTCAGTTTGTAGGTACTCTTTATCACCAAGAACCCATTTTAATGATGCATCATAATGAAAGCATTAAAAAAGAATATCTAAGGTGTGTATGCTTCTTTTTACAACACATAAACAATTTTGAATACTAACAATACCCATGATTATTTCTTATGTTTGCACCCTTTTAATTTTTTAAGAACATTTTTATCTGACTGAATTTAAAGTTCGAAACCGGTGAGCTTGCATGAAATAATGACAGGTAGAGAAAGCTCTATAAATGTGTAGAGACAGAAGCAGATAGCAAACTTTTTTATAATTATGTGTACACTAAGGCAGGCGTGAGTGTAGGTATTATGTACGAAATTAAAACTCTCAGGGTTGAATTAACTGCAGGCAAACATCTATATCACTTTTAATTATGAACTAACGGTTCTGCTACGTCTACAACTTTTTGAAACACATCCCTGTAAACTTCCATTCTAGCTTTGCGGGGCTGATTGTTTATATTTATTCACGAAGCGCAGCTTCGGGGCTGACCTCTATAAATTGCAAAAACAAACGACCTTGTTTACTATTCACATTGAAATAATTGGTGTTTAATTACTTATTGCTAATGGAAACATTGCGGTAATGTTTATCCAATTACGGTAATGTGGTTAAAGTAGTATTCAGAGGCTGATTTTTTGAAGAATGGGCCTATGGATTGTAGATAAAATGCAGCATCTTTTTACACACTGAGAAACATTAAAAAGATGTACCATCTTTTTAAATGTTTCTCTATTTACTTCGGTCACACTAAAATTTTTGAAATAATTTATCGCGTTTATTAACTTTTTAGTAGAACTAGTTATTACTACTTTAGAACATTCTGGGATGTTCATATAGCAACTCGTCTCGTCCGTATATATAGAATAAGGTTACCCGAGTGAACGTTTTTATAGGATCGGAACCGCACTAGTAGTCCTCTAGATTCCCGATATCTATATATATAATATAAATGAATCCCTATTTCCCTTGGTCACGACATCACGCGTGACCGGCTAGACCGATTTCACTAATTCTTTTTTTGTTGTGTTCGTTATTGTTAGGAGAAGGTTCTTATGAAAGAAAAAATGAAGAAAATTGCGCGGAAAATTAGAAAATTTAAGAATACATAACCACCATATAAAATAGCTGATCCGACATACGCCATGTCTAAATTTTGAATTTGGAATACGAATTGGAAAAAAATGTGTTTATTATTCTAATACTGCTGTATGATATTCTTCTATGGTATCTGACGTTTGATTTAGATTGACATAATACGTGCAAATATCATCAGAGGGTGATTAGTAGACATTCTTCTGAATGCGGCCCAAGAAACGGGTATATTGTTAAAATACCCGTTTCTTGGGCTGCGAAAATATTTATGGTGGCTATTTTTTTATTTAGGTCGAAAAATTTATGGTGTATGGTAGTATGAACGCCCTTGAGCGTAGAGATATATGGTTGTATGGGTTTCATAGGTATATAGGCTCCGTAGGTGTAAGTATGGGCCCCGGTGACCTATTAGTGTCGGGAGCTCCGTGGGCGTATGGGGCCCGAATCGAAATGCTTTCCGTTCTCAAAATAATTAGGAGAATTTGATACAGCTAATTGATTCTAATTTCTAAGACGAAACAAAGTTTGCCGGGACAGCTAGTCCACAATAAAATTGTATACGATACGAATAGTAGTCAACTATTTGAACAGCCGCATACTAAACTTGGCGGCCGTCAAAGTGGTACAGTCCCTCTCAAAACACATTCCATGATATCAATCAACCTTTTATAAAATAATATACGAGGCATAATATAATGTGCCCTCTGATTTCTTTTCCTTTACTGATTTTTTGCATACACCAAACAGTTTGAAGACCTACAAATCATTAAGAACCTACCTACAAAATTTTAGAAATAACTCATATAGATTTTTCTAAACGAAGTCATCTTCTCATTAAATAGAAAGTAGTGAATATTTATTTATCCACGATTTTATTTAACTTGCTCTGTGTGTATACGTGCGGGTGGAATCTTGCAACTCGATTTTGAAGCAGATATCCTCAAACGATTTTGATGAAATTTTGCATACACGTATAGTTTGGATGACAATGCATTAGTTTGGTACCATGGAGCTGATCTGATGATGGAGTAGGTAGCCATAGCAACTCCTAAATTAAATAAGACAATCCTATCGAATATTTTGTCTAAACAAACTCTCTTATATTATATGGTATCGACAGCCTCCGTAGCGTGGCGGTAGTGAACGCGGCCGCTACGCAGGAGGCGCGGTTTCGATTCCTGCTCAGTGCAATGAATGCAAAAAATGCATGAATATAAGTATTTGCATTGGTCTGGTCGTGCCTTGGAGAGCACGTTAAGCCGTCGGTCCCGGTTATCATACGAACATTGTATGACAGTCGTTATAGGGAAATGGCTCCACACAAAAGGGCTGATCACCCGTCCGCTCAAACGGTGTCCCCACTGGCAGTAGTATTAGTGGTATTATTATAGTGTTCAGGGTCTAAAGATGGAGTCAAAAGGGCAATAGGAACTGCTATGCCATACAAGATAACCCTATCAAGTTTGGGTTCATTTGTTTAGTCTTAACAAACTCTCTGTTATTACACAATATTCAGGGTCTGAAGATTGAGTCAGAAGGTAGGAACTCCTAAACTATACAAGATAAATTTATAGATTTTGGGCTCATTTATTATTATTTTAACAATTTCTCTGATATGACGTGATATTCAGGGTCTGAAAATCGGGATGGAGGTGGTCTTGGAAGTTTTTGAACTCAACAAGATAAACTAAACTTGGGTTCGTTTGGCTGGTTTTGGTAAGCACTCTAGTGCTACATGATATTGCTAAAACTAAAAAATGTTTTTTTTTTAGAAAAACACTTTTAATGCGTTAACGAAAAACCGTGAAAGAACTTGCGCGGTACAAGCTTTTCAAATCAGCACAACCCTTGTATAAAATTATTACTATAATTTAATACAACAGATCTATTAAGAAAAGCTTGTCTTTAAAAGTTTTTTTTTAAATTTGTCTTTATAATATTATTACTTTATAATATTATATTATTTATATTATCTTTAAATTTGTGCTTGTCTTTATAAATGAAATCCTTAATAGCTTAAGTGAAATAACATTACCTAGATGTATTCCAAGTAACGGAAAGGCACGATCTTGGAACAAATCGAAAAAGAAAAGATTTTCCTGGTACGCGGATGCCGCAATTCCCATCTCAAAAATATAATATTGGAGACTTATATTTTATCAGTTCTATGTTCTGCTTGCGTGGATACGATTATGTTGTGCATTTTCAGTACCTGATCGTTTATGCTTTCCAACTATAATATTGTATGCATGTCGACTGCTATCGCTTAAAGGATAAGTAGTATTAGGCTTTCCAAAAGTTTTCATTATTTTTATATTTATTATGGTTGGCATCAAGAATAGATGGAGTAATGGATGGAGCGTAACTTGGCTTACCTTTTGCGGGAACGAATGTTGTGTGACTCTTAGAAGAAAACCTGTAGTATAAGATCCGAAGATCTTTGTGTGCTCTTTACACCTTGGTTGTGTCTTGAATAATCTATATGAAGTCCTAACTTCCAATTTTAAAACAAAACAGCATAATGGTGTGGCCGTCACTTGAAGCATCTACTGAGTTGGCAAATAAAGGAACAACAATGAAATATGTTTAATGTTCAAGCCTCTTAGGACATATTATTACAGTGTCATAAAGAAGCGAAAGAAGTTATATAGAAGTTTCTGTTTCGCATAAGATTTATTGGTCACTGTAATTTAGGGATTTGCGTAACAGTGTGAGCAGTTTTATTCATTGTTATTTTTTATTTCGTAGCTTAGTGGTTAAAATGTCTGCTTTGCGATCGATTGGTTCCGGGTTCAAATCTTTATTATAGTACCGATGTAACACTACTCCTAATATTAGCAATTTAGTTTGAGGCGTTAGTTTCGGATAGGTAATTCCTGTTACTAAAATTCTTTAACAAAATCTGTTTCTTTTTACAATAATATTATAATAATGTGATGGAGACAAAATAAATATACTAATGTTCCTCAAATTATTAAGTAGTATTAATCAACGGAGTAGATAAATCGGAAAGTGGACTAAATTCCGAGTTGAAACCATGAATGCACTCGGTACAGTTAGCGTCAGAAATTTCATGACTACAAAGTCTCAAAAGGATTAAAAAAAAAAAAAAATTAAGCGCAAATGTCTTATTCACAACAATCCATCAACAGAAAGGGGGATAGGCCAAGAAATTAAGAACATTTTGTGCACTTTTTTCATCAACATCTGTCTGATGCTGCCCATCATTAATAGTAATAGTAAAAACAACCCGAAACCGACTTCCTAACCACTACGAAAGACCGTCAACAAACATAAATACTAACCATATGCTCAGTTTCTAATTTAGTAGTGTGTAAAAGAAACCTTTTTACAAGAATAGTCGAGAAGTAGCCTCCTTTCCTGTAACTTCAGTCTCATAAAGTTTGATAATCACGAACAATGTAGACGGGGTTTCGGAAAATCGATAGGGGCAAAGGCATATATTAGACGAACGATTCTTGTACTCTTATTATTCTTTCAGCTCTTAGAGTGCTGAGTAAAACAGAATCGATTTTATTAACATCGATTTTGATATAATTTATGCCAAATCATACAATTTTGTTTTTAAGATTTTTGCTGTGTTCTGCAAAGAACATTTGGTAAATTTTATCTTATGATCCAGCTGTAACATAATATTGATTATTACAATATTTTTCACGTAGCATGGGTACGGTGACGTTTGGGATTTGAAGTTACTAGAGATGTAGTCAAGATAAAATCGCATGAAATAAAATCGATTATATATATTATCTTATCGAGATCATTTATTAATGAAGAAGAAATCGATTCTATTAACTAATAATTTTGAAGAAAAAAAGTAAAACAAAATTGATAACCTGTTTAATTATTTATTAAAAATCAAACATGTTCATCATCTTCATCATCATCATCATCATCATCATCGTCATCTGACTCGTCGACGTGAATAATTATTTGGGAATCAATTATGCAGTCTATTCTAATGTCTCGCTCCCAGTCATGTAAGATTAGATTTTTGGTTTTCTCCACTACTTTCTTCCAGTCATCGCCAGTGACATTTTTGCATCCCTCTTTCAATAACCCCATCATTTTTGTGTCTGTAAAAGGCGGAGCTGTATTTTTTCGTGCAGCGTATCCTGAAACAAGATAAAAAAACAAATTGAGTCATAGAATTCAAGTAATAAACATAATCATATTTTTGTCAGTATGTAAATAGACTATGGTTAAACAAGTTACCTTTGATTTGGGCCCAAATTAATTCAATGGCATTGTACTGACAGTGGTACGGTGGAAGCCTCAGGACTTCGTGACCATATTCGTTTGCCATCATATCTAATTTGTATGTCGTTTGGGGCTTGTGCATTTTTACGAGCTTCACTAGCTCCACCTTTAATTTCGTCTCATCGGCTTCCACATTATTGGCTTGGAGCCACTCGATCAACTCGCTCTTCTTATTGGAAGAAGTCGGCGGTTTGTTCAATTGCACGGAGTGATATGGGGCATTGTCCATAATAATTGTGCTGGGTTCTTCTAAATTGCTAAGCATATTTTGAAACCACTCCGTGAATACTTCCGCATTCATATCTTCGTGATATTCTCCCGTCTTTTTCGATTTAAAAGCAAGTAGCCCATTTTCTACAAATCCTTTCGATGTGCCTGCGTGACAAATAATCAATCTCTCCCCTTTTCCTTCTGGCACTTTGGTCGAGGCATGAGGTGTATCATCAGTCCACATTTTACCGACCGTATGATTGGCATTCAGCCAAGTTTCATCCAGGAAGACGACATTGCTCCAATCGGTAATCGCTTTAGCCTTTTTCAAAAAGGTAACCCGCGCAAGTGCTATATCGCCCCTCTCCATGACAATTTTTCTTTTGTTTACTTTTTTGAATTGGAAACCAATGTCCTTCAATACGCGCCACAAGGATGTAGGACTTCCAGTAAACAAATCAGCATCTTTTAAAGACTTGACCAGCTTTAGAAACGTTGGTAATTCTTTATTCTGGTAATAGTTATAAATGTGGCTCCGTATAGCATCGGCCGCAAAACTGTCTACATCTGTTACAGATGCCTTTTTGGTTCGCTTTTTATTAGGGGTGGACAACTTATTTTCTTCTGTATCGTGAGCACCATATTTTTCTTGAGTGATTCGAGAAACCGTGTTCCGCCCAATGTCTAACGCATCTGCCACTCGATCCAAAACGTTGGACACAGGCAATAGCGTTCCGCCATTCTCACGTTCCCGCTCAAAGTAATCCCGCAATCGAACTACAAATTCACGGGCTTGACTACCAAGCACAGTCTTTTTCGTTCTTTTTGGCATTTGCCAAAAAAAACAACAAAACAAAAGTCAATAACAAAAAACGGTAACGAAAACAACAAAGCACAACGATAGTCAATAACAAAAACAAGTAACAAAAACACCACGCAAGCTCAAAACAAAGAAAACAGACCGCATACAAGGCAGACGCACTCGTACTGAGTTGATATAACAAGATGGCTGCCAGCTCATGCTTAAACAGTGTTGCTATATTATAATAAAGCTCCACAAAGACAAAAATGCTTTGTTTAAAGTTTATTATTACATAATTATATTTTATAATCGTATTTTAGTTAAAAATACAACTAACGATTTATGATACTTTATTCGACAATTTATCGATTATAACGATTTTACTATGTCAATCTCTAACGCAACCTGTTCCGATTCACGCATCAAGAATTATGTATTTGGAATGTTTATATTTAAAGTTTAAATAATTACGGAGAAATAAAAATAGTTTTAAGTTAAAAATGCAAAATAAAACAGTTTTCTTTTTATCTTCGTATTAAGTGTTGTTTCCTGTATTCCGCGTTAGGTAAATTGTTTCGAAATGAATCATGCATGAAATGGAATTAGTCAAATGTCACCGTACCCATGCTACGTGAAAAATATTATAATTACAACTGCGCGTATAAATATCACATGCGATTTCTTGTGGTCGATAAAAAATTAGATTCGATTTATTTGTCAATCTATAAGGCTAAGTACCATTTTAGTACTTTTTAAGCGCAATTGTAATTAGAAATTTAGGAAAGGTTTATTAACCCCTTTTTTGTTTTTAATGGCAAATAAACACGTACTCTGCTCTTCTAGATGTTTAGTACAAATTAGGGTATAAAATAGGAAGGGCTGCTAAATTCAGAGTCGAGTGTCTGTGAAAAAATCACTTGAGCCAAACATTAAATGGAGTTCATGTGGAGAACACACTACAGCATCAAGAGCTCTCTTGAGATGCCTTGTATCATCCACTTGGTTAGTAGACTCGAAGTGTAGTCAATACTTTTATGAAACTTTCGATGTATAAACTACAACTACGATACCTTTTTTTTTGTTTTTCGTGCGGAAATCCCCTCGGGATACCGCCCCTGCCGGAGCCGGAAGGGGAGGTTATGTCGGACTCGAACCGACAAAAATCGCACGCCGACTGTGGGTCGTGGGGCTAGGCCGGAGGTGAGGTGTCATCGACATATCCCTCGCACCCCGGCTGACCCAGGGCCATCCCTTACGGTTTGGCCCGCCTCGGGAGGGGGGACAACGGTATCCCCGACTCGCCCCCGGAATACAACTACGATATCTACATACCATTATATATTTATGATGTAGTATCAATCAAGTTGCAATCATGCAACTTGATTGATATGAAAAGTACATGATATTGATTTATTTCAAGTATACGTCATACAGTGAATGTACAATGGTGACGAGATAATAGGATTGATATCGAACGAAGGCGAAGAAAGCCAGCTAAAGTTGTTTTATTTGAAAGAGAGACAGGAGCGGAATAGTAATGTGTTATAGACGCCCCCCTCTGATGCGGTTCCAATGTTCGTGAACTTAGAGGGTTGGTAGGCAAAGCGTGTCTTTGTGTCTCATGTGCCTTTTTTCTTACTAATTAAACGTTTTAAACGGACTGCTAAGATATTGAAAGGAACCATCAGAGTATATCCTCAATTTATATGAGGTCTCTGAATACTGAAGTCCTCTGTTACGGTGAGTCTTAAGCAGTTCAAGTCAATGTCCAACGTTTATATTTTTATTTTTTACAATAACAACCAAACGACTACAGATTGAGAAAGGTAAATTTTTACTTTCATGTTTACCAGTTTCTGTTTCATGTTTACCAGTAAACTGGTAAACATGAAAGAAAAATTGAATACTATTCTCCCGGTTTCATGTTACAAAGACAGCAATTTTGATGCGTCGGTAGCTTATTGGTTAAGGAGTCGGCCTTACAATCGAGAGGTACCGGATTCGATCCTGGCCATTACACTACCGATGTGAACCCATTACTAGCACAGGCTATTTAGCTTAGTTGGAGGGGTTAGCGGGAATATTAGTAATTTCGGTTGCTAATTTTCTTTTTAAGAAAAAAAAAGATATCTTTTAGATAACTTTTTTTTCAATTTTATGTCAATTTATGGTAACTCATATCTTTTTCCTGAGAATATATATATTTAGAGGCTTTTACGTGTACAGGTGTACGATAAGGTCATCGGCAAAAACGTACATTAATTAAATATTCCGAACCAGAATTCATGTTAATCTCAGGATCAGTTCAATTTGAAAAATGATTTTGTATTATATCGCACATTTTTTATCGATGAAAAATATCATTTTAACTAATATCATGCTATGAATCGAAGTAGCCATGCAGTCATAATACAAATATGGTTAAATAACGTTATAAAATAATGGTTTCTAAAGATGTTTCCATGTTTGTTACTCCACACAAACTTCAAACGGTCCTACTGGCTGAAACGTGATACAAGGATTAATATATAGTCTAGAATAACAAATGATACTTTTTATTCCTGGAATAAATTCCCATGGGTTGGGGAAACTGGAGCAGAATTCTACGCGTGCTAGCTAGATAATGACAAAAACCAGCTCACAATAAATACTGTAGTGATGGGAACAGTAAGCGATGTCATAGGTTTCTAGTATTTGTTGTACTGATTGAATCCATTATAATATATTGTATACACAGCATTAGATTGACATGTCATCAATATTAAAATGAATTTTGAATATATTGAAGAGTAATGAATGCATAACGTACAGCCCACCACAAAGGTAGGTAGATGATGATTGCAAAGATTTAAATATAAAAAATTATTTTATATATTTTATTTGTTAAGTGAATAATGAACATATATATCACTCACTGTAAAATATGAATTGCTTTACTCAAAAACAAATTTTTAAATTTGAAAATGATCATCGCCTTTTGATGCTGATACAAATAAACTGGATCGACGCGGCAATATTACTTAAACCAACCTAACCGCTTTTTGCACCCGGCTACTCCAAATTGACGTCCTGATTGGACAGTAAAATTTACTTACCTACACAAATTTTTGGTTTCACTTTTGTGTACCTTTTACAGACAGAATGTGTGTTTAAATTTAGATATAAAAAAGGTGCAACTCCTATCTTTTTAAACTTACCATTGTTTTACTGTTTCTTTAATTCAAAACGTGAAAAAGCTTTGTTAATTTAATGGCTACTTCCTCATACCCCCTGAGTGTTTTTGCTACGAGTTTCTACTCTTTAAAGTACTCTACTTAAGGAATATTGCTGATATTACTTCCAAGTTCACATTCATAAGTTTACGCAAGATGATGTCAGTCAGACCCATTTAAATTAAACTACCTACTATAAAATAAGATTCATTTATCTGAGTGCCCATTTACAATTGGGTAACAGTTAGTTAAATAAGTCAAGAAAGTAATAGTCATGGTTCTTACTGAAATTGCTCGTATTCTCGTAAGTCCCTCCAGTTAAACTAAACACATCGATAGCATTCAAATCTGCGACCACTTTATATAAAATTAAAATAAAAGAACTAACAGATTTTCAAACAAACCCCAAAATTCATTGAAATCAGCTTTAAAATTGCTACGGATAGCCGTGTTTCAAAAGGTACCCCTACCGATTTTAAATCACGTTTTTGTTTTTAAACATAACGACTCATCCCATAGCTGCATTAATTATCTAGGAGAGAATTACGGATTTGTCAACATCGAAGGGTTAAAGTCGTAATCCCAGTATATGTGCTGTGCATTAAATTGGAACAAACAGCCTATTAATTAGATCATTATTTTGTATAGATTCGGTTGTGTTTCATTAGCGACGCAATTACGGTTCTCAAGTTCAAGTATTGTCACAAGTCGGCAGACCCATCGACATTATATAGAGCCTCAAATAACTTTGGAATGACGTTCAAGAAACCATCGGAACTCTACAAACATCTAAGAGTAACCAAAATGCACGTCCTAGCGAAATCAATAGACGAAATCGTGCAAGCTCTTCCAAAAGACCAAAGTACTAAAGAGCTCGAGTCGCGCCTCCAATTCCATAAAAAAATCATGATAGGGTAGGCAGTCTCGCAGACTGGTAGGATAGGTTTGGGTAATACTAGGAGGCAGTCAGACAAAGACATAACAAAATCTTTTCTTCAAGTAGATGAAAAGAATACCTACAAAGTGCACGCAATGAACCTAGAAATACAAAACGAATGGTTAACACTAGGTGAATTTTGTATTCCCATAGCCTTAAAATGGCGTACCTTAATATACGACTGGTCACCGGCACTCCTTAAATTCTATCTCAATGCATTCCAGTTGACCCTCCCCGACCAAAGCAATCTTGTCAGATGGGGAAAAGCCACAGATAAAACATGTAACTCATGTGGTGAAGCAATTGGTACTGCTAGGCACCTACTGGTGGGTTGTAGGACGCTATTAGACCGGGGTCATTACTCGCGCCGACATGATAAGGTATTAGAAATCGTACGTGAGGCGGTAAGTTTGGCGGTAGCTAGAGCGAAAAAGGGTTTAACCACAAACCAAAGAAATGACGTCGCGTTTGTAAAGGAAGGCTGCTCAAAAAAGACAAATCAAAAGCCGTACTCAATTTTGATAGCAGCCGCTGATTGGACATTACTCGCAGATTCGTATGAGAAACACTATAAAATACCGGAGGATGTTTGTGCCTCGTCATCCAGACCCGATATATTCATATTTTCAAAACAGCAAAAGCGTGCAGTACTAGTAGAACTCACAGTACCGTGGGAAACTAACATACCTAAGGACCACGCTATAAAAATAAACAAATACTTTGACCTGACCAACGAGTTAACCAAAAATGGCTATGTGGTTAAACTCTAAGCCGTGGAAGTAGGAGCAAGGGGAATTCCAGCTAAATCCCTGTACAACTTATTTAAAGACCTCGGATTGCCAAGAGCTTCAGTAAGCTCTTTACTCAAACGAATATCTAAAACGGCGTTGATAGGATCTTACCAAATTTGGATAGGTAGAGGGGGGTACACGACTGACGGTGGAGGTGAGCGCTGATGCATCACAAGGTGGCCACCCTAAACCTACACCTGGGTCGCAAGTCCCAGGCGCCGTCACAGTGTTCCTCTCTGTACCACGCCATGGACCCGGCGACCGCACGGTGATTCCATGGAATGCTAAGAACCGGATCTTTCTTGCCTGAACTTCAATGTTTTGCTGAATCAGTTTTATCTTGAAATGCAATTATTATGCAATTTTTTTTTATGAAGTGAAATCAATAAACTGCGGCATCCTCACGTGCATAGACGAGAATATCAGCAATCTCAGGTAGTTCAGTTGATCGAGTATTTGACTTATAGTGCAGTCATTGAAGCGAAAAATACGATCTTACCTCCGAATTTTTTTACTGTGTACCGATTTGCATGAAATTTTGGAATTGGGCTCATCTTACCCTTAACTTCAAAAGTAAAAATGACCTGAACTCCGCCTATTATTTATAAGGGGTGTAAACAACCCCTTAATGGAAAAATTGACATTGAGCCATTTTATCGCTAGAAAACATGTCTAATAGTAAGTGGTGAAATTGTAAAGTATTTTCTAACATAATTACCTCATATTAAAATCATTTTCCACCCCTTGAAAATCTTACAACCCTTGCAAACAACCCCTAAATTGAAAAAATCACAAAAAATAATTTGGTATGACATAAAAAGATGTAAGTATAGAGTAAGTAATATTTTATATTCTCTGTAATAATTATCAAATTTTTAACCCCCTTTCAACCCTTGAAAACTACCCCTTGATAAAAAATTGTTTAAATATTTTTTTTTATAAAATGAAAAGGATTTAAATATTATTCCACACTCTAAATTGAAAAAATCACAAAAATTAATTTGGTATGACATAAAAAGATGTAAGTATAGAGTAAGTAATATTTTATATTCTCTATAATAATCATCAAATTTTTAACCCCCTTTCAACCCTTGAAAACTACCCCTTGATAAAAAATTGTTAAATTTTTTTTTGTGATAAAATGAAAAGGATTTAAATATTATTCCACACTCTTGAAAATGATTATCATATTCTTAAGCTTTTCTACCCTTAAAACTACCCCTAAATTAAAACAGTAAATATATATGATGGATGCACTGGATTTTTTCTCAAATTATCTTCAGGGGCGCCAGCAATGTACTCGCATTGATGAGTTCACATCGAAATGGTGTGATCTCACCTCTGGTGTCCCTCAAGGCGGTATTCTGTCCCCATTATTATTTTCTATCTTTATTAATCTTGCTACTTACAATCTTCGTTGTGCGTATCATCTGTATGCAGACGACCTGCAGCTGTACGCCCAAGCACCTGTTGATGAGATTTCCCGAGCCATAAGCGAGGTGAATCAAGATCTGGAAGCTTTGGGAAACTGGTCTACTAAATTTGGTTTAGCCGTAAACCCATTGAAGTGTCAGGCCATTATAGTGGGCAGCGGTAGGTTGATGAGTGGAGTCGATACCACTACACTTCCACCAGTTACATACAACGGAACACTAATACCATTCAGCTCCTCAGTAAAAGACCTGGGACTCCACCTTGACTCCAACTTTGACTGGCGTGTGCAGGTAACGAACATGAGTAAGAAAATTACGGGTAGAATGAGAGTTCTGTATCGCCTAAAGAACTTCTTACCAACAATGACAAAAGTTACGTTGGCCCAAAGTTTAATTTTTCCTCTAATAGACTATGGTGATGTGTGCTATTTTGACCTGAATGCAGACCTCCTCGATAAATTAGACCGTCTTCTCAATAACTGCATTCGATTCATCTTTAACCTTCGTAAATATGACCACGTGTCTTCTTTCCGCTCGCAACTTAGTTGGTTAACTATCCGTCCTCGCCGTAAGTTGCGCGCACTTACTACTCTTTACAATATCCTCAACTCTCCCACTATCCCAACTTACTTAACTTCCTATTTTAAACTTCTAAGTTCCAATAATGTTAGGAATCTTCGTTCTAATGACAACCGGCTCCTCGCATTTCCTTCTCATAGAACGAACTTTTTAGGCTCCTCTTTCTTTGTTGAGGCTGTTCGTCTGTGGAATGCGCTTCCTCTGGAGATCAGGAAGAGCACGAGCTGTAATGTGTTCAAGTCCAGGGTACGGCAACTGATCACCACGGAATTAGCAGAATCATCGTCACAACGATAATGATATTTCTACTCTAATTTATGAATGTATATATATGTATGTATGTATGTATATATATATAGATATTTATGTTATATTCTATTTGTGTTTATTTATGGGTTATATATTATATGTTTATCAGTCAGATGTATTTTATATGTAGGTCTATGTACTGTTTATGTAAGTATAAGCAAGTCTTCAATATCTAAAATCGGTCGAAATGTCATCACTTTGAATCTTTCACATTAATATGCGCCTACCTCGTACTAGCTCTGCACCACCCTAAGGTAGACTGGCAGAGAATGCCTACGGCATTAAGTCCGCCTATGTACAACGTGCATAAAGTGTAAATAAATAAAAAAAAAAAAATGATTACATTATTTAAAAATAATTTAATTTAGAATAAAAAATTGCCATTTATTGAATAAAATATTTACAAATTATATAAAATTGTACTATTATTATTAAAATATAATATTACTAGCTTTTGCCCGCGGCTCTGCCCGCGTGGATGTCGGTTATCGCGACCAAACATAGCCTATGTCCTTCCTCATCGTCTAATCTACCCGTATACCAAATTTTATCAAAATCGGTTCAGTGGTTTTGGCGTGAAAGTGTAACATACAGAGACAGACAGACAGACAGACAGAGTTACTTTCGCATTTATAATATTAGTATGGATTATTTATATTATAATATTATTGGATTATTCATGACTCAATTTCGGTTTTTTAAAAATCTGAAATTTTGTTTTTCTTTTTACTCGTGACTTTTTTGAAAAATATGTGTCCTGAAGCAGCCAAACTGATACTATCTACCAAACTCTTCATAATAAAGTTAATTCTAGGCGGTACACGATTAATTTTAATTTCGGTGGAAATGGCACTTATGAAACCCATTGATTTAAAAGAAAAAACATTAGATGCTCCCCTTATTTGCAATACAGCTCACTTATTTTACGTGCAAAAGACTTTTAATAGTGCTCATTTTAAAGCTTATTTCAAGCACTACAAAACCCTTTTGTATTAGAATGCATAAAATGCATCTGCTTGCCGCTAGATGGCATTGACCACATCGATTAAATTTCAGACAAAATAAAAAACGGCTTTGATCTTTAATATCTAGCTTAATATTGCACTTAGAATACTTTATAAAAAATCAAATTGTTCATTGTTTTACCTGCTACAATTTTGTTCTTAATAAAATTTCGATAAAACGTATATTTTTGGAGATATTTGCAAAAAACCGGTGAAAAACGTGAAAAAATTGCGAATTTTCAATTGCCAATAACTTGAAAAGTATTGGATTTTTTGAAAAACTTTAATGATGATTTATGCTTAAAATTAGGCCTTCTATCGATATCCGAGGTTATTTTGAAAAAAAAAAAAATCACCCCCGAGAAGGGGTGGCAACCACCCCCAGGGTGGTTGCGGAGTTCAAATCATTTTCATTTTTGAAGTTAAGGGTAAGATGAACCTAATTCCAAAATTGTATGCAATTCGGTTCACAGTAAAAAAAATCGGAGCAATAATGCTTCAATGACAGCACTATTACGGCCGTTCCCAATAACATACTTACAGTTAAAGATAGATCGCAACAGTCAAATTTGACGTATCGGCTGTTTAAATTCAAAACATGGTAACTGATTTTTTTGCGGGAAAGCGCATCGCGGTATAATTTTATTTTCCGAAATTGGTTTGAAATAGGAGTTACTATGTTTTGAATTTAAACAGACGAGCACTTTATCAGTAGATGCGATCTATCTTTAACTGTCAGTATGTTATTGGGAACGGCGGTTAAAAAGCAATTATCGTGGGTTTAACTTTAGGAATTTTCACCTGGGTCTTGACATGTTCTTTATAACTGTAATGTCCTTGATAAGTTAATTGTTTGGGTATTTTGTCCTTCAAATTCACTTCATCTAACCTAATGATCGAACCTAATGGTGAGCATTGATGAAACATTAAAAGCTAAATTGCTTGCATTAGGTGTGGGTTCACGTCGGTACTGTAATAGCCGACGTGATAACCCCTCCCAACACAAGCAATTTAGCTTAGCTGGAGGGGTTAGATGGAACGCTAGCTATCTAGTCACAATGTCTTTCAAATAATTTAACTTTTTATTTTGCAAGAAACTGAAACGGTACAAAGGGCTTTTGCTCTCAGTATCACCAAGGCTTTTATTGCTTATTTCATAATAAATTAAGCCTGAATCACTAACTAAAAGTAAAAGCTTTATAAAAGTTTCAAACGTCATTAGTGATGAAACTCTATTGTACCTATATCTAACGTTATTTACCTTTTCCATAGGCAAAATTATTAGTTTAACTTTCATTAAGTAATATTGTTATCTTAGTCTTTTTATACATAAATAATAGTACTGACGACATTACTTGTAAATATTCATTAATAAATAAATATTTAAAAGTAATGTCGTCAGTACTATTATTTATTCTGTACACTTAAGCCAGATCAAAATCAGCGTAAATGAAATATATAATACAAAATTGACAACGTACTCAGTACTTTGCCAATTTTGTATAAAATATTTCATTTACATAAATATTTAAAAGTGATTTCATCCTGTTGGTGTTTTAAGCCACGCGTATCATTAATCCCACAGAGCATTGTTGCTTGTTGAAATATATTAGTTACGGTTTTTAAGCTACTATATGTCACAGATGCAAAAATAACATTCATATTAATATGAAATGAATTGTGCAGATATTTAATTGGTTGTTTGTAGATAATATATTATATATGTACATAAATGTGCCCAATTTAGCATCTGCTTTGAAAATGTAAACAGATTATTAGAGTAAGCTATGTAGGTATGTTTGTGTTGTATCATAATACAATATTTTGTCTTTCTTTATTTATATGCAGGGGTATTAGGAAAATATTTAAACTATCATGACGTCAACTTACATTACAATAAGAGAAATATTAGGAATATTATATAGGATATTTACTATGTATTGTTTAGTTAGAGCTTCCGATATTTTGGACGAAACTGTGCTTCCGCCATCATGGCACTTGTAAAAATGCCGTAATATCGGAAACTTGACAAGATAGCGGGAATAAATTTAATGTTATAGTATTCTATCTAAATACTTAGACATCACAACTACGCTGTAAGAATTTGATAAATAGGTAAGGAAGCAGTTGTTATCGTTATGTTTTACGGAATCCAACGAGTAGAGTTAATCAAAGACGTCATAAAATCTTAAAGTGATTTCAGAAAGGAGTAATTTCTTGTAACTGTGTTAACTAACCCCGGGCTTCAGAGCTTCTGTCTTCTTAGAACCATTCATATTTAATGTTGATGTTATCCAGTTTTGGCATATTTATTAGCCGGTTTTCAGTTTTCTTGTGAATTTAGAATAGACCATAAACAAGAATTTGTGGCAAATTACTCGTTTATTATTGAAGAAAATTTTAAGTTAATTTTAATTGTAGTTTAACAACAGAAAAATATTTATGTTCAAAATTGAGTGTAAACTGTATTTGATACTGTTGGGAGTTTGCGCGAATACCATTGTGATTTATTTGGTATTATGATTAAGTGAATATAGTTTATTCTTGATAAAAAGCACACGGGTTTTTATAGTAAAAATACTGTATATTCAATTGTGTGTTCAAATGGACCACTTGCCTCGATTTATTTCTTTCAAGACGATGTTTGATGTTCTAGCGAATATTGAGGAGGCGGCGAAATATACCTTACACAAAAATATGAATAAGTTTATTTAAAATATAAACTTACGGTGTCATTACAAAGCGAGGTACTTTTTTTGCTGACCTCAAAAAGGAGGAGGTTCTCAATTCGACTGTTATATTTTTTTTTATTCAACATCCGTTCAAATAATGGTTAAATATAACTTATTCATATAAATGCGGTGGTGGCGTTATGATTGAGGTAATCGACTTGCAATAACTAAGATTTTGCCACTTAGCATACCGCTGACGTGACAAGTGACAAACTTAATATTGAGGTCCACGACACTTTTTAAATACCAGTTTATTGGATATCCTACGGAAAACAAACTATGAACTTGTTGATAATAATTCAAACATTAAGTAACCGCTTTTAAATATTAATTAATTACCACAGCAATTTAAAGTGAAACGGTATTTATAATTTCATATTTTTTGTTATTATATAACTAAGTATTATTTAGACGACCTTTTAGAAACTACACTAGGGTTCTCTTTGTCGTTCAAAGGAACTATATTACAGGTTTTATAAATATGAGCCACGTCAACCCAAACAAACTTATACGAAAACAAGAATAAAGTGAAAAATAGCGGCCATATTGTGCCTCGCAACAGCTGTGGCGAGTTCCTCTGCTGCTTCGTTTGGCAATCACTATTTATTGACCTTTGCTTGTGATATGTTTGTGATATGTTTGTGTGCGGCCACTGTTTTTCCACGTTTAGGAATGTAAGGACATATTATTAGGAATTCTTGGAAACCACTCATGATAATACCTTTTTGCTATGGCATATTTTTGTATCCATTTACACAATGATATCTAAACCTAAACTAAGCATAGCTTGTTTTATAGGTTCTAAATTGAGATTAAATATACTTAGATAATTATCTAGATGAAAAAAAAATTGATTGCGTTCGAGCGAAAGACAAAATAGTAGAATAAATCCTAACAGCTTATCAGCAATTAATCTTGTTCAAAGCGCTCTTAAACGCCAAATGGTAGGTAATAGTAAATAGAATACACTTTTTCCGAATACCTAAGTATCAAGAGTCGAAACCACGGTACGTACTTAACGCTAGAATACAAATTACTTATATACTTCTCCTCTTGAAGGGGTAGGCTCAAGAAGTCCTGGCTTGATGTCGTGGAGGGTGACATGCGTGTTCTCACTACCATGGACGCCCAATATCGTGTGAAGTGGAAAAGGAAGTGCCGGAAGGTGGACCCTGAGCTCCAAGGGCACCTCGGCCTCGGATGCAATCAAGATAACGTCTACAATATGTTGATGATGATGATGATGATGATAACATCATCGGGAGCAATGGCGCACATTGAGAGAGGCCATACAGCTATCTGATGGACATCTCATCCAAATGAAATAATTTTATTCCATATAGCATCGCATTGGTGCCGATAACTTTAATATAAAATTTATGCATAGCCAGGAGACTGATTGATAAAATTTAGTTTTTTGAAATTCTAAAGCAGTTGCAAGTGCAACAGGATTCTCTAATACAAAAGAAGTGGATCTCAGTGAACCCCAGAGTCCTGTTAGCTCCAGTTGCAGGGATTCCTAGTGGATTGGGGATTGATTACATACTTACAAAGATATCTATTAACATGTACATTACGTACACGTTGCTGCTATCTTTCTATCTTTGCAGCGGTGTGTATCGGAATGTTTTCAAAGCATGTCGCATACATATCTTAAACGAGTCCTCTCATAGCAAATGCATTGGATAAAATTCTACATTCTCAACTTACTCTCTGATAAAGTGCATACGGCTAAGACATAGTGATAGGTTTTGGCCCAAGTAAAAACTGGTATATATATATACTGGCACATAGAGAGGATTACTATGTATATATTATCTGTAATGTAATCAACGAAGATTTTTTTAAGTTTTTGAATCGTACACCAAGATTTTTTAAGTTAATTATGGATATAGAAAAGTTTATAGCACGTGATTTTTTAATATCACACAATATATGAATAAGGTAGTTATTTTTAGCTTTCGTAAAGTTTCGGTAGTTAAGTCACACACGCGGCGCAAGATATCGTACGTTCCTAATTTTACTACGTCTTTGTTCTTACTCTCATCATCTACATAAAGACGTTAGTCCTGATCACATCCGAGGCCACGGTGTCCTCGGAGCTCAGGGTCCGCCTTCCGGCTCTTCCTCCTCCACTTTGCACGAACTTAGGCGTCCAAGGTGGTGAGACCGTTTACACGCATGTCACCCTCCACGACGCCAAGCCAGCTCTTCTTGGCCCTACCCCTTCAACTTGGACCCGGTGGGGGCACCATTGCCAGGCATTTGTTATCCACGTAGCTGGGCACTGATATGAAGGCTGCCTCGAATGCGAGCACGTCCACCTCAGCATTTTCATCTCCATGACACGTAGCATCTGCTTGTGTCGCGCCAACGGCGGCCACGTCTCACAGCCGTGTAAAAGGACAGACCTAATGATCGTCTTATAAACATGTCCTTTCACTTTTCAGCATTACTGGCATTTTAGAATTGAGAATAAGTACGTACGTTCTAACCTACATATTTGTAGGTATCCATGGCAAGGCACACAATATTTTTTTATTACCACCAAACAAAATTAAAGATTTATGGGAAAAAATCCCGTCTCAATCTAGAGACATACACACCGACTATAACCGCGGTGTACCGTATGTGTTGATGGAGAATCTGATACGCTATAGAAACGATATCCAGGAGATCCTGACCGACCTCGGCCACTAACATGCGGGACCTCGAGGTGTAGTTGGAGATTGAAATCCCCATCTTCTATCCATAGAGAGCGAGTACGAAGACAAGAAGAGCCTCTTTCATGGGCCTGTATTTTTTATGGCGACAGCTAGACTAGCTAGGCTAGGCTCGATGCACCTTCTATAGCACGGGAGAGTGGTAGATTGCTCCCATTCCATCTCCGCGTTCCTTTATCGCTTCTTTTACACGTATTACTGTCACACAAAAGAAAGCGGTGATAACACACATTCATGCTTCCGACCATTACTATGACCATCTGCAGTGTGAGGATCCCCGCTCTAACGGCAGAACTCTGTCCTCTCTGGACGCTCTACCAGTTTGTGAAGCAACCTGTCTGCTGAGCAGCTCTGGCAGTGGTGACATTCGGGTGTTGACTTCTGGTCTATACAATGCAGGTACTTATTGAAACTGCCATGTCCAGTGAGCAACTGCGTAGAAGAGGCTACCGTGGCGCCTCTCTAGTCTCCAGCCATTCGTCTGTAACGGGTCTTTCCACCACAATCGTGGCGTGACCTGGGTTGGTGGGGTTGCCTAGTTACGAACTTAATTATTTCCTATCACCCAATTTAAATTATATATTGTAAAATAACACAACATAAAATAATTCGAATAACATCAGAACACAGAATAACACAACATTACAAACACTGCCTCCATAATTTCACCGACATTGGTTTCTCACGGTCGTGATGAAGTTTTAAAAGTGCTCTAATTAGGTATTGCCTGAATTCCAGCTCTAGATAATCAATAACCTATTAATCCTGATAGACCAACCCCAATTTATAGACATATCGCTTTGACAATTTTGCTAACGCTTTGACTTTACTTTTAGTTCCATGTTGCCATGACAACAATACTGTTAACGATAATAACGCCCTTTTAAATCGATTTCTCAATAACATTACATGATTTCATTAATTTACCATATTTAAATAAAATTGTGGTAATCGCTTTTCGGCAACAGAGACAAATTCAAAAAACCAAAGGTCATGAAAATCTGTTCAGCCGTTCTTGAGTAAGAAAGTACGTTTATGCCCTTTTTGGCCCTTTCAATAATAAGGTTTGAATTTCAAAAAATCCTTTATTATAACACCTCTACGCCTCAAAACTTTCAAAACTTTTTATAAATTTCAAGTCTCTACGACCAGCGGTTTAGGCTGTGCGTTGTCTCTACGTCAATCAGCTAGTCAGTCAGGACTTAGAGTTTTCTATAAGAGATGATACTATAATACTCGTAACTCTCTGAACAGCCTCTGTGGCGTGGTGGTAGTGAACGCGACTGCTACTACAGGAGGCGCGAGTTCGATCCACGCTCAATGCAAATATTTATATGCATGAACATGGCCTTTTGCATTGGTCTGGGTGTTTCTTTGTATATCATATTTCTATGTATTCTATGTATGTTATTACAAAAAAAAAGGTTTCTAAGTATGTTTATCCGCATTCTAGATTCCATAACACAAGCTAGTGAAACTTACTATGGGTCTAGATACCGTTGTGTAGAATGTTGTGGAATATTTATTTTCTATTTATTTATTTTTAACTAACTTTTGCCCGCGGCTGCGCCCGCGGTGATGTTGGTTATCGCGGCTAAACATTGCCTATGTCCTTTCTCAAGGTTTAATCTACCCCTATACAAAATTTAATCAAAATCGGATCAGTGGTTTAGGCGTGAAAGCGTATCATACAGACAGACAGATAGTTACGTTTTGTCTACAGAAACGAGAATACGTGCCTACGTATTAATGTATTAAAAGTGGCTTATAAGGGAGCAACTCCTACATTCATCGAGATACTAGCATAGCCTTTGTTTAAAGCTGTGTCGTTGATCGTAACCACGACTAAGCAAGCTGCTTAGTGTTATGTAAAGTATAAGTGTGAAGTGGTATGCTACCATTCTTACGTGAATTTACCCGGTTAAGCTTAGAGATTGTACCTTTGTTACATATTTCTTTTTAACTTGAACACGCCTTTATCAGACTCGTGTATGTAAGTGCAAATATTGCAATTTGAATTCAAATCAATTTCTTGTGACGTGATTTGAAATTTTGAAGATCTTTCTATAGGTACGGTTTGCAATCAAAACATTCAGGATGAAGTCAATCTGCTGATTGCGTTGACAGACGACAATCTACCATGTAATCCATATAATTAAGCCAAATCAAAAGGCTCGTATTCAACCGGGACTAAGATGATGACGATGATGTTGACTTCACCATCACATAAGTTAATTAATTTTAAACTAATTGCATGTTATTTACATAAAGAAGACGTGACCCAACTAAATAATGTAACCTTGTTATGATGATACACCAACAAACTTTATTAATGGTGAAGTTAGACACCTGTTGCTTTGATAACCGAGCTAGTTACCCACTAATACGCCATTGTCGTACTCGAGGCAAATTTTAAGCTTCTAATAAATAATTTGCTGATTTTAAATACCAAAGTGTTACCACAGATTCAAAGTCTTTATCAGAAGCTTTCATTTAACTTGTAATTTTACATTGTTAGTTGTCAAATCTTGTGAGGTAATTCGACCAAGCGATCGACGAAGTCGAATCTCTGCATGTTAATTCGGTTTATGTTAAATGATCTGAATTGATATTCAGAATAAGCTCCAGATAAATAGAACCGATCAAGCAACACGAAATGTTAAGTAGGCTTTTAAAAATCCATTCACAAGTTTTTGCCGCATTTATAACATTGATTTCATTTCACGGTAAAATATAGCACATAGTATCGCAAATATTTTTAATTCATTACATTATGAAAATGTACCACAGCGAGAACAATATTTGATTATGTAGGTAATAATTTGGTGGTTCCACTGATTCCACTGTACCTATAATTTATGAGTATTATACGGATGTACCGTAATTACCGTTTAAATATCTTCATCTGGATACTTCACGTATCCACCAATCTGTTCGTAGCGATTAATCGAACTGTGCGATCGAACCTGGCGGCTGGAGCGGTTTATCGTTGTATGCTTAATTTTGTAACATAGCTGTCACCCTAAAATTCAGATTCTATTACCGTGACACACAGAAATCGATTGCAATCAGTATCTATGCTCAATTTGATCTGGGACTGTTAAGTAATTTTTACGTGTCATGTAAGAGTAACGAACATTAACCTATATCCGTCTTACATCTTTCCAAATTATTTTAAAGTAGTTGCGATACTGCAGTTTTGTTAGACCAGATTGTTGGATAAAACAAATAGCATAAGTCATACAATGATTATAATTTCCAAGTTCCGTTCTGCCGGCGCCGCAAAGTTTGTCCCCGTCAACAGAATGCTTTTAAAACCTTACTTTACATTTAGATCTCCCTTACAGAAAAGCTCACAGCCACTTCTCTCACTTTACCAGATCTATAATTTACACTCTTCCTGAGTGCAAAGTCAGAACGGCACAGTAATTACATTTGCTACCACAAGCTGACAAGGAACCATTGAGTAAGCAGAATATGTTATTTTTTTTTTAATTTCGCAGACTTTATTATATTTTAAATATAATAAAGTCTGAAATAATTTCACAGACATTTGTACTTAGGTACAGTCAGCATCAGAAAGATGTTGACGAACAGAGTGCTCAAAATGATCCTAATTTAGTTTTTTGACCCTTTCCGGTTGACCGATTATTCTGAGATTTGGTACACACCTTTAGTTCAGGCAATAGTAGCATATAAATCAATAAAACAGTTTGATTTGCTCTTAATACGAGAGTTTTAAGATCATTTTGAGGCTTCGTCGTCAAGATATTTATGACGCTGACCATACATTATATGAAGTTCAATATATATGTTGAGTTTATCGTACGCGATGAATAAAGCTTCTTTGACGTAGTTGCTTAGTGGGCATTAAGCAACTTGGGTAAAGCCATTACATTGATTGAGCTTATATACAATATTTAAAAACAATTGTATAAAGTGATCTCTCTTTGTGTCTCACTCATTCAGCAGGCAAATATTTAAATATACAAATTATTTTACAAAGTTCGTTATAAATGTGGCAAAAGTGGCAAAAGCCAACATTGTAATAGACATGTAATAGGTAGGTATTTTAAAGCTCGACCATATACCTGATTTATGCATTTAGTAGTACAGACAGTTGTACAGGTGTTCATCGTGATATTCAATTTACACTTCACTGCATGCACTTAATTTAACTTGATCATTGCATGGCTGTGCGACTCACTTAATATACGCTTTCAAGTGTACTTTACGTGCAATGTGATGTGTTCTGTTGAGCTCGGCCTAAAGTTTGTACCTATTTGCTTTTGTGTTTGAATCACATTCAAAACTAACAATGTTTAAAGTATAAATTTAAACTAGTTACTAATATTTTTTGTAAATAAATAAAAAATCTTATAACATAAAACTGTTCCTTTATAACCTATGTCTGGAAAATTAATAATGCATACTTGATATACAAGCATCATAAAACTATAAAATCTCCACGTAATCTTATTTTGTAGCACACTCTCTCTTATGTAATACTTACGCTAAGATTATGAAGAGCGCTGGAGGCCTCCCTGCCTTTTACATTGCTTTTTCCTTATTTCATCTTTACCATCTATATAATGATGATGGCTGATGGCTGATGGCTTATATGGTTTTATACATGAAACTGCAGTCTGAGCCAAACCCTGAGAGGGATACCAACGATAACCTCTTGCTGATGAGGTTGGTTTTGCTCTTATAAGACTCGGTGGGGACACCGACTTTTCAACATTATTGCACACAAGCGAAAATCATGATCAACATTTTGTGTGCACCCAATAGGTACACTGAATTTTACGACATTCAACTGCCTAATGAACAGACCAGATTCAATGAGGTTGATTTAATTTTCACAACACACTCGCACCTGTTAATTCTGAAATGATCAATACAGGTCTGATTTTTGATTACAGGATTGATTCAATACAGGATTGATTCTTTTTTATTCGCCTTGTGATGCAAACTAGATTAGGTACATTATATTGATTGTATCTGAAGGTTATACTCGTACTGTAAGACGAGTACTGTGTATGATGCGATAACTTATTTTGTGTTGAATCTAATAATATTGAAATATCAATTTCCATTATTAATTTATGTGAGTAATGTAATTATTTCAAAAACTTATTCAACTATAATTAAATTAAATGTATATATACAAAGGTTTTCTTCTTAGGTTTATCGAATCAGGTTTCTTTCGTAAAAACTCAATTTCGTCATAAGACAATTTATCTCGAAAATTTTAAACTCATAGATAGCGTTAAAATAAGAAGAGTTCGAGCGGATCTGGGTCGCATCGGAAATCTTCCATTTATCAGATTGTATAAAGAGAAAAGCAGCTACGTTTTAATTTGGGCTGATGAGTGTTAGCATATACTTTATTTGCTGACAATGGCTTTATTGTGAAGTTTTCTCGCTGTCACTGGAGACGGTTTAACATGGCATTGCAGAGTTGAGCACAGAAGTCCTTTTAGTTATTTATTATCATAATAGGAGTTTTGAAGTTATTATGCGACACCTATTCTTCACACGAACCCCAATCACGGTTGCGTTTTGGTACCTGGATCCGCTCTCCTACTTCTCCTTTGCATAATTTGGTTTATTTTACACGTACTTCAACAAATGTGATCCCGCAATTCCAAGAAGAAAACTTGTACCATGCAACATAAAACATTTTTTATTTATTTTAAGTTGGTTGAAGAACACACCACTACATCTTACAGTACATCTACAGTAGTAGACGGTGTGTGTGTTGATGTTGTATTTCTGCCAATATCAAGTATGATATTGGTAGAAATACAATATTATGCGGGACGAAAGACGTTTTGTCGGCTATTTTATTAAGTTATTGAAATGCGGGACGACCTCCAGTAATGGGGGACGGTTGACCGCCTTATTTTTGATGTACTGTGTAATGTGCCGGAACGCGCTTGGTTGTAGTTTTTCTACAAGTTGTGATTTTCATGTATCATTCACGCCTTTTTCACCTCCGAGGTAAGGACAGATCAGCCCACTATGTGCTTCTATCCCTACATATTTCATAAGCAGCAAACACCAACATTAATTCTATCATGCAAACCTATTGGTTTCAAGTCATTTTGACTTGTCCATTCTTGCATCAATAATTTGATCAGTGTAATGTCCGGCGACATTGATCTCGATCTTCCTGCTGTGTCATTCGCTCAGTACTCAGTACCTTTAATATATGTACCCTTTTAAATTCGTGTTTTCTCTTCAGAATGCAAATAATGATATTTATGCGTACAAATATTTTGCCCTAAGCAGGAATTGAAGTCATGACCTCTAAGTTAGAAGCTAGTATAGAATTATAAACCACATTGATCTAAATGTAATGACATGCCTACAGCCGTAAAAATATGCACAATAGTGAACAAATTCCGTGACATAAAGGTCACTATATTAAAAAAAAAATCTTGATATCCTGAACAATGTGCGACTCAGTTCTTTAGAAGCAATCAAGGGCGGTTGGTTGAGTTGCGGAAAAAAAAATCTTTTGATTTATCATACACACCTGTACATTTCCAAACGTGGCAGAAGCGGAGCATAGGCACCCGTATAGTGTGGCGACAGAACATTCAACTGTTATATCGTACCTGTCTTTATTAACCATAAAAGCGGCAGATTTAATGCCCGCTCATGATTCTAAGGAATGCCACAAGCTACCAATATCTACAGAACCAAAGCGAAACGCACCTGCAAGTCAATACAGGTTCAGACTAGAAAGTCAAGTTCAAGTTAGAAGGTCAGACAACAGTTGCTGTAATAATAGCCAAAACAAACCAATAAAAGGCAGAGCTGGAGAGCAGCCTGCGAGCTTTGGATGCAACTGAGATTGGCGCTCGAATGAAAACGAACTAATCTGAAAATTAAAGTATACCTGCAATTTGATGGATGATAAACATAAGTAATGACGTCATAATTCATAAATTTCAAATTAATAAACGTTCATAATTAGTCCAAATTAATATCAGCATATGGTGGCATTCCCCAGGATTCTCCTATATAAATACAAGTAAATAACTTTTTTATGTAATGTACCATCAAAGTAGTTTTGTTCCGTAACTCTGTGACTCTCTATCGCAAATTGTTACTTTGTGCCATGTAATATTATTCTGTCGACAGCTGTATGAACTTATCTAAGTTACAATTCCACAATAAAACAGTCATCCTGACTTTTGAAGTATTTGCCGTCACTTATCAGAACAAAAAGTGAAATATCGTCACTCAGCTCAGACACTTTTTTCTCAGCCCAATAACTTTTCCTGTTTGTAAGAGATTTGGCCGATTTTTACTGCCTATAGATTAAGCACTCAATCGGACGAATAATTTGGATCAACTGCCGAAGAAGGTGTCGGGTCAATCTGTCAATGAGCGTTTGTCTCAGTGACCCCGATTTTCTTAACCTTTTGACGCGCTCTGAACTGAATGCGATTATTCGAATGATATTAGCATTTTGTACATTTACATGACAAGAAATATTAATGAAGTCATGCAAAGTGAAGTTCGTAGTTCGTACCCATGGAACTGAAGCCGAACTTCACGGGTGAAAGTTCGTTTATCTAACATGAGATTTCACATATAAGAGGATCTTAGTTAACATCAGAAAGTATGCACCTCTATTAGCTTACTACTTCGGAAAATGGAGTAAGTGAACTCGAAAGTTACTTACAAAGGTTCGTATGAATATGCACACTGCCAAAACGTCTCAAGTTAAATTTATATGTCTAGATAGCGCTAGTTTCTTCCAATTGACTAAAACTTCTTGATTACTTAACTTAAAATTTTAGGTGATCAAAAATAAGGTTTATGATAATGTTTGATAGATATAAATAAAATATATACTGCTGTGGTTTAGAAGTGACAACAGTATTCTCTTACAATTGCCTCCTTCTTCTTCCGGTAAATAGGTACTTCTACAAAATAAGAGACTTACAATAACATTGGTTGGATGCCTGACCGAATGGAGTTTACTTGTCGTCGATCTGCTTCTGTCTTATATATAAAAAAAAATATTGTTAGCATAAGGACAACCCTTTGTGGTTTCATGTGCTACTCTGTACAATTTTAAATGTATTGTAAAACACGTTAATAATAAATAATTTTTAAAAAAAAGAACAAAAAGTTAGTACAGAAGGACCCTTCGGCCGTCTACGAAACTAGAGCTACGTAACTAGTTACTAACTACTACTAAGATGGATGTTTTATCACTTTTATACATATAAAATTACTTGTCCCGTCGGACTGACTGACTGATTCATCAACGCAGAGCCTAAACCGCTGGACGTACAAAGGAGACTGAAATGATTACATACAATCTTGGGCCTAGTTGTAAGAAGATGAAAGTGGTGTCAATTAATAGCTTATATATTATCAACCGTTCACTGAAAATTCTGCGGATTTTGTCAATCTGAGAACAGAGATATAAGAGATTATGTAAAAGTGAGGTTATGTTACAATCTTTATCTAACAGCTGATTCCTGAAGTGCAAAATGTGTTATTTTGCACTAATAGTTGTTATATTTACTAGAAAATGTTTGAAAAATCATATGAATGAACGTCAACGACTTCAAGCGATACTTAGGTAACAGGTAAGGAGATAGGGAAAGGATGTCTAAAATAAAATAAAAAATCATTGAATATAGTGTTTTATTCACCTTCTATTAAACACATTTTACATTTTAAACCTGCCAGGATGGTAGCTGGTTAGATGAGGTTACAGGTATTTACTTACAGACTGAGGTGCAAGCCATTGCCGAATCACTGACAGAATTGTTTCATCCTGTAAGGGCCGTCGGCCCAGTGTATTGCAGTGACCAGTGGATATACCACAATTCACATAGCGATCCATAGTTTCAATAATATCCAATCCACAAGCTGGCGGTAAAATACAAAATAACAATGCCAAGTCAAATGTGTGAGCGATCTTCGGTGTCCAAGGTTAAAGCAAGGGTCGTACAGGCAGGGTCAGAATCCGTAAAATACAAAGCAGTTGTCGTAAAAAATGACGAATAATCGGGAAAGCACTCAAAACGCATCGGAAAACACGAAACGATGAGCAAACAAAAACAGTCAGCAACTGTCTAGCACAGAGTAAGTATGAAGTGTCAATGTTAGTCAGCTGCCATGTCAGTGACATAGACTACAAATATAAGAGAGATTTGAATCGATATGAAATCGATAATCATTAATATTGGTTTTTCAGTAATTAATTGATATTTGATTTAATAATATGACTGTAATTATATGCACTATAATGCATGTAAGTATATAGTGCATTTAATTACTTTGAGTTAATTATTTACAGCAAATATTTTAGTGTATAATCGATTACTCAATTGATAATCTCACGAAAACTGTTTTCTCATATTTCTCCGCATCCAGATTGAGAATTGAGGTGATTTTTCATATTCTAAGATAGAAAAATATGACTAATTTTTTAGATCATATCTCAACTTATTACATTTGGGCCCACCATTTTCCATCTCCTTTGTAATTTTTACAGTAGATGTATTTTATGATGTAAGCAATAAGCATTCACTAAGAAAGGATTTTTGGAAATTCTGCTATTTATTAAAATAGAGGATGGAAGTTTGTATGAAAGTCCGTCATTTTCAAAGTTAGAGGCATGAAGCCTCGTACACACACGTCTTTTGAGAAATAAATGAACACGTGTATCAGCATTTTTCAAATTTTAACTACTAAGAGGGTAAAATAAATAAACATTTGTATGGAAAGTTCGTCACTTTCAAAGTTAGAAGCATAAAACTTCGTACACCTCTTTTAAGAAATGTTTTGTCGCGATAACCGACATCCACGCGGGCGAAGCCGGGGTCAAAAGCTAGTTTAAGTAATGAGTGATGATACAATGTATCATCACTCATTAATTAACTGAGTCTCTATCTATATCTATATTCGATATGTCATATCGAAGTAGTAAAGAACAAATTAAATTGTTACTCGGAAATGGTTTTCACTTTTAATGATGAATTTTTGATGAAATAAAATAATTCAAAGTAATACATTTTTCATAACAGAACTACTTTAAAATTCACCAATTCCGTTTACAGAAAGTAGAGGAGATAGAGACCAGATATGGTAATAACATTTTTGAGCAAGCTATTTATATTTCAATGAGTTTGTTTAAAACACAATAATGTTCCAAAAAACTATAATCTTATTTAATGGAAAAATGACACGCAAACGTATTTTCTTTTATAGTTTACTAGAAAAGAAAATACTGTTTGTTATCCTCGTTTATATATAAACGAGGATAACCAACTTGCTCAATTGGCATAATGCAGGAAGCATTTCGCTATTCGAGTGGCGTTTCGACATAACCTGTTGTGATACGCATACATAAAATGCCAGCTGTATACGTAAACTGAGACTAAATGCGTCGGTTTCTTCACTTTGCCAAAACACAATATCTTCCAGTTTCTTGAATAGACATAATAGCCCCGCCGCACATGTCCTCATTGACTGTCACGAGCCGCATGCGAGTTGCCGTATTTAATACCTATGTTTGTTTTCAAATCAAATCATTTATTTCAAATTTCAATTTTTTTCATATCATACATATAGAATACCAAACAATTAAGAAAGAATATTACATACATTTGCATTTGCGGCACAATGGCCCAATCAAGAGGCTAAGTGTGGAACAGCCCAGGTAAACTAAACTACATACATTTGCATACAGCGTTATACATTATAATCAATTTCACTCCCTTCAAATACTAAACAACAAGTGCTAGGTTACACTTTCTGCAGTCTAACCAATGATATTTTATACAAGATATGTTACGTTCATAGTAACTGACTCCTCAAATCTGATCCAGCAATGTGTCAGTGCACAATAGTTGACAATTAGCGTTAAAGTAGTATGAAAGATGGGATAAGCACGTGAGTAAAAAAGATAGCTATAATTCGGAATGATTCGGACTGCAATCGTCTCGTTCGTTCTAGTATGGCTTTTCAGCATAGATTATGATTTCGTTGAACAGAAGGGGTATTTCTTTGGTAGGCAAGAAATGAAATTCGATGAAAAAATAATACGTCATTATTTACTTCGGAAAATGATAACAATTAAAAAAGATAATAAAGAAACTTCTCGAAAATAAAACCATAGTGACGCAATGACGTTATAATAAAAAATTAAACGCCTTCAAATGAATTTAATTTATTTCCTACAGTTCGGGTAGTGCCTTCGGCTTGGATGGAGGCGAATGTCCAGCCGATCCCCAAGAAGGGGGATCGCTCGGACCCAGCCAACTATCGACCCATAGCCGTCACCTCAGTGCTGTGCAAGGTGTTCGAGCACATAATTAACACAGCTCATGCGCCACTTAGAGGATCACTCCTTGCTTAGTGACCGGCAATACGGTTTCAGACCGAAACGGTCAACGGGTGATCTTCTGGCGTACATGACCCACCTTTGGGGTGAGGCTATGGAGAAGCACGGTGAGTCACTGGCAATTAGTCTTGACATCGCCAAAGCTTTCGATAGGGTATGGCACAAATCGCTTCTTTCCAAGCAGACTGTGTAACTGGGTTGCAAGCTTCCTGCAGGGGCGCCGTATTCGCGTCCTTTGTGATGGACGAGCTTCGGAGTTCTTGCAGGTAAATGCTGGCGTGCCGCAGGGTTCCGTCTTATCTCCCACTCTCTTTCTTCTGCATATCAATGACATGCTCTGTAACGGAAACATTCACTGCTATGCAGACGACAGCACCTTACACGGGAGTTATTACGCACATCCTGCGGCCAAGCAGTCTGATATCGCGGAAAAAAGGCAGCTTCTTGTCACTGACCTGGACCGGATCCTGGACCACATTTCTCAATGGGGCGCTAGGAACCTGGTCGAGTTCAATGCCAAGAAGACCCAGGCATGTGCGTTTACAGCAAAGGTATCTCCTTTCCTTCCCCTTCCCACTCTTCAGAGCACACCACTGCCACTGCAGGATCACCTCACTATCCTCGGTATGGATGTTCGCTGCAAACTGAATAACAAAAACTATATCGAGAGTATCATCAAATCAGCCTCGCGTAAACTCGGAGTCCTGAACAGAGTGAGACGTTTTTTCACGCCGGAGCAGCGGTGTCTTCTATATAAGACCCAAATTCGTTCATGCGTGGAATACTGCTCACATCTCTGGGACGGCTCCGCAAAGTACTTATTAGATGCTCTCGACAGGTTGCAGCGACGTGCGGTCCGCATTATTGGGGATCCTGAGGTCACGAACACCCTCGAGCCTTTGCAGATGCGTAGAGATGTTGCGTCTTTGGCAGTTTTCTACCGTCTCTACCATGGTGAATGTTCTGACGAGCTCTTCCAATTAGTCCCACCCTCCCCTTTCCTTCACAGGACGACACGTGCAGGGCTAAGATGTCATCCATTTACGGTGCAGAGTATACCTGCTAGAACCAAGCGTTTCAGTGATTCATTCCTATGCCGCACCACTAAGGCCTGGAATTCCCTGCCAGTTCACGTGTTTCCTTCTTCCTACAGTCCTGGGTCCTTTAAGCGGGGCGTGAAAAGGCATCTAATGAGGCCGTCAAGCTGAGTGCCACCACTGTTAACATGGTAAATGTTTACGATGGTGACCCTCTTTCCGAGACTTTGCCTTTAGCTTAACATCAGGCGAGGTGAAGTCAAATTGACGTGTCCTGTATAAAAAAAAAAAAAAATTCTTTTCTGCCTCTTAGAAAGTTTTTTATATCGGGATTATTTTTATGAGCAGAATGAAGCCGAACAGTGGTATATTTGTCAATTATTTATATTCTTCCTCAGCAATGTTCGACCTTATTTTGAAGTATATCTCTCAGTGGCTTCAAAGTGATTGCTACAAATTCTGCTGCTTTTTGAAGGTGTCCAGTCAAACTCATTTCGTTGTTCCCTAACAATTGCAATCCACTCTTGAAGTCGAACTTCATTAGTCGGACACCTTGAAAAAAAAAGTTAGGTTATTACAATTATTTAAAGGATAATAAATAAATAAAACAAAAATTTTGTCACTGAATTTAAAATAACAAATACAACTGAACAACATGTCAATTATTACTTTAGTACCTAGGCAGTAAAGTGAAAATTACCCTATGTCGCATCTGTACTGATAATCTATGCAAGCAGTGTTGTTGTGTCCTTGTCGTACTTATATCAAAAAGTGTTTCTGTCTTTTTTCTCTGCCGCCATTATTTTAAAAATATTATTAAACCAATTTTAATGAAATACACTGATAAATCGGTAATATTGTATGTACTTACATGTGATAGGAGATCCCTCGTGTTTTATTAATTTAATATCGTAATTTGTACACTTTTTAAGAAACACGATGGCATTTTTGTTGCAATTTTACTATGCGCTTACATACGTGACAACTCGGCGTTTGCCAGACATATACTAAATGCGATACGTCCCAATTGGGACGTTTTCGCGTCTTCACCAGGCGCACTTTAATAACATATCTGCCTCTTTTTTATATGTAATATCATTGAGTCTAACGTAAAATAATTACTCAAAGTTATACTTATTTAGAGTTGTGGTATCAAGTTACTTAATCTATATCACAGAATAGATTTATAGTACTTATAATTTAGATTAGGTACTCTTGCGACATTTAAAAAATAGCAAGTTATTTATTCATAGGCAACAGTTGGTCAATTTAGATGACCAGATAAATATCAGATCTTTCTGTTGATACTGCTATTACATTTCAATAGGCCTTTGCAATACTGCAATATTCTCTATAATAATAACAATTATCACAATGTGATCCCTGTTCAATCAGTTGGCCAGGTTACAAAGATCACTAAGGTTACGAAGGCTACAGAAGGTTACAAAAGGTAACCATTGTAGGTTACAGATTTCTGCAGAAGTGGCCTTCAATATTTTTAAAGTTTCTCTTGTTACTCTGTGTCTCTCAGAGTAACATGAGAAACTTTAAAAATGTGCAAAAGTGCAAACAAGTCCTGTGGCATGCCTCAGCTAGTTTTCTTCATTTTTATATTATAATAATAATAAAATAATAAAAATCTTTTATTTAAGACAACAGAGGCCCACATCTTGTTAGTTTATTCTTATCATCTATGTTAGTAATATAATGTACATATTATAATGGTTTCACGTGTTACCTTTGATAGATTCATCACGCCACATGTAGCTTGATGAATCTACCAAAGGCAGGCCCATCCATACTCTCCGCGAACACTCCCAGAATACCGTTGGTGCCCCCCCTAACCCTACGCAGCAACGAGGCTACCTTCAAGCGCATCAAAGCGTGAAAGTCATCTGTATGCGCATCTGCGAACATCCCCGACGCACTGCAGTACGGTGGGAGCCTCAACAACATCCTGAAAGTGTTATTATACTGTACACGCAGCGCATTGACTGCCCTTTGAGTATGATGGAACCAGAGGCTGCTGGTGTAGAATGTCTGGCAGTAGGTAAGCCTTGAACAGTGTAATTTTAACTGGTACAGTGCAACCAGCAAACTTCCGAGCAACCATGTTTCCCCGCACAGCCAACGCCCTGCGTTCCCTTTCCAAGTCTAAATCATCTCTTAGATCCTCGGTAACAATATGCCCCAGGTATTTAATATATTGTTTGAAGTCATTACCTTATGAGGAATTGGTATATAATAAAAATAAGCCATTAACACAATTGACTCCAGAAAAATGGAGTAAATACCACTTATCCAGAATTAAACCAGCATAACAATGTGCGGGTCGTAGAACTCTCCCTCCCAAACTAGGCAGAAATTCTGTCTGTATCTTGGGAAAGAGTGTCCCGTTCTGCTTTCTAACTTTAATGGTTACGTTTGGTTCACTCTTTCAGTGGGCAACAGAGTGCTCAAATATCAAGGTAGATAGCTATCATGCGAACAGTTAAATAACATCGGGAGAAGATATAAAAGAGACAAAACAAAAAAAAAACATGTAGGTAATTTTAAAGGAAGAGTTGTCGCTAAGTAACGAATGTATGTGTGCGTGTGTGTGTGTGTTAGTGTGTGTGTGTGTGTGTGTGTGTGTGTGTGTGTGTGTGTGTGTGTGTGTGTGTAGTGTGTAAAGTCTGTAATGGTATGGTCTCAATGTGACAATTGGCGCGGTGTCGTGAACGAGCGTGAGTGTGATCATCATCATCATCATTCATCACCATTGTATCTGTGTACGCGGTGTCGTGGGCAACCCATGTCATTAGTTAAGCTTAATTTGCTTATTCTTGCTTCTTTTGGTTTTATGGCTTTCATGAAAATGACTACCGATGATCTTCCACCCATTGATAGAGGCCAATGTCCAGCAGTGGACTGCGATGGTCTAATTGATTGAAGCCATAAAAATATAGGTGTTATTTTTTCATTATGTTGGTGGTTTTAGTAGGTTCGATTACCAGATGCGTCAAGCGAGTTTTCGAAAATCTATGAATGCAGGTTTGTTTTTATTTAAATAAAGGAATGTTTCCTTTGAGTAAAATTCGCTTCTTCTTCTTCCTCTTAGCGTTAATCCCAGTCCATCCGAAGCTTTCAGCTTGGAATCTGTGGTCCGCTTTACCAGTCTAAATGCGGATTTTGGCTGGAATTCGATATTTTTTGTGGAGTGTCTGCCATATGACCTTCACAATCCAAATGCAATATCGAAGCATTGCGGTTTGACCAGTTGTTGAACTTTTGAGAGCTCCAACTACCTGTAACGATTGTCATAGATGTTCGTATGGCATCCGGGACCGACGGCTTAACGTGCTGCGGACAGCACGTGCCTGTAGTAGTGTGCCTCGGAAGGCACAACCAGACCAATGCAAATACACATATTCATGCATACAAATATTTGCACTGAGTGGGGATTGAACTCGTGCCTCCTGCGTAGCGGCCGCGTTCACTACCACTACGCCATGGAGGCTACTGAGTGAAATCGCTATCTCCACCTCCACCTTGAACCCACACCATATCTTCTGTTTAAGTTTCTATATTTCCACGTATTAAGGTAAGAAAAAATGAGGCAAACATATGTTAATTAAGTCTAAAGCCTTAGCATAAAAACTATATTTCCGAAGATGTGGAAGACGGGGAAACTGGTCCTCATCCGCAAGGACGGACGCCCGGCGGACGAGCCGTCCGGGTACCGGCCCATAGTGTTGCTCGACGAGGTGGGCAAGCTCTTCGAAAGAGTGATTGCCAAGCGCCTCGTCGAGCACCTCTCTAGAGTGGGGCCGGACCTAGCGGACACCAGTACGGCTTCCGCCGGTGGCGTTCCTCTGTGGATGCCATCATGCGCGTGAGGACTCTGGCGGAGGATGCGGTTGCCCGGGGCGAGGTGATGTAGGCGGTGTCCTTGGACATCTCCAACGCGTTCAACACCTTGCCCTGGAGTTGCATCAGGGAGGCGCTCGTGTACCACGATGTGCCTCTCTACCTCCGCCGCATAGTCGGGGCGTACCTGACGGAGAGGGCCGTCATCTACCCAAGTGCGACTGGCGTCGGTAGGCGTGAGATGTCGTGCGGTGTCCCTCAGGGATCGGTCCTGGGGCCGCTCCTGTGGAACATCGGATACGACTGGGTGCTTCGCGGTGAGCTCGCGTTCGGGGCCACCGTCACGTGCTACGCGGACGACACGCTAGTGACGGTGAGTGGCGCTACACACCGCGAGGCGACCCAGAGGGCCACGACCGCTGTTGCTCAAGTCGTGGATCGGATCCGGCGGCTGGGTCTCGAGGTGGCTCTGCACAAATCCGAGGCCTTGTTCTTTCATGGTCCTCGGCGCAGGCCACCCCCGGGATCCAGCTTGACAGTAGGAGGTACTCCCATCGACATCAAGCCCCGGTTGAAATACCTGGGGCTCGTACTCGACGGTCGGTGGGACTTCGGAGAGCACTTCCGAAGTCTGCACCCCAAACTGTTGGTGTCAGCTAACGCGCTGATGCGGCTGCTACCCAACTTGAGGGGCCCAGAGGACTCCTGCAGGAGACTCTACGCGGGTGTCGTGCGGTCCATGGCCCTGTACGGGTGCCCCGTGTGGGCGGACGCCCTGCAGGCCAGGTTCGTGCAACTGTTGCATGCGCCGCAGCAGACGATGGCCTGCAGGGCCATTAGGGGGTACCGCACGATATCTGTCTCCTGAAAGCGAGATCCCTTGCGGCACTGTATCGGTTCCGTAAGGAGGCGCGGGAGCGGGGATACGATCCCGAGCCCGAAGACATTCGGGCCGAGAGGTCCCGGCTCCACGGGATCATGGTGGCGGAGTGGGAGCGACGACTTGAGCAACGACGCGCAGGGCATGCCGTCATAGAGGCGGTAAGGCCCATCATGAGGGAATGGCTCGAGAGGCCACATGGCGCCTCCCCATTCCGGGGGCGAGTTGGGGACACCGTTGTCCCCCCTCCTGAGGAGGGCCAGACCGTAGGGGATGGCCCTGGGTCAGCCGGGGTGCGAGGGATATGTCTATGACAACTTCACCTCCGGCCTAGCACCAAGACCCACAGTCGGCGTGCGGTTTTAGTCGGTTCGAGTCCGACATAACCTCCCCTTCCAGCTCCGGCAGGAGGGGTATCCGAGGGGATTTCCGCAAGAAAAAAAATAAAATAAAATAAAGCATAAAAACTATAGATTTAAAGTTTACTCAACGATCTGCCTTGTTCACATAAACTAGATAGGTAAGTAATATATAGTATTCAAAAATAAATTTATTCATCAGTAGAAGTGACAGAGTTAGAAGTCATAGTCAAATCTAACATTCACACGCACTTTATAGCGCCTAACGTTATCAGAAAGCACACGATTTTATTTATTTAGGTAGCAACGGATAATATTATCGGTTGGCCCTAAACTTCTGAATATACTAAATGGAAACGGATCACGGTATGGGATGCTTCGAGTTGTCATGATCAGTTTCAAAACAATAAAATCGCGTGATTCGGTTCTACAAACCAGAATTTGCGATTTGTTTAGAGATGTCCCATAAGTACTACGTTTGGTCTTTCTCTGTTGCTCCACCACCATCAAATATGCTCGAAATATGTGATAGCATGTCTATGACTACACCTAGCCTGTACAAAAAACTGTTACGGAGGGAGGTACCTAGCTAACCTAAGGGGGTAGTACAGATTACAATCAGTATTTAACCTTGAGCGCTACCGCAGGGAAAGACCTTGTGCCATTGTTATAATTAAAGTAAATTCGTCAACTAATATAATTGCTGTTTCGTGTTCACCAGTGATATTTTTACGATTTACTTTATTGTTGTTTATGTAACTATGAATTTGCGTTATTCTCACTTTTATGGAGGTCACGGTGGAGTTAGGTTAGAAATAGAAAACCAGTTATAGTTTACCCGGTTAACTTTTTTTGTCTTTTTTTGTTTACACTCTTATAAAAAATGCTTTCATTCTGATAGCCTACCTGCACTCTAGTGATTCATTAAAAAAATTACAGGCACATTTATTATATATGTAGTTTTTTGCATTTTCAGGTATAATTGTATATACGTGTTGTGGTTAAGATGTCGGTTGCCATCTTCCATTGCCATCATTGTCATCTTCTACAGAATAAATTGCGATTAAACTGTCGAGTTCACCTTGCTGTGAGAAATATTTTGAATTCACCTACAATATTTGTAGCGGTGGTTAGTCTAGTAGCTAAAGTGATCAAGGCGAGCAATTGCATTTTCCAATTATGGATAGTAATGTATGAGACCACCAAAGCCTTTGTGGTCATGTGGTCAAACCAACCATAACTGCATGCCGGCACATCCACTAATCGCCAGGTTTTGGAATTACCTTTAATCTCAAAGCTGGAAGGTTAGACCGAAGTCGTTCGCATAAAAGCGAAGGAGGGGCAAAGGAGGAGAAGGAACCTCGAATGCAACTAGGAACAGTACTAAAATAATGATCAATATTCATCAGTAATTTGTATTTTTAAGACACACTTAAGGTGTCTTCACATTCTGGGCTCTCTACAATAATAACGGGTTAGGTTAGAAGTTAGTATGCAACAAGTGGTCAAAGATAATATAATTAATAATAAAGATAATAATTTATTAGCTGTTGCCCGCGGCTTCGCCCGCGTGGATGTCACATATCACTAAATTAAGATGTAAGCTATTCTATTTTTCAAGTTGGATCAAATTGCACACGGTGTGCAAATTTGATTAAAATCGCTTTAGTAGTTTAGGAGTCCATCGCGAACAAACAACGCGATACGTAACTTATATATTTTAAGATTTGCATTTTGACAGGCAAAATATAATAGATCATCATGATAAAAATATTATATGAATATTGAAACAATGTTATTGGAATTATTACGGGCTTGAGATAATTAATTAATTTTCAAATGATTTTTATACTTACTGTAAGAAGAACAGCCTTCCTAAATTCTTGAAGTGTTTGTGCTTCTGTTTTTCTTTGTAAGTAACTGTCAACACTACTAAACCACTATCATGTTTCAGCGGTAAATAACCTGAAAGTTACATAATTACAATCCGAGTTCAGAATATTACGAGTACAATGCAGGTTCTGCAAAAGAATTAATACTATAATACAGGAGATTTGCTATACATTTTCCTGTCAATTTTAGAAAGAAAATATCTGTCGTATAATAATACAACAGGATAACGAATGGTCACAGAACGAACATATATCAATGCCAACAAAAATGTTGACGTAAGAACATTTCAATTTTAAAATGTTATGCTTCTAAAATTCTATTATCACCACGTCAAACGCGTCAGACTCGGTGACTGAGGAGAACTGTAGTGAAGTCACGCTTATCAACTCAACTGTAAAGATCAAAAAATGAACTCGTTAAAATTGTTTGAAGCTACTTCCTATTTACATCACAATCATTTCAAGTGTGATGCTTAGCAGACTTTGACAGATAGAATCTATCCGTGTAGTGAGTGCTACTGGCTGGCTGGACTACAATAATTATGGGGAAAATAAGATCAAGCATGGGTTCTAAAATGTGCCCCAAAGTCAGGTATGGATATTAATTTTTACGTACGACTGATGCAAGGAACATAAAAAAATAAGTTTTATGAAAAATATTGTTAATACTTTTTAATGACTACGTGTATTAACCGATCCTTTAGACTTTACTTCGCCAAATATTCAGCTATCGCTACTATTTGGTAGGTACTTACAACACAGAGAAAGCTGGCTACCAAATAATTCTATTATTTAAAAGCCAGGTATGTTTTTACTGCAAGTAAGCTAAATTGTCTGAAAAATTGTTCAAGTTTTTTGAGTTTAAAGCTAACAAAAATATTGTTATTCGAGGTAGAGTAAAATGTTATGAAAAAATGAAATACCAAAAAGTGTTCCTTTGATATAAAATGAAATCGCGTCCGGTTCCGATAAAAATGAATGCAACCAATTAAAAATACGAAAATGTTCATGTACCTACGTGTGCATCTAGGGATTTATTTTAGAGCAATTATTTTTATTACGCGCGATTGTTAATTTATTAATATCTAGAGGCAAGTAGGTACACAGTCCACTGGTTTGGTATTTAGATGTTTCTAAAATCTACTGAAGGTACGAGACTGGGGGTAAAGCCTCTGTAAACGAAATAAATACACAATTACGTCATTCTCATTTACACAATCTTGCCAGCTATTATCTCATCAGGTACACCTCTTCTTGCAGCGACAACTCTGCAATTTATCCAGCTTTTCTAGAAAGATGAAATGTAATAATTATAAGACATTAAAATCTTCAAAATCTCGTATTTTAAGAACTATACATTAAAACTAAGTGCTGCTTTCAATTTTTTAAGTAATATAAAAAACTAAAGCGATCGTACATCAAATTTTCAAGAAACTTCGTCCTTTGCCAAGAGTGTTTAACAGTGTAAATTTATTTCAATTCCACTTGAAATGGATAGGATTCCTCATTGCGCTCATTTGTCAATAGAAACCCAAACAAGGTATTAAGAATACTATAGTTATTACAATAAGCTTGGTGGTAGTACCTGATGTTTTAGTTTCTTCTTCTTTTTAACACGCTTTTATTAGCTTTACTTGTAACTAATGTATAAACTCAAAGAAATCTTGGAATCTTAATTTGACCCACTTCCCGGTCTTCGATTAGGATGAAATTTTGCGCACGTACTGAGTTTTGATGACAATACATGACTAGCTAAGAAACGTCATTACAAATCCAATATGGCGGCCTCCCCAAGATGGTGGGCTGGCTGTTTGAAATCCACCCCCATGATGTGAGCATCAAATGAGAGGGTTTGCTGTCAGGAATACGAAAAAAAATAGTCACGTGACTTAAATCTTTGTAATTTTTAGAGCGTGTTAAAAGCGTGTTTTTTAGTTTTTAAACTATTTATATTATTTTTATTTTATTGAAATGGCGCCGTGCATTGGTTCTATGGGTACCGATGATTCTGCCAACCTCAAGGTGGAGATTAGGTTTAATCGTTTATAGAGATTTTTTTGTTTATAGCCAGAAGTTTTCTTTTAAAATGACACTTGAAGACGATGACGTCAATTTTAGTGTTTTAGTCACTGACTACCAGGTTAAAGTAAAATAACATTCACAAGCCTGAGAACGCGTTTTCATTTTCAGCTAAGTGATATTTTATACCGTATATTATTATTAATTTCTTATTATTAATTATTACATATAATAATAATATTCTACACAAATTCAGCGTTATTCTAATAGGATAACTAATTTTAAATTACATATTTTCATTTTCTATTCACTTATACATTTAATAAAATTATGACATTATTTATATATTACAGTATATATATTTTTACATTACTATGATGACAAAGGTTATTAAAAACATAAGAAATAGGTAGGTAACTTATACATCTAAAAGAACAAGGCTGCGCGAGCACCGCGCAGCCGTTAAGCTGTGATGTGGACGCACAGCTCCATTATCACGCGCAAGCACCTGTGCTATACGGGATGCTCCAGTTCATGCTGTCGAATGTAATATTTTTTTAATGTAGTTTTAATATTACATGCTGTTATTTTCTTTTTTATTTCCTGTGGTAGTTTGTTTATAAGATTGGGTAATTTACCTGATTGAATTTCTATACGTGGATGTTGTAAGAAATTGATTGGATATACTTGGGCTTCTTGTAACTATGGCAGAGTTATTTGTTTTGGGAATCTGTATTTCCTTTCTAAAGTATTATTCCATCAGAAGACTAAATTCTACTCTTTGGTGCTCAAAAAGTCCTAGTAGATTATCTTTATAATTTACTTTAGTTCTGAGAGGCACTATCACTTTGAGTAACCTATAAGTTAAAAATTTGATCTACAAGACCTTTGTATGTACGTCCATAACTACTCAGTCCATATGAAACAATACTTTGCACCAATGCTTTGTCAATAATACGCCAAAAGGAATTTTAAACTTAAAAATTCTTTATCAATTTGCTCATTCGCAATAGGTCCCAATTAGTGGCCATTAGACAGGTGTCATCGGCGAATTGAAAAATAGCGCTGTGCTTAATCACATTCTTGAAGTCAGTCACATAGGCTAAGTAGTGCAAAGGGCCGAGAACTGATCCCTGAGCTGTACCTTTAGTGACATCGACACTGTCACTGACCGTTATTCCGATTCTTACTTGATAACGGCGGTCGTAGAGGTAATTTTTACACCATTTAAGTAAGGGGCCACGAACACTACTGATGTTTAGCCACTGTACCAATCATGTCTTAGCGTATCGAACGCTTTGCTATAGTCGATAATGACTAGGAGTACATGTTTTTTGTCATTCAGACAACTATTGACCATATTTTTGAAACGAGCCGACAAAAGCTTTGTGCTTTTTTGGTTGGAATCCATGCTGTTGTGGACTAAGGGCTTTGTATGACCTCACGTACATATTTCTCGACTATTTTAGTATTGCGTTTATAATAATATATATATACACAAACGACATCGATGAAATTAGAAATACGTCCAGTCATACTATATATCAACTACCACAGGTTTTTGAAATCTGTCCTATATTTACTTATTTCTGATTTATAATATTTATTCCTTTTGTAGTGTATTATTTTGTTTGTCCTAGTCCTGTTATATTTTAATTTGGTCTTCTTGTTACTAGTATCTAATCTAATTTAGTCCATTGACTGTACAGTTCGTCCCTCTACTGGCACAAATTTCTGACGGTTGTGTCCACCCTAGGATAAAAATCCCTTTTCGATACACTTAGCTTTTGTTTGAATAGTGAATTCTAATTCTTATAACAAATGTTACATTGTTCTTCAATATAGGAATAAATTTCCTCTAGGCACATCTTATTTTGAATCGGAATCTAATCTATTTTCATACAACAACATAATATCGGTGAATCATACCTATACCGCATCATTAAGAACTGGAACTCCCTACCAGCTCACGTGTTTCCTTCTTCATACAGTCCCGGGTCCTGAATGGGGCATTTGATGAGGCCGTCAATCGGAGTACCACCAATATTAACAAGTGTTTATAATGGTGACCTGTTTTCCGAGACTTTGCGTTTAGCTTACCATCAGGTGAGGTGAAGACAAATTGACGTGTCCTTCTATAAAAAATAAAAATAAAATAAAGAAATGATTTAAACGGTAACTACTGCAAATCACGTAATGAATTACGATGATCGCCTTTACAGTATTGCGGTGCACCAGCAATAGCTGTTTCGCAATTTATTAAGATTTGTAATAAAGCAAAATAACGACAATTTGACTGTCGACTTTTAAAATCCAAGTTCATCACTAACTTGTCTTATCATCATCTTGGCATTATTTCTCATTGTACCCGAGGCTGTCAAATCGAAACCCGACGCCGCTCAATCATTTTTTTTTCATTTGGCTTAGTATTTTATGGGAGCCACTGCCGTCTTAACTGACTGTACACAAATCTTATTACTTTCAATGCGGTTCGAAGGTTCTTTTGTGAAATTAACTTTTAAATACCTACCATATTACCGGCAGTAAACTAACTTATAAAACGATTCTGCTTGCTTATTGGTGGAAACAATATTGAGCGCAGGTGTATTATAAAATTGGATAGGAATTTAGTAGTTAATAATTCGGATAGTTGAATGCAAGCTAGTTAATTATGTTCACATTTTAGCACTACAATTTTGATGAAGTAAATTAGAATTGCATATTAGTGGACACAACAGTCTAATTAAGAGCGTTAATTACCAAAATTTAAGCTGTTATTGGTAGGATATTAGGTGCTAATATATAAAATAGAGATGAATCTCTTTGGAGGTGTATCAATACTATACAATATAAATACTCGAAATAATACTCATTACTAGAAAATATAATATCTATATATAACTATATTATATAAATGAATACCTATTTCAATAGGTCGCGAGATGACGCGTGAATGCCTGGACTAATACCGCCCATTATTTTTTTCTTGGTGTGTTCGTTATTGTCAGTAGAAGGTTCTTATGAGAAAAAAAAAAATGCGCGAAAACCATAATATACTTTTTATTAGTTTATCATTCTAATAATTCTTTATGATATGTACTTTTTACGTAATCTGACGTTTGTAATAAAATAAAATGTACAGTCCCACCAACTTATCTGTGAAATGCCAAAAGTAGGAACTACGGCCGCCATGTTGAAATGTCATTCGATTGTCAGTATCTACTACATTCGGGTTCTCTGTGATTTCTGTTGCTAAATTGCTATATTTACAACGTTAATTATGCCGAAAGCGATTAAAAGTGATGCTCGAAGCATTATTCTAAAGGTTAAATCCTTTTTTGAAGAAGAAGCTCGGGCGGAGGCTCCGATTATACCATTTAATCAAATTTACAAACAAATTTCGGCAGCTACAGGTTAGTGTTCCCAACTTTCTTTTTGTAAATTTCCCGATATTTATGAATTTGATTGATGTAAGAGTCAACTAACCCGCAACAAGAAATAGGTACATATCTACTGAAATTTACTTTTAATATTGCCACTATTCATTCGTACTTACATAGCAAACATTGTGTGTGTGACGTAAAGGGGTTGATGATGATAATGTGTTATTTATTTCAGGTGTGAGTCAAGGTCTCATATCTAAAATAGTAAAAGGAGGGCATGTAGCAGAAGGGACTGGTACAAAAATTCGGACCCCAGGCAAGGAGAGGCAGCGTAAAACGGGATTTATACATGTTGATGATTTTGACATGGGAGTTATTCGAAGAAAAGTACATGAGTTTTATTCCAATAAAAAAGAGCTACCAACTATCAAGAAGCTTCTAGGGGTCTTAAAGACAGAAATTAATTACACAGGACAAAGAGAAAGTCTTCGAAAACTGCTTCACAAGATGGGTTTTCGTTTTAAAAAGTCTCAGAGTAACCGTAAGTTACTAATGAAGCGTAATGAAGTATCAGCTTGGAGAGCAAAGTACTTGCAAGCAGTGGAAAAAAATAATAAAGGTCCACAACCTCAGCCGCTAATTTATTTAGACGAGACATATTATATTCACTCATCGCATAGGTACATCAAATGTTGGCAAGGAGAGGGTGTAGACGGAGTATTAGAGCCTGTATCAAAAGGACAAAGGTATATTATTGTACACGCAGGAGGGGACACTGGATTTGTTAATAATGCACTTCTCGTTTTCAAGTCTAATACTAAAAGTGGTGATTATCACGATGAAATGAACAGTACTAACTTTAAAAAGTGGGTTATTGAAAAACTGGTGCCTAACTTACAGCAGCCATCAATAATTGTAATGGATAATGCTCCCTATCACCGTGTTTGCATAAATAAGGCTCCAAATACGAATTCTTTAAAAAGAGATATGCAACTATGGTTGACACAAAATAATTTTGACTTTGGAGAAGAGTTCACAAAACCTCAGCTGTTAGAAATAATAAAAAGAAACAAGCCTGAACCTGAATATGAAATTGAAAAAATATTAGAACAAAATGGACACAAATGCTTCAAAAACCTCCCTATCACTGTGATCTTAACCCCATTGAATTCATTTGGAGCACAATGAAAAGAAAAGTAGCTGAAGTAAATATTGACCATAAAAATGCTGAGATTCCCCGCCTGGTTCAAGAAGCCTTTGAAACCATTACAGTTAATGAGTGGGCACAGCATTGCAAACATGTTCACAAGTTAGAAGAAGAATATTTGAAACAAGATTCGTATTTGGATAAGCCTTTTATAATAGAAGTAAGAAGTGACACAGAAACAGAAAGTGATAGTGATGATGATGATGGTTGCATGGAAATAGGAGGTATATTTCCTCACAGCCTGGATGAAGTTGGGCGTGCAGACAACCTGCATAAAGACCATAATTATTGTAAACCTGGTTTCAATAAATGAATTATTCTAAAACTCATGTTTTATTATAGGTATCCAATTGCTAGGTCAGCTCCTGTATCTATCATGTAGATATAAAACTAGCCGACCGCCAGCGACCTCGTCCACTGACAACTTTGTCTGCCCTATCCCGTCGCTGCTATTGGTCGCAGCGTGATGTTATATAGCCTACAGCCTTCCTCTAAAAATGGACTGTCCAACAGCAGCTAACATGAATTTTAGATTACAGTTACAGGTTATCTACCCCTAATCAATTCATCTTTGCCATTTTTTCGAATATTTTTTACACACTTAATGAATGTATTAATGTATAGACATAGATAATAAAGTACTAATTATATAGATTACCTTAATAACGTATCTAATTTATTACTACGCTGAATACTAGGCAAATATGCCCAATTCTGGTAAATCTATATTAACTTGCAACACTATGTCGATGGTGTCGCCGCCACTCAGTTCACAGATAAGTTGGTGGGACTGTACGTCCGTAATCTGAAGTTTATAGAATTAATAGAATGCATGCTGCATATTTAGTCAGAGAATGATTAGCAGATATTCCTCTGAATTTTCGTGACAGAATGCCATTTTTTCGCGTAAAACAAACGATGGAAGGCATATGCAGGATTGCTTGGGCAGCGAAAATCTTTGTGGTAGCAATTTTTTTTAAATTTATGTATGTCGAAAAATTTATGGTTCATGGTAGTATGAACGGCCTTGAGCGACAGCGAAACATTGATTCTAATTTCTAAGATGAAACACAGTTTTCCGGGTCAGCTAGTATATACAGGATTAGCTTTCGCCTACGTGGATGTCGGTTATCGCGACAGAACATTTCTCAAAAGACGTAGGTGTATGAATTTTCATGCTTCTAACTTTGAAAATGACGAATTTTCCATACAAACGTTTATCATATATTTTTTCCTCTTAGAAGTTAAATTTTTAAAAAAACCTGATATACGTGTTCATTTATTTCTTAAAAGGCACAGGTTTATGAAATTTAATGCATCTAGCCCTGAAAATGTCGGACTTTCATACAAACTTCCTTCCCTTATTTTACCCCTTTAGTAGCAGAATATTCGATAATCCTTTCTATCTTTTACATATTCCAAATTTCAAGTTTGTAGGTCCAGCGGTTTAGGCTCTGCATTGATGAATCAGTCAGTCAGTCAGTCAGTCAGTCGGGACAAATTTTTATTATGTATAGATAGATGGCGTATTTTCATGTCTCCTGAACGGGAAGTACTCGAAATACTGGATATAGCGAATTTCACTCAAAGGAAACATTCCTTTATTTTTAAAATGAAACAAAGCTGCTGTTCATAGATTTTCGAAAACTCGTTTCACACATGTCATCTGGTAACCGACTAAAACCCGAAAAAATAGCAGTCTGTATTTTATGGCTTCAATCGATAGTGAGAATCATTAGAATCAAATCTCTCTAACAAACATGGTCTAAAATAAATGAAAGGACATCAAGGCTGCAGGGGGCATGGAAATCTTTCATCCTGGATATAAATTGACGTGTCCTATATATTATATGTATATACAGGGTGTATTTTTGAAACGGGGCAGTAAGGGCAAGTACCTTAACCGTTGCAGTTACAGCAAAAGGTTCTTAAAAGACCTTCCCTAACTTTTTGGGACATTTTGAACTTCATTCACAGATTTTGTAAAAAACTTACAGTTAGCAAAAAAAATGCAAAAAGTTCAAAATTATTTTTTTTATGCCAATCGATTCTATTTCATGTGGGGATCAAAAAACTCTATGGGACCAATTTAGCTTTCAGTACTAGAAAACGTCAATTTTCCCTTACTTCGCCTGATGGTAAGCTAAAGGCTAAATTTCGGAAAGAGAGGATTAGTAGCACTCGGCTTGACGGCCTCATCAGATGTTTTTTCACGCCCCAATTAATAGAGCCAGGACTTTAGGAAGAAGGAAACACGTGAGCTGGCAGGGAATTCCAGGTCTGAATGGTGCGGCTTAGAAATGAGTCACCAAACTGCTTAGTTCTTGATAGAATTCAAGAACTAAGCGGTTCGGTATTCTGTAACGTTTGCAGGTGAGATCTAAGCCCTACACGTGATGAACTGTGTAGGAAAGGAGAGGGTGGGACTAATTGGAAGAACTCATCAGCACATTCATATTAAATTTAATATTACCTTTTGGTTGCGGCTCCACCCGCATGGATGTCGGTAATCGTGACCAAACATAGCCTATGTGTTAAAACAGAGTGTCAGCTGACTCCATACCAAATTTTATTAAAATAGCTCCTGCCGTTTAGACACGAAAGAGTAACAATCATTTATTTATTTCTATTTTATTTATTTATGCAGACCTTACACTATCATTACAGGTCAATGTCACTTAATGCGATAGCGTAGCTAAACTATTTCTAATACCTATATAAAATTAACATAAAACAACAAGCATAACAGATACAGAAAAACAAATGGTAAATTACTAACAAAAATTATAGAATTTTAACCTTTATAGGCAATTATATACAAAAGAACCTTTGCGAATTCACTCCTATTGCACGAGAAGATATCGATCTGCTGGTGAACCTCATTTACTTACAAACTCACATACTTACAAACTCGCGTTTAGAATATTAGTAAGATTATACTTTTCGATATTTTTTACTTTGATTTTAGACATTCTATTAATAGACAAGTATAATTTCAAATAGACTCACTGAGATATATTTTTACCAAAGGAAGCGTGCGTGACGAATTTCTATCGATTGATATAAAAAAGGTGGTAACTTACCCCAAGTTGCTTGTGGTATTCTTTATTCAGATTCCCGAAGGTTACTAATTTGTTACTTTGATTTAATACAGTTAGTATATTTCTTATATATGCATAGTCGTAAATAGTTTTATGACTTAAAGCAAAGTCCCTTCTGCATTATATATAAACTAGCTGTTGCAAGCGGTTCCGCCCGCGTGGAAGTCGGTTATCATGACCAAACATAGTCTATGTGTTAATCCAAGATATCTGACTGAGAATTGGCGGTTTCGTCCCATATGTTATAACATTTTTCTACCTATATCAAATGAAATGTACTCGTATTACTTTTTTGTAAAGACATAAACCTGGATCTCGTGCAGGCTAAAAGTTATGGTGGTTTTATATATTACTACTAGCTGTCCCGGCGAACTTCGTACCGCCAATTTTTTCCCGCCCCGCGATCCGCGTCAGATCCCATGCATCTCTCATGCGTCAGGTTCCCGCTGCACCATTTAGGGGGATGAAAAATAGATGTTGGCCGATTCTCATAGATACCGGATAAGCACAAAAAATTTCATCAAAATCGGTCAAGCCGTTTCGGAGGAGTATGGCAACGAAAACTGTGACACGAGAATTTTATATATTAGACTAGCTGTCCCGGCGAACTTCGTATCGCCAATTTTTTCCTACCCTCGTGGCGTCAGATCCCGTTCCCGCTGCACCATTTAGGGGGATGAAAAATAGATAATAATTAAATGACGATTGATCATTTTTCTACCGGAAAGAAAAAATGATTAAATTACTAAAATGGCTATTAAAAAATAAGGGTTGATCGTAGAAGGGTGAAAATTGAGGATTGTATGTATTTTTGTATGTTGTATCATAAAAAAATAGAAATTAAAAATTTTGTCTAAAAAATAAAAAATAAAAATTTAGGGGTCCTAACATTTAGGGGGATGAAAAATAGATGTTGGCCGATTCTCAGACCTACTCAATATGCTCACAAAATTTCATCAAAATCGGTTAAGCCGTTTCGGAGGAGTATGGCAACAAAAACTGTGACACGAGAATTTTATATATTAGATAAAGTACTTTAATTCAAAGAGGCATCAAATATGATTATTAATAAAATTCCATTTTTAAATTTCTTGTCCCTTTTTATGCGGACAACCTCGCTGGCCAGCTGGGGTATTTATTTTGGACTCCAACCGACTTAAACCACTAAACGCCGCCGTCTCAATTTCGAGTGTAAATTAATTGGTTAAACCGCGTAGAGGCTGTAGAAGTTCTATACTAAGTACACCAACTTACTTGTGCTTCACGTAGTTACCCAATAAAGTATATTCTATGCTGGCAACAACGTTCATTCAATTATTAGCTAGCCATTTTAATTATTTTAATAAATAAATAGTGACAAAGACAACTTCATTCTTGATAAGGTATCTGATGGTTCCTTGAATAGGTAAAAGTGCTGTGTCCGTTAGCGTTGAATTAATATGTTAAGATTATATGAACTTCCTTTTCTTTAATTTACCATGTTTTTAAAGAGATGTGATCCTTATGATTTACGGTTACGCTATCGATAGTTGCCATAAAAATAAAGGATGTTATTTTTTCGGATTTTAATCGGTTCGATTACCGAGTGTGGCAAGCGAGTTTTCGAAAATTTTGAAAGCAGTTTTGTTTCTTTTGAAATTAAGGTAATGTTTCCTTTATATTCTATTTCTATTCTCTATATTCACTATCTCCAGTATATAAAATCCTTTACATACAAAAATATTTTAACTTACACCCTTATAAGTTTGAACCTGCACGAATTTTTGATAAAAAGAACTTTCATTTTTACTTTTAAATAGACTTTCACTAGTCGCAACTTGTTACAGGGGTTGGGACGCAAGTCATACAAAAGTGGAATGGGCACTTTTGTATGACTTTACTATGCCTTTCATTAAAATCCAATGACACATGAAGACATTACGGAGACTTATATCACCGTTCTTCTTTAGATAACTTATTTTAGTCCCCGTTGTCATGAAATATAATGGCGCCCTCGTACATCGTATTTTTATAAATATTACATTATTTTATGAATTTATCTCATTTTGAGTATGATAATTTAGCCTATGTGTTAATCGAGGGTCAGTCAACCAACTCCATACCAAATATTAAAATCCATTCAGTAGTTTTAACGTGAAAGATTTGTTAAACATCCATACATATCCATACTTATAAACTTTCACGTTTAGGTCCATGTTAGTTTACGGATATAACAACAATGGCTACGTGCTATTCGAAATGGATCCTGGTGGTCGTCAGGTTCAATAACATCAAGCAGAACATGAATAGTTATTTGGAGTACAGCCTCGATGACAGTACAGCCACTATTGTACTGCCAATCAATTTATTTTACACAAAGGAATACCTACTACCGGGCTTTTGTTTCATACAGCGGTCTCTTTATCGTAACTACATTAGACCGACGGTTTTACACTTATACAGAGTAGTTAATACCGTCTCTATTTGTAAAATATTATACAGCGTTCGTTGAAACCACTAGAGTAGTTTAACTTTAAATTATTAGATCTATAACTACCTAGAACCCTTCTCTATGATGTTAATCCCGATGTCCGAAATCAAAATCAAAACTAAGTCATATAAGTTAACTGGAGGTTGAAAGATAGTGAGGTGCTTTTTAAACCGATTTCTAAGTGATAGGCATAACATTTATTTTGCATTAAAATACACAGTTCTGAGAGGCTGAATTTAGTTATACTTCATATAAGTTATTATCTTATGTACCTTAATTTATATTCATGTAAACGCTGGGAGTATGGTTTTCTTAGAGAAAATTTTCAGTTCTTGTTGATACCATTAATTAATGTATTAGAAATATATAGGCCTCCGTGCCTCAGAAACTTCTGCGTAACTCATGAATAAAACATTTCACAACAAAAATAATGGAGTTCTAGGCATATTGCTTATCAAAATATTTTCTTATCTCTAACATTTAATTATAAGAGTTGTTTACTCGTTCACGAATGTGTCTCACGTTTTAGGACATGTTATTAGTTGCGTACTGAATTTCCAAGTAACTCGCTAAGCAAATGATTGGTTAGGTCAGTGAGGATAAGCCTCGCCCGAGGCAGACGCACACACCGCCTCAAACGATCGTACCAAGGTCCACTCCAATAGTTGTTGGTTTTCATTACAACATGCCCTTTTTACGTATGGAAATCCCCAGGGATAATACCCCAGCCATCCACCGGGAATGTTATGTCGAACTCAGACTGACTAAAACCACTTGCCCTCTGGGGTCCCAATTACTTGAGTGTAGGCATTTTCCTCGCACTTCAATTTATCTGGACTATCTATAGTTTTTCGCTCGGTTGTGGGAAGCTCAATGTTCCGATCGAACCCTGGAAAGGGAGCAAGGCGTCGCTATTGCGCCAGCGCGGTCTTTAGGGTGACAGTCACCCGCATCTGTGACGTGACGTGAACCTATCTTACAGATAACACGTTTCAGCGTGTCATCAATTTTATTTTCATATGCTTAATTTTACCACGATATTTTTTCGTTTTATAATAAAAGAAGCAACGAGTCGACCGTAACACAAATAAGTACTCTGCATGCTTACTAGGGTTTATCGAAACATTTGAGACATAAAAACTACACAAATTTAACATTGCATGTGTCAATAGTTAAATAATAAAATTTTGTTATTAGTTACTATTGCTATTAAGTTTAAGTGAACCTGAGGTGTTTAATGGAAAATGCTGTGTGCTATGTTTCTGTATCTATTAAATAAAGTCATGTAAGTAGAATTAGAAACAACAATACGATCTAAGTATTTAAGACTGTAAGTCATGCTACTCTGTGTGGATAAAATGTCAGTTGTGCTCTCTGTACCATTGTGTTCGGTATTGTGAGCAGTCTCAACACCTCAATGCAATTGTTGGGTCAACGTAATATTGTTGAAGTTGCAGATGTAATCATTTACACTGTAAAGTTTTGTTGTCTTATAAAAAGCACGAAAGAAAAAAGTCAGAATCAATTTATTAATTAGGGTAAATAAATGAATACAGCTGAATTGTGTAGAAATGGTAGAGTCCGCATTGTTGAAAATCCTGGTCACAAACACCCACACGCAAGATGCGTAGAGATGTTTCATCTTTGGGAGTATTTTACCATCTCTACCTTGGTGAATGTTCTGATGAGCTCTTCCAATTATTCCCCCCCCCCTCTCCTTTCGTCCACAGGACAACACGAGCAGGGTTTAGATCTGCTTAGAGGTGCAGAATATTTTATTCCATAATTAACATTTATTATAATTCTGATCTAATTTGACATTATTTTCATTTGATATTTTTCATTTGCATTTCACATTTTAATTTTTATCCGACATTATTAAATTGACATTATTTCATTTGACATTATTAATTTGACATTTATAATTATTTCAGCGTGTAACTCAAATGCAATTTTATTTTATTTTATATACATACTAAATAATTATTCTTTTATTTTATTTGTAATTAGTAGTTTTTTAGTATATAATTAAAATGTATTCTGTAAATTACCAATAAATAAATAAAGTAATAAATAATAAATAAAAAAAAATACTAAATAATTATTATATTAATCATTTAAAAAAAAATTAGGCCATGCTTATAATATTTCCCACATTTTAGGGAAAAAAATTGTTACTGGTATACTAAATTTTATTACTACCCACCTGTGAAAAATGTTAAATATCGTAGTTTTATGTAATTAGAACATGCAAAACCTTTGCTAAATGTAAATCTTTGAGAATGCCGAAAGGCGAAACCGGTCAGGTTCAATAAAATAAATACTGTGGAAAAAGTACAAGTGTTCTCAATATAACAGTATAAATAGTATGAAGACAGCAGGTACGGCTGAATTGATTGATACCTATCGTATACCTTCTAGAACCAAGCGGTTCGGTGAATCATCCCTATGCCGCACCATTAAAACCTGGAACTCCCTGCCAGCTCACGTGTTTCCTCCTTCCTCCAGTCCCGAGTCCTTTAGGCGGATCGTGAAAAGGCATCTGGTGAGGCCGTCAAGCTCAGTGCTACCATCGTTAACATGGTGCATTTTAAGGATGGTGACCCTCATTCCGAGACTTTGCCTTTAGCTTACCATCAGGCGAGGTTAAGTCAAACTGACGTGTCCTTTTATAAAAAATAAAACAATATTATTAATAGTTGAGAATATTTCACAATAATGAGAGAATGTTCATTCCCTACTCGAAACTCGGGGTCGCAAAATGCAGGGCGAATATGTGGAGCATGACTTGAAGTTGCTTTTAGAAATGGGTATTAGTAAAACTTATAGTGAACTAGCTTAGCTTAGTTAGTTAGTTGCGGAGTTTTTTGTATTATTGAAAAATGTCCTTTAAAGCTCAAAAGAGTATAACTATAACAAAATACTGAATTACTGCAAAAAAAAAAATCGTCTTGATACTTTTATTTAACAATATAAACAAATAGGTACATATTGTGTCGATGATAGGTGCTAAGTTATATACTGTGGCACAGCAAGTATACACATGTATGTTTTAATTCTTGACTTAGCCCCTTTTCCTGCCTTGTTCCTTAATATTAATAAAGCATTAGTAAAGTAATATTAATTTTAACTAAACAAATATAAATCAAATTGTAAAAGTCATCATCCAAAGCCGATTGATTCAACGATTGCAGATCAATCCGGCCACCCCACCCGAGGGAACGGATAGGAATTCAGAAATACCGTTATCTATTAAGATTCCGCAAGCGCCTCCCTGATTTACTATGCCAACTGATTTACAGGAGTATGCAGACAGAATTAATGTTGATATAACATTTATTGTGGCAAGGCCTTATTGTCGCGGCTTTCATAAGTTGATTTTTCGTAATTTGTGCTGTGACATTAAATAGGCTAATTAACACTTTCGAACACAACAATACGACAAACTACTTTTTTTCGACCTCTGACCAAATTCAATACTTTTAATGCATTTTATTTGATAAAATAATAGAAAAAATATATAAAACGTGATCACTTTTGGTTTTAAACACGCTCAACGCAGTTGTTACGTACAGTACTTAAGAGTCCGTACTACCTCAAATGACATAGAATAAACGTGTATAATATCAAAAGTTCTAAAGCATGGACTTTTTAATTCATTTGTGGTAAAGTTGAGGATATATACTAATGTTTATGTGTGGCAAAAACATGATTACGTAAAATTTTCTTGATAGAAAACCATTGCAAAGTTACCTCTAAACCGTACAAATAAAACGATATTATGGATTAATTACGCAAAATCGGATCACTAAACTTACACAATAATTGCAGTTTAGTGGTTAAGAGACATTATGTGTTTCAAATTTTACAAATATACATTGGTTTCTGCGTAACTAGCAAATATCTAAATTTTTACTCAAGCGATACCATTAAACTTAGAACCGCCCTGCCGCCCGGCCTCCTCCTCAGTGTTGCTTCGGCTATCATACGGGGAGCTTGTGTCGCACGCGCTCTGCGCAGACGATTACGATAGACGATACGAAAGTATTCAAGTACCTATCTTTTGGCAGGCGAAATGGGTAATAAAGTAAACTGAAAGAGGAAAAGTGTATGTTGGCGTAAAAAAACATTAAAACATATGTATTATGTAGGCAGCCTCTGTGGCGTGGTGGTAGTGCACGCGACTGCCACGCAAGAGGCGCGGGTTCGATTCCCGCTCAGTGCAAATATTTGTATGCATGAATATGGCTATTTGCATTGATCTGGGTGTTTCTATGTATAATATGTATGTATTGATGATGATTCCGTGATGGTGGTATCCGTGGGGATTTTTCGCACGATAAAAAAAAATGGCGTCAGTGAACGCGACTGCTACGCAGGAGGCGCGGTTTCGATCCCCGCTCAGTGCAAATATTTGTATGCATGAATATGTCTATTTGCATTGGTCTGAGTGTTTCTATGTATAATATTTATGTACATACAAAAAAGTATCTAAGTATGTTTATCCGCATTCTAGATTCCATAACACAAGCTAATTAAGCTTACCATGGGTCTAGATAGCGCTGTGTAGAATGTTGTAGAATATTTATTTATTTATTATTATAGTAAGTATCTAATCTACCTACCTAAGTAGCTTATACTGTACATAACAATTTGCAATAGGTACTATATTAGTAGAAAGTAATAAATAGGTCAGTAAAAACCTACCTATTTCAAAAATTTGGATTGAAATAGGCAAGTCTTTCAGGCAGGTCCTGCCTACTACATGTCGCTCACTGCGACGACGCGACGGACGACGCGGTTGGGCGACTCAGAGCCGAAAGTCGAAGTGTTGTAACTCCAACTTCTGTAGGTTAGGTTAGAACTGTGACCCCAACGCATGAGCCGAGCGAGCGTAGCGAGCGTGCCGCAGCAGCGGACGGCGAAGTGCCAGATCGGGTTATGATAGGAACGAGACCGTCGGGTCAGGTTAGGAAGAGGGTTACGTTCGGAACAAATTTTTGAAGTTTCTACCTAACCCGCGACCGGGTCAAGTTTTCGGGTCAGTTTCGGAATAAACGGAATATTTCTGTAAATACATGAGTACCTACCAACCCGAATGATCATAATATAAATATAGCAGTAGTTAGGTACTACTACCATACGTATTCCTATATTTATTATAGACAGTACGTAATTATGAATTTCCATTCATCTGTTTCTATTGAAGGGTCATCGCCCTCTGTGGGCTCAGCAATCTAGCCACATTACTGGCCGTCAGATTCTCTGCCCATACGGGGGCCCCGTATAGGGCCATACTTCGCACGATCCCCAGGTACAGTCTCCTGCAGGGAGCGTTGGGTCTCCTGATGTTGGGCATCAGCCGCGCGAGTGTGGCTGATGCCCCCCTCAGTTTTGGGACCAAACTTCGGAAGTGATGTCCGAAGTTCCACCGGCCATCGAGCCCCAGATACTTCATCGAGGGCTCGATGCCGATGCTGACACCCCCTATCTGTAGGCTGGATCCCGCAGGTGGCTCCATCCGAGGTCCGTGGAAGCACCGAGCCTCGGACTTGTGAAGAGCGACCTCGAAACCCAGCCGCCGTGTCTGACCCACGACTTGAGCAACCCCTGCCGTGGCCTTTAGTGCTGCGTCTCGGTGCGCTGCTCCCCGCGCCGTAATTATGGTGTCATGCGAACCGGACGTCGGAGGTCGCAGAACGACCTCCATCCTCTATGAGCGCTGGCCTGAGGGTGACCGGTGGAGCCGCCTGTCACCCTAGCAGAAGCAGGCCGCGGCGGCGGCGCAAGGTGCGCCTCCCCGTAACCGGGGCTAGATGGGGACACTGTGGTCCCCCCAACCCGAAGGAGGCCATCTCGAAAGGGATGGTCGTCCTGGGTCTGCCGGGGTGCGAGAGATATGCTTTTGGCAATCTCACCTCCGGCAACCAAGGACTTGGGACGGCGTGCGTTTTAGTTCGAGTTCGACATAACCACCTCCACCGGCTCCGTGGGGATTTATCGCACGATAAAAAAAACGAGGATGTCATCGGCGGAACACGTTACGCTGACCCCTCTGAGCAACGTACCACGCAGCACCCAATCGTAGCCGATGTTCCTCACCCTCCGTAACTACGGGCACGTCGTTCTTCACCACCTCCCCTAGGTGCCGTCTTCTTAGGGGCGGAGGCCTTGGCTTGGGACCAGTAGCACCACTGGGTGCAGCCGTCGTCGCTCAAGACGCGACGATGGGTGCCGCCAGCGGTGGGCGGTATGCCCGGTCCTCGAGGACGCCAAGGCGTCGCTCGATGACCTCCAGCAGCTGGACCACCATTGGTGTCACCTTAGATGGAGTACGGAGAGCGGGGGTTTTCACACCCCGAGCCTCCCCGGCCCCCTGGACCAGCTGCGTCAGCTGACCGATCTCCTCCCGCATCAGCCGTTGCTGCTTGTGGGAGTCAGCAATCTCCGTCTCCAGGCTCGCAACCCGAGCCCGGAGTTTCTCCTCCTCACTGGAGACGCTCCTTTCCAGGAGCTCCTCCAGCGCTTTGGCGGCACCTTTTATCGCGTCCGCCACGACCCTCTTCTTTCCCGTAATATTTTTCTGGCCTTTTGGCGGCAGAAATGCGGGAAAGAGCCGCCAGGATGTTCTGCACCGCCGGCACCTCCGTGACCTCCCTTGGTAGCGGGGACACAATCGCTGGCGGCTCTGCTACTCTCTCTTTCGCTCTGTAGAGGTCGGCTTTCGTCCTCTACCCGCGCCTAGCCGTCTAGCGTAGCCTTACTAGGAAGGTCCTACTCGCTGTTCGATGATTCAGACCCACGATGAACATGGGCGGGTGTCGCCATGGCTAGTCACCGAATGGGTGTCCATTCGATCACCAGTCACAGCTAGGGATTCCCCAGACGGAGTCCGGGTACCCTCATGGGTAGATTTATCCGTTATCGTTTCCATAACCATATTTTATTTTACGGTTAATGTCCACCGACATTGAGGTGGAAGTAGAGAGGTTGTATGTGAGGATAGGAAAGGTGGGAGTGAGTGAGTGACGCGCTAGGCACTGAGTTCCCCCCAGTGATGCATCCCATTGCCAGGCGTGGGGTTCGGGGTGATTTTTTATAGAGGTTTTCTTCCTCGCAACTCCTAAGAGCTACCATGCCCCTCTGTTGCCAGACGGCGGTACGGCTCGGCCGATCGATGGTCCCCATGGGACCGTGTATTTCACCACTGATCGCTCAGTGGCAAAGTACTCGTCGCCCTTAAAGTTCTCCGCTAGGCTTAGCAGAGCGCGTGCGGAGAACTCGAAACCGACCATAAAGGCCCCCCTCCTTGGTGGACTATTCTGCCGTATTACGGAGAAAAGGCTTAACCAACATTTTTTTCAAAATTGAGTTATATACATATTCGGAATCAGGAGAAAAAGGTGCATCTACCCAATTTTTTGTGTAATTTTATCTCTAGAATCTACGGAAATACATTAAGCCCGAAAGGCACATCTAACGGCTAAATTGTTATTGAATAAATTGAAAAGGCTTATTTGACACCGATTAAGAAGAAACAACATAAATACGTACTTATGTCTTGAAAGTGTTATAAAGAGAAGTCACAAGTGACCAGTTGTGCCTTTTCTTTAAGACGCCACTAAGGAAGCTAAGGAATGTGGGGGTGTCCTTGCGCTCATCATTGCGCCAATGTTTTCAATTCAAGGTAAACGCAAGCTGATTTATTCGTAAGCAATGTTGTTTCTTTCATTGTAAAATCTTAAATTAAGTTATGATTATGTAATCAGATGTTTTTGCTTAGATAATCATAACTTTTCAAATTCGTTCTGATAACTCAAATAGGTAAACATATAACAGTAGTATGAACAGAGGGTAGGCTAATTAACTTGCCAAAAAAATGATAATATTTTAAATCATGTCATCCAATTTTTGGAAAATGGAGTAATATTTTCAACCTACCCTCTACGCACGACGCACACCCTTGTAAAGTGCCTACCCTCGCGCGCTTACGACGTATATTATAATTAAACAGTCACTAAAGCTACAGACTCTAGTTTTTATGCCGGATATCTGAAGTTGTGTTTCTAAATCTATTTGAACGAAATGGACGAAAAGTCTTATTATATTAAAAAATTATAACTCAAAGAAATAAACAATTATTGACAATGGAGTTGTTTAGCATTTTAATTAGTTTATTTTTAAATTCATGTTTGCTTTGAATTATTCAGGTGCCGTACCTAATGGGTAAAAATGGGACTATATTACTAAGATTCGCTATCTGTCTTTCACCAGGTTTTGGTATTATTACATGAACCGTTATAGCTAGATAATTGAACTGAAACACTTCGTGCGTGAGTCCGGCCCCGTAGAATTAGATTTTGTTCCAAAATCAGAGATAATACGGTGGTTTAAAAAGTGTAACGTCAAATTTATCACTTTATTTGAAATAAAGAGTTTTGATTACCAACTTTTTGTTATTTGTTCAATGTTCATAATTAAAAAGTAAGTGAAAAAGTCAATCATTTTAAAAGTAACAATTTTATGTAAAATTTGCACTCTTTTAAACTCGAAATGAACCTATATGATTACGTTACAAAGACATAATTACATAAATTATGTGTCCTTTCATTTTAATATTGAATTGTTTTTAAAAAGAAAAGACTTATCTGGTTAGTTGTGCCTTTAAAACGATAAAAAGATATTTTATTTGAAATTATTTTGTTAAGATGAAAGGGAAAATTGGGATTATCTGTATAAAAAAATAATAAATAAATATATTCCTATACATGGTTGGATAGGTATTTCGATTGTGTACCTCAATTAATAACTTGTTTCTCCCAATAATACACAAAGGATTATTTTTGCTAAAAAAACCTTGAAAAATTTCAAACTCGATTATCTTACATTTTTGTTTTTGTTAGTTATGCCTTTTTACAATAAGGCGGCAGTATTGGCCACCAAGGTACCTTCAGGTGAGAGAGCAGTGCCCAGCAGTGAGACATTGAAAGGGCTGCTATTATTATATTATACTAGCTGCTGCCCGTAGCTTCGCCCGCGTGAAGTTTTGTTCCCGTTCCCGCAACCCATGGGAACCATAACCCGGAATAAAAAGCAACCTATGTGTTATTCCAGGTTCTAATCTACCCCTGTATAAAATTTCAGCCAGATCCATTTAGTAGTTTTTGCGTGAAAGAGTAACAAACATCCATACATACAGCGATACATACTCACAAACTTTCGCATTTATAATATTAATAGGATAAGTATAAATATATTATAAGTTTTATGTAAATTATCATTACAATATGCACACTTTTCTCAAAAGTTTGTTTATTGCCATAACTTTCTTGATGTCTAATTACTAGCTACTTTACCCTATCGATTGATACACGCGTGAACTTGGCGGTCGAGCCTCGCGTCGGCCGGCCCGGGGTCATCGCGGGAGTGAGATAGATGCATCTGCGCGCGAGTAGTACCGGCGCGAGAGCGTTGTTGAGGCGCGCGGGGGTAAAATTTGAATTCGAGCTGGAGTAGTACGGACCCTTAACTAGGTAACTGTATGTAACAAGTTCTATCAAAGCTGATTACGTTCAAGAGGATCATCTTTCACTTCCTTACGAGAATCTACATTTAGCATATTGTGAAATTCCGCGTAGAGAATCCCAGCGCATATTAAAAATTTAGAACAGGCTTACATAAAACCGAGATGCACAAGAAAATTTGCTAGAAAACTGACGCAATGCATAAGAAATTTTAAACTAGCGACTTTATTAACAGAAGTAAAACAAGAATTATGTACTATAATAAGTTTAATACTGACTGAGGAATTGTAAAATTTTAGTATTTGCTTGGTTTAAGGTTAATATTAAAATGAAGGAAATCTGAGTTTAATTAAAAACCCAAATTAGGATAAATTAATATTCTGTGAGATGACACAGCTCATATTAATAATTTATTCAAACTTCTCACATCCGCACAAAATGTGCATGGCATTATTCGCTTATTCACCTACATAATTCGACAAATATTTCAACAAACACAACCTAGCCGCATATCTAATAATACATTACGAAGTATCTATTCACCTTGTTTGGGTACTTTTGGGTGATCACTGATCATTGATTGTTTAAATTGTAAAATTTGCATGAATACGATATTTTATTCTCTGCGGATTTTGTAATTTAATGTTTTTAGACGTGGTTTTATTCATATCATTTAGGTCATGTTACATTATTGTTTTCAAAGGAGTTTTACTATCAAGGTGCTGGAAATTAAGAAGTGACTCTGATATATTTTATCCACCTCGCTAATTTAATTCTTGTATGTGGAGCGTGAAGCTACGTTCGTGTTTTAAAGTAATTATAACCCGTTTAACTTAGACTCGCCTGTTTGGTGTCACATATTAAATTAATTATGAGTCAGGTCGTAACGAAACAATCACGGAACAATTATTATTACTGTACCTACTACCTGATATTTCGATTTACATACATAATAATAGTAGATACCTTTCCCCCTTCGGGATACTTTATGTCATTACACGATTTACAAGTTTCCTTTACCTATCATCACTAAACACTTAACGTGAGTCCGTTAGATTGGAGATTAAAAAAAAAACAAGTACCTAAACGATGCGTGATTTTAACATAAACTGTTTCATTGAATAGCTAATATAATAAGCACGGAATATACAAGAATATACCCTTAAACTTCGAGTGCATGGAAATTAATATCGCCATACGCTCATGGGACCAATCACATCGTACCCAATAGTAACATAATATCATCATAACTTTTAACAAAGAATTGGTCTAGCAGTAGAATGATATCAGTCAGTAACAAATCATGTTACAAATTATGCTGAACATCTTAACAGTTTTCTGGCACTCGCGCTGTAGCTCGAGGGCAATTCCTCAAGATTTTATATAACAAAAACGAAAATGATACCGACACAAAATCTGAAATTGAAATAATTAAATTTTGATTAATACTATAATGGGAGAAGCAATCAAAAAATGTTTTGATTTTGAGAGAGCTAGGTTTGGGTTAAAAAAAAACACAAATCACTACTCATAAGAATAGTAAGAAAAAAGTAACCTTTACTACTTCAGAATATTTGGTAGCTAAATATATTTCAGCTGTCTCAAGAGGAAACAATCGATTCTAAAACCTGAGGGCATGAATAAAGTGCTCTCTAGACAAGCACTGAACTTTGCTCTCGTAACTAAAGAGTTTTGTATTACCTATAGTTTTAATGAAAAGATTGTTTACATTCTCAAAGTCTTGGCTTTTAACAACATCTGAGCTATGTAAACTGTGTTTTAACATCGATTATTGTAACGTTAATAAGTTATGAGTAGGATTTTTGACTATTTTTAATTTTTCTTGTATATCAATCAAGCAGCGTATTGCAGTGCAGCCCACTGCTGGACATAGGCCTCTCCCAATGCTGGGAAGCTTTAGCTTACTTTTTTTTTGACTGGCCAGATGGGTAGTACAGGATTTTATTTCGAGTTTTCCTTCTCTCGCAGTAATATCGTCTGCATATATTTCAGATATTTTTATTCTTTCTCTGTCACTTTTGACAATGTACTAAAAATTACTATTTAGCTCACTGTCTTCAACTGGCATTCGACAATTTAAGCGCTTCATTTATTCGTTTAGTCTTGATATTGCATTGGACGGAGAAGCAGCTATTTCACAGAAAGTATTTTCATGGACAGTATCGAAGTGGAAAAAACAATATTAGTTGCTACAATTTTATAATTACTGGCATCTAAAATGGTGCTTTTTATTCGTTAGACTTCACTTAGGTACATCGGACGAAGCCAGGGCTATATTAAAACAATATACATTACAGTTTCATAAACCTAGCACTAATTGCGTAATTAGGTGTTTCTAATTATTAAAACAGACAGAAGCCTCGCCAAAAAAAATTCGTATTTTAATTAAAAATGTTTTTACTAATCTTTTGGAGGAATATGATTCTGCTAGTACAAAAAGGCCATAAGTGTTTTTAATTAAAGTTTTTATTCTTATTTTACTCAGCTTCACAAGTTTTACATGAATTATTTCATTATTATCAAAGAGAGTACGGTAACGTACCTTCAATATATATTTGACAATGTGTCAGTAAATTTAAAGAATAAAAACAGTAATTAAGTGGGAAAAAGGTAAAATACCTGTTTTCTTAGCACGAATAAGCCAGTTCGTGTAAGTACCACCTTTTCACTTAAAATCGCCATGAAAAAATGATATTCTCTCTCTCTCTTCTCAATATTTATAAACCCTATCACCTCTAAACTTCTGTCATTCTACCACCTCTATGCTGATGAGCTGCAAATTGCTTGTGTGTAACAAGCTCCGCTCGAACAGCTATCTCAAGCAGTTGAGGTTATGAATAGCGACCTGACACACGTAGCAGACTGGAGCACAGAACGCGGCCTCACCGTAAATCCTTTAAAATGTCCAGTTATAATTTTTGGCAGCCCCTGGCTGGTTTCAAGGATCCCGTGGACTCAACTGCCTCAGTTTGTTTTCAATGGAAACCAAATCCCTATTAGCGACAAAGTCAAGAATTTAGGGATCTACCTTGATAATACGATGTCCTGGGTCCCACAGCTACAGGAGGTCAGTCGCATGGTTTTTGCATCAGCAGGATCCTTGAGAAGACTGCGTAACCTTCTGCCAATTTCTACCAAAACTGCGCTGGCTCAATCTCTCTTACTGCCAAGTCTTAATTATGCCGATGCCAGCTATATCAATTTAACAGAAGAACAACTTAATAAACTTGAGAGTCTTCAAAATTTCTGCATTAGGTTCATATTTGGGTTACGCAAATATGACCATATCTCCAAATTTCGTATCAAACTCAAGTGGCTTCCAATTCGACATCGCCGGAATGCTCATATTCTATCTCTTCTCTACAATATCTTGTCCGGACCCGGGAAGCCCGCGAAGAGCGGAGGCGAAGCGGACGTCGGAGGTCGCAGAACGACCTCCGTCTTCCATGAGCGTTGACCTGGGGGTGATCTGTGGAGCCGCCTGTCACCCTAGCAGAAGCAGGCCGCGGCGGCGGTGCAAAGTGCGCCTCCCCGTACCCGGGGCTATATGGGGATTTTTTTTTTTTTATCGTGCGAAAAATCCCCACGGATACCACCCCCACGGAGCCGGTGAAGGCGGTTATGTCGGACTCGAACCGACTAAAACGCACGCCGTCTTGGGTCCTTGGTTGCCGGAGGTGAGATTGCCAAAAGCATATCTCTCGCACCCCGGCAGACCCAGGACCATCTCCTTCGAGATGGCCCCCTTCGGGTTGTGGGGACCACAGTGTCCCCATCTTGCCCCGGTTACGGGGAGGCGCATTTTGCGCCGCCGCCGCGGCCTGCTTCTGCTAGGGTGACAGGCGGCTCCACCGGTCACCCCCAGGCCAGCGCTCATGGAGGACGGAGGTCGTTCTGCGACCTCCGACGTCCGGTTCGCCTTCGCTCTGCGCGGGCTTCCCGGGCCCGGAGTCTAGTCCGGACCCGACCGGCCGCCTCCTTCTCGAGCATTACTTGCTCGCAGAAGGAGGCAGCCGCACCCCAAGCGTTCGCGCATCTTACCATCGCTGTGAGCAACGTGGCGAGTGTGAGGACTCCCACCCCCAGAGCCGCCACTAGGACCCGCCTCGGCGTGTCCCACGCCGGGCACTCGGTCAGCGTGTGCAGCTCTGTGTCCTCGCTCGCATCACAGTGATGGCACTCGGACGTTGGCTCCTTCCGGATCCGACACAGGTAATTCCCGAAACACCCGTGTCCGGTAATCACCTGCGTCAGCCGGTACGAGAGGCTGCCGTGTGGCCTCTCTAGCCACTCCTCCATGATGGGTCTTACCGCCGCTATTACGGCGTGCCCTGCGCTTGGTCGCCCAAGTCGTAGCTCCCATTCCGCTACCATGTCCCTGTGGAGCTGAGACCTCACGGCCCGAATTTCTTCGGGCTCGGGTTCCCGTCCCTGCTCCCGCGCCTCCTTTCGATACTGATATAGCATCGAAAGGGCTCTCGCATCCAGGTTCCACGGTAGGGATCCGGCAAGGAGACTCGCCGCCTCCAGGGATATCGTGCGGTACCCCCTAATGGCCCTGCTGGCCATTGCACGCTGCGGCCCACGCAGCAGACGCGCATTGTGGACCGTCAGGGTGTCCGCCCATATTGGGCACCCATATAGGGCCATGGACCGCACTACTCCCGCGTAGAGTCTCCTGCAGGAGTCATCAGGCCCCCTCATGTTGGGCAGCAGCCGCCCCAAAGCGGCAGCTGTGTCCTTCAATTTGGGGGCCAGTCTTCGGAGATGTTCCCCGAAGTTCCACCGGCCGTCTAGCACGAGCCCCAGATATTTCATCTGGGGCTTGATGCCGATGGAAATGTCTCCCACTATGAGGCTGGAATCCTCCGGTGGCACGCGCCGAGGCCCATGAAAGAACATGGCCTCGGTTTTATGCAGAGCTACCTCGAGACCCAGCCGCCGGATCCGCTCCACGACTTGGGCAACCGCGGTCGTGGCCTTCAGGGTCGCTTCGCGGTATGTAGCCCCGCACGCCGTCACCAGCGTGTCGTCCACATAACATGTGACGGCGGCACCGTCCGCGAGCTCACCGCGAAGCACCCAGTCGTAACCGATGTTCCACAGTAGCGGTCCCAGGACCGATCCCTGCGGAACACCGCACGTCATCTCTCGCCGACCGAGCCCGGTCGCACTTGGGTAGACGACTGCTCTCTCCGACAGATACGCCCCGACTATGCGGCGAAGGTAGAGAGGCACCTCGTGATACACGAGCGCCTCCCTAATGCAGCTCCAGGGCAGGGTGTTAAACGCGTTGGCGATGTCCAGTGACACCGCCAACACCACCTCGCCCCGAGCGACGGCGTCCCTCGCCAGAGTCCTCACGCGCATGATGGCATCCACGGTAGAGCGCCTCCGGCGGAAGCCATACTGGCCATCCGCCAGGTCAGGCCCCACCCTGGATAGGTGCTCGACGAGGCGCTTTGCAATGACTCTTTCAAAGAGCTTGCACACCTCGTCGAGCAACACTATGGGCCTGTAGGCGGACGGTGAGTCCGCCGGGCGCCCCGCCTTTCGGATGAGGACCAGTTTCCCCGTCTTCCACATCTTCGGAAACTGGCCTCGCTCCAAACATGCGCTGAGAAACCCTCTCAGTCGGGACTCGAGAGCGTCTTCTTCGCCTAGAGCTAGGACCCACGCTCGGCCTGGAATGCCGTCTGGTCCCGGGGCGGTGTTCTTGGCCTTAAGCCTTAACACCGCCAGCTCTAGCTCTACCCAAGTTACCTCGGGCACGTCGTCGTCATCCACGCTGGGTGCCACAGGCGACCTAGGTGGCGGAGGCATCTGCGGTGGAATATGTTCCACCGCCCGCGCTGGGAACAGGGAGCCAACGACTCCTCCGAGCAGCTCCGGCTGGAGACACCGGGTCAATGGCGGGGCCCGGGGGCGCAGCTTGCTCCTTACCATAAGGTAAGGCCTATATGGGGATAGGTACTATGGCCCCCACAATCCGAAGGGGGCCATCTCGAAAGAGATGGTCCTGGTTCTGCCAGGGTGCGAGAGATATGCTTTCGGCAATCTCACCTCCGGCAACCAAAGACCCAAGACCGAGATAACCACCTCCACCGGCTCCGTGGGGATGGTATACGTGGGGATTATTCGCATGTTAAAAAAAAGAGGCTGGTCCTTCCTATTTCTCTCTACAAACAACACGTTGCAAGTTTAGGGTTGGTTTTGTACCTTCTGCTAACTTTCAACTTATTACTGTGATGTACTGTCTGGTGACTTCTGTTACTCTATCCAAAAGTTTTTAATTACTACCATGTCCTGCATACCTATGAAAATTCTAGTAAATTTGAGGCACTCAGGCAGGCATTTCAGCAAGATTATTTTAGTCTTTTGTCGGAACAAGGTTTATGCGGAAGAGAATTTTGGAATGAACACTGATATAAAGCCGGTATCCGAGTTACGCTAGGAACGAACAACAAACTAGTAAAGAAGTGAAAGTTTAATATCAATTTAAGATTTGAAATTTTGCAGTTTGCATATTCTCGGAAAACTAATTTCTCCTGTGAGTGACGCCTCCGTTGCTATTTATAAGCTAGGTTTAAATATTGCTATTCAAAATCATCATCATCCACTTAAAGACGTTAGTCCAGATTGCATCCGAGGTCACGATGCCCTTGGAGCTCAGGGTCCATCTTCCGGCTCTTCCTCCTTCACTTCGCACGATCTTGGGCGTCCAAGGTAGTAAGACCGTTTGCACGCATGTCACCCTCCACGACGCGAAGCCCCTTCTATCGCGTGCCGGTGCCGGTGCCCATTGCCAGACATTTGTTACCCGCCACCACCCAGCTACGTGTGGCTGGGTGGTTGCCGCAAGACGTGGCCGCACCAGCAGAAGTGGGTCTCTTGCATTTTATCGGCGATATCACGGACATGAAGGCTGCCGCGAATGCCAGAGTTCCTCACATCCACTGCAGCATTTCATCTCCGTGACACGCAGCATCTGCTTGTGTCGCTCCAACGGCCACGCCGCACAGCCGTGTAAAGACAGGTCTAATGATCGTTTTATAGACCTGCTCCTTAAGCCTAACTGGCATTTTAGTATCGCATGTGACGCCAGTCATTTCCCACCACTGAGCCCACGCATCGGTAATACGTGCCTCGACGTCGTAGTCGATGTCACCAGAAACGTGAAGTACATATCCCAGGTACTTAACCTGATTCGTGAGCTCGACCAAGTCATTGCCTATGCGGACGGGTGTGGGATCTGTTGAGTTTAATGCCAAGTATTCTGTCTTCGCCACATTTAGCTTCAGACCGCCGTTCTCAAGCGCCTCCTTCCACACTTACACACGTCGCACCAATCTGTTCCTGCCTGCGCCCATCAGCGCAATGTCATCAGCATACATAAGCGACCATGAGGCTGCTCATGTGAGACTGTGATGCTGTCCGACAAAACGTTAATACCAAGCTGAACAGGTAGGGACCAAGTACGGATCTTTGGTGTACCCCGATGGCAATGGAGAAGGTTTTCGTGTCGCCATCAGCGGTCCGAACCACGGAACTGGAATCTTGGTACATGTCTCGGATGATGTCGATGTAAGCCTCTGGTTTTAATATTGCTGTTATGTATAAAAAACAGTATTTTTATATACTTCATACCAAAAATAAGATAAGTATCTTTTTTACCAACAAACTTCTTCTGCTAGGCTTTGGCGTATTGCTTTTTATCAGAGTTTGAGGTAAGGTGGCAAACACCCCCGAAAAAGTCGACATCTAATTTAGAAACAATGAGCAGACCTTGAATAAAAAGTAAAAAGACAATGAATATAGTTAAAAATCTTTATTTATAAAGGTAAAAATTAATCACTCTAAGAATTTCGACGATTTCCAATTATTTTCATATTCAGTGCAAAAGATTCAACATTCAGTCTGTTGGAACAAACATCTTTTGTGGACGAAGTATCATTGGAAAAATATGCTCACTTTAGTTTTATGTACACACTTATCCTACTAGAAAGGATACTAAACGAATAATAATATGCTCTATGACCGAGTATGTATTGTGTAGCAATATGGCCGTTTTGAAAACGTTGTAAAAATAGAACACACAGTTACTATAGACTTTTAAACTCTCGCGTTCCATGATATACATTAATTATAACGGGAATTAACGCGATCATGGTATAGGTACATACCTTTGATTTGCCTGACGTTTCGACCAGGTTACACCGGCCGTGGTCACAGGCTGACTGGCTCCGTAGTGCACGCCCGCCGTCTTCGAGTCCGTGAGGTAGTAGGTTCTTCATCTACCCGCACATTCTCGATATTTTGTTTTCGCCATGTACCGTCACATACCACACTCACAGTGTCCCTATTCTGTACGCTAACTGTCCGTTGTCTATCCGACCGCGCAGAAAAGCGAGGCTGCATGTTGAATGTGCGGGTAGATGAAGAACCTACTACCTCACGGACTCGAAGACGGCGGGCGTGCACTACTGCGCCAGTCAGCCTGTGACCACGGCCGGTGTAACCTGGTCGAAACGTCAGGCAAATCAAAGGTATGTACCTATACCATGATCGCGTTAATTCCCGTTATAATTAATGTATACTATAGACTTCTTCTATCTTATACTATAAAGCGAACAATTTTGTACACCTATATATTTTTATGCACTATTATCTCGGAAATTGTAATGATTTGACACGGTACCTATAAAAATAGAACACACAGTTAGGTACTATAATTGAATAGACCTGTATGTATCTAATACTATTAAGTGAACAATTTTGTACACCCATATAAGTATTTTAAACACTATCTCAGTAATTGTTGTAATGTTTTGAACGAATTTTTGCATTTTATTGTTTCATTATGTTTTAAGTTATCTACGTAAAACTTTTATACACAAGTTGTGCGTCATCAAATTTATATTGATTGAAATAGCAAATATAGTAAGTACTATAGATATACCGCTATAGTATACTTATATAACGTACAAAACGGTAACAAAATATAAATAGATATACCTACTTACTATCGTAAAAAACGGTATTATTCATAGTCAAACGTGATATCACATTTACTATCTATTGTTATTGCTTATTCTTGTAACTTTGTTAAACTTGTCCTAAATGTTTTGATCCATACCATTAGGTACTCGTATCTGATCGTTCAATTATAAATTATCTGCAATATTTATGACATTTTTATTCATTTCAGGTAAGACCACCATGATTGCATCGTTTTGAAGTGGTATGTTGCTTTTAATATTGGAACGAGTTGGGTTGGAGCACCAAATGAACAAATGAAGCTATCGTTTGTGAACCAAGTAATGATATTCCAGTCTGAAGTGATCGCAATAGAAATAAAGCTTCTTACTTTTCTGACAGATCCACTGTCTGTATTTTAATGCAGCATAAAGAAACATGATATGAACGGTTAACACAGCTTATAGACGTTATGAGATATTTATTACCCACTTGTTGCATATTTGTCTGCCGGCAGCGCCTACCAATACCTAAGCGGTTAATGAAATGAAGTGGTTATTTTGGAATCGAATTGACTAAAGCAACACGGTGATAGGTTACGGAGTGTTCATAGGTAGATAAGTATCTGCGAAATCAAGACGGTGTCACCTTGCTCGAGTAAGCTGTCGTATAGGGCACTTTTCTTCTAGGATAGCGCTGGCACAGTGTTCTTGACGTCTAGAGATCGTTATAACGCTCATCATAACTAAATTACAGTATAGTTCAGTAAGGTTGAGTAGTTGGATGTCATATTTTAAAGGATAATTTCTCCTGTGCATAATGAAGTGGAACTTAGGACTATATTCAAGCTTCCTGCCTGAAAAGTTGTTGTTTATTTGTTAAAAACCGACAACGATTTTGGATTCGATCAATAAAAATAATTGTGTAAATAAAGGAGTGTAGTGCTCGTTTAAAAGAATACAATAGTTGGCGTATATTAATTTAGTAATATTTTTTATGGCTATCTATTTACCTATCTAATATTCACTCATAGAGCTTTTGAATAATGAAAAGAATCGATCTTTTTATCATTCAAATAGCTCTATGATCTAGCGGTGAATATTTTATGACACATGTGATCGTAAACTATCAACGTCATTTTATTGTCCTATTATTTACTATTAAAATTAGTTGCAGGCCATAAAATAATATACTCTATTCGGTTAGGTACAGAACTAAAGTTAAACAATCTTATGGCGACTCCAACAGAACTAACTGACTATCTAGAAGTTCAATTTCGTCAGGCCAACTCCAATATAGGTTTATTATTCAACACAGAGATATCAAAACAGAAATCTACCAGACGTCAATTTGTAAGAACATCAGTCAACTGAGATAAATAGTTACCTTATTTCGATCTACGATCATCTCTGATAGATCCACATTACTAGAGTTACGTTACGTTGAACATGGAAAGCCTTTTATCTGCTTTTAAAGGCAGAGAGTGTACGTGAATAGTTAAAAGACGCTACTTTAAAAATGATCTTTCAGTAGCGTAGGATTAAGTGCAATTTAGAATGGCTCTAGGTCATGTAATCACTGTAATGAGTGACTAATCGAACCCTCTGTGAACGCTGGTCGCAACTATAAATACTATAATTTACTGAGTGTTACTACTATTATTTACTTTGTACTAGGTTATTTAATGTTTATTTTAGTTAAATAATTTTCTATTTGTTTTTATTGTGGAGCTTGATTGACTGTATTTGACTTAAAAATAATTTGTTTAAAGCACAATTTAATAAAAGACCAAACCAAGAATTAGAAAATATTTTTAATGAGTCTGTGATTAGAAAAATATTTTCAAAAAATAAACCCTGTTGCTTAGCTGGTAGTGAGTGAAAACCATGAAATGGTGCGTACAACAATTATGTCCCAGCTCATTTTCCATGTGTGCACGCGAGCCTCGAGCTGTTGGTAGTTAACACAATATAGGAGCTCAGGTACAGATTAGATAATTGACTCGGGTAACTGGGACGTTGACGGACGATCCCTTTACTGCAAATATGTTTAGTCTGAAAGCCAACGTGTGTAATCCCAGGATGCGTATTGGTACAAATACGTACGGTACATTGTGCCTTGAGCGATTTCAGATGTGAATGCTGAGATGGATATGTGGTGAACAAAAAATGATCGGATACAACATGATTATATTTGAAGAAGGTTTATTGACAGAGAAACATAAAGCAACCGTATACCGCGTTTGGTACAGATAGGAATTGAAAAGCCAATAGATCAACAATGTATATACCTACCTGTATATAGATGAGAGGATCAACTTTCTAGGTAATGTAATGTAATGTTCAAATTTTGAGGATTATTATAAAAGAGTTGACAATAGCTTAAGTTACTTACGAGTAATACTTATAATAAATCAAAGTATTTGGCCCGTTCATTACCTTTACATTTACCACCGTCTGGTTTTACAAGTCCGTGGCATATTTTACAAGTATAAGGCTTCATCCATCAATCTGGAGTGGTGCCAGCATGCAGGTTGGATGGGGCCCCGAAGACATTAGTGGGGCCCCTAAACACGCCCAGCTTCGGTCTGAAATTTCAAGTGTACAGTCAGCATCAGATCTATCTTGAGTAAAAAGTAGTTAATACCTGTGTATATATCAGGGATACACGAAAGGGACGGGAACATGGCATGCACCTACGAGGCAGAAAAAATCTCGTCACTGACGATGTTTAAGTATATAGCCAATCCTTGAAATGAAAAAAAATATATTTCCCTGTTCGTGTGCCTTAACATAATGTATGTTAAGGCACACGAGCAGGGAAATATATTTTTTTGTCCACCACTGTCAAAGCCAACGGAGCAGCCACGTGCCCATCCCCTCCACGTCCCGTCCGAGGTTTTATCCTGTTACGTATACCACAACCTAAACATTGTATCTAACTCAAAAGAAAAATAATTGTGAATCTCAGTGTTTGTTGTAAAACAAAAAGAAAAGGTCCTTACAGAATTCTTATATCGCGTCCTCTCCTCTTTTATCGAGAAGCAACGGGTAACGCATACTAATGTTGTCCGTAAATTGAGATCGCCGCGCGCCGAGGCAAACAACTGTAATCATGAGCTTGTGGACGTTGCATTGATTCGTGTGTGTGTTTATTCTTTTAAATACATTGATAATATACAGTAGCTTTCAAAATATACACAATAATACTAGGAAATGACACTCAACAAGCTCTACAATTTTATTATTATAGATGGTTATTTTAGACCAGTATGGTATAAACTGACTAAATTGTAAAGCACTGTGGTAACTTTCTTTTTATAACACCCGTATTAGCAACTATTCTCGGAATATAGAATTCACTTTTTTATTTTTAGTTTTCAATGCGGTTTTTGTTACTTAATGGTGCTAATTCCGTTGTGTTTAAACTAATTAAAATACACTAAATATCTCTAAAATTTATTATACACCCAGATTGCATAGTCTTTCGTAGAAAAATATTATTATAGTGTGTGGCCGATTCCGGTCAGCACAGTCAGATTTTGGCCGGACAGTACATGGACGTGAGGCAAACGAATACTCAATTAGTCGGCCGGCCGACAATTTTCGACCTTATGGACATCACATAAAACAGAGTATTTTTTCGTATATTCATGATCTGCGGCATCTAATTATGCGAAATGATATGTAATTAAGAAAATGTTATTAAGGTCGAAATTCGTTTTACTGTTCTTAGTAGTCTTTGTAGGTAGTCGATTTGAGTCCCACATAACATGCCCACCTAACGATTTTGCTATCGAAACGGTGTCTAAATACTTTTTTTACGAAATGACTATACAATCTGGATGTATAATACCATTTTAGAGATTTTTAGCGTATTTTAGTTGTTTTGACAACACAGAATTGGCATTTGATGCTCTTTTTTTAAACAAGAAACTAATATTTTGATATTGATTTGTGTGTTTTTATTTGGTTATACCATAAAGTAGAGAATGAGACTATTACCGTTAACTGGGGACTTATTGATGTCGTCAAGCTGCTACAGCGGTTTCTTGGAACGCATTGCAGCGCGTAAATTCGAAGTCATGGCCACTTTTACACTTTAAATGAAATTTATTACACTCATAATTTGATTCTCATCTCAAGATTATTAGCAATTTTCTCATTTTACTGAACTAGAGGACCCCATAATATGACAAATATATTTACAATATAAAACATGCATACACAATATTTTGATTACTTTGTTCGTCAACATCTTTCTGATGCTGACCATACTTAAATTAAACTCAATTCATTAACATTTTAAAAATAGTGAAAATATATTATCTGGTGGAAATTTTATATAAAAGATAATCTAAGATTGCTTGACTATTTCATATTATTGAGAAGCCGCCCCAATACTATATCAAGATTTATACTAAGATATTATAATATTATCGATAGCCTGTGAATAATGCTGCGAATACTATAAGAATTGATCCCAATCAAAGTAAAATCGTTATTTGTGAATGGATTATTAAGTGATAGCCTATGTCAATTGAAGAGTGTTAGAAATATTTCAGGGGAATACAGGCGTGAGTTTATTTTATTTATTTATTTATTAATATTTCATGTTCCATGTTCAGTTTTGATTACATTCCATACTTGCATTCATTCTTTTTTTTATGAACGGTTATAACATTGAAAAAATTGTTATAACATTGATTGTATACACGGCAAGGAAACAAGTAGGTATACACATTTATAAATACCTCCACAATACTTGTAAGGTGTTTATTATGGTTAGTGTATTCATAACCTCTATCTTGCCGATTTGAAAAGTTAACAAAACCAGTAAGAAAAGAATCAGGCCATTAAAATTACCGCTATAGTTTTTATTGCCACTTTCTTTTCTGTTAGGCTTTAGCTGTTATACCTAATACGAAACTGGCTGTAAATGTAGAACACCTTTGTGACCTAAATGAATAAAGATATTGGATTTTCATGATAGATATGTATGTGAGACTATTCCTTATAGTCCAATTATTATTTTAACTGAACGATATTCACTTTAAAATTATTTTTTATTTACTCACTTTTTCATAAAGAAATTTTTGTTACAGCTTGGCCCGGAGAGAAAAAGGCGTGAGTGTGTGAATGTTGTTAAAGCATGACGAGATTGTGAAAACATTGTTTGTATGGTGTCTGTAGCGTGCAATAAAATTCCCGTAGAAATTTTAAATCCCAATAAAAATATCCCTTAGAATGTGTTATTTAATGTTTAGTACAAACCTATAAGCTAAGAGGTTACATGGTATCTAACACGGAATATGAAATCCAGATACACAACCTTCAGCTACCGCTTGTGTGAGTGTGTCACATTGTTGCCGTGATAATGTCTAACATAATTCGCTAGTTGCTAGAGCCAATTCCGTCAGGCAGCAAAATGCTCGTACGCTTTTGGCAGTTGGCGATATTATGTGGGACTTAACACATGTATATCAATCCTTTTGTGTATACAGGCAAAATTATTGTACAGACATTTTAATAAGTGTATTAGTCATGTACAATGTTTGTAATAAATATTTTAATCATAGACTTATTATACAAGTGCCCGGTCTTACAATAGTTATGTAATTGTATTGACATCAATGCGTCCATGAAATAGTTCTCAGTGGTGTTCTTCACCAATAACATGGTACATTATAATTGTTATCTATGAGTAATAAGTCTATGATTCAATGCATGTTAAAAAGATGTTAGCATGTCTACAACCCAGAAATAATTGGAGTGTTTTTTGTACTGTGTGTATGTATTTATGAGTGTGTTTCCAATGTAATGTATGTTGTCCCTACCTTTCATGTATTATGTATTCTGTAAATTGGTTTGTAGGCGAAATACATCCCAATTTGTGTCTCCCCACGCACTCATTAGTTGTATATTAACAGTGTTAATTGGTGTGTAGAATAGTAGGTATACTAACTGTTGTGACAAGTATAAATATAAATGAGTACATAGTAAAATTAGCAAAGTATTTATACAAATAAAATTTTCATAAACGGAGACCCAGCTTTAAAAACCTTTATAAGGTGTTATGAGCAGGTGCAAGGAAACGGTCTGCGTGGATTTGGATTCACCAGTTCACTTCCTTTGCTCAAAAGCTTGTAAAGTTTCATAAGTAGCTCGTGGTCATCTTGACCCAATGGATTGAGAAATTGAACATCAAATGTGATAATTTTTTACCACTTTACCTCAATATAGTTGTGACATCATGAACTCTGAAATTGTTCTTCAATCTTGGTATAAAGTAGTAATGGTAGCAATATGGGGCTTTTTCGGTTTGTTCTACTTAAATTGGAGAAATGCAATAAGCAAAACATGACGAGTAACCTTATACAACTCCACAGAACCTTACGCCCTTCAAAAAGAACAGGTCAGTTCTGGCTTTCAAGCAGACATGCGTTAGAGTTTAATATAGCTTGCGAAGTGTGTAGGAATAGGAATAAAATCGCAGGTTATTGCCGCTGCTCGACGTCGACTCCGAATTTTCCTCCTTACCCCTTTTTATGCCAATATGTTGCAGTGTACCTAGAGTACTACTAGGGGCCTTCGGCTTCGGCCCTTAACACCCGGTATCAAATACTTGATTGATAATCAAATTCAAGACGCCTAGATATAACGGGATGAAAGAATAGGTACCGGAGACCCCCTAAAATGAAAATGTGTTTGGTTGATGGTTACGCAATCAGGCAAAACCAGTTAGGTATTTATTAGGTCAATTCATTTGGAATTGCTATTTCGCATATAAGTAAAAAACAACAGAGTTATATTCCAAAGCTAATAAAATAACCATTACTAGGCAGTATTGAGCCAATCGAGAATTTTAATGCGTCCAAACTGTAACGGTCTATGGAACTTGTAATGGCATTGAACTTTTTCCGATTTCGTACCTCCCGAATGTTTTATATATTTATTGATTTACCCTTATAACATGTTCCTTTGTATAGCAGACAAATTGATAAAAAATACAAGGAAACCTGATTCACAAATATAATTAAATTCTAGATCAATAAATAACGAAGTGTCTCTGGGTAGCCGCATCCCCAAAATACGAACTTCGTCTAAGGAAAATCCGACGCGCTCCAAGAGACAATAGTTTACTGTTATGATTGAGTTACTGATTCTAATTTCCACTCAATTCCATCAGATTGTTGTGGACTAGTTGTATTGGAATTGGTACGAATATAAATTAGTCATACCAAGTATTGCGTAAGTTTGAGTACAGTACCTACATGTAATTACTGCGGTAGATCACAATTTAAATAATGTAATCATGCTGTTTTATGTGCAACCATTCCAGTTATTGTTGCGTGTTTTCTAAGTCATCATATTCAAGTGCATTAGCCCTGCACTACATCTATTCTCTACATCATCAATGGATATTTGCGAATGGCATGATCATATAATTATTGCAGCACATTAGGTGGCTGCAGAGTGCGACGGTCTCCAGTGAACGCATCTGGTGTCAGTTGGCCAAACGCCAAACACAATTTGTGAATTTTAGATACACGTTTCTATGATCGTGAACGTAATGCATTTCGTCTATGACACAAGTTTTCGTTGAACTAGTTTCTAAAATTATATCGATCAGTGGGACCCATCTGGTAATAAAGATAGTAAACTCTATGCTACTCAATGTTAAATACAGATTCGAAAGACCGTGATGCAATGATTGCTAATATTCTTATTCCAAGGGTGAAATTGTTTTTATTTGAACTAAATTAGTATGGATGTGGAGGTATTTAGTTGATCGTTGACATGATGAGGTAGTTGTGTATACCGTTGGGTATTGGAGCTCGTGTATCGCTCCGTATTGTTGCAGTTAATATAAACTGGTCACACAGGCGTTATCGGGTCGCTGCAGTTTTATTACGTCCCATTATTATGTATTACTGAATACCTACAAACGAATTTCTTGTATGTGTAGTATAGGCTTGTACAATTATGTGTATAACTGAAGTCGCATCTAATTCATCAAATAATAATAATAAATTACATTCCGCGGAAATGTGGGGGTCGAGGTTTTATAAATGCTAAGATCCTTCATAATCGCGAGGTGTGCAATCTCAGAGACTACTTTCTTAAGTCGAACGTGGACATGCATCGTGATGTAGTCAACGTAGATACCGGACTCACCCCGCTAAAGAGAACTGGCGCAGGCCTACAATAGTTAGCACTGACAGCCGCAGGGAGGTATGGCAGAGTAAGGAGCTACATGGCAGGTTCTATCGGGCCCTACACAGGCCCGAAGTAGATCTACTGGCGTCTGTGTCCTGGCTACGTTTCATTGACCTTTTTGGGGAAACTGAAGGTTTTGTCTGTGCAATTGCAGACGAAGTTATTAAGACGAATAACTACCGGAAGTATATCATGAGGGATGGCACAATTGACATTTGTCGAGCGTGTCACCAACCTGGTGAATCCCTCAGGCATATTACTTCCGGTTGTTCTCGTCTTGCTAACGGCGAGTACTTGCACAGACATAATCAAGTAGCCAGGATAATCCATCAGCGACTTGCTCTGAAATACAACCTTGTGGAAGTTGAGGTGCCGTACTATAGGTATGTTCCTGAGCCAGTTCTAGAAAATAGCCATATCACATTGTACTGGGATCGATCTATCATCACTGATAGGACTGTTGTAGCTAACAAGCCTGACTTTGTGGTGATAGACCGATCCAAACGCCGAGCATTGATTGTTGATGTCACCATTCCTCATGACGAGAATCTCGTGAAAGCTGAGAAAGATAAACAAGTTAAATACTTGGACTTGGCCCACGAGGTTGTCGACATGTGGAATGTTGACTCAGCAATAATTGTACCGATAGTCGTATCAGTCAACGGACTGATAGCAAAGAGCCTCGACCAACATCTGAAGAGGCTCGGGTTGGATGGTTGGGTCAAGGGCCAGATGCAGAAGGCAGTACTCCTTGATACGGCACGCATCGTAAGGAAGTTCCTTTCTCTAGAGCCCTAACCACCGGTAGCTTGGTCCCTGTACCCGATGCCGGTGGGATACTATTTTTTATATTTTTAAATGGATGTTTTTTTAAATATGTATTTAAAAATATCATTTATAAGATTTTTAAATGAATAAAGGGAATAATAATAATTCATAACATAATAAAATCCATAATTTGTTAGTATTGTTAGTTCCAAATGATTGCTTATTGTAATGTTAATAATTGTGTTAGTAAATTGATTTTGCTAATGCCTGCGAGGTGCGCCTGAAAATCCTAAATCTCTCCCGGGTCATATACCATAGCTACCGTAGACCTACACCGTACACCTTCTTCATACGAAATCTTCTTCATGCTAATCGTACGAGTAGTCGCCCCAAAATTTGCATTGTGTAGCCCGAGAAGCGCTACCCTATTCCTTCCTATTACTTTGGTGTTTACGGCAGAGACTGCTAACGGACCCAGAGAGGCTAAGCTGTCCAGCAGAGCCACGTCTCTCAGTTAGCAAATGCATCAGCTTGCAAGTGAGGTTGGTTTGGGCAATGAAGATTCTGGTAGGGTCACACTAAGCGGCTCACCCATAGTTGCAATTAATTTATTCGATAATCGAATTTGTTCATGATGTAACAAATACCAATCACTGTCAAAAAATATAGTTACGTAAAATTCAATCAAATTTTCTGGTCGGCTTCATGCGGTGATGTAATATTGTTTAACACTATCGTAGTTTAATATTACTAGCTTTTCTGCTTAGTGATATCAGATACCTACCGTCAAATGATAGGTGCGAAAAAGGTTCCCGGAAGGAGAGACTAATTTTCATTTTCACGTAATCTTATAATATTCTCATGATCTGAGGCATAATAGGGGTTCTACTCAAAGTCACGCTGTAAGTTGCACTGTAATGGGCGGGATCCATTTTCTCTAGAATGGAATAAAGTTTTGGGGATAATCTACGTATTATACTTATGAATTCATGCTAAATGTGGTGACAGACTTGACTTGACTTCTTTGGGTTAAGTCATGACTTATTTTATATTTGTAGGCCACCGTTTTCTTATTCCTGATATTTTATCATATTAAGCTAGAGATAAAATTCAATAGCATTGTTATTTCACGGATGGTATCATGTGTGGCCACGTTTATGTAATTTGTATGATAACTGATGATTGAGTAAAGGATATTATTTTATTTGCCAGAGTCTTGTCTCGAATTATGCCTTTGGTCTTATCCACGAGCCCGCGGAGTATGTAGGTTCATGAAGTAAATAGACAATAATTTATGAAGATTCTGAAAATTTATATTATTTGACAGCCTCCGTGGCGTGGTGGTAGTGAACGCGACTGCTACGCAGAGGCGCGGGTTCGATCCCCGTTCAGTGCAAATATTTGTATGCTGAATATGGCTATTTGCAGGGTGTTTCTATGTATAGTATACAGTATGTATTTACAAAAAAAAAGTATCTAAGTATGTTTATCCGCATTCAAGATTCCATAACACAAGCTGGTTAGGCTATGTTAACCATGGGTCTAGATAGCGTTGTGTAGATTGTTGTGGAATATTTATAGGTAGACCTAAACATAAAACCGATATATAGGTACAGGTAGGTGTAAACCAACACGGCATTAAAATACCGTGTTGGTTCTCGGTCCCCATCCACCCATCTCTTCCCGTGGGTGTCACTGGCAATAGGCTCGCACCCTATTACGTGGGACCAAAAATCATAGTTGGTGAAATGTGGGTGTTAATACACCTCTGCCTACCGCTTCGGCGATTTACAGGCGTGAGTATTTGGATGGATGGACGTTTAATGCTTATTAGGGCTTAAGGTTTTATACCCAAACGGTGAAGACCAAATCCTAATTTATGCTGGTCTATCTGCCTGTCTGTCACCTAGCATGTATCTGTTTTTTTTCGTGCGGAAATCCCTATGGATACCTCCCCCGCTGGCGTCGGAGGGGGAGGTTATGTCGGACTCGAACCGACCAAAACAGCACGCTATCTGCACCCCTTACGGTCTGGCCCTCCTTAGGGAGGGGAGGACAACGGTATCCCTAACTCGCCCCCGATATGAGGAGGTGCTTCTATTGGGGTGAGGCACGTGCTCATGGTGGACGGAGTCAGTCTGTGCCCTCCGACGCCCGTGTTGCCGGCACATTTTTTATAGACCATTGTTGACAAACAAAAACACAATGATTCCTTGCTGTTTTTGGCGATATTAATACGGAACGGTTAAAACTAAAAAGATTATAATAAAGTGTCTAATCTAATATATATATATATACATAAAAATCAATTACTGTTCGTTACTCTCGCTAAAACTCGAGAACGGCTGAACGAATTTATCTTATCTTGGTCTTACAATGTTCGTGGGGGTCTAGGGAAGGTTCAAAAGGTGGGAAAAATTCAAATATTTGCTGAAACACTGACATCCACATGGGCTGAGCCGCAGGCAAAAGCTAGTGCTGTATAAATAATGGTGCGTACCCCTTCGACGTGAGCGTAAAACCAAGTAATACCTACAAGCTTTATACATTGTCATGCTAGTCAAACGTCAAATTAATAACTTGCATGTTCGTCCGCAATTCAAACATTATGACATGGGATGGACCAACTATAATAATGCTTCATTATAACAGTGGGAGTATAGGTTGTAACTAACTAGCGCAGTTATAGCAACTTGGTTGTAAAACTTACACACCCATCTGTGGCGTTAAATCAGTTAAGTAAAGCCCCACTCGTTGTATAAAGTTATTATATAAGCAGTTATTTCCAGGGACAAGAAAATTGTTTGAACAAATGAAGCGAAGAACCAGTGAAGCGGTCCAGGTAGGTAAGAAGTCGACTGGCCCAGAAAGTCCGGATAAACTCAGGAGGCATGCTTACTCCAGCCAGTTGTTGCAGGTGCCGAAGGAACTGAGTAGGTTTCCTGTCACCTATATCCTCGTGCATCAACAGTTGTTTTGTTTTTCGCTCTTGAGAAGCTGATAACCGGCGTATGAGTTTAGCCTTCAGGGTCGTGTACTTGCTTGTGGCCGGTGGGGTGACATTTAGATCTCGCACCTCTGCTGAATGTTGAGGTTCCAGCTGCGCCAGCACATAATAAAATTTGGTAGCATCAGTCGTTACGTTGGACAACACAAACTGTCCCTCAATTTGAGCGAACCATAGCTCGGGGTCGCTAGGGTTGAAGGGTGGTATCCTCACTCCAACCCGGCAGGTTTCTCCCAGCACGATGCCCTTGGCACCTTCGGTATCCGACATCACGTTGGCTGATCAAGTACGAAGATCACGCTAGAAGATCACGTTGGGGTCATCAGTGAGTAACTCATTTAGGGGAGCTTGCTTAGAAGCTGCCCTTGGCATCAGACGGCGGTAGAAGTTTAGCATTCCGAGGAATCGTCTGAGCTCCTTGATGGTCTTCGGTGGAGGATAGTATTGGATTGCTTGAATCCTTAAGTCCAACGGCTGTATGCCTGTTGCCGAAACTTTAAAACCAAGAAAGTCGACCTCAGATTGACCAAAAACGCACTGATAGTGTTTACTAACACACAATATTCAGACAGTCTTTTGAATAGGGTTTTCAAGTGCTTCTGGTGACTAATACTATCGGGACTAGATATCAGAATGTCATCAATATATCCAAAACAAAAGTCCAATCCTCGAAGCACCTCGTCCATAAACCTCTGGAATGTTTGACTTGCATTTCGAAGGCCAAAGGTCATGAAGGGGAAGGAATATATCCTCTTCAAACACAGGAATTTGATTGTAGGCCTTCACGAGATCAACTGTTGAGTAGATAGTACTTCCTGTTTGAACGGTTCGAAATAGATGTCGTTCAATGTGGTTATACTTGACATTGAGTTAGTGTTGCGATATATTCCTCGCAACTTAACCTCATTATAATAAATTACTAGCATTGAACATAAATATCAAATGTATAAATAGCCAATCATTATTATATTGATTCGATGCAATGTTATAAAATCTTTCAATATTCTTCATACGTTATTCAATAAATAATAAAGGTAAATTGGCTCAGAGGCCAATCAGTATCTACGGAATAACGTCTACCTTCATAAGCCTTGTTAGGCAGTGGATATCGCAATCACCTCAGGGAATCGATTAGTTTTATGTCATTTTATGTGGATTAAAGATAGTATGTGACTGTTTTGAAGATATAATATTGGTTTGTTATGGTTATTATTGTTCATTATTATGACAATATCACCATATACTTCGTATTTCATACCGATTTTTTGTGGTCTTTTGTATCCCATTTACCGACAGATTACATTATCATGTTCATTGAAAATACTATTGTTAAGAAACCCGTTTGCAACGCCCACTTTACGGAATCGACACAATTTAAAGATGACATTTATATATCAGGAGTTCAGTGACATACTCCATTCGAAAATTAAGATTTTTTATTTTATTAACACATACATAGCAAAATTATGCGGGCTCTTCCCTCTTGTCAAATAAAGTTTGTCAGGTGATCTAACATCATGACGTGTCCTACTTTTCTAACGTAATAGGCAAAGACAGTGTGAAATTTTATCTTCTTACCTGTTTAATATTATATTTGACACTGAAGGAGCAAGTCTTTTAATCAAATGTATTATTTATTTGATTAAGTAAATTTATTTTAGTCAGTTTGGTGTATCCACCAAAATCTACGGGGCCTTGGTAACCGTCCGGCAAGAAGACACCTATTTGACTAACGAGGTTCTGAGAAATGCCCTTCTCATGAGACAACAACTGACATAAAACAAAAATAGAGGAGGAGTGTCCTCAATGTCCACATCCCCGGCCTTAAAGAGCACCCAGCTTTGTCACCTATATTTTTTATATCTCCAGTTAAGACCGGTGTAGGTAACTGACAGTCATAATTCTAGTTCAATAAGTTCGGTGCGGTAACTTTGCGTTGAAGCAGTATTATTGAAGGAAACGTTTTACACGAAGCTAAAACTTTTACTACACATGCAGCAATCTAGAGCAGCCAGCCAGTGCAAGTTGTCTAGTTAGGTATGCGCCAGACACTTTACTCCTTTTCAATATTTATGTATATCTCAAATAACTAGAAAAGTTGACGTTATGCTTACAGCTGAATACGTAGTTAATAAACTGTTGAGACACTGTACACAATGCTGTAAGTTGGTAGGCAGACTGAGGTAGACCTCGTAAAACATAAACTAATCAATCTAATTATGTATTTATGGGAGGAAAAGTCAAAATCTTTTGAAATCGGTAGCGGGTTTGCATAAATGTTTTGCTATAGTAGTGGAAGCTCGTGTAGATTGGCGGTCATTGTATTTGCCTTTTTTTTTTTAACCGTGGGGGAAAATCCTTCATGGATGTTATGCCGGACTCCTACCGACTAAAAACCCCCACGGTAACGCCCAGAAGCCTATGGATGGGAGCCCCGGGTAAGCCCTCGGAAGGATGTCCCAGGACTCCCATCAGACCTACGGCTACAATTACGGCCTCGTCTCGGGGGTGGTTCGGGTGCTATCCCGCGTCTATGGGGGGGTTTTCGGGTGTTATCCCGCTTCTTAGGGGGGGGGGGGGGCGTGCGTGAATCCCTCACGTCACGCTGCCGTCATGGGCCTGCTTCTGTAAAGACGGTGAGCAGCCAACTCACCGTCCTCAGGCCCCCGGTCATGGAGGCCGATGGTCTTCGGCGAAGACACGTCGGCGGTACCCAAGCCGCCGACTGCGGAACTCGGGTGGGAGAGTTTTCTCCCGCTCTCGCCCCGCCGCCTCTTTCACGAGCATGACCTGCTCACAGAAAGAGACGGCGCAGTCCCACTTACTCCCGCCGGAGACCATGGCTCGCACCATGGTCTCAAGCGAGAGGGTGCCCACGCCCAGACCCACCACGAGGACCTGGCGCTGATGCGCCCACGCCGTGCACTCCACCAGCGTGTGGAGCGCTGTGTCATCGCTGCGGTCCTCGCAGTGCTGACACTCGGCCGTGGTTTCCCGGTGTCTTCGCCACAGATACCTACCGAAGCTACCATGCCCGGTAAGTATCTGTGACAACCGGTAGGAGAGAGCACCGTGTCTCCTCTCCACCCACTCGTCCATGACTGGTCTGACGGCCGCAGTTGTGGCGAATCCCCCCTTTGGTTGCTCAAGTCGCACCTTCCATGTCTCCACGGTTTCCTGGTAGAGCTGGGACCGCTGGGCCTCGATTTCTCGAGACGCAGGCCATTGGCCCCGCTCCAGCGCCTCCTTGCGCCATATAAATAGGGACGCAAGGGCTCTCGCTTCCAGGTCCCATGGAGGGGTCCCGGCTAGGAGGCATGCCGCCTCACCTGAGATCGTGCGGTATCCCCTTATCACCCTGACGGCCATCGCCCTCTGTGGGCTCAGCAATCTAGCCACATTACTGGCCGTCAGGTTCTCTGCCCATATGGGGGCCCCGTATAGGGCCATACTTCGCACGATCCCCAGGTACAGTCTCCTGCAGGGGGCGTTGGGTCCCCTGATATTGGGCATCAGCCGCGCGAGTGCAGCTGACACCCCCCTCAGTTTTGGGACCAAACTTCGGAAGTGATGTCCGAAGTTCCACCGGCCATCGAGCACGAGTCCCAGATACTTCATCGAGGGCTCGATGCCGATGCTGACGCCCCCTACCTGTAGGCTGGATCCCGCAGGTGGCCCCATCCGAGGTCCGTGGAAGCACAGAGCTTCGGACTTGTGAAGGGCGACCTCGAGACCCAGCCGCCGTATCCGACCTACGTTTAGAAGAAGGCGTAAGTAATATGCATGTTTGGGAATTATTTACTATGTAAAGACATTTATCTTAAAATAGTGTACTCGCTAAACGAATTATTAACTTAATTTTTCTGCGTTATTAACGAACTAGTTCACAGGAAAAATAGGGGAAATAGGTGAAGGGCTGATCGCCCTTTCGGTCGCGGCGTCCCCTGCTGGCAGTAAGTAATGTTATTGGTGAACATTAGGTACCTGAGTTGTACAAGCGTATGATGAAATGATGGTTAGCACAAATAATGGGAACATTTTCTTTTATGTGAGATGATTCAAACGTCATACTGGGAGAGAGGTTTAAATATCTAATATTATATACGTATTATATAATCACGTCTTTTCTCCTTTGACTGTTGTTGAGTAAGGACTCATAAAGATCTAAAAGACAATATAATTTTTTCTTATACAAAATTATTCAATCGTGATTCTAACTGCACGTTCGTTTGAAGTAAATCAACAACAAAAAAGGGTAACGATAAAAATACGACTGTTATTTATTAATCTGGACCACTGGCAGCTGAACTAACCGAAAATATCTGAAAGCAAAATTAGACAGTTGATGGATTGGTTTGACCTAATTGACTTTTATAGTATCACGAACGTGACAAAAGTCAAAATCTATTACTTAGTTGGTATAATTAATATAAGAATCTTTTGTTAACATTATTGTAAAATTCGTAAACATTTGATCAATAACCAACATTATTACACGAAGTAACTTCACACCTCGGTAAATAATAAAATGCCGCCCTCTTAAAAAATGCCTCCAAAGTAGTGAGGCTGTAGGTGCGAAGCGGCATTGTCTTCGAGGCGGCGTACTCGGCGATGTTACGCAAGACTGTTGCGTAACCCCGCCCGTACCGCCCTTGCAGTCTTTGTACTATAAATTATTATTTGTAATTGGAATATAATGTTATTACTTTGTTTCCAATTTGATTGGATACCAAACTAGGTACCTTAGATTTATATAACAATAACAAAAATCATGATTTCGGTTGAAGCAACTGTGAACCACTTCAAGCAAATACAACTGTGAGGAATATCTAAGAACTTGACCTTGTATATATTCCAATAAGAGAGTAGATGACTGAAGGTGGAGATACTGGTTCAAACCGATAACCTCACGACCGCAAATTTACTAAGAGCACTTAAACAGTAAGTATCTGTTAGCCCTAATTGATTACTATTAACGAAATTATTTAAACTATCTAGGGTGATTATGTTTAACCTTACGGGATGGGTCAATGAAGGCATTAATTAGTTAGGACGGAGTTTGCACGATTTCAGTGTAGGTGAGCTCCCCGCGGAGGGGTAATGATAATAATTATGTCTGGACTTCACTCAGCAGACAGCACTCGCAAAAAAAAAAGAAAAAAAGACAGCACTCGCAGGACATTCCCTCTTGCAAGCTTTCATGCCATATCAAAGTTACATCGGCGGCTCAGTCTTGTCATGTCATACCTGCATACGTATTATATTCACATGCTATTCTCCATTTGAAGTCGATAGAGACTGTCAGTCAATAAATGTAGGATGAATTTTTTATTTTATTTGTAACGATGATTTGTGAGCTGGCAGGTGTAATGCCGTATTTTTCTACTGAATAAGAATCAATATTTGTTTAAAATATTTGGGAAAAACTGCAGTAGCAGTCCAGACTCTGCAAAAAAATCCCAGTCGTCACCAATAGGTATGGTGGAATGTAACTTGGCACCGAAAACGTTTGTTCGGGAATATACAATGTTGGCATATATTACCACGGCAAAAACACTCAATGCATTAGTAATTCAATCATCGTTCCTTCTTCATCCTCTGATGTCAAATAAATAATATAAGTTATATATTTTAGTCTTAAGTAAGAAAATTTATAATGCAATATAAAATGCCACCTTGATGTAACACCTTACTTGTATGCATTATTTGTTACATTTTACTTAACTACGAGTAGTCTTAAGTTACGCGCTCTTATTTTGTCTACTTCACACGATGTCCGCTGCATATGATATGCAAACAAATATATTTGAAGACGTTGGAATAACACGCTTAATTTAATATTAACGATACATGCTAAGCCGTGCCTGTTAGTAGGTAGGCAGCCTGGTGGCGCTGTAGACGTACAAGGTAGGCACAGTTAGATATTTAGTGCAAGACCTGTGAGTTTTAGCGTAAAATAAGTACATTTTAAGAATTACATAGATTCAGAGTGACTATGAAACTCTCAAAGGAAAGAGAAAAAACTACTATGAATAATATAATTATTTAATTGACTAGTTATTATCTCTTACAATGCCACAATGCTGTGCTAATGTTCAACTCGCTCTCAAGTTACGGCTACTAAATGACATTTTACATTTTAGGCTTGTGACCGGTTAAATACCTATTATAGTTTCTGAAATGACGTCACTGTTCTGTGTAACGTGATTCACGTAGCCAAATTTTCCATTAGGTACTTTTACTTGTAAAATTATTTTTTGCATTCGGTGGCCAAAAAGTACACATCCAAATTTCGTAGACTATACCTACTGTTATTTCCCTAGAGGACCGGGGACGGGTCAGCTAGTGTAATCCTATTTACATAACAATCGGTTCAACTAAAATTCAATTGAACGAATAACAGGCAGTAAAATTTGTAATTGTGTTAGTAATTGAGTGGTTTTTGCATTAGGATATTGTCAATGAACTTCGTTAGTGGGTTGTGACTGGCTGTAGGACATTTTCCTTCCTGTCTGAAACATGAAAAGAGATAATAAAATAATTACAAGTTAATTATTAATACCTCTTAGGTTATCATTATTTTAGCGTTATTCTCGTTCGCATCCAAAGCTCCGGTAGGGATCCGGGGTCCACTTTCCGGCTTTTGCTGCTCCAGGGTTTTGAGACATCCATCATCGTCTTCGTCAGCACTTGGGTCTACCGCAGCCTGGCAGAGGCGATATTGCTAGATAAGCTTGCAAAAACACCTCCGAATATATTTCTTTATATTATCATATTGGATTAAGTGAACTTACAAAACTTACATTGCTTTTTGTAGTGTACCTATGTGTTTTGAAACAATATCGTTGACGGGATTATTACGTTGCGTGTGGACTGTGCGTGTGATCTGACAAGTTTCTCGCAAAATGATTCTTGTTCTTGATCATAATGGCCGCGGGTACGGATTGTATCTGTTGTGGTTATATAGTAGGTAAGTAGTACGTAAGTGTTGGATCTTAACTGTCCTATCCCACTTGATCCAAAAATATTACCACTTCTAATCTGGTTATTAGACCTCTCGAATCTCTGATATGTTAGAAAGTCTAGAGAGATCCGGTTCTTAGCATTCCATGGATTCACCGTGCGGTCGCCGGGTCCATGGCGTGGTACAGAGAGGAACACTGTGACGGCGCCTGGGACTTGCGACCCAGGTGTAGGTTTAGGGTGGCCACCTTGTGATGCATCAGCGCTCACCTCCACCGTCCGTCGTCGCCGATCCTATCAACGCCGTTTTGGATATTCATTTGAGTAAAGAGCTTACTGAAGCTCTTGGCAATCCGAGGTCTTTAAATAAGTAATACAGGGATTTAGCTGGAATTCCCCTTGCTCCCACTTCCACGGCGTAGAGTTTAACCACATAGCCATTTTTGGTTAACTCGTTGATCAAATCAAAGTATTTGTTTATTTTTATAGCGTGGTCTTTAGGTATGTTAGTTTCCCACGGTACTGTGAGTACTACTAGTACTGCACGCTTTTGCTGTTTTGAAAATAGGAATATATCGTGTCTGGATGACGAGGCACAAACATCCTCCGGTATTTTATAGTGTTTCTCATACGAATCTGCGAGTAATGTCCAATCAGCGGCTGCTATCAAAATTGAGTACGGCTTTTGATTTGTCTTTTTTGAGCAGCCTTCCTTTACAAACGCGACGTTATTACTTTGGTTTGTGGTTAAACCCTTTTTCGCTCTAGCTACCGCCAGACTTACCGCCTCACGTACGATTTCTAATACCTTATCATGTCGGCGCGGGTAATGACCCCGGTCTAATAGCGTCCTACAACCCACCAGTAGGTGCCTAGCAGTACCAATTGCTTCACCACATGAGTTACATGTTTTATCTGTGGCTTTTCCCCATTTGACAAGATTGCTTTGGTCGGGGAGGGTCAACTGGAATGCATTGAGATAGAATTTAAGGAGAATTTGGACCTCTACAAAGGAGCGAATTAATTAAGAAGAGATGAGAATTTATCAACAATAAAAGTTTCAAAAGTTGGATTTATTTTTATCAATTTTTTCCCAAAAATATATTAATAAAAAGGAATTACGAGAAACACGGAGAGAAATACAGGTCAAACAGATAAGCCGTGTTTGTACAGTTAATCGGGTAATAAGCAATGTTACCCTACAATATTAAATGTTAAAAGTATGTACAGTTTACCCAACTGTAAACTCAGCCTAAGATAACACAAGGCATAATGTATGTAGGACGGCGATGCTTGTCCTTCAAAAGTATGCATTCAGAACAAAAGTAATTACCATATTGCCCGTGCTTACAAGAGTTTCGCTAGAAAAAAAAAACAGTTTTATGACTACAAACAAACATATCCTACTAAGTTTATGAACTGGATGGATCAAAGTATAAATTATGGTTTTTCTTACGGTGACAGTACGTACATACTAAATATAAATAAATATTACACATTCTACACAAAGCTATCCAGACTTAAGTATCTAAGCATAGTTGTATTATGGAATCTAGAATGCGGATAAACATACTTAGATACTTTTTTTTGTAAATACATACATAATTATACATAGAAACACACAAAACAATGCAAATAGCCCTAATCATGCATACAAATATTGCACTGAGTGGGAATCGAACCCGCGCCTTCTACGTGGCAGTCGCGTTCACTACCGCCACGCCACAGAGGCAGACAACGAGCATAAGCGCTATTACTATTATATGCACTTCCATACAGTTATTAACTTTTTAACCACTATCAGTACCAGAAATGAGTAAAATTCCACCTAACCCCTCAAACTAAACTAAATTGCATACGTGTGTTGTGAGTTCACGTTGGAAGTTTAATTCGAACCTGGGTCCTCTCGCTCATAAGACCGACTAGGACCGACGCAATATTTCAACTAAATCCATCTAACGGTTCTTTGCATTAGGTACCTATTGAGTAATAAATACACCTTCGCGTGGATAAATATTAATTGGAATTACTGTTATCTAGAAAGCACGTACTACTCATTGACCTTAGGTAGTATCTAGCAGATAGGTTTACAAAGATTATTGTAGTAGTGGTAGTGATGTCCAATCGCACTCGTGATCTAGCTTGTCCTCGCGCGGCCGAGACGGACAGCCAGCAATAGGGGTGCGTTATCATGTTTTGAATCGCTTGCGGTGTAAGTTGCACGCTGTCGGCTGTAGATTTTGTTTATCTGTTCAAAGCACGAAACCTTCACAGGGTCAGTCAAAGGCCGTCTAATTGTAGGCCACCGTTTTAGCTTTGTGGGTTTTATTATGGTAGCCTTCATTGTTTATTTCGACTTTGAAAAAGTTCTAGTACCCGAAATTACTATACTTGCCAAACTCTCCCAGCTAATTGAAATTGCTTACCCGGGTTGGGAGTGGATTCACATCGGTAATGTAGTGGCCTCCCGATCGTAAAGACGACTCCTTAATGACTACAACGCTCACCGACGATTATTTTGCTATTTAATTGGTCGAAGGATTCAAGAGACAAGATACTTCTCTGCCATCGGAGGCAGCAGTCAGGAATTCCAAGTTATATCTTAAAATCGATACTAATATTATAAATGAGAAAGTAAATCTGTCTGTCTGTTTGTATGTTAGGCTTTCACGCTTAAACCACTGAGCCGATTTTGATGAAATTTGGTATAAGGGTAGATTAGACCTTGAGAAAGGACAGGCTATGTTTGGTCGCGATAAGCTAGTAGATAAAAACATTTAACTGAAAACAAAAAAAAACTTCCAGTTCGAATCGAAAGATCCAATCTTTCAAATTGTATTATGTGTGTAAAGGGAAATTGTTAGGTTAGATAAGTATATCGTAATAAGTTATTTGAAGTCGTTTACCTTCACAAAACTTTCAAAACGTGCATTGATAAAAGACTTGGATTGTGTCACATGAAACAAATTTAAAAATATTATAGCTTAAGCTTGAGTTTAGCTCCTAAAGGCCTAATGGGAACCCATACACCCATAATTATCCTAATAAAATCTATGAATAGATATCAACATCGTAGTTTCGTGCTAATACCCAAATATACATACCAACTGTTAACTAACACTCAGATCGATAAGTTCATTGCATAGATACAATAACCGGCATTAATACCTGATTTGTGTACGTATTGTGGTGTAAATGAGCTTTGACGTTGAAGTGGATAATTACGGCCGAGATACGCACATAGACGTATGTATGTATTATATTATTGTTCTGTTATCTCCTAAGAGAATTTGCTCAGCGATGCAAATTAAATGCGCTTGTTATCTGAGGCCTCTACACTATTATTACATATTATATCAAACTAGTTGAGGCCACCGGCTTTTCTTTTGTGGAATTTTGTTCCTTTTCCCGTGTCCTTTTTTAATATCATTCTATTACATAAAAACATACATACATTTTTTTATTTTTTTTATTTATCGTTTACACAATTTATATACAGCAAGATACATAAGCATTACAGAAACCTATGCGGTTTATAATCTATGCCTAATGTGTTAAATAACATTATAAAAGTGTATTTAGATAGTGTGATTTGAGTCTGTTTTTGACACTATGAGGCTTAATGGTATCTACATTACGCAATTGTAAATACATATGCACACGCCCGTAAATTTTATTCCCAAAGAGGAAGGTGTATAAACACCCACGTTTCGCAACTATGAGCTTCGGTCCCACGTAATAGTGGGTGAGCCTATTGCCGTCAAGCGGGCACTAAGTTATTGGCTGTAGATTTACTGTTGGATGGAGAACAGTGCTTGCCCTTAGTTGCCTTCTGCGACGCCCACAGGTAGGGATGGAGTGACCCTATTCTACTCCATCTGACACGGCATACATAATATATAAACATACTAGCTTTAGAGAAAGCCCGAGCCATTCTAGGAGTATCTAAAGGAGCACTGCATAACGCTAAGGATCCTTCTTGGTGGAACGACTATGTGAAGGAACTGATAAAAGCAAAAGGTAACGCATTCAAAATCTGGCAAAAATCTGGTCTGGAAGAGGATCGGGCCGAGTATAGAAAAATTAAAACCATTGTTAAATCAACAGTAGCACAATCACGGGCCGCGGCAAATGAGAAATTCTATGAGACACTGGAGACGGCAGAAAATGAAAATGCCATTTATAAAATTGCTCGTCAACGACTCAGGCGCACACTGGATGTGAAATGCAATAAATATATAAGAAACACCCAAGGGACCCTCCTAACATCAAACAAAGATATTACTCGGAGATGGAAAGAGTACTATGAGCAGCTTTCAAACGAAGAATTTCCCAGCAAGCCAATGCCCTCTTTACCACCAGTCGAGGGGCCAATAGGCTCTATCACACCAGAAGAGACTCGAAAGGCCATCGCAAAAATGAAACTCCACAAAGCCGCTGGCCCAGATCAGATCCCAGCTGATGTCTGGAAGAAAACCCGTGCCGCACTACCTTGGCTAACAAAACTGTTCAATAGCATCTTAATCGAGGGAAAGGTGCTAGAGTCCTGGCGCAAAAGCACACTATGCCCGATATTTAAGAATAAGGGAGATGTCGCACAATGTGGTAACTACAGAGGTATAACGCTCACATCACATACTCTCAAACTATGGGAAAGAATAATTGCGTCACGAATAACAACTAGCATAGCCGAAAATCTGTTTGGTTTTGTGCCTGGAAAATCCACAGTCGATGCCATTCAGACCATTAGAATCTTGATGGAAAAACACCGAGCAAATAAAGAGAATCTGTACCTACTCTTCATCGATTTGGAAAAGGCTTTCGACCGAGTACCTCGGAAACTGGTCTGGGAATCCATGAGAGCACACGCGATTCCCGAGCGCTACGTGACAATTGTCCAGGATATGTACTATAACACCACCACCAGCGTTAAGAGTCCCGCAGGTTTTAGCGATCCGTTCCAGGTAAATGTAGGAGTGCACCAAGGCTCAGCATTAAGCCCTTACCTTTTCAATCTCTGCATGGACTACATAACCCGTGATATACTGGAACCTACCCCATGGTGCATGCTGTACGCGGATGACATCGCGCTAATAAGCAAAACTACCAAGGGTCTTCAAGAAACATTTAATCAGTGGGTAGAACAGGTAGAGGGTCACGGACTACGTATCAGCCGCACTAAAACTGAATACATGGAGTGTGACTATGGAGGAATAACCGACGTGGGTGCGGACGTGTGCATAGATGGTATACCACTGCCCAAAGTCTCAGCCTTCAAGTACCTCGGTTCCATTATAACTCCTGATGCCAATGTAGATAAGGACGTCGACCATCGCATAAACACTGCGTGGCTCAAGTGGCAGTCACTTACTGGTATTCTCTGTGATCCCAGAATGCCAATCAAGATCAAAGGCAAAGTGTACAAAACAGTAGTGAGACCGGCCCTAATCTACGGATCAGAGTGCTGGACTATGAAAAAAGTACACGAACAACAACTCCACACGCACGAGATGAAGATGTTGAGATGGGCGGGTGGTGTGACGCGCCTGGATAAAGTTCGTAATGAACCTCTAATATAGAGGGACTTTCGGGGTGGCTCCTGTCGTCGACAAAGTGAAGGAGAGTCGCCTGCGCTGGTATGGCCATATCCAAAGACGCGAAGATCAGCACGCTGTCAAGGAAGTTCTCAACATACCCAACCAGCCCAGAGGAAGGGGAAGACCACTCGCTACTTGGTGGAATAATATTAAGAAGGAGATGGACCAGGATAGCCTTAGTACCCAGACAACCCAGAACAGGATTCTCTGGCGCAGATGTACAGGGAGACCCGACCCCAGATAAACTGGGAACATGGGTTGGACAAAGAAGAAGAAGAGCTTTTGCCCGCGGCTCCGCCCGCGTGGATATCGGTTCCTGGCAATTATTCGAATTTTTCTCTACGTACAAACCTTCCCTGGACCTCCACGAATAATTCAAGATCAAAATTAGCCAAATCGGTAAAGGCGTTGTTGAGTTATAGCATTACAATGAAAAGTGGCATTGATTTTTATATACATTCAGTCAACAAAGTATTGGGAATGAATGTTTTGTTTATGGTTCCAAATTCAAATTTTTGATCTTTTTGTTGTTGTTTGATTGGCACAACTGCTTTCCATTTTGGCGCGGAGTTTGAGTTGCATCTGTCATTTATGTTAAAAACAGTGCTATTTTTAGTTTTATAATATCTAGTGTGTATTGCGAATTTCATAATGGACAAAAACATCGAACAAAGAGTTTGTCTTAAATTTTGCATCGCCAATGGAATTTCATGTTCGGAGATACTGAAAATGTTACAGAAGGCTTACAGTGAATCGAATTTATCAAAAACACGTGCTTATGAGTGGAACAAAGCGTTCAAAAGCGGTCGAGATGTGATGGAAGATTTGCCTCGTTCTGGTAGGCCATCAACGTCTGCAACTGAAGTTAACATCGCAAAAGTGGAGGAAATAGTGACTGAAAATCCTCATTCAAGTTTGAGAGAGATGGCCGCCGAACTTTCTGTATCTCACGAGTTGATCCGTACCATTTTAACTAATAATTTGGGTATGAAACGTGTTGCTGCACGGCTAGTCCCAAAAGACCTGAATTTTCTGCAAAAACTAAATCGCATGAGAGTCGCTGAGGAGATGCTAGAACGGGTCAATACCGACCCAACATTCATGAAACGCGTTGTTACTGGTGACGAGACGTGGGTTTACGAGTTTGACATCCATACTAGGCAACAAGCTTCGGAGTGGTGCCTTCCAACTGAACCAAAACCGAAAAAACCACGTCAAAGTCGATCAAAAGTCAAAGTCATGTTGACTGTTTTCTTTGACTATCGCGGTGTTGTGCACTCGGATATTTTGCCGGAAGGTCAAACGGTAAATAAAGAATATTATTTGAGCGTTATGCGACGTTTAAGAGAACAAATTCGACGGAAAAGGCCAGATTTGTGGAAAGAAAATTCTTGGATTTTGCACCACGATAATGCGCCTTCGCACAAGGCCATCATTGTGAACGAATTTTTGTCCAAACACTCAACAAATACCATCGAGCAACCACCATATTCACCAGATATGGCTCCAGCCGACTTCTTTCTTTTTCCTACACTCAAATTACCACTTCGTGGCACCCGTTTTCAATCAGTAGAAGACATAAAGGAGAATTCGCGGCGAGAACTGAACTCAATTCCGGAAACAGCGCTTAAAAAATATTTTGATGATTGATTGATTTTTATATATATAGATAGAATAAATAAATAAATAAATATTCCACGACATTCTACACAACGCTATCTAGACCCATGGTAAGCTTTTATATCTTGTGTTATGGAATCTAGAATGCGGATAAACATACTTATATACTTTTTTTTTTGTAAATAAATACATCATAGAAACACCCAGACCAATGCAAATAGCCATATTCATGCATACAAATATTTGCACTGAGCGGGAATCGAACCCGCGCCTCCTGCGTGGCAGTCGCGTGCACTACCGCCACGCCACAGAAAATAGATTATATACATCTAATACACATCCAACTAAGGTGTGATTTCAAAATACTTTGAGCCGCATATACAATAACTAAATGTTAAAGTAAGTTATAGTAACTCTAAATAACTTATTAACATGCGTATAGGTAGTTACATAATATAAAGCTTAAAGACGAGCCGGACGCTCAACTCGCTTAATCTCTCCTTAACCATACCTTCTGCTAAAACACACTGAGAAGTATAAATAAAATGGAACAACGATAACGATACAATCCAATAAAATAATTCCAATTCCTTCTATATGAACGTTGAGTGGAAGTGAAAGTTCGGACACATTGATGTTAATATGTAACGTCAACGTGTCCCTCTACGGAATTCTTCACTTCGAGCAGTCCGACATAGTGATTGGCTTATTTATAAATTCCTACCTACGTATAAAATACGTGTAAAAATACGTGTAAAAAACTCTGATCCAGTTTCTCAGATATCGATAACTAAGCTCAATGGGCAGGTAACGAAGCCTCAATAATATATTTCTGTCATTCAGTTTGTTTAATTTGTGTTTTTTTTTTGTTATAAGCATATTAATGACTGCAACTCCCTCTCTAACCCCTAGCTAAGATGTAGGCCATTGCTGCTACCGTTCCCGTCCTTCGTTAAATGGCATGTAAGGAGTTGGTTCACGTTTGTAATAGTGACCAGGATTCGAAAAAGCAGACTTCATACTTCATTATAGCAAAAAAAAATTACACTCATCTGGTATTTTGTTTATTTTGACTGATATATTGAATAATATAGTGTTACGAATGTGACGTAACATGTCAAAGCATCGGAACCATAAATTCGAACTTATTGTCAATAGCAGCTGTGACTGAGCGGTTTAGACAACGCCTGCCAAAACGAAGGTCGACGGTTCGAATCCCGGTGTCACGATATGTGGTTTTTGTGTTTTTCTAATTTATGTAAATCTTTATTTGGTAAAGGTAACAGAAGATTCTATATTTAAATTCTTCTAGTTATTAGCAGAACATTCTGGAAGAATAAAAATGAGAAACGAAATGAAGATCAAAAATATAGTTTAGCTCTTCTAGGAGAGCATAGAAAATTCTAGAGAAAGAATAAAATGAATGAATGTGTCGTGAAAGTGCAGTGACCGTGCAGTACAGTCGCGCTGTGAGTGTAGCGAATAAGACTGAAGTGCAGTAGTGCAACGTGTGGTACAGTCGCGTCGTGAAGTGTCGCGTTCAAGGTTTGGCTGTTGGGGTGAAAATAAAGCGGTCTCACATACGAAGCTGTTTGTTTCCAATCCCGTTACCCGTCTCCCGTAACATTGGTGTCAGAAGTGGGATTGGAAGAAACAATGCCGTTCACACCGAGAGACGACCGAGAGCGCCCCAACACGCGCTCCAGATCAACGGCGCGGGAACAAGGAGACGCTAACCCGACGGTATCACACGCCGACGTCGCGAGAGGTCGAGATGAGGCTGGCGAAGGAACCTCTGCCGCTCCTGCGCGTGCCTCAGCCACACCTGAACCTGTAAGTGCACCGTCACTATCGCTGACGGATATGGGTGCACTTTTCCAGCAGCTCCGCGCTCTTCAGGAGGAGCAAGCGCGCCGCCAGGAGGAGCAGCTGCGCGCTCTGCAGGAAGAGCAAGCGCACCGTCAGGAGGAGCAAGCGCGCCGTCAGGAGGAGCAAGCGCGCCGTCAGGAGGAGCAAGCGCGCCGTCAGGAGGAGCAGCTGCGCGCTCTGCAGGAGGAGCAAGCGCGCCGTCAGGAGGAGCAAGCGCGCCGCCAGGAGGAACAATTGCAAGTGATGGGAGACCGAGTCCTCTCTGCTGTCACGGAGACCATTAAGAAGGTAGAAGAGGTTCAAAAAACGGTAGAGAGCCATGAAAGCATGCTGGCGGACCATCAAGCGCGCATCACATCTGTCGAGGGGGACCTACGGAAGATCAAGGCTTCCGGTACAACAACGCCTGTTTCCGTAGTCTCGTCGGGAGGAAGCTTCAAGGTGCCTCCATATGACGGAACATCTTCTTGGACTGCATACAAGAGGCAGTTTCAAGCCGTAGTACAATTAAACGGCTGGATTGAAGAACAAGCAAAGACCGGCCTTACCTTAGCGTTAAGAGATAAGGCTGCAACGGTATTGGAGGCTATAGAGAGTGACGCTTCATACAAGGAGCTTGTTGAGGCTCTGGAATCGAGGTACGGTGATGCGCATCTTGAACACGTATTCCGAGCCCAACTCCGAGACAGGGTGCAGAAGCCTACCGAGACGCTGCAACAGTGGGCCTTGGAAGTTGAAAAGCTTGTGAGGAAGGCATACCAGTCCTCTCCCACGACTTTCATCGACCGGATGCTGCTACAAACTTTCGTTGATGGTATCCGCGATAGGGAAGTGAGAGCTGCAGTACGATTGGCCCATCATCCGGAAGTTAAGGAAGCCGTGGCGCTTGCGCTAGAAGTGGAGGCCGTTCGTGGTGAATATGGAGGTATGCGTGTGCGAAGAGTGACGACGCCTGAACAAGAGGGTGGTCGAAGGAACTTCGCTCCCCGTTGTTATCAATGCGGGGAAAGAGGTCACTTAAGAAATACGTGCCCGAACCGTATGACAGTAAGAACCGGAGTCGACGCGGAAATACAAGCGTCGGAGACGGCGGAAAACTAGTTCCGGCCAGGCTTAGGGGGTGGGCGCTGGCCGATGGACAAGAAGCCCATGAAAGGAGGTGATGGTGGTGGTAAAGTCTACTGCCTTCAAGATACTAGACTTCCACCTAGAACTCAGACACTTGTACCAATAACAATGAGTAAAAGTTCAAGTGGCAGTGGCCGGCGTTGTTTGGTTGTTGAAGGGACAGAGGATGATAATTCGTGGTTACCAGCTAGAACCGTAGTCAGTATGTCTAAAAACATGCTGGTACCAGTACTTAATTTGAGTGGCGACGTACAGACCTTAAAAAGGGGCACTCTGATTGGAGTCGCTGAAGAAATGGAGTGGTTAAGAAGTTGCCAAGAAAAGACGAATATCTCATCAGGGAAAATAGATCTGTCTGAAGTTTTTCTTGACTGTAAAGAAGATTTGGGAGCAATACAGTTAGTGAAAGCTAAAAATTTGTTGAGGCGTTTTGCTGACATTTTCTCTAAAGGAGAACGGGACATCGAGCAGACTGGATTAGTGAAACATCAAATTAACACTGGCGATGCTCTACCAATCCGCCAACGACCTCGACAAATTCCATTCGCTAAGGAAGAAGAAGTTGGGAATATGATTAAAGAGATGGAAGGAAATGGAGTGATAGAACCTTCTTCTAGTCCTTGGTGTTCTCCAGTTGTCTTAGTCAAGAAGAAGGATGGTACTACTAGGTTTTGCATCGATTACCGCCGATTGAATGACGTTACGAAGAAGGACAGTTATCCTTTACCAAGAATAGATGACACACTAGATACATTGAGCGGAATGAAATGGTTTACTACGCTGGACCTTAAAAGTGGATACTGGCAGGTGGAGATGGATCCTGAAGATAAAGAGAAGACTGCATTTTCTACCGGTAAAGGACTCTGGCATTTCAAGGTAATGCACCAGCGACGTTCGAGAGATTGATGGAGCGAGTTCTTGCAGGATTAATAGGAGAAGCTTGCCTGGTATACCTCGATGACGTCATTATTGTGGGACGAGATTTCGACGATCACCTTAAGAAGTTAGAAAGTGTGCTGAGTAAAATTAGGGGAGCAAACTTAAAATTGAATCTAAAGAAATGCAGCTTCTTCAAAAGACAAGTCAATTATTTGGGGCATGTTATCTCTGAAGGCGGAGTAGAAACAGATCCCGCAAAAGTATCCGCCGTAAAAGACTGGCCGGTGCCGCAGGATAAGACTCAGGTGCGAGCCTTTATGGGCCTCTGCTCTTATTATCGACGTTTCGTTAAGAATTTTGCGGACATCGCAAAGCCACTACATAGACTTACAGAGGAGAAGCGAACTTTTGTATGGGATGCAGATTGTGAAACTGCCTTTGAAGATCTCAAGAAGAGGCTTTGCGAAACCCCTATTTTGGGATATCCTGATGGAAGAAACCAGTTTGTTGTTGACACAGATGCCAGTAATACAGGCATAGGTGGAACATTGTCACAAAGAAAAGGAGATCAGGAGGTTGTCATAGCGTACTTCAGTAAAACGCTATCAAAACCTGAACGAAATTATTGTGTTACACGAAGAGAGCTCCTGGCTGTAGTGAAAACGTTACAGCATTTCAAGAAATATCTATTAGGACGGAAGTTTCTAGTCAGAACGGACCATTCGGCATTGAAGTGGCTTCTGCAGTTCAAAAACCCCGAAGGACAAGTCGCACGATGGATCGAATAATTGCAAGAATTCGACTTCGTAATTGAACATCGAAGCGGTGGTTCCCATAGAAACGCCGATGCGTTGTCACGCCGACCTTGTGACAATGATTGTAAACATTGCGAAACACAAGAAGGAAAGGAACAGACCTATATACGTGTTATAAGAATGGATTCATGTAATGAGAGGTGGAGTAATGACGTCATGCAAAAATCGCAAGAAGAAGATGACGACTTGAAGCCAATACTATAATGGTTAACAAATTCTTCTCCTCGTCCAAGTTGGAATGAAGTTGCTGGATTGAGCTCCTCCACTAAGAGTTACTGGGCGCTATGGAATAGCTTGATACTTCAAGATGGCCTACTGTGTCGTAAATGGGAGAGTGCGTCAAGAGATGGTACACACTTGCAAGTAATTGTACCGAAGGCAAAGGTTCCAGAAATACTAAGAGCTTTTCATGATGGGGTTTCCGGCGGACATCTTGGAGCTAGAAAAACTCTATTGAAAATACGTGAGCATTTTTACTGGTTGCATTGCAAGGAAGTTGTCCAAGAATGGTGCAGGAAATGTGAACCATGTTCATCTGTTAAAGGACCACAGACGCGAAGTCGAGCTGGTATGAAGTTGTATAATGTCGGTGCTCCTTGGGAACGGATAGCTTTAGACATGGCCGGACCCTTTCCTGTATCAACGAACGGCAACCGTTACATATTGGTGGTGATGGACTACTTTACTAAGTGGCCAGAGGTGTTCGCGGTGCCAAATCAAGAAGCAATAACAGTGGCAATAAACTAGTGAATGAAGTCTTTTGCCGATTCGGACTACCTCTTGAAATTCACAGTGATCAAGGACGAAACTTTGAATCGCAAGTGTTTCAGGAAGTTTGTAAGATTTTGAAAATACACAAGACGCGAACGACACCTTATCGGCCACAGTCAGATGGCATGGTGGAATGTTTCAATAGAACGTTGGAGCAGCACTTGGCGAAGATAGTCGATTCACATCAAAGAAACTGGGACGAATATCTTCCGCTATTTCTGTTATCGTATCGTACAGCGGTTCATGAAAGCACTTGCATAACACCAGCCCATGCAAATTTTGGCAGAGAGCTTCGACTACCGGCGGAACTCCTCACCGGATGTCCTCCTGACTCACCTAGCTGTATAACAGATTATGCGGATGTATTAAGGAAACGAATGGATAAAGTTCACAGATACATGAGAGAAGCCAATTTACAGGCCAGCGAACGAATGAAAACACGATATGACAGAAGTTCAAATTTAAGATGTTTTGAGGAAGGATCGCTAGTGTGGCTTCATAACCCAGTACGGAAGCAAGGATTATCTCCGAAACTGCAGCCAAGTTGGGAAGGACCTTATAAAGTGATAACAAAAATTAATGACGTTACTTACAGAATTCAAAAATCGCCGAGAAGTTCCGCTAAAGTTGTTCACATCGATAGACTCGCCCGATATTATGGCTCTAACGATGCCCGGGACGAGCATGTCTTAGGAGGGGGCAGTGTTACGAATGTGACGTAACATGTCAAAGCATCGGAACGATAAATTCGAACTTATTGTCAATAGCAGCTGTGACTGAGCGGTTTAGACAACGCCTGCCAAAACGAAGGTCGACGGTTCGAATCCCGGTGTCACGATATGTGGTTTTGTGTTTTTCTAATTTATGTAAATCTTTATTTGGTAAAGGTAAGAGGGTCAAACTGAAAGTTCTTAGAACTGGCCACTTATAAACAATATAATAAAAAAATAATTCTAAAATTTGAAAATAGAACTCTTTGCCAATATTACTGAGTATATATTTCATTCATTTATCATTTGTTTTACGATTTGGCGGCAAATTGAAAATTGTCTGTGTCACGTTAACATGAATTTAACACGAGATTTTTTATGACTTTCGATGTCATTTAAGTCAACAAGAAAGTTATGATAGACTACGATTGGCCTTTCACGATGAAGCCCCATCTCGTGCGACTGTTTACAACTGGTTTAATGAGTTTAAAGAGGGACGGCCTTCTACAGCGACGACTGAAAATAACATCTGTGTTGTGCGGCGTATGATAGAGACTGACAAAAGAGTGACCTAACAGCAGATTCGGACAAGCTTAGGCATCGGTATGAGTCAAGTGCACAAAATCCTCCACGAACATTTAGCGGTCAGGAAGCTTTGCGCCCGGTGGATACCTCATAATTTGACTGAGGCTCAAAAACTCCATCGTGTGTATTGGTGCCGTAAAATGATTGAAAGATTTAACGGAGGTGACTCTAATGCTGTGTTCGACATACTAACAGGTGACGAAAGCTGGATTTACTGTTATGATCCTGAAACCAAAAGACAATCTGCTCAGTGGGTGTTTCCTTTCGAGGAGATGCCAACTAAAGTGAAGAGAGATCGAAGTGCGGGAAAAAAATGGTGGCCTCGTTCTTTGGAAGGATAGGTCATTTCGCAACAATTGTGTTAGAGGATCAAAAAACAGTTTCTGCAGAATGGTACACTACCAATTGTTTGCCACTTGTCTTGGAAAAAGTTCGAGAGAAACGACCTCGCAGTAGGATCCTCCTTCACCACGACAACGCCTCGTCGCACACCGCCAAGCGAACGATCGACTATTTGGCGACATCAAACGTTGAATTACTGGGTCACCCGCCGTATAGCCCGGACCTCGCGCCTTGTGATTTTTATTTATTTCCAAAAATTAAAGAAAAACTTAAAGGAAAGCGGTTTATGAATGCTGAAGAAGCGGTGGCTGCGTATCGCGATGCCATTGAAGAGACCCCTAAGGACGAGTGGGCAAAGTGCTTTTCCCAGTGGTTCCATCGCATGCAGCGGTGTATTGACGTGAATGGACAATATTTTGAAAAGATATAATAAAACTAATAACTGGCTAATGTAATCAGTTTTTGATTTTCTAAGAACTTTCAGTTTGACCCTCGTAACAGAAGATTCTATATTTAAATTCTTCTAGTTATTAGCAGAACATTCTGGAAGAATAAAAATGAGAAACGAAATGAAGATCAAAAATATAGTTTAGCTCTTCTAGGAGAGCATAGAAAATTCTAGAGAAATAATAAAATGAATATCGAAAAGACGATCGAAATTAAGGGTATAAAAGGAGCTGTCAGAGCCGTGAAAGGACAGTTAAGTTTGGGAGTTCAAAGTGAACAGAAGAAGAAGAAGAAGGAAAAAGGAAGAAAAGTGAGAAAATAGTGAAAAGTTCAAGTAAAGTGCAGTAATTGTGCAGTCGCGCTGTGAGTGTCGTGAAAGTGCATTGACCGTGCAGTACAGTCGCGCTGTGAGTGTAGCGAATAAGACTGAAGTGCAGTAGTGCAACGTGTGGTACAGTTGCGTCGTGAAGTGTCGCGTTCAAGGTTTGGCTGTTGGGGTGAAAATAAAGCGGTCTCACATACGAAGCTGTTTGTTTCCAATCCCGTTACCCGTCTCCCGTAACAATATGTATGTGTACTGCCATTCTCAGTGGAATAGAGTAGGGCCACCTCATCTCTTCCTTTGGATGTCGTAGAAGGCGACTAAGGGATAGGGCTGTTCTCCATCTGACAGAAAATATACATTCCATGACAAAAATAGATTTTACAAGTATGTTTTGTCTCGAGAGTAAAAATTGAGCGTGCCATTATTTGGCATTCGGTATGGCATAGTATGTTAAAAATAGTTTTTGATTTATATTATTATTGTGATTTATATTTCTTAGTGAAAATACTAAAACAGTAAGAAATATTTAGTGATCCCTAGCAGAATCACTAAATATTTCTTACTGAAAGGAAGAGAATATTATATTATATTATAATATTATATTATATTATATTATATTATATTATATTATATTATATTATATTCCCTAGCAGAATATGTTTATTAGTCTTTTTCAGACGATCAACGCCGTTACTGGTGCCCAGGTACTTTTATATTTTCTGAAAATAATAAAACCTTACCATTTTTCTCCTCTGACTGAACCTAGGGTTCTCATCTGCTAGAAGCGTTACAGCGTTAATGCAGTAAAAGCTAAGAAAATGAAAGTAATTATGATATCAAATGACCTAACGTAATACATGTAAGTACATATTTCCTTAATAGCTATCACTATATATCTATATATCACTTAATAGCTAGCACAAAGGAAAATCTATCTGAAGATTTCTGATAAATTACTAACATTGTACTCTCAATAGCGCTAATAAATAAAGCAACACCTGTTGTTCATTATTGTGACTGCAACTCACACAGTTACAACCCTGAACGGTGTAATGATTCTCAGATTTAGGCTGACTTTCTGACCACGTTTAATGTCCCGTCCCTTGTCGTTTAGGCATTTTAACCGAACTCCTTGCCACTACTAGAAAATCATTGGAAAATTATAATAATAATATATTTTGCAATTGCAGAGCATAGTTTTTAATCGTTTTCTCTAAATGGTCATCTAATTATTAAGCTACGAAAACGAAAACTAATAAAACTAGTTTATACTTTCTACGAGCCACAACTCAACGTACTACATAATTTATATGATAAACAAAAAAGGATATCGATCGAATACTAAATTTCGAATGTAAGATTCCACAGTAACACATCGATTCAATATGTTCGATACACTTATATCGATCATAATGAATCGATACTTTACTATATTGTACATACGTTTTGACATACAAATCAATTAAAATAACTTGTACCATGAATAGTCACTCATTTAGGTATCATTTGCATGAATTCCAATTCATTTATCACTTTGTGACTGCAACTCACACAGTTACAACCCTGAACGGTGTAATGATTCTCAGATTTAGGCTGACTTTCTGACCACGTTTAATGTCCCGTCCCTTGTCGTTTAGGCATTTTAACCGAACTCCTTGCCACTACTAGAAAATCATTGGAAATGGTCATCTAATTATTAAGCTACGAAAACGAAAACTAATAAAACTAGTTTATACTTTCTACGAGCCACAACTCAACGTACTACATAATTTATATGATAAACAAAAAAGGATATCTGAATATTTTATTATGAAAATAGGTCAGTAGTAATCAGGTCATCTTGCACCTTGAGATGCAATTCTCAATACCTCTAATAAGAGAAAACTGGGAATAAGATTTTCTGAATAAGTAGAGCTAAACCACCTTTTCCGATCTAATTTGGATCCGTTGTTCGAGGGGGAAGGTTCTCCCCTCAACACGACAGGAAAACACTATTAGTACAGATATTATTGGTTTGGATGTTTATTCTTGTTTATTCTAGACAAGTATTAGGACAAAAAAATTGTCATGTATGTAGGTGAGACGCGATCGAATACTAAATTTCGAATGTAAGACTAGACGCAAGACTAGACGCAGACTAGTCAATGAATTCCTAACTGACTTAACCCTCTTATTCTTTTTAACTTCTAACCATGTATTGTCAATAGTTATGTCACTCATGTGTGTATGCATGGAGCACCTTCTTGAAATTTCATTTTTATGACCATGACTCAAGAAGTGCAGAATTGTGGACATTATTAACGGTCACAAAAGTCACATTCAGTATGTAAAAACGTATGGACGTGAACAGAGATTTTACGATGCAGCAACTACGATGGCACAGAAAAGAGAATAGTATTAAGAGGGGGTATAAAGGAAAATTGCCGATCTTTGATTTGATGTTTATACCCGAAAGTGTGCCACAAATGAGCTTGTTTTTTTTTTAAATAGAAAATACGTTATATCTAAAAGGTACTCAATTTGGTGAAAACATAAAATAATAATATTTTGTCGATAAAATAAGATCACAAAGTTAGGCCTAATTTTTGATTAAAATTAATTTATTTTCAAGATTATTCATATAACTGAGTCAATTTTTATGTACAAAGTATAAAATTATTAAACCTAGTGACTCAATTTTTCACTTTGTTAAAATTATCTGGAATTTAAGAGTACTTAATTAAAAAAAAACGAATTCGGCGCTTACGACGTTCTTATTCCGCGCATAACGGTCTCTTGCTATCGCACCTGACCCGAGGTGCCGGCCATCTGTTGTTTCATCAATTAGTCGGGGTCGCCCCGTTGAGACAAGGGGACTGTTTTTCAGTTTTCCGTCGAAAAAGTTCGTCGAAATTATGGGAAATAAAGAAAATCAAAAGATAAACTCTAAAAGAGAATATAAAAAACTAAGAATTCAACTCATGGCTAATTGTCGAAAGTAATATTTCTTTATTTTCATTGGTTTGTTACTAAGTACAATTTTTGTATCAACCGTTGTCAGGCAGCCCGGGTATAGTATATGAAAATCAAATAGATGTCTTAGACCACCTCGCGTTTGAAGTATGTAACTAATGTTATTTTTTATAGCAGTAATATAATTATATTTTGCGAAAGTACTTATACATTGTATTATCAATTTTAATGCTTTTCAGAGTTACTTCAGCTCGTAATATAACATAAGCTGATAAATCCGATCCAGTCGCATCGCTTAATAAAAACTGTAACTTGTAAGCTTATTGCAATTGTTTTTTCTCACATTCAGTACGACCTTTCCCTTACAGGGGGACTGCTCTTCCAACTGGCACACAGGGAAAGGTCGTGAGTTTGAGTCTCACTTGAGCATTTCATTTTTTCCAATGATTTCGAACTTAAAAAAGTTAGCATCATAAATGCTATAAAAAATTCATTCAAATTATTAATAGATCATCCTTAACCTTTTCCACAAAAATTCAGAAATAGGCGTAGGTTTCAGGTAGAATAATCAAAATCATGAAATAAAAATAAGTAAAGTAAATACCGTACCTAGCTCATTTATTCATTAGTATTTGAGATGATCTTTCTTATTTGTTCATTTAAACTGGAATTAATACAGTTTTTAACTATGAAATCACATTTCTAAAATCACATATGTCGAGCAAAATGACAAAATTTCGTAAACGGCCTCGTAATATCCACATTATTTAAGTCATATTTATAGAATAGCTTCAACTCTTTTTGTATTTCCAATTATAGATTAAAAAGATATTTTTTCAAATTCAATTTCTACAGCGATATCGTCTTCTTTTATGAACTGAAAGTAATATCTTTAGGCGTCTTGAACCAATTTCAGTATGAAATAATATACATTTGTTTACCTTATTCTTATCTACCTATAACAAAATTGAAAGTATTTTGTAATTATTATTGAAATAAATATTTCTATAACTTACTTTTTCGTATTATTTATGCACTACCTGTAAAATTATTCAGCGTATCGTCAGAGTTCTTAGGGAGATTTTATCTTAAACACAACAAATTATAATAACAAAGTGAACATTTATTAAAATGTATATCGTGATAAAAATGTCTTAATATAAATATTTGACGATTTCAAAAAATATGCATTCATTTTTTGACCACTATATTTTAAGCTGTTTATTAAAGCTAAGCTGCTTATGTTTATTTTACAAATCCCACTCATTTTATCTATCACCAAAAATAAAAATATTGTGTGTTCAAAGTATACCTTATATAGATAATAATCCAGCTCGTACTTTGCCAAATTTTATCTGATTATTTTGGGTATACTGTGCGCCTGCGTACTAAACACAGCGGTTAGCTGCCACACAAAATACTGCGACACGACAGACGTGTGGACAGACGAGAGCGGGACGTATGAAGTGTGCGGGTGAAATCTGAATTTTTTCTAGCTTTATGCGCGCTCTTAAGTACTATGGTTAGAATGGCTAGCGGGCTTTCTTGTCGATAAAGAGTAAAATTCTGATAGTCAAAGAGATCTGTTAAACCTAAACAGCGCTATCGAGTTCTACATTGAGTAGAACTCGATAGCTTTAATTTCTTATTCTTATGAATTTTCATTGGTGAAATTCAGTCTTAGTAGAATTAAAATGAAATGACGATGCTTAAAAGTTAAAACACATCTATTTATTTTATTAGCAACAATGATATAATCAGATAGAATATTAATATTTAATATAATAAATGGTTTGATTATTTAGCTTTCATGTATGTTCCATACTTTGTTAATGATATAACTAGGTTTTATCTGAGCTTAAAAACGTACCCAGAAAGATACAAATAACAAATAATTCCATTCAAAAGTCATTTAAAATAGTTCCTACAGTAAATCGTATCTCCTGTTATTGTTCACCAGAAATCCAAAGCTCGTTGAAATAAGCAATGCCTCCACATTAAGTAGGTATCTAATAATAACGTGATTATTGTTATAAATAGAAACTCGATGGAGAATCACAAATAGTTCGAAAGACATTTCTGAGTACTACTATTGGAAAAGTCTAATACTTTTTAGATCACTATCAGCTAAGTATCTGTCCATCGTAACGGTCTATAAAGCTACAATAGTACGGAATACTACACGAGAATGTTACTTCACACTTTGTCTCTCGTATAAAAAGAATCGCACAATAGGATTGGATTCACTTTGTAATGCAATTTATGTGCACAAGATGTGATACATAATGTAAACAATCCCAATATAAATAAATAAATAAATATTCCACAACATTTTACACAATGCCTTCTAGACCCATGGTCAGTTTAAGTAGCTTGTGTTATGGAATCTAGAATGCGGATAAACATACTTAGATACTTTTTTTCTTTTGTAAATAAATACATATTATGCGTAGAAACATAATATATAGGCTATTTGCATTGGTCTGGGACCAATGCAAATGGCCATATTCACGCATACAAATATTTGCACTGAGCGGGGTTCGAACCCGCGCCTTCTGCGTGGCAGTCGCGTGCATTATGATAACTGTAAGGCAATAGTCTGCAGAGGAATCTCGTCCGTCTCTTAGTAAGTGAACTGATACGTTGCAAATAGGGTTAAATCAGGTAGATAGGGCTTTTTTTTATCGTGCGCAAAATCCCCACAGATACTCGTACCACCCCACGGAGCCGGTGGAGGCAGTTATGTCGGACTCGAACCGACTAAAACGCACGCCGTCTTGGGTCCTTGGTTGCCGGGGGTGAGATTGCCGAAAGCATATCTCTTGCACCCCGGCAGACCCAGGACCATCTCTTTGGAGTTGGTCACCTTCGGGTTGTGGGGACCTCGGTGTCCCCATCTAGCCCCGGGTACGGGGAGGCGCACATTGCGCCGCCGCCGCGGCCTTCTTCTGCTAGGGTGACAGGCGGCTCCACCGGTCACCCCCAGGCCAGTGCTCATGGAGGACGGAGGTCGTTCTACGACCTCTGTGTCCTCGCTCTTATCACAGTGATGGCACTCGGACGTTGGCTCCTTCCGGATCCGAGACAGGTAACTCCCGAAACACCCGTGTCCGGTAATCACCTGCGTCAGCCGGTACGAGAGGCTGCCGTGTGGTCTCTCTAGCCATTCCTCCATGATGGGTCTTACCGCCGCTATTACGGCGTGCCCTAGGTAGATAGGGCTTAAAAAATCTTTAATAAGGTCTGTACCAGAACAAGTTAGCTCCTCTAAAATAAATTAAGGAAGGTGAACCTGTCCACTCTTCTAGGTTTCTCTGCATACACACTACATACAATCATAATGTTAAAAAAAAGTGTGTGCTTATGGAAAACATGAAACTGCTCCACTAGCATGCAGTTATTGATTAAGAGTGATATTACCATTGAATCTTAAGAATTCCAAAAGGTGTTGGAACTATTTGCTGGCATGGCTGTAATGTTAAAGTGTTAGTTAGCACTAGTTAGTGCGAGAGCTCTGTGTTGGTTCCCCGTATTTTGATGCAAGTTAATTAGTTCCAACGCTCCAGCATGGTTTGCAATTTCAGAGCGTCATAACTGGAATTTAATTTTCGTGACAAAAAGGTTTTACACGCCAGTATTGCACGTGGAACCACAGAATTAGTTCCGATTGAAGCAATTGGAAGAGCGGACTTCACCAAATAAATTTTATAGAGTAACCTTGTTTAGTTGAATGGACTCTCACTGATAAAATCCAGCTTAAGAGTAAATTTTAACAATGATAGCAACTGCGATTAACCTGAGATAAACGTTATCTCAACGAATTTTTTCTCTTTTCATTTTCATCTTAGCGTTAATCCCAGTTGCGTCTGAAGATTCTAACTTAGAGAGACTGATAAGAGCGGATTCTTCCGCGTTCCACCGTCCTGTGAATTTGGCTGATCTTCAATATTTTCAGTGAAGTGACTGCCTTCTTACCACCACAACCCATAGACGATATCGAAGTATTGCAGTTAGACCAGTTGTTGGACTTTTTAGGGCTCCAACTACGACTGCCATAGTTGTTCGTATGGCAACCGGTGCCGACGATTTAACATGCCCTCCGAGGCACGCCAGACCATGTCAATACCCACATTCATGCATACAATTATTTGCACTGAGCGGAAATCGAACTTGCGCCTCCGGCGTAGCGACTGCGTTCACTACCGCTACGCCACAGAGGCTGTTACAATAAAATTACCTACTATCACCAGCGTGATCCGAATGTATAGTAATTCAAAATGCAATTGTTAGTCTTTAATTTGTAGGTAAGAAATACAATGTTGTACGACTAAATTAAAGTTGTTAAGGGGTTTCAAGCTTTTCCAATGATTGGAAATGTGTTTCGTAGAACACGTGGCCACGTGTTTAATTAGCACACAACGTGTGTGTACAGGGCACGTGCCACGCTACCTTTGATATAACTCTTCACTTATGACGAAGCAAGTAGAAGCCGACAAAAGTAAAACTAAACTTATAATAACTTTGCTCGAAGACCTTCGTACTAATAATGGTGGGTCACCTTCACAGCTGAAATTGACTGCTGAGTAACATAATAATAACTAATGACATGTAACAAACACAATCAAAACTAATACCTACGGTAAAGTTTATGGCTGTAAGCCTTGATATTGGTTAATATAATACAATGCCTGAACACATACCTAGGTATTCTTATATTCAAAATGAAAATACGGTAAGTATTAATACCATTTACCTACTATTTGTAGTAGGCAGAGGCTCGCCATTTACTGCTGTCCTTCAGGAGCTTCATCTACTATCACTGAACATTTCCTTATATCGATTTCAATATTTTGACTTGCTTTAAAATAAAACAATGATTATAATAATCTGCTTCTTTTTTGAAGTCGAATAAAAACAGCTGAAGGATGCAAATAACAGTAATTTGGTGTTCTATTCAATAAAAACTTGAAGCCGAGTCATTTCACTGTACTCGGAGGTGTTCGCTTTATTTCTGGGTCCCAAAAAATATAACTTCTGAAAATCCACAATCCATACTAGTATTATAAATGCGAAAGTAACTCTGTCTGTCTGTCTGTATGTTACGCTTTCACGCCTAAACCACTGAACGGATTTTGATGAAATTTAGTTCAGGGGTAGATTAGACCATGAGAAAGAACATAGGCTATGCTTGGTCGCGATAACCGATATCCACACGAGCGGAGCCGCGGGCAAAAGCTAGTCTATACTAATATTATAAATATAAATTAGATACAAGGATAGATTCGCGGGTCGTGGTAACTACCAATCACGTTGGTAAAAGAAGAACTATTCTAACCATAAAACAATGTTTAAATAGAAGTAATCATGTTGAACAACAATGGACAATGACCGTAAAGCAGCTGTTTCAGTATTTGTCTTCAATGCTCATCTATTTTAAGTGAGCAGCGCAAAAATAACTGAACTGGCACAGTGCCAGGTTATAAATGTACCACCCTTGTACACTCTGAACCTCCTTGTCAAGGCCGCTACTGTAAACAATTAAACCGCTGTATTACTTTACGATCTCGTACTGTTGAACAACACTAGCGTTTTAATCCTACTAATATTATAAATGGAAAAGTTTTTAGATGTTTAGATAAATTACTAAGTTTTTAAATTTAAATTCCTAAGTACTCAATTAGTTGACGATAGTTTTTATTATCGTTAACCACATATTTTTCAGAATTAATAATAATCTTCAAAAAACATTTGAAAAAATGAAATGGTCAAGTGAGACTTGAACTCACGACCTTTCCCTTAAAGGGGAATGCTCTTCCAACTGAGTTATTGAGCCACACCGGAATCATTTCAAATTTTCCTTCTCTTTATATCCGTCTTTAAGGGCGACAGTGGAGCCATCTACTAATATTCTTACGAACTGTTGAAAACAATGAATGATTTTTCAACCATTTTTAAACATAATAATAATAATCTTATATAAGACTAGATTTTGCCCGCGGTTCCGCCCGCGTGGATGTCGGTTATCGCGACAAAACATAGCCTATGTCCTTTCTCATGGTCTAATCTACCCCTATACCAAATTTCATCAAAATCGGTTCAGTGGTTTAGGCGTGAAAGCGTAACATACAGACAGACAGACAGACAGAGTTACATTCGCATTTATAATATTAGTATGGATATGGATAAATTTATCAACACACTAATTAATTACAGTATTATAACTACAATATATGCTAAACAAAAATATATAATATATACAAAAGTGAGAAAATAACAGGGGTGGAAAATGTTTAGATTACTATAATAAATGTCGTACAGTCAGCATCAGATATAATTATGTTGTTGAATAAAGTGCTCAAAATCGCTCTGGCTGATATTGTCTAGTCTCCTAAAATGTCCAATATGCCAAAGAGTCTAGTGTCTTATTACGTCCAGTCCCATAATGTCTAGAGTGTCTCATAATGACAAGTATCCAAACATGTTTAGTGTCTTATTTCGTCCAGTCCCATAATGTCTAGTATATCAGAATGACTACATAATGTACAAATTATTAATTCGTCACGTCAATGTTTGGTCTTATTTTTTAAATATTAAATATTTAATTTTGTATTTCTAAAGTTAACCATGTCAAACGTTGGTGATTTTTTTATTATTAACAATCAAAAGGGTAGTGACACACTTTTACGTTCTGGGTATAGACTAAATCTCAGTTTAAGAAATAAAAATGGTACTTCCTTATGGCGGTGTGTTAATAGAAAAGAGTGCACAGCAACGCTTACTTTGGACCGTGAAAGAAAATTTGTGAAGCGAGAAAATATTCATACTTGTCGCCGCGATGTTATCAGAAACGACACATATTTAGCAATGCAGAATTGTAAGCAAAATGTGTGTGATGACTTAACTTCCATACAATATTTATTTGAGGATTGTTTAAAAGATTTAAAATAAAAAGGCAAAAAGTATAGTATCAATTTGCCATCATTTCGGTCCAAAAGAAGCACCTTATACACAGCTAGAAAACATTTTTTGGATGTAGACAAAATCTACTTCAAAAATTTAGAAGAAGTAAATATACCTGAATCTATTGCTAAAGATTTTTTGGTTACGGCAGATGGCCGAGAAGAAAAAATATTGATTTTCGCATCTAAGGTTGCCAGAAAATTTATTAAATTTAGTAAAAGTAATCTATATTTTGCCGATGGTACATTTAGATCAGTGCCGAAGCCTTTTTACCAACTATTTTCACTCCATCTTGATCTGAATTCAACTAGTGAATCAACTAACATATTATATCCTGTTATATTTGGCCTGTTACCTAATAAGACTGAGATTACATATACCCGTTTTTTTTTCAATTAGCCAAAAATAAATTACAGTGCAATATAGAAGAATACAAATGCGACTATGAAGTTGGAATTATGAACGCCGTAAAAAAAGTTTACCCACATGCCAAAATCAGTGGATGTTTTCAACATTATAACAAAGCAATCTGGAAGAAAAGTAAAGAATACCGTTTAAACCGTAGCAGAAATGGAAGAAATTTTACACGTATGTGTGGACTACTGCCACTCCTTCCAACTAATTGTATCAGAGACGCCTGGCTTTCACTTCTTGAAAAAGCACCAGCAAATGCTTCAATGGCGAACTTCAAACGTTACTTCGAACGTCAATGGTATCCAATATCACCCAATGTCATAAGTTATACTCGCCACAGACATCGAACAACAAATGCTCTCGAAGGCTGGCACCGGAGGTTAAACAGCAAAATTCCAAAAACGCCCAATATATTCCTATTCATACATGCATTACTAAAAGAATCGAAATATTACGACCACAAATTAAAAAATACGCTATTTCATAAAAATCAAAAAAATAGGAGGCGATTTGATATATATTTCGACCGAAAATGGCAAAAGTACTTGAAGTTGATAAACGACAACAAAATAACAAACTTATTTTTCCTTAAAAAAATGATATATTTACGACTTTCATCTTCTTAATGTTAAGTATTTATGTAAGTAGTGGTTTGTTATTGCAACCAATTTCATTTAAGCCAGGTGTTGTTTTTATTTTATTAAAATTAAGATGAAATAGAAAAACTTTTGTTTTAATTTATTGTAACTCTTAGGGGGTGGTTTGTCAATCATCATCCCACTTGCTGCGCATTAGGTAGTTCGGAAGTTATGCACGTATCTACCTACCTACATATATTTCCGCGATTAAAATAAATATAAGTAGGGATTTGAGAAAGGTCCAAAATCAATACTTAGACATTTTAGTAAGTAGACCTTTTGACACTAGACGTTTTAGAAAACTGGGCATTGTGAGACACTTGACATTTTAGCAAAAGGACCTTTTAACACTGCACGTTTCAGAATACTGGGCATAGTGAGACTGGACGTAATAGGACACTAGACTCTTTGGCATATTGGACATTTTTGGAGACTAGACAATGTCAGCCAGAGCGAAATGATATTAATTCCTTGTTTTCCCCCCCTTCCTGTTGACGGATTGTTGTTATATTTTGGTCACACCTTTAGTTCGGACAGTAATACGAGTATAATATAAATCAATAAAACGGTTTGTAAATCTATATCTTCTCGTATACATATAATAAAATTGTAGCCGATCGATATCTGTGCATGGGAAGAATACGAGAAAAACTGTAATTGGGGGGCTTTATAAACGTAATAGAAGTCAAAACAATGATTTTTTAATTTTTTGTCTGTTTGTCTGTTTCTCTGTTTATCAGCGCGTTGTCTGTGCGTTCGTACATACTAATCTCAGAATCAGTCAAACGAATTTGGTTGCGGTTTTCACTAATAGATTGTGGTAGGCTTCACTTAATATTTGGTGTTTGTATTATTGAAATCGGTTCATCAATAATAAAGTTATGTCAAAAATAGCAAATCACGACTAAGAGTTTTGATTGTGTGAATAGGTCAAACCAATAAAAGCAGCAAGAATGCTCAAAGGAAGAGATTATTTCGGTCAAAGGAATGTGATGAACTTCGAGAGGCAAGAAATACTGCATTAATAGTGTAACACTCACCGGGATATTTACCATGTTTGTTATTTTTATTTGGTAGCGCGCCGAAAGCGCCAAAATATTACCAAATAAATAAAAAATAACAAACATGGTAAATATCCCGGTGAGTGTCACACTATTAATATTAATGACCATGTCAATCTCAAATCATGCAAATAGTTACCGCATCTCAGCCAAGTCTGTAGAATCTTCGGCTCAGCAATAGTCTCGATAGAGTTCTCATCGTTCTCGAACGAACCATGTTCTCTCGCTCCGTAGTTACATCAGTGTAACTACCGATCATAGGTATGCTCCGTAGTTATATCTGTGTAACCAATCAGTGTAACCATGGGTCAGAAGGGAATTCGACAGAATAGTGAGCAGCTGGTTTGGTAAAAAGACTCTTAAATCTTTCATAATTATATTTATCATCATCACGCCACTATAATAAAAAATCAGACAAAATGTATTTTGCAGACATACTTTCATAATAATATATTATAAACGTCTATTTCGCGCAATCTTTCCATGGGGATTGTGGCTCAGTATGTCTGCGGTGGACTTACAAGCTACTTAGCTGATCCGCGTTTGAACCCATCTAAAATTAATTCAAGCCTTTTTACTGTTTCTTCAATTTACTTTTGCTTAACTTATTTATTTCATTGTGTACATATTTGTTGCATTGTATTGCATTTATAGTTTCATTTGAAGTTAAATTTAAATTCTATGCTCATTATCTATAGGTAATGTTTCTATAAACAATAAATAAAGGCGTGATAAAACTAGGCTATGTGACAGGAATAGTAGAACTTATTATATAATACTAGCTTTTGCCCGCGGCTCCGCCCGCGTGGATGTCGGTTATCGCGACCAAACATAGCCTATGTCCTTTCTCATGGTCTAATCTACCCCTATACCAAATTTGATCAAAATCGGTTCAGTAGTTGAGACGTGAAAGCGTAACATACAGACAGACAGACAGACAGAGTTACATTCGCATTTATAATATTAGTAAGGATTCTTAGATCTTTACAAAATTCTTCATTTCAGAGAATGAAAAGGTGGTCCCACCTGCCTAAGAAGTCATGAAACTTCAGTCACCTCCAAAAATGGAGAATGCATTGACGTTTTCTTTGCCGAGGCTGCACCACGTGGTCACAATTTGTCGGTCGTCAGTGTTACAGAACTTGTGATTCACTGTTCTTTTTTTCAACTTTGTACGAGATTTTGGTGTTTTTCAATATATAATTATTCAATCAGTCTATATCCAGTATCCCTCACGGATACCGAATCCACCACATCGGGGCTAGCGCGGACGTGCCTATTAGTAGCGAGTAGTCCCTAAATCACGATTTCTGCCTGCTTGCTCTGCAAAGGGAAGCCGTGGTAGAGATGTTTCTATTTATCCTTAAACTTTTGCACCGACTTACCTTTTGAAAATTTTCACCCTTCGCAACTGGTGGCTATGTTGGAATCAAACCAATCAAAATTAAACAGAGGCGATGGGGCACTAGTGGGTATTCTGGTATACTGGCATTGGTTACCTCTTGCCACGGCGACGGCGCGCTGAAAAGCGCGCCTCCCCATTCCGGAGGCGAGTCGGGGACACCGTTGTCCCCCCTCCCGAGGAGGGCCAGACCGTAAAGGATGGCCCTGGGTCAGCCGGGGTGCGAGGGATATGTTGATGACAACCTCACCTCCGGCCTAGCACCAAGACCCACAGTCAGCGTGCGGTTTTAGTCGGTTCGAGTCCAACATAACCTCCCCTTCCGGCTCCGGCAGGGGGGTATCCGAGGGGATTTCCGCACGAAAAAAACAGGCATTGATTACCTATCATAGATAGGCGGTTTCAACGTAAAGCAGGTCCTGCTTCGGCTAGGGTAACGGCTAGCCCAAGCCATCACCATCAAATCCGCGCACATGGAGGAAGGAGATCGTTGCACCTTCTATAAAGCACGTTGCGTTTTCTGGGCGATGGGAGAATAGTTTTCTCTATCTTACTATTTCCGGTGCCTATTTTTCTTTCAATACCACCTCACAAATCGAAGCGGTGCACCATGAATCAAACAATAAGATCACCATTCGAAATGCTGTCGATCCTGAAATAGCTGTCCCAATTTTGACGGCCTTACTTTTTCACACCCAAGCATAGTGTGAAAGAACTCGGGGTCGTATAAAGAAGGAAACACGCTTCTGTGGGTAGGTAGAGCAATACAGTTCTTAGCCGTGTGATAAGAACCACTTGGTTCAAGGTGGAATTATTCCTCCCATATGTAAGTGAAACCGCATTTCATCACGTAATGTTCTAGATATGAAGGAAGATGGGATTAGTTGAAAGGTCCTAAATAAGCTCTTTCACTCGCCGTGGTGCGGTGGAAATGGTAAAATTACCTACAGCCCGACAGACAACGTCTAGCAACTGCAGGGATTATAAAATGTTCGTCGAGTAACCTGAGGACTAGCAACGCACGCCACTACAATCTTATCGATTGCGTCCAATAAGTATCTTATAGAAAATACGTAAATCTATCCCAGAGATGATTACATAATGCCAGGCGAAGCCAACCTGTGTATTATACAAAATATACTGCTGCTCTTATCTATTAGGTTGGGGAAAAAGTCTTTTCGCATTATAGTATGTATGAACTTGTAATAAAATCTCTTTGGCTTGTAATAAAATCTATTTGCATCTGGCTGGTTTTGGTATCATTAAAATTTAAAACTTTAAAGACCATAATTCCAATTAGGAAAATGTGTGATTTTCATTTGTTTTTCGTACTGTCAAGATGAGTGAATCTAATGAAGAAATTCGATACAATTTATAATTTTATTACAAAAAAGGTAAAAATGCAATGAAAGCCGCGAAAAAAGTTTGCGATATTTATGGACCTAGTGCAGTGTCTGTGGGAGTACCTAGCACAAATTTGGTTTAAGCGTTTTCATTCCGGAAATTCTGATGTCAAAGATGCATGTCGCTCTGGTCGCCCTATTACGGATAAAATGGATGCCATTTTTGAAAAAGTGGAGCAAGATCGGCATATCAGTAGTTACGACGTAGCTGAAGAACTGGGAATTGACCACAAAACAGTTTTGGCGCATTTCAAAAAAACTAAATACACAAAAAAGCTCGATATTTGGGTACCTCACGACCTCACTGAAAGAAACCTAATGAACCGTGTACTCATTTGTGATTCTTTATTACGACGTAATGAAACCGAACCATTTTTGAAGAAGCTGATAACTGGTGATGAAATGTACGACCGTGGATCACGTACGACCGACGTACGGCCGGTCAGGCTTCACAGACTGTGGCGAAACCCGGGTTTACTCGCAACAAGGTGATGCTGTGTGTGTGGTGGGATTGGAAGGGCATTATTCATCATGAGCTGTTACCACCAGGCAGGACCATCGATTCTGAACTCTACTGCGAACAACTGATGAGATTAAAGCAAGAAGTTGAGAGAAAGCGGCCGGAATTAATCAACAGACGGGGTGTGGTTTTTCATCATGATAACGCTAGACCTCACACATCTTTAGCCACTCAGCAAAAATTAAGAGTTGGTTGGGAGGTATTAATACATCCGCAGTATATAGTCCTGACTTTGTACCTTCAGATTTCCACCTGTTTCGGTCTCTTCAGATTTCTTTAACATCACGAGAAGACTGCCAAAACCACTTGTCGCGGTATTGTGATCAGAAGTCCCAAAATTTATATAGCAGTGGGATCATGTCCCTACCTACAAGATGGCAATAAAATATCGAACAAAATGGTACCTACATACTTTAGTTAAATGAAAATAAACTATATTAAAAAAAAATTGAATTTTCTTAAAAAATGCGAAGAAACTTTTTCCCCTACCTACTCGTATCTATATATTAATACGTGAAGGAAAATTTTTGGATCCCTTTTTACGAAAATTGCGCGTACGTAGGAGGGTGAAATTTGGCATATTGATAGTTTATACCGAAGAGAAGTGCATAAGCCTAATATTTTTTTATAATAATGCATTAAAATACCTTATTTTTATCAAAATAAACGTTACGCACACTATAGCCAATTCTCACACACACATACGCATGTCACTTACGAGTATATACAGTTTTTTTTTTTTAGGCTTAGGTAATCATCACAAAGTTCCATAACTATTTGATTTATTTGTTTCTTTAGTTCCCCTCTGAACAGGCTAAGGTACTATGACCACGCTGCCTTATCATTATTTTTTTCATTGAAATAACAGTGGATGATATTATTGATGGTGAGTTGGTGATGGTGATGTTGATGATGATGGTGAATGAAAATAGATAATTCATGCCTTAGTAAAGTTGTGGGGACTTTACTAAAAGCACCCTGGGGAGATTTGGATTGAACACGTAGAATCACAATTCACTGTAATATGCCACTTTCCTACACGTGCGTTGTCCAAGGCATTATGGCTAAACATTCACCATTTTCATACATAAAAACTTGAATTCACACCAATTTCGGAAAATAAAATAATACCGCGATTCGTCCTCTACGCTTTCCCACCAAAAAAAAACCGTACCTATTTGAAATGTTGACAGCTGACGACTAAAAAAAAATTATATGAAAAATAGTACAGTCCCACCAACTTATCTGTGAAATGCCAAAAGTAGGAACTACGGCCGCCATGTTGAAATGTCATTCGATTGTCAGTATCTACTACATTCGGGTTCTCTTACAACGTTAATTATGCCGAAAGCGATTAAAAGTGATGCTCGAAGCATTATTCTAAAGGTTAAATCCTTTTTTGAAGAAGAAGCTCGGGCGGAGGCTCCGATTATACCATTTAATCAAATATACAAACGAATTTCGGCAGCTACAGGTTAGTGTTCCCAACTTTCTTTTTGTAAATTTCCCGATATTTATGAATTTGATTGATGTAAGAGTCAACTAACCCGCAACAAGAAATAGGTACATATATATCTACTGGTATTTATTTTTAATATTGCCACTATTCATTCGTACTTACATATAGCAAACATTGTGTGTGTGACGTTAAGGGGTTGATGATGGTAACGTGTTATTTATTTCAGGTGTGAGTCAAGGGCTCATATCTAAAATTGTAAAAGAAGGGCGTGTAGCAGAAGAGACTGGTACAAAAATTCGGACCCCAGGCAAGGAGAGGCAGCGTAAAACGGGATTTATACATGTTGATGATTTTGACATGGGAGTTATTCGAAGAAAAGTACATGAGTTTTATTCCAATAAAAAGGAGCTCACAGCCATCAATAATTGTAATGGATAATGCTCCCTATCACCGTGTTTGCATAAATAAGGCTCCAAATACGAATTCTTTAAAAAGAGATATATGCAACTATGGTTGACACAAAATAATGTTGACTTTGGAGAAGAGTTCACAAAACCTCAGCTGTTAGAAATAATAAAAAGAAACAAGCCTGAACCTGAATGTGAAATTGAAAAAATAGTAGAACAAAATGGACACAAATGCTTGTACTTACCTCCCTATCACTGTGATCCTAACCCCATTGAATTCATTTGGAGCACAATGAAAAGAAAAGTAGCTGAAGTAAATATTGACCATAAAAATGCTGAGATTCCCCGCCTGGTTCAAGAAGCCTTTGAAACCATTACAGTTAATGAGTGGGCACAGCATTGCAAACATGTTCACAAGTAACAAGTCATTACTGGCCGTCAGATTCTCTGCCCATACGGGGGCCCCGTATAGGGCCATACTTCGCACGATCCCCAGGTACAGTCTCCTGCAGGGAGCGTTGGGTCTCCTGATGTTGGGCATCAGCCGCGCGAGTGTGGCTGATGCCCCCCTCAGTTTTGGGACCAAACTTCGGAAGTGATGTCCGAAGTTCCACCGGCCATCGAGCCCCAGATACTTCATCGAGGGCTCGATGCCGATGCTGACACCCCCTATCTGTAGGCTGGATCCCGCAGGTGGCTCCATCCGAGGTCCGTGGAAGCACCGAGCCTCGGACTTGTGAAGAGCGACCTCGAGACCCAGCCGCCGTGTCTGACCCACGACTTGAGCAACCCCTGCCGTGGCCTTTAGTGCTGCGTCTCGGTGCGCTGCTCCCCGCGCCGTAATTATGGTGTCATGCGAACCGGACGTCGGAGGTCGCAGAACGACCTCCGTCCTCTATGAGCGCTGGCCTGAGGGTGACCGGTGGAGCCGCCTGTCACCCTAGCAGAAGCAGGCCGCGGCGGCGGCGCAAGGTGCGCCTCCCCGTAACCGGGGCTAGATGGGGACACTGTGGTCCCCCCAACCCGAAGGAGGCCATCTCGAAAGGGATGGTCGTCCTGGGTCTGCCGGGGTGCGAGAGATATGCTTTTGGCAATCTCACCTCCGGCAACCAAGGACTTGGGACGGCGTGCGTTTTAGTTCGAGTTCGACATAACCACCTCCACCGGCTCCGTGGGGATTTATCGCACGATAAAAAAAACGAGGATGTCATCGGCGGAACACGTTACGCTGACCCCTCTGAGCAACGTACCACGCAGCACCCAATCGTAGCCGATGTTCCTCACCCTCCGTAACTACGGGCACGTCGTTCTTCACCACCTCCCCTAGGTGCCGTCTTCTTAGGGGCGGAGGCCTTGGCTTGGGACCAGTAGCACCACTGGGTGCAGCCGTCGTCGCTCAAGACGCGACGATGGGTGCCGCCAGCGATGGGCGGTATGCCCGGTCCTCGAGGACGCCAAGGCTTCGCTCGATGACCTCCAGCAGCTGGACCACCATTGGTGTCACCTTAGATGGAGCACGGAGAGCGGGGGTTTTCACACCCCGAGCCTCCCCGGCCCCCTGGACCAGCTGCGTCAGCTGACCGATCTCCTCCCGCATCAGCCGTTGCTGCTTGTGGGAGTCAGCAATCTCCGTCTCCAGGCTCGCAACCCGAGCCCGGAGTTTCTCCTCCTCACTGGAGACGCTCCTTCCCAGGAGCTCCTCCAGCGCTTTGGCGGCACCTTTTATCGCGTCCGCCACGACCCTCTCCTTTCCCGTAATATTTTTCTGGCCTTTTGGCGGCAGAAATGCGGGAAAGAGTCGCCAGGATGTTCTGCACCGCCGGCACCTCCGTGACCTCCCTTGGTAGCGGGGACACAATCGCTGGCGGCTCTGCTACTCTCTCTTTCGCTCTGTAGAGGTCGGCTTTCGTCCTCTACCCGCGCCTAGCCGTCTAGCGTAGCCTTACTAGGAAGGTCCTACTCGCTGTTCGATGATTCAGACCCACGATGAACATGGGCGGGTGTCGCCATGGCTAGTCACCGAATGGGTGTCCATTCGATCACCAGTCACAGCTAGGGATTCCCCAGACGGAGTCCGGGTACCCTCATGGGTAGATTTATCCGTTATCGTTTCCATAACCATATTTTATTTTACGGTTAATGTCCACCGACATTGAGGTGGAAGTAGAGAGGTTGTATGTGAGGATAGGAAAGGTGGGAGTGAGTGAGTGACGCCCTAGGCACTGAGTTCCCCCCAGTGATGCATCCCATTGCCAGGCGTGGGGTTCGGGGTGATTTTTTATAGAGGTTTTCTTCCTCGCAACTCCTAAGAGCTACCATGCCCCTCTGTTGCCAGACGGCGGTACGGCTCGGCCGATCGATGGTCCCCATGGGACCGTGTATTTCACCACTGATCGCTCAGTGGCAAAGTACTCGTCGCCCTTAAAGTTCTCCGCTAGGCTTAGCAGAGCGCGTGCGAAGAACTCGAAACCGACCATAAAGGCCCCCCTCCTTGGTGGACTATTCTGCCGTATTACGGAGAAAAGGCTTAACCAACATTTTTTTCAAAATTGAGTTATATACATATTCGGAATCAGGAGAAAAAGGTGCATCTACCCAATGATATTTTATACAAGATATGTTACGTTCATAGTAACTGACTTCTCAAATCTGATCCAACAGTCTGTCAGTGCACAATAGTTGACAATTAGCGTTAAAGTAGTACAAAAGATGGGATAAGCACGTGAGTAAAAAAGATAGCTATAATTCGGAATGATTCGGACGATTGCACTTGTAGGATCGGTTCGAAGCATAGATTATGATTTTGTTGAACAGAAGGGGTATTTCGTTGGTAGGCAAGAAATTAAATTCGATGAAAAAATAATACGTCATTATTTATTTCGGAAAATGATAATAATTCTAAAAGATAATTAGGAAACTTCTCGAAAATAAAACCATAGTGACGTACTGACGTTATAATCAAAAATTAAACTCCTTCAAATAAATTTAATTTATTTCTTTTCTGCCTCTTATTATTTTGTGATTATTTTTATGAGCAGAATGAAGCCGAACAGTGGTATATTTGTCAGTTATTTATATTCTTCCTGAGCAATGTTCCTTTTTTCGAAGTATATCTCTCAGTGGCTTCAAAATTATTGCTACAAATTCTGCTGCTTTTTGAAGGTGTCCAGTCAAACTCATTTCGTTGTTCTTTAACAAATGCAATCCACTCTTGAAGTCGAACTTCATTAGTCGGAAACCTTGAAAAAAAGTTTAGGTTATTACAATTATTTAAAGGACAAAAAATAAATAAAACAAAAATTATGTTACTCAATTTTAAATAACAAATAAAACTGAACAGCAGGTCAAAATTATTACTTTAGTAGGCAGTGAACTGAAAATTACCCTATGTCGCATCTGTACTGATAACCTATGCAAGCAGTGTTGTTGTGTCCTTGTCGTGCTCATATCAAAAAGTATTTCTGTCCTTTTTCTTTGCCGCCATTATTTTAAAAATATTATTAAACTAATTTTAAAGAAATACACTAAAAAATCGGTAATATTGTATGTACTTACATGTGATAGAAGGTCCTTCGTGTTTTATTGATTTTAGTGTCGTAATTTGTACATTTTTAAAAATACACGGTGGCATTTTTATTGCCATTTTATTATGCGCTTACATACGTGACATCTCGGCGTTTGCCAGACGTATACTAAATGCGATACGTCCCAATTGGGTCGTTTTCGCGTCTTCACCAGGCGCAGTCTAATAACATATCTGCCTCTTTTTTGTATGTAATATCATTGCATCTACCCAATTTTTTGTGTAATTTTATCACTAGAATCTACGGAAATACATTAAGCCCGAAAGGCACATCTAACGGCTAAATTGTTATTGAATAAATTGAAAAGGCTTATTTGACACCGATTAAGAAGAAACAACATAAATACGTACTTATGTCTTGAAAGTGTTATAAAGAGAAGTCACAAGTGACCAGTTGTGCCTTTTCTTTAAGACGCCACTAAGGAAGCTAAGGAATGTGGGGGTGTCCTTGCGCTCATCATTGCGCCAATGTTTTCAATTCAAGGTAAACGCAAGCTGATTTATTCGTAAGCAATGTTGTTTCTTTCATTGTAAAATCTTAAATTAAGTTATGATTATGTAATCAGATGTTTTTGCTTAGATAATCATAACTTTTCAAATTCGTTCTGATAACTCAAATAGGTAAACATATAACAGTAGTATGAACAGAGGGTAGGCTAATTAACTTGCCAAAAAAATGATAATATTTTAAATCATGTCATCCAATTTTTGGAAAATGGAGTAATATTTTCAACCTACCCTCTACGCACGACGCACACCCTTGTAAAGTGCCTACCCGCGCGCGCTTACGACGTATATTATAATTAAACAGTCACTAAAGCTACAGACTCTAGTTTTTATGCCGGATATCTGAAGTTGTGTTTCTAAATCTATTTGAACGAAATGGATGAAAAGTCTTATTATATTAAAAAATTATAACTCAAAGAAATAAACAATTATTGACAATGGAGTTGTTTAGCATTTTAATTAGTTTATTTTTAAATTCATGTTTGCTTTGAATTATTCAGGTGCCGTACCTAATGGGTAAAAATGGGACTATATTACTAAGATTCGCTATCTGTCTTTCACCAGGTTTTGGTATTATTACATGAACCGTTATAGCTAGATAATTGAACTGAAACACTTCGTGCGTGAGTCCGGCCCCGTAGAATTAGATTTTGTTCCAAAATCAGAGATAATACGGTGGTTTAAAAAGTGTAACGTCAAATTTATCACTTTATTTGAAATAAAGAGTTTTGATTACCAACTTTTTGTTATTTGTTCAATGTTCATAATTAAAAAGTAAGTGAAAAAGTCAATCATTTTAAAAGTAACAATTTTATGTAAAATTTGCACTCTTTTAAACTCGAAATGAACCTATATGATTACGTTACAAAGACATAATTACATAAATTATGTGTCCTTTCATTTTAATATTGAATTGTTTTTAAAAAGAAAAGACTTATCTGGTTAGTTGTGCCTTTAAAACGATAAAAAGATATTTTATTTGAAATTATTTTGTTAAGATGAAAGGGAAAATTGGGATTATCTGTATAAAAAAATAATAAATAAATATATTCCTATACATGGTTGGATAGGTATTTCGATTGTGTACCTCAATTAATAACTTGTTTCTCCCAATAATACACAAAGGATTATTTTTGCTAAAAAAACCTTGAAAAATTTCAAACTCGATTATCTTACATTTTTGTTTTTGTTAGTTATGCCTTTTTACAATAAGGCGGCAGTATTGGCCACCAAGGTACCTTCAGGTGAGAGAGCAGTGCCCAGCAGTGAGACATTGAAAGGGCTGCTATTATTATATTATACTAGCTGCTGCCCGTAGCTTCGCCCGCGTGAAGTTTTGTTCCCGTTCCCGCAACCCATGGGAACCTTAACCCGGAATAAAAAGCAACCTATGTGTTATTCCAGGTTCTAATCTACCCCTGTATAAAATTTCAGCCAGATCCATTTAGTAGTTTTTGCGTGAAAGAGTAACAAACATCCATACATACAGCGATACATACTCACAAACTTTCGCATTTATAATATTAATAGGATAAGTATAAATATATTATAAGTTTTATGTAAATTATCATTACAATATGCACACTTTTCTCAAAAGTTTGTTTATTGCCATAACTTTCTTGATGTCTAATTACTAGCTACTTTACCCTATCGATTGATACACGCGTGAACTTGGCGGCCGAGCCTCGCGTCGGCCGGCCCGGGGTCATCGCGGGAGTGAGATAGATGCATCTGCGCGCGAGTAGTACCGGCGCGAGAGCGTTGTTGAGGCGCGCGGGGGTAAAATTTGAATTCGAGCTGGAGTAGTACGGACCCTTAAATTCCATCGACCACAGCCACTTCGTTATTCGTTGCCTTACACTGTACACACAGGTAGAGGGGCGCAATGGGCAAGAGAGCAAATACGGCATTGACTGGGATAAGCCCATATTATAGCCTCATTTTACTACCCACATTTTACCTTTTAGCGGCCAGCTTGTGTGTGTGTAAAACAGAAAATTGCATTTATCTCGATTTGCAGTTAATGTGGAATGGAACGTTTCTGTTTAACGACGTCCAAATAAGATTTAAAATTAATAATATTATTGGTAAATTTAATAAATTAATAGGTGAAACGAAAACTTTGTACCTTTTTTTACGAAAATTGCGCGGACGGAGAATACGAAATTTCCCACATCTTTTGTTAGTCTGTGGTCAACTTGAGACATAATAAAATTATTAGGTATATATTGGTCTCTAGTCTTTACTGAAATACAGCTCTTTTTGAAAGAAAATCTCAATATGTAAAAACTTTAATATTGCTCAAACTTATAACTTTTAATTAATTATGGTCGGATTGCGACCACCGGGTGACCACTAGTTATATTAAAGAGACCAAATGTGGGCAGGGAAACACCCAGTATCGGTAGATTTCATCAGACTAGAAGAAATCGGCCGCGTGGACATCAACTCCAGTGGATTCAATTTGAAAGTATCCAAATCACCTGCGGACACAAGCTGGCCGCTAAAAGGTAAAATGTGGGTAGTAAAATGAGGCTATAATATGGGCTTATCCCAGTCAATGCCGTATTTGCTCTCTTGCCCATTGCGCCCCTCTACCTGTGTGTACAGTGTAAGGCAACGAATAACGAAGTGGCTGTGGTCGATGGAATTTAAGGGTCCGTACTACTCCAGCTCGAATTCAAATTTTACCCCCGCGCGCCTCAACAACGCTCTCGCGCCGGTACTACTCGCGCGCAGATGCATCTATCTCACTCCCGCGATGACCCCGGGCCGGCCGACGCGAGGCTCGGCCGCCAAGTTCACGCGTGTATCAATCGATAGGGTAAAGTAGCTAGTAATTAGACATCAAGAAAGTTATGGCAATAAACAAACTTTTGAGAAAAGTGTGCATATTGTAATGATAATTTACATAAAACTTATAATATATTTATACTTATCCTATTAATATTATAAATGCGAAAGTTTGTGAGTATGTATCGCTGTATGTATGGATGTTTGTTACTCTTTCACGCAAAAACTACTAAATGGATCTGGCTGAAATTTTATACAGGGGTAGATTAGAACCTGGAATAACACATAGGTTGCTTTTTATTCCGGGTTAAGGTTCCCATGGGTTGCGGGAACGGGAACAAAACTTCACGCGGGCGAAGCTACGGGCAGCAGCTAGTATAATATAATAATAGCAGCCCTTTCAATGTCTCACTGCTGGGCACTGCTCTCTCACCTGAAGGTACCTTGGTGGCCAATACTGCCGCCTTATTGTAAAAAGGCATAACTAACAAAAACAAAAATGTAAGATAATCGAGTTTGAAATTTTTCAAGGTTTTTTTAGCAAAAATAATCCTTTGTGTATTATTGGGAGAAACAAGTTATTAATTGAGGTACACAATCGAAATACCTATCCAACCATGTATAGGAATATATTTATTTATTATTTTTTTATACAGATAATCCCAATTTTCCCTTTCATCTTAACAAAATAATTTCAAATAAAATATCTTTTTATCGTTTTAAAGGCACAACTAACCAGATAAGTCTTTTCTTTTTAAAAACAATTCAATATTAAAATGAAAGGACACATAATTTATGTAATTATGTCTTTGTAACGTAATCATATAGGTTCATTTCGAGTTTAAAAGAGTGCAAATTTTACATAAAATTGTTACTTTTAAAATGATTGACTTTTTCACTTACTTTTTAATTATGAACATTGAACAAATAACAAAAAGTTGGTAATCAAAACTCTTTATTTCAAATAAAGTGATAAATTTGACGTTACACTTTTTAAACCACCGTATTATCTCTGATTTTGGAACAAAATCTAATTCTACGGGGCCGGACTCACGCACGAAGTGTTTCAGTTCAATTATCTAGCTATAACGGTTCATGTAATAATACCAAAACCTGGTGAAAGACAGATAGCGAATCTTAGTAATATAGTCCCATTTTTACCCATTAGGTACGGCACCTGAATAATTCAAAGCAAACATGAATTTAAAAATAAACTAATTAAAATGCTAAACAACTCCATTGTCAATAATTGTTTATTTCTTTGAGTTATAATTTTTTAATATAATAAGACTTTTCATCCATTTCGTTCAAATAGATTTAGAAACACAACTTCAGATATCCGGCATAAAAACTAGAGTCTGTAGCTTTAGTGACTGTTTAATTATAATATACGTCGTAAGCGCGCGCGGGTAGGCACTTTACAAGGGTGTGCGTCGTGCGTAGAGGGTAGGTTGAAAATATTACTCCATTTTCCAAAAATTGGATGACATGATTTAAAATATTATCATTTTTTTGGCAAGTTAATTAGCCTACCCTCTGTTCATACTACTGTTATATGTTTACCTATTTGAGTTATCAGAACGAATTTGAAAAGTTATGATTATCTAAGCAAAAACATCTGATTACATAATCATAACTTAATTTAAGATTTTACAATGAAAGAAACAACATTGCTTACGAATAAATCAGCTTGCGTTTACCTTGAATTGAAAACATTGGCGCAATGATGAGCGCAAGGACACCCCCACATTCCTTAGCTTCCTTAGTGGCGTCTTAAAGAAAAGGCACAACTGGTCACTTGTGACTTCTCTTTATAACACTTTCAAGACATAAGTACGTATTTATGTTGTTTCTTCTTAATCGGTGTCAAATAAGCCTTTTCAATTTATTCAATAACAATTTAGCCGTTAGATGTGCCTTTCGGGCTTAATGTATTTCCGTAGATTCTAGAGATAAAATTACACAAAAAATTGGGTAGATGCACCTTTTTCTCCTGATTCCGAATATGTATATAACTCAATTTTGAAAAAAATGTTGGTTAAGCCTTTTCTCCGTAATACGGCAGAATAGTCCACCAAGGAGGGGGGCCTTTATGGTCGGTTTCGAGTTCTTCGCACGCGCTCTGCTAAGCCTAGCGGAGAACTTTAAGGGCGACGAGTACTTTGCCACTGAGCGATCAGTGGTGAAATACACGGTCCCATGGGGACCATCGATCGGCCGAGCCGTACCGCCGTCTGGCAACAGAGGGGCATGGTAGCTCTTAGGAGTTGCGAGGAAGAAAACCTCTATAAAAAATCACCCCGAACCCCACGCCTGGCAATGGGATGCATCACTGGGGGGAACTCAGTGCCTAGGGCGTCACTCACTCACTCCCACCTTTCCTATCCTCACATACAACCTCTCTACTTCCACCTCAATGTCGGTGGACATTAACCGTAAAATAAAATATGGTTATGGAAACGATAACGGATAAATCTACCCATGAGGGTACCCGGACTCCGTCTGGGGAATCCCTAGCTGTGACTGGTGATCGAATGGACACCCATTCGGTGACTAGCCATGGCGACACCCGCCCATGTTCATCGTGGGTCTGAATCATCGAACAGCGAGTAGGACCTTCCTAGTAAGGCTACGCTAGACGGCTAGGCGCGGGTAGAGGACGAAAGCCGACCTCTACAGAGCGAAAGAGAGAGTAGCAGAGCCGCCAGCGATTGTGTCCCCGCTACCAAGGGAGGTCACGGAGGTGCCGGCGGTGCAGAACATCCTGGCGACTCTTTCCCGCATTTCTGCCGCCAAAAGGCCAGAAAAATATTACGGGAAAGGAGAGGGTCGTGGCGGACGCGATAAAAGGTGCCGCCAAAGCGCTGGAGGAGCTCCTGGGAAGGAGCGTCTCCAGTGAGGAGGAGAAACTCCGGGCTCGGGTTGCGAGCCTGGAGACGGAGATTGCTGACTCCCACAAGCAGCAACGGCTGATGCGGGAGGAGATCGGTCAGCTGACGCAGCTGGTCCAGGGGGCCGGGGAGGCTCGGGGTGTGAAAACCCCCGCTCTCCGTGCTCCATCTAAGGTGACACCAATGGTGGTCCAGCTGCTGGAGGTCATCGAGCGAAGCCTTGGCGTCCTCGAGGACCGGGCATACCGCCCATCGCTGGCGGCACCCATCGTCGCGTCTTGAGCGACGACGGCTGCACCCAGTGGTGCTACTGGTCCCAAGCCAAGGCCTCCGCCCCTAAGAAGACGGCACCTAGGGGAGGTGGTGAAGAACGACGTGCCCGTAGTTACGGAGGGTGAGGAACATCGGCTACGATTGGGTGCTGCGTGGTACGTTGCTCAGAGGGGTCAGCGTAACGTGTTCCGCCGATGACATCCTCGTTTTTTTTATCGTGCGATAAATCCCCACGGAGCCGGTGGAGGTGGTTATGTCGAACTCGAACTAAAACGCACGCCGTCCCAAGTCCTTGGTTGCCGGAGGTGAGATTGCCAAAAGCATATCTCTCGCACCCCGGCAGACCCAGGACGACCATCCCTTTCGAGATGGCCTCCTTCGGGTTGGGGGGACCACAGTGTCCCCATCTAGCCCCGGTTACGGGGAGGCGCACCTTGCGCCGCCGCCGCGGCCTGCTTCTGCTAGGGTGACAGGCGGCTCCACCGGTCACCCTCAGGCCAGCGCTCATAGAGGACGGAGGTCGTTCTGCGACCTCCGACGTCCGGTTCGCATGACACCATAATTACGGCGCGGGGAGCAGCGCACCGAGACGCAGCACTAAAGGCCACGGCAGGGGTTGCTCAAGTCGTGGGTCAGACACGGCGGCTGGGTCTCGAGGTCGCTCTTCACAAGTCCGAGGCTCGGTGCTTCCACGGACCTCGGATGGAGCCACCTGCGGGATCCAGCCTACAGATAGGGGGTGTCAGCATCGGCATCGAGCCCTCGATGAAGTATCTGGGGCTCGATGGCCGGTGGAACTTCGGACATCACTTCCGAAGTTTGGTCCCAAAACTGAGGGGGGCATCAGCCACACTCACGCGGCTGATGCCCAACATCAGGAGACCCAACGCTCCCTGCAGGAGACTGTACCTGGGGATCGTGCGAAGTATGGCCCTATACGGGGCCCCCGTATGGGCAGAGAATCTGACGGCCAGTAATGTGGCTAGATTGCTGAGCCCACAGAGGGCGATGACCCTTCAATAGAAACAGATGAATGGAAATTCATAATTACGTACGGTCTATAATAAATATAGGAATACGTATGGTAGTAGTACCTAACTACTGCTATATTTATATTATGATCATTCGGGTTGGTAGGTACTCATGTATTTACAGAAATATTCCGTTTATTCCGAAACTGACCCGAAAACTTGACCCGGTCGCGGGTTAGGTAGAAACTTCAAAAATTTGTTCCGAACGTAACCCTCTTCCTAACCTGACCCGACGGTCTCGTTCCTATCATAACCCGATCTGGCACTTCGCCGTCCGCTGCTGCGGCACGCTCGCTACGCTCGCTCGGCTCATGCGTTGGGGTCACAGTTCTAACCTAACCTACAGAAGTTGGAGTTACAACACTTCGACTTTCGGCTTTGAGTCGCCCAACCGCGTCGTCCGTCGCGTCGTCGCAGTGAGCGACATGTAGTAGGCAGGACCTGCCTGAAAGACTTGGGCTGCTACTGCAAGATTATTTTTGTCGATACATAGGCAGGTATGCCTATTTCAATCCAAATTTTTGAAATAGGTAGGTTTTTACTGACCTATTTATTACTTTCTACTAATATAGTACCTATTGCAAATTGTTATGTACAGTATAAGCTACTTAGGTAGGTAGATTAGATACTTACTATAATAATAAATAAATAAATATTCCACAACATTCTACACAGCGCTATCTAGACCCATGGTAAGCTTAATTAGCTTGTGTTATGGAATCTAGAATGCGGATAAACATACTTAGATACTTTTTTGTATGTACATAAATATTATACATAGAAACACTCAGACCAATGCAAATAGACATATTCATGCATACAAATATTTGCACTGAGCGGGGATCGAAACCGCGCCTCCTGCGTAGCAGTCGCGTTCACTGACGCCATTTTTTTTATCGTGCGAAAAATCCCCACGGATACCACCATCGCGGAATCATCATCAATACATACATATTATACATAGAAACACCCAGATCAATGCAAATAGCCATATTCATGCATACAAATATTTGCACTGAGCGGGAATCGAACCCGCGCCTCTTGCGTGGCAGTCGCGTGCACTACCACCACGCCACAGAGGCTGCCTACATAATACATATGATTTAATGTTTTTTTACGCCAACATACACTTTTCCTCTTTCAGTTTACTTTATTACCCATTTCGCCTGCCAAAAGATAGGTACTTGAATACTTTCGTATCGTCTATCGTAATCGTCTGCGCAGAGCGCGTGCGACACAAGTTCCCCGTATGATAGCCGAAGCAACACTGAGGAGGAGGCCGGGCGGCAGGGCGGTTCTAAGTTTAATGGTATCGCTTGAGTAAAAATTTAGATATTTGCTAGTTACGCAGAAACCAATGTATATTTGTAAAATTTGAAACACATAATGTCTCTTAACCACTAAACTGCAATTATTGTGTAAGTTTAGTGATCCTATTTTGCGTAATTAATCCATAATATCGTTTTATTTGTACGGTTTAGAGGTAACTTTGCAATGGTTTTCTATCAGAAAATTTTTACGTAATCATGTTTTTGCCACACATAAACATTAGTATATATCCTCAACTTTACCACAAATGAATTAAAAAGTCCATGCTTTAGAACTTTTGATATTATACACGTTTATTCTATGTCATTTGAGGTAGTACGGACTCTTAACATAAAACAAAGACTTTTAAGAATTGGTGAGTAAGGATTTTATTTTATTTATACCATTATAGCTAATGAACATTACTATATATCTGATATCTGATATTTGATTATGTGTCCGTCAGCAAAAAGTGAAACAATTCAAAATCCTTTTGCAGTATTTGCCACTCCCGTAGAATAATCCTACTTAATATCTGTTTTCGTAAATTTCTTGTAGTTTGGCCCTGTATTAGTCAGTCACTCGAAAAAGAGTTTCTTCATAATATTTAATTGAAAATATAACGATTAGTTTGAGCTATCCCGAGCTTAACACGGACGAAGTCGCGGGCAACAGCTAGTAAAAAATAAAACTTTAGTTTTAAGATCATTTTGAGACTTTGTAGTCAAGATTATTCAGAACTGACTGTACAAATAGGCGTAGGCACGCCTATTTTTAATAGGATAAAGATCTCATCCCCTGATCCACATCCCCTCTTTTCCCCGACTGCCGAAGGAAGGAGGGTGATGTTTTTACTTTAGCTCCTTCTATTTTCATAGTTATCTACTCTTATCCAACTTTCTCTAAAAAGTGCAAGCTATAAATTTTAAAAGTTTTCCTTTTTAATTAAGTAATTTATTAATGAATTTTGTAGCATTTTAGTATGTTAACTATCTCTAGTAAGTTAGGTAGCCTAGTTGATCAAGGCATTCCCCCTGTGAGGGAAAGATCGCAGATTGGAGTCCCGCCCGAGAAGATTCATTTTTCCGTATGTATTCGATTAGTCGTATAGTCTTATGAATACTTTAAGGATCGAAATTGTAATTAAAATGTCCAACTAACCTTCGTCAACGAATCACAGTGAGATAACGTACAAACGTAACTATATCTCAGAGATTCCATTTAGGAGGGAAATGTGCGAACGTTCTTTATAACCCGTGTTGTTTTATATATAACGCAACACAACGGAATACGAACTTTCATCATTACAGGTTTGTAGTTCATTAAAGGAGATCTAGCGATTGACCAAAGTTTACACGTTTAATCCCAGAGTTCACTTGTTGTTACCCGAGTGGGCCATCTTGAAACCGGAGATGGCCCTGGGTCAGTCGAGGTGAGGGAAATCCAAAAGGACATAATTTTTTACTTAAAAAGGGTACTTACTTATTATTTTGATTGAGATGTCAGGTTTTCCAGAAATAACTACTGCTGAACTTCCTACCCCGATAGGATAGATTGCCCCAGAGCCTTGTCCACCTGCATCCTGCACAGTATGACAGCAGTGTCTAAACACTTAGACACTTCTTGTTGCCCGAATATGTTGAACATAACAAAAATCTAACTACAGTAAAATATTTCATTTAGCTTTAGTACTCGTATCTGGGTGACATTTGGTAAAGTTGGGATCAGGTGAGGTAAACCTAAACCAGATTTCTTAGCCAAACACCCAGATCCGTTCGTTCCAGTCGTAATATAAATATTTATTATGTACCAAATATAATAAATCGAATAAAATAATGATTAGCCAGTGCTACTGCTAAGTGCTGTCTATTTGATAATCATTGAAATTAAAGTATTTTAAAGTTTAATAGTATTAGTAGTAGGTAATAGGGCTACATACCTGCTGTAGCCTGAGCTAGTTTCAGACTCAAAGGTTACATGAAATTGCAAAGGCTATGCGAAACTACAAGGACGCATAATATGCATAAATTTACATAAAAAAGAATAGTGCTTAGAGCGCAGGCAAAGAAAATTTTTATAAAGTTCACTCATGCATACTTGCTTAGTATCAGTTGCTTACACAAAATGCAATAATGCCATTTTTTACCTACCTTACTATCTACCTACCTTACTACGTACCTACCTTATTATCAATAAAAAAGGCTTAAACCCAATCCATTGCCAAAAATGGGCTCCTGGGACTTGATTATTAGCCCACACACAAACACACACACACACACACACACACATGCACACTCATACACACTTCAACTAAATGACTGTGTTTATTGTTATTTACATAAGGTTTATTGTCACTAACAATGAGAGAATTATGAAGAAAGAAAAGTAAAGATTCTGGTTTAGGACTGTTGGTTCCATTGCTGCATTGGAAAGTTCCATTGATAGGTCCAACAGGACTTTCGAGTTTTCATGGCTCCATTGGTGGGTCGAACAGGATTTACGAATTCTGGTAGTCCCATTTAGATCGTGGAGTCAATAATCGAAATTTTAACAGGTTTACATCCGGTCTCGTGGTTCCATTAAACTTTATTCTAACAGGCGTTATGGAGTAACACATTAACAATCATGAAATAAGTAAATATTACAAAACAAAATAGTAATTAACTACTACATATTAAATAGTTATTTGTTATACAAGAGTGCAAAGTTGCTTTTTAACTGCGTGCTCATATTTGATGACCGAGCAAGCGAAGGATTCTAAAGTTGAATTCTTCGATTCAGATATTAGAATCCTGAGCGTAAGCGAGGGAATCAACAGAGCACAAGGTGAAAAATCTTTGCGCTCGAGTGCAACACGTAACTTTTCATCCCCCCTAAGCGAGGAAATAACTAAATTAAAAAAAATACAATCTCACCACGTCCATGCATTCACAATATGACGTGACCAACATACACAAATATCGACTAAGAAGTACCTAAATGGGACCAAATAAATGTCGGATTGGGACCAAATTAAAATGAGACCACTTTAAAAGAGATAGTAAATTTGTTGCCTGCAGAAGTCAGTAGAAGATACAGATAACAATCATATAGAACGCTCACTTATCTATTGAAAATATTTAATGCCAAGTAGGTACGTACTTATAGCCCGTCAAGAAAGTCATGAAAATTGAGGGTGGCGCTGTTGCGCTTAACCTGGTATCCCTGTCATACTACAACTAAACAGTCTTAATCTGTTTTTTTTATAGTATAATGCAGAATAATTTTAATTATGATAATAAATAAATAAAAGTGAAAAATTGATACATTTTTCACTTTTATTTTTTATTATGTATACATACAACTTCACAACCTTTGATTATTGATATGTCTAGATAGACAGTCAAAGCGTTGAAAGCGGCCAAAAAAATAGAGACCAACTGTTGGACTCTAAACGACTTTCCTGCTTTCAGTGTCAGACGCACTGTCAGTGGGCACGGACAATAATTTGTAATTTTGAAAATGACGATTTGTGTGATAAAAGTGTGCAGAAATTATAAAGGACGGTCTAAATCAATAAAAAAAATTGCCTTTCATCGGTAAGTACCATTGTATTGTACCAATTTTAGCAATATAAGCCATTAGCTATTTTCTAAAATAATTTAAAATTGTCGTCACCATTTTGTACTTAACTGGTATGTTGCTAGTTACTCAAGTCAAAACTCCCATAAAAAACGTGGCCTAGCATAAAAATAATATAATGTATAATACAATAGGAGTATCGTATGAAGGGTCTTTCGGCATGCTGAGTACGAATTTGATGTCATTTTTTGCAAGACAGAATATGGCCACCACGTCGTAGTTATGAAATTTCAGAATGGACTTAGTATCATGGATTTTTGGTTATATTTTTCAGAATGGACTTAGTATCATGGATTTTTGGTTATATTTTTCAGAATACCAAGCGATCCAATACTAAGAAACCGATGGATCCAGATTATACGAAAAAGCCGTAACGAGGTCGAGGAAAACGAGGAAAAGTCGTAAAAACTTCAAAATTCAGTTGCAAAATTTGACCCGAACATACATACACACAGCCAAGTTGAATAACATAATTTGTAAGAAAAGTTATGCTTCATATTACAAAAATAATAGTTTTACCAAAGTGGTAGACATAAAATACTTCAAGTACTAGCTTTCACTAGGCCAGTGTATAATTTAACATTACAATAGTTCGACCAACGAAACATGTCGTCCTGATATTTTTTTAAAATTACAAGTATTTTTTCTAAACTGTTAATTAATTAACTTTCAATATTATTAATTAATACATAACATTTTCCCTATTTTTGAGGCAGTTTTCAGCATCTGGTATCAATTCACACTCGCACACTACAGTCCATCAAATCTAAGAGGTACCGTTTGACGTTTCATATTTTTCAAACCGAAACAACTTTGTTCATACGTACATTATTCAGTTTCGATAACCTTTTTCATAAAACCATGAATTTAGAAAGATTTCATTATTGTATCTAAAAATGTACAATTCTTAATATCTAAATGTAATTGAAAACTTTCAAACAAAGCAAAATAACACATATTTACACAGTAAATAATTTCTAATAGTTATATTCTTGACCTCATTACAAAGTTACGTAGTTAGGTCACTGCACGTAGTGTTGCGACTCTTCGGATACACTTGTATGCAAAAAAATCGTTTACATATACGAAAAATCGAATGTATTATTTACAAATTACACTTGACAACCAAACAAATATTTTTTCATGTGAATGGGATTTATCTCACATATTACGATTACATAACTAAATAGTTATGTAATCGTAAAATATGAGATAAAACCCATTCACCAAAAATACGTATTTATAAATCAAATATATTTGCTTCTTTAAAAAGTTGTCGAAAGCGATTTGTCGATTTTTGATTTTCGCGCCCAAATAAGTCGGGGTTTCTCGCGCTAACGCTGTCGAAATAGTAAATGGAGTCAGGGATAGTGTTTTTTACATTTATTTTTGTGTATGATAGTATGGGTTTGCATATTACAGAGAAATAAACAAATTTTTAACAAGCACATCCATTGATTTTACAATTACAATTTTTTCTTCTAAGTCTTATTTCTACGTCTAAAACTAATAAAAATAAGGTATGTAGAACCCATTCACAAAAATGTTGTTGCCTGATGTTATAAATTAACGACGTTACTGCGCGACCGCATAATGCACTGAATACACAGATACCCTAAAATAAATTAATTTAATTATTTTTAGGTCAATAGGCAAAATCGCAGGTGTCCAAGTCTCTACAAATTTTTTTTTCTGGCAACACTGCCAACTACAAGCGCACGCGGTCCGCTCGGTCGGTTCGGCGTCAGCAGTCTCTCGCCATCTTGGAAGCTGACTGTGCGCGTACTTGCTTTCTCGTTTGTGTTTTACAATTTGTGACTTGGCTATTACTTTTCTGGACTGATCATTCTTTATCCGTTTACCTTGGCAATATTTATACTGGACTCCGAACTAAGCAAGTGTTTATTAATAATGTCGAAAAGAGGACGTACTTTGAACAGCCAGGCTCGTGAATTGGTGGTGAAATTACACGAGTATTTTGAGCGTGAATCTCAAAATGGTGGACTTCTACTGCCAGTTACACAAGTTCGGGATCGCGTCGGTGAAGCTCTCGGTATTGGTAGCCGCACCGTTGGCAAAATATTAAGTGAAAAATATGGGCCTTCGGGGAGTGACAGTAACGTACTTCACACACCGAAAAAACGAAAAAGAAATAAACCTGTGACAGGCATCGATGAATTCGATAGTCATGCTATTAGAAACCATATATACGGGTATTTTACAAGAGGCGAATTTCCAACATTGGCAAAGTTATGTGCAACTTTAAAAGATGCCTGATGGCTGTATAAGGGAAGCATAGAGTCGTTGAGAACGGTAATAACAGGAATTGGCTTCAGATACAAAAAAGTTGACAAACGAAAAATTGTTATGGAGCGACATGACATAATTATGCAGCGACTAACATTCCTGCGCGAAGTTAAACAAATTATAAACTGGGATAATGTAATATTTTTGGACGAAACTTGGCTAAATTCCAACCATTCTGTGCCGAAAACATGGACTGATGATTCTGAAGCTTCGTGCTCGAAGGTGCCGATAGGAAAAGGTGGACGCCTCATAATATGCCATGCTGGGTCAGCGTCTACAGGCTTCGTGGAAAACTCTTTATTAGCTTTCCAATCCAAAAGCACTAAAGAGTATCATGAAGAAATGGACGCAGTAAGGTTCCGAGAGTGGTTCTTAAATTTATTACAGAATATCCCTCCTAACAGCACAATTATAATGGATAATGCCCCATACCACTCTGTGCAAATTGATAAAGCACCTACGTCAGCCAATAAGAAAGCAGATTTGGTGGCATGGCTGCAAAGAAAAGGAGTGGATGCCGACATGTCACTATTAAAAGCTGAATTATTACAGTTAGTGAAATTGCATAAACCACCAAAACCGACATATGTAATTGACCAATTGGCCGAAGAGCACGGGCACAAAGTCATACGACTTCCTCCGTACCATTGCCAATATAATGCCATTGAACTGATTTGGGCCCAAGTTAAAGGTAATATTTTATAATATTATAATAATAACACGAGTACTTCTAACATTTATAATTTAAACAATGGTTTTCGTCTGCTATCAAATAGTTACATTATTGTTTTACAGGTTATGCAGCAAGACACAACACAAAACCACCCTTCAGTGTCAAGAAAATGGAAGGTTTATTAAAGGAAGCATGTGCCCAAGTTACACAGGAAGATTGGAGTAAAGTAGTACAAAAAACAAAGAAAATAATAATGGACGACTTCGAAAGAGACGTACACTTTGATAATGTAATGGACAATCAACTGGTCATTAATTTAAATGACGATGATGACGAAGACGACGATACTAGTACTAGTAGTGAATAAAAAAATATCCTAAACATTTCTTTTATTTAATTATAACAATTGATTTCTTAAAATTCGGATATTATAGTAATCGATCTCTTAAAGTTCGGATATTATAGTAATCGATTTTTTCATCCCATCCCTATCATTCAATTGTCAGAACTGTCAAACGGTACTTCTTAGATTTGACGGACTGTAAAAAGCAAACTGACATAACGCGAGTGTAAGACGAAGCTGACACGCACACTATTATGGAAAATTCGTCCCATTTCTTTTTGTTCTTTTGCAGCGCGATGCTCTATCTAGACATATCAATAATCAAAGTTCACAACTGCCAGAAGTTTTTTAAGTGTAGGTACTTAGTCAAAATTCTACATTAAGTAATAACCATGTTAGTCTTGAAATATTCTTCAGGAAAGGTTAAAAAGTTATAAAAAATGTGAAAAAAATCTAGAAGAAAGAATCCGAAGACAGCGCCATCTCTTATCACAATCCTGGTGTTCCTCTCGAGAGTCCACCGAAATATCCATAAAGGCTAAATCAAATTAGTTTTACACTCACATGAACTGTAATCGCACCAGGGCATTTATCCTTCTTTTTACGGCTGCAAATCCAACGAGTTCTGGTATTTTTATAAACCGTGTGTTTATAAAACTGGTAACCATTGTAGATCAAAACTTTACCACCCTTTCTTTTCAAGAAACGCAGGTTTTGGTCCATTTTAGTAAAAAATTACAAATAGAATAGTGTGAATATTGAATTACTTACAAATAGATTACAGTAATCTACAAAGCAAATACAATATTAGAGTAATCTATTAGATCAAATGTCAATCAATGTCAGTTATTACGCTTTGTACATGGCCAGTATCTTAACAGTGGAATAACAATACCTGCTTACTAAATAAATCCTAACAGCTCCACCTATTTCGAACAATGGAGACACGAGTCCGTCAAAATCCTTGTGGACCCACATGGAGACATAAGTACCTACCGTCAAAATCCTGTTGGACCCACATGGAGACATAAGTACCGTCAAAATCCTGTTGGACCCACATGGAGACATAAGTACCGTCAAAATCCTGTTGGACCTACATGGAGACATAAGTACCGTCAAAATCCTGTTGGACCCACTCACCCAAATAGTGAGGACAAAAGGACTAGAAAATCCTGTTGGGCCCATCAATGGAACCATCAGTCCGCAAGGAAGATTCTTATAACGAGTGCACAATAAGAGCTTTGCAATATGATCTTCCACAACACAGTACTCAGAATGTATGTTAGCTTAATCACGTTGCTCTCAGATTTTTATATTTTGTAGCAAACAAGCAGACGATACACGATAATAGGAAATTAAATGTTTTCACCTTAATAAGATTTGTGTTGGTAGTATACTGGAATTTTTCCTTTATATATATCCGATAGATACTTTACTATAATACCTACCAAACTTCTGAGAGGCTTTCGTAGGTCATAACTTTGCCCCATAGATGTGCGTGTACTCTTTGAGATGTATGCATATTCTAGAATAATACTCGTATTAGTATCCAAAATCAACCTGTATCACCTCAAACAATATTCCTGCTCACACTAAGAACAATAACTTCAGTGTATAGGTAGAAAGACTTTTTAGATAGGCAGCTCCTAAAATTTATCTCTCCCGATAGAAATGCCCATGTCAAAACATTGTTTGTCAATCAGCAGGTGCAGGTATCCGCTTACAGGTAAGGTTTCGAATATAATTTTCATTGCTATTAGAACAACTATTTAATGCAAATATTGAATAGAATATAATTATTATGTTTAAGGAGAAGCTGATTCGCATCCATGGGTTGTAAAAAGCGTGGTATTAGTCTAGTATATTTTGGTATTGGGCTGGCAGTTTAGATGCCAGAGTATCACATACTCTCTTATCCAAGTTTATAGTATTTTGAGTACGGCACTAAACGAAAGTTAAACGCTCATGTACATAAGGGTACAGTAACTAAGCAAAAAGATGCAAAAATATTATTGCTAATTTTCTATGCTTAGATAGCTATCTATTTTGGAATTATTAGAAAGAAAATTTATACAATCGAGTAGTTTATCAAAGTAAACAGATTTGGTAGAACAAAGCACAAAATGTAAATGACACACAATCTATTAATTGCTTCCTTACACTATCTTTAACAAACACCACTTATTACATAAGATTAAGAAAGCATTTGGAACAGTACCAAGTAACTGGTACTATTGTCTAGACTGTCTAGCCGAGTTGATAAATATTATGAAAATGTTTTACAGAAATGTCAGTTGCGCTGTTTAGTACCTACTATGAGATTAGTTTCAGGTCGAGTCACCAGACTATTGGTCTTTGTACCAAGTATTATGAACTAGACTTTCATAAACACAACAAGTTACGACCATTTAAGAGTATTTGCTGTATAAATATAATGAGCTGTATAAGGTCCCGTCAAGGTCAACTAACTTTTTGTAATACAATTTAAATGATGTACTTACAATAAATAGGCCAATTTTCTCGTGTGAATCCAAGTTGTGTCGGCGGTGATGGATCGGAAGTGATTGATAAAATATGATTTCATTTATACAAATAACAGTTATCGACGATGATATTTTATTTCATTTGCTTTTCAATCTGCCTTTATGTCAATATTCACACTGTATATTGCTTCAAAAAGCAATTAAAATGAAGCCCTGAATTCTGTTGGAGCGACAAATAATAACACTGACTATGTTTACGTGTAAGTACGAGTATAATAAGTATTCTTTATATTTATTGATTATATCTACAGTTCCCAATGCATGAACTGGACACAGGAATTCTGTAATAAAACTGTAATTTCTAACCCTTGACGAACGACGGGGAGTTATAAGTTTGACAAATCTGTGTGTACATACACACAGATTTGTCAAACTTATAACTCATTGGCATTGTAGCACCCAAACGGGTGAAACGATTTCGACCAAGTTTTATTGGTTCAAAGGTACATTAGTCTTGGGAGTGTTCTTAGCTATGTAGGATGAAAATTCGTTCAAGATTGCCACCGCCACAAAATGGCGAATGACGTATTTTTTTACAACTCTCAATATTGATATCAAATAAAATGGCTTGACTAGTAGAATACAATATAATAAATTTCAAATCCAAAATGGTCCGGTTTTGTTTCATTTGTTCCACTATCAAAGTCCATTTATTTTATTGTAAGAAAAATCCCCACAGATATCACCCCTACCGGAGCTGGTGGAGGTGGTTATGTCGGACTCGAACCGACTAAAACGCACGTCATCTTGGGGTCTTTGGTTGCCGGAGGTGAGAATGCAGGAAACATGTCTCACGCACCCCGGCACACCCAGGACCATCTCTTTCGAGAGGGCCCCCTTCGGGTTGTTGGGACTATAGTGTCCCCTTTAAGCCCCGGGTATGGGGAGGCGCACTTTGCGCTTCCGCCGCGGCCTGCTTCTGCTAGTGTGACAGGCGGCTCCACCGATCACCCCCAGGCCCGCACTCATGGAGGACGGAGGTCGTTCGGACGGCGTGTCCCACGCTGGACACTCGGTCAGCGTGTGCAGCTCCGTGTCCTCGCTCGCATCACAGTGATGGCACTCGGACGTTGGGTTCTTCTGGATCTGATGCAGGTATTTCCCGAAACACCCGTGTCCGGTGATCACCTGCATCAGCCGGTACGAGAGGCTATCGTGTGGCCTCTCTAGCCAGTCCCCCATGATAGGTCTTACCGCCGCTATTACGGCGTGCCCTGCGCTTGGTCACCCAAATCGTACCTCCCACTCCGCTACCATGTCCCGGTGGAGCTGGGACCTCAAGGCCTGAATTTCTTCAGGCTCGGGTTCCCACCCCTGCTCCCACGTCTTCTTTTGGTACCGATATAGCATCGAACTATCAAATTCTATGGAACTGCTGAGGAAAAAAATCACACTAGTGCCATGGAACTAGTTGCTAGTGGAACTAGTGAGAATTAATAGGATTAGGTCCTCAATAGGATTGGGTATCAAATCAAAGGGCTTGGTTAGTAGAATAAAAAAAAAAGACCCCATCATAGAAAATGCTTCCATGATATTATATTGTGTTGGTAAGCCCTTTCACTTTGATTTAGGTACCTAGTAATTTTTCATTCAAGCGTTGTCATGTCGGGGGACCTTGGATTGTTCCAATAACATGACAGAGTGATTTACCAGTTAGGGCGATTTGAATAATTAACATACAAAATGCTATAAAATTTCATTCAAATACTAAACTGCTTATTGATTTAACTTGTATTAATGTCCGAACTAATGCACCAAATATCAGAACAATCAGTCAACAGGAAAGGAGAATATAAAGTTATTAAGATCATTTTAACTACTTTGTTGGTCAAGATGAATCTGATGCGAACTGTAGCATGATATCAAAACCATTATTTATTTGCTACATTAACTTGTACGTCGTATATACCTATCTACCAGACTGGCTGTAGGCACAGAACAGAAATTGCGAACGACCACTAATGGACCATCAATAACGTGCAACTTTTTATAGCTGTACAGAAAACGTTACAAAAACGTTGGCTATTTTGATACAGAAAATAACAGTTATATGTATATTAAGATTATTAAAGAAAAGAATATTAAATATCCAAAATTACTAATATTCCTCCTAACCCGAGGAGGGCCAGACCAGACCAGCTGAGGTGCAAGGGATATGTCGAGGACAATCTCACCTTTGGCCTAGCTTGACGACCCTCAGACGGCGTGCGCTTTTAGTCGGTTCAAGTCCGACATGACCTCCCCCTTAGGCTCCGGCGGGGGAGATATCAGAGGGGGTCTCCGCATGTAAAAAAAGGAGGTATGTATCATCTAGGTATGGGAAAATGCCACCTAGACTAAATTGCTTGTGTCGTATACTAAGTTACTCAGTGAGGTTCGATCGGACGGCCATCTCCATCCAGTGCGTATTGTTGCACACGCCGTACCCGGGTTTGTGTTACACTATCAGGTGCTAACACAAAAAGATTGACTGGTTTTCATTAATTAGAAATTCTATCCCTCAACATTGATATTCTATGTCTTCGAGGCTTCCCGTTAAAGTCAACTTTTATACCGATATACAGCGCTCCCTACTCGAAAAGAATTTCTATCTTCATAAATATTCTGTTTATGTTCTCGGTTGTGACTTCTGACAGGCGTCATACAAACTGTTTGCTTAAATGAATCGTTGGCCTAGGCCTCAATAAAAGGTAGACAAAAGTAACTTCCCACGTCGAACTGGTGGTTCCTGAGGTTAGCTAGTGTGCAATCAGTACAGGCAATATAGATGTGTCCATCTCTCACGTAGACAGAATACGAGCAGGTACTCAATGTACTCCACTAAAAAATTATCGTTCATTGTGTTTCGTTGTGCTGCTGCGCGGAGCTACGTAGCTACACGTGTAGCTACAACCGTAGCACCAAGCGTAGCTGCACACGTAGAGGAGCCAAATGTATTATTTTACGTACCTTTTATATATATAGGCTATAACAACGATTGATGATATTATTACAAAGTAACTTAACGGTTAATCACGCAAAGATGCCTTCGTTTATAAACCCAAAATTGGTTGATTACCGTTATATGTTAACCTAATAATAAGGTCGTGGAGGGGGACATAAGTGCAAAGCGGACCCTGAGCTCCTAGGACACCGTGGTTCGTTTGCAATCAGGACTAACGTGTTTATGTAGATGATTATGATGATGATGATGTTTTTTTTTATAGAATATTAGAACCGAAGTTACTAATATTCCCTCTAACCCCTCCAACTAAGCTAAAATGCTTGTACTGGGAGTGGGTTCACGCCGGTAGTGTAATGGCCAGGATCGAACCCGGGACCTCGATCGTAAGGCCGACTCCTTAACCACTAATCTATCGACGCTTATTACGTGCGACGGAAAATCATTATTGGCGAGATGTGGGTGTTATTAAACATCTGCCTACCCCGTCGGGGATTTACAGGCGTGAGTATATGTATATATATTCATGCACAGAGCAGGTGGGACTCGAACTCGTGACCTCTGACTAGTCTAGTAGTCTAGTTTAGTCACTAACAGTTGTGGCTAGCTATACACCCGTTGACATCAAGATACATATTAAATTGGTAGTTAACCTGGCAGTGCACGCTGCCTCACCTCCCCACAGTCATTTCGATATGCCAAAGGCGTTGACGCTTGAGTGCTCGGTGCTAGGTCCAATAAATGTTCGCATGACTTCACAGCTACGTGTATTGAGCAATCTGTTTCAGACATGTATCCTGCTAGAGGGTACTCGACTATCATCGAATGAAAAGGCGATCTACGCGCTCTGGTTAACGGTGATCGGGTGCTAAACGGATAGGCATGAAATAATCTGATTGCTATAACAGCAATATGCCTGGTCATTGCTATCACTTGTTTTCATTTTACGAGTAGTTTCGTAAATGTTCATTACAAACATGTCTATACTATTAAATTATAAAATCAATATTAAATTTTAATTAATATAATTAAATTTCATAATCAATATTTTCGTAATGTTAAACAATTTCTATTTAAAAAAGTATCAATTAAGACACATATTTACTATCGCTCTAACTATTATAAAAAAATATGTGATATACACGTGATGAAATTGATAAACCTTTTTCACCATCATACATAGTGTACGCACTATAAGACCTCGCAGAGGGTAGCCGCAACGAGCTGGGTAGTTTAATGCAATTTGCAGCCACATTGACATAATCCCGTTAGTCAGGCCAAGGTACACCAGCACAAACACTAATATAATAACTAGTCTAATAGGTCGTTATGTAGTTAGTTTTCAGTTCTAATAATAACTAAAAAAAATTGCCCCATCTATCTCGTCCTCAGAAAATGCACTGATCCTACTAATACCCTCTCTAATAATGCCAGGCAAAAATGACTGAGTTATTATCGTAGTCTTAGTATTGTTCTCGGTTGCAACATTTGCAACTACTGAAGTTCTTACGTCACCTACTAGTATCTCTCTCAGACAGTCTCTGTGGCGTGGCGGTAGTGAACGCGACTGATACGCAGGAGGCGCGGGTTCAATCCCCGCTCAGTGCAAATATTTGTATGCATGAATATGGCTATTTGCATTGGTCTGGGTGTTTCTATGTATGATATGTTTGTATTTACAAAACAAAACTTCGCGTCGTGTCACCTCGCGGCTACTCAGAGGGTGGCTGGGGCGGGGGCCGAGTCGGCGGCGTTGCTAAAGCACAATAAGTACGCCGCTCTGGAGGCCGCTGGCTACGATTTCGTCCCTTTCGCGGTGGAGACGGCGGGTCCGTGGGGCCTCGAAGCCAAGAGGTTTGTGGCCGATTTGGGGTGCCGACTACGAAGGAGGGATGGGATTCCCGCTCTGGCCAATATTTAATACAGAATGTTACCCTGGCCATACAGAGGAGAAACGCCGCAAGCCTGATGGGCACATTTGGACGAGGGGACGTAGATACGACCTGATCCTCCGGATCAAAAATTTAAATGTATTTATTAAACATTGTATTTAAAATTGATATTTATATATAATTTAAATTTTATTGTACTAATTTGACATTAAATAATATAAAAATAAATTTTAAAAACAAAAGTATATAAGTATGTTTATCCACATTCTAGATTCCATAACTCAAGCTATAAAAGCTTATCATGGGTCTAGATAGCGTTGTGTAGAATGTTGTAGAATATTTGTGGAATATTTAAATCTGTCCAGCTAACTAGATATTCTGAAACCAGGCTTTATTGAACTCGGTTCAAACTTATAAATCCTTTTAAATGATTTATTAATATATTGTATAAGTACTACAACGACGTCATGTATAGAAATATGGGGTCACATGTTTAAAGTAAACCGTGCTACTGTTTCATTCCTAGGAATTTGGTATAAGTGGGTCAACTCATAGCGAAGCTAATATGAGGCGCCATTGAATAAAACAATTAATTTTATACTGCACACGTAATGAGTATGTATATGTCGCAGGCAACTAGCTTAGTCAGATGTTAATAAATGGTGCCACTCAATTCACGGCTTGAATGATGTTCAGCCATTTCATTAAACGGCTAGACAAATGGCTATGGTTGATTATGTGCAATGACTGGCATAGCCATTTAGTAAAACAGCTATAGAAATTATCTACGTATTTCTGCATGTTTATAAAAAATACCCACGAAGGCTAATTGCGGAAATATAATCTATCCAAGATGAATTGAGCAGATTTCTCAATAGACTTATAACTTTCTGTGAATGAATGATAATAAATGGCGAAATATGGGTGTTAATACACCTCCGCCCGTCCAGATTTACAGGTGAGTATATGTATGTATGTAATTTTCTGTCTTATTTCTGGGTGGTAAAAATCGTACGAATGCCCTAGGCATTAGCCATGCAGTTTGTTAAAAGTTGTAACAAACGATACGGCTGAATATCATTCAGACCGTTAGTCGAACGGCGCCTTATAGTAAACGGTCTAGGCAGTTAATTGAACGGCTCATTAAGCTAGTTCGCTGCGACATATAGGTACATTTGAATGAGCCCACAGTACCAAACGGAATGCAATGACAAGGTCACTTCTAGTTTGATCACTAAAACAGTGACAGCTTTCTGTCCTTCATGGATAGCCTTTTTTGTTATACAGTGTGGCTAGATTAGCGCACGTATTGAAGAGAAGCAGTTCCTAACATCTCGATGCTACTTGATGGTTTAAGGTACGCGTCCATTGGCCCGCGCCGGACGCGATGATTTGCCGATGACATGCGTATGATGCGGGCGGCGCGGATTGTGGACGCAGCGCTGTGTAAAATTATACAAAACAAACTAAAATCCGTTACCTGTCGCGTGTGTCATGCGTCCGGCTCAGACTAATGGACGCGTGACTTTAGACGATGATGTTTTCTCGAGTTCATCTCGATCAATAGAAAAACAACGATTAGTATTTAATCACAAATTAAAGTTATTGTTTATAATCGTCAGTAGCTAATTGGTTGCACTTCGACCTAAAGATGGCGTGCGTTTTAGTCGGTTCGAGTCCGACATAACCTCCCCCACCGGCTCCGGGTTGGAATTCTAGCCATTACTGCAATGACAACACTGATGCGAACCCACTCCTAACACAAGCAATTCAACTTAGCTAGAAGGGTTAACGAAATTAATAGGTATCACTATTTTTTGTTATTCATACTCCTAAAATAATTTAATGCGTTGTAGGTCATGAAGCTGCTATAATTTGCTTGCCATCGAGCAGAGTTCGATGCTACTTACTTAAGTCCAGTAGCCTATGATGATGCCAGGAGGTTTGATACATTATAGGTACTTACTACTCTAGGCTACAGAAATATACTCATTCTTTAAACGCTTTCGGTACCTCACTACAAATCCTAATAACAGCGAGTCAGCCAATGTATTTATTTTCTCTTGCTCGTCTCCATAAAAAGTTGATCAGTCTAATGAAATTATGGACATTATACAATTACTGGTACATTCCAAAACGCAAGGTTCAAAATGTTAAAAAACCTCCGTGTGATGATGTGCAAGTCACTCGAACACCCCCAGGCCCGTGTGTAAAAACAAAAGCGACGAACTTAAATTGAACCTGGCGAGGTTTGTCACCCCAAAGAAAGTCGTAAATCATTTAGTTTTAACGCTTCAAATCCTCACAAGGCTTCAGAAGATACCTATCAATGAGTTAGGGTTCGCAAAGTCAACTTTAATTAGAAAACTTTTTATAGAATTTAACTGAAACGTTTGCTACCATCTGGTGAGTGAACCTGGAAACAATTGAAAGGAAAATAAAGTTCACGGTCTCGCTGAGACCTCTAAAAGAACTATACCAAAATTTTGGTAGTTTGCCAAAGTTAATAAATTTGAGTCAATCCTCTGAGAAACCCAATAAAAATAATGTACTATTATTATGTGTCCTTTACGAACATATTACATATTTTGTTCCT